>JAUMJK010000725.1:0-1200000 GCA_033558105.1 Coccyzus lansbergi
TTTCCCCGCGCTCCGCGGGGCCGGCGCGGGTTGCGAGAGGCGAGCGGACACCGGGCCGCCCGGATCCCCCAGTCCCCGTCTTACTCCTCCTCCCCCTCCTCTTCCTCCTCCTCCGCTGGCAGCGGCGCCCACCGCGCAGCCGCCTCACAGGGCAACAGCCCGCGGCACCACCCCCCCCGCCCACAGGCTGCGCGCGGCGGCATCGACCGCCCCCTCATTGGCTGCCGCATCGCCCCGCCCACTGGCCGCGGCACCGCCAAACCCATTGGCTGTCGCATCGCCCTCTTATTGGCTGAGCCATCCACTGCCCCGCCCATTGGCTGCGTGCGAGGCATGGCGTCAGTGACCGCCGCTCCCATCGGGGTGCGAGGCCGTTGCCTCCCTTGTGCCTACTCCTGCCGGTGGGGCCGGGCGGGACAGGGTGCGGGTTATCATAGAATCATAGAACAACCAGGTTGGAAGGGACCCATCGGATATTCTAGTCCAACCATTCCCATCAAACACTAAAACAAGTCCCTCAAGACCTCATCCACCCATGCCTTAAACACCTCCAGGGAAGGTGAATCAACCACCTCCCTGGGCAGCCTATTCCAATGCCCAATGACCCTCTGTGTGAAAAACTTCCTCCTAATCTCCAGCCTAAATCTCCCCTGGCGGAGCTTGAGGCCATTCCCTCTCGTTGTGTCCCCTGTCACTTGGGAGAAGAGGCCAGCTCCCTCCTCTCCACAACCTCCCTTCAGGTAGTTGAAGAGAGTAATGAGGTCTCCTCTCAGCCTCCTCTTCTCCAGGATAAACAACCCCAGCTCTCTCAGCCGCTCCTCATAGGATCTGTTCTCCAGCCCCTTCACCAGCTTCATCGCTCTTCTCTGGACTTGCTCCAGAGCCTCAACATCCTTCTTGTGGTGAGGGGCCCAGAACTGGACACAGGATTCAAGGAGTGGCCTCACCAGTGCTGAGTACAGAGGGAGAATCACCTCCCTGGACCTGCTGGTCACACCATTTCCGATACAAGCCAGGATGCCATTGGCTCATGTTCAGTCGGCTGTTGACCAACACCCCCAGGTTATGTTGCGTTGTCCCCCTCCCGCGCAGCGGCTGACAGCCTCACCCGGCTCCTGCGTCATAACTCACCCTGAGCGGCCTCAGCGCCCGTTCTGCCACAAGATGCTGAGCTTGAAGCGCCGTCGTTGTCAGATGCCCAGGCGCCCGAATATTCTGTGAAATGAAGTTTTGCTCATTACAACGAGAAAGGAGACAAATAATCACAGAACTGCAGAATCACTGGGTTGGAAAAGACCCCCTAGGATCATCGAGTCCAACCTTTCCTATCTGCCACTAAACCATGCCCCTCAGCACCTCATCCACCCTTTTTAACACCTCCAGGAAAGGAGACTCAACCACCTCCCTGGGCAACCTGTGCCAGTGCCCAGTGACACTTTCCGTGATTTTTTTTTTCTGTTATCTAGTTTGAACCTCCCCTGGTGGAGCTTGAGGCATCAGCAGTGCTTAACAAGTTAATAACAGCTTTTAAGGCGATGAGTCTAATCAATACTACGAGAAAATAAGTATAAGAAAAATATGTCACCAATTGCGCTATTACCACCATCCAGGTCCACAGTGGCTGCAGGAGCCCCTTTTTTGCAGTGAAGAGCCTGTCCCCAGACAATGGGGAGTGTCCTATGCGGTGTGTCCACTTCGAGGTGGGGTCCGCAACCAACAGGTCCAGCTTTTATATCATTGAATAAACATCACCCTAAACAGAAAGAGTCTCTGGCCCTATCTACCTACTGCCTCTCTTTCTCACACTACACCATGAATAGCATGGTGCAATTCCACTGGTAATAGCAAGATGTGAAGTTACAGATTACACAGCAAATGTAGCAATGCAATACGATTCATCTGTGGGTCACCCATATTAGAATCATGGAATCATTGGATAGTTTGGGTTGAAAGGTACCTTAAAGATCATCTAGCTCCAACCCCCCTGCCATGCCTATTGTTCTAGATTTGTTGATCAGGCCCCACCGCTTCACGCCCCCACCAAGGGCAACCCACCGCTATACTTCCAACGCCATCCCCCATAAACATATTTCTCTAGCACATGATCCTCATGCAAAAACAGCTGACAAACCCCTACAGATGATGAGACACAGCCCGCTTGTACTAGAGGCTCTGTGATTTAAGGTTGTCACTTAAACTTTAAGTGAATCAGTTGGATGTCTAAGCTTGTGAGTAAAAAAAGTGATCCATCTTATAAGGCTTCACTTATCTACTGTCTCAAAGGGCTTTTCTCTAAGTCCCTGGTGTACTAGTATATATTACATATAGTAGTATTTGCTAGTGAGACTGTTCAAGTGCGTAAATACAGATACTGTTATAAAAAAGAATTTAGATGTTAAGGTATCTTTGCGTGGGCAGCTTTGATGCAGCAAGATGTGCGTCCAGTCTGACTTCCCAAAACTGACCTGAAAGTTGACAGCAGAAATCCAGCATCTGTAGCACCTTGGGACGGCAGCTTCACCCCCTCATCACTGTCTGCAATAGTTTTGCGGGTTTTCTTCTACAAGCTATACACCCACACGACCAATGCCCTCTGCCTCCCCCACCTACCATCTGCCTGTTACTGTGTTTAATTGTAAATCTACATCTCAGTTTATCGTGAGATATTCTCTTCATATCTTTCCACGTGCTGCTTGAATCAAGTAATATGCTTCCTGCATACTGCTAAAAGCAGTATTTTCAACTTTCAGTACCAAAAGATTTGCTGGCGAATACTCAGCTTTTCAAGTATTATCCTGGACTTTTTTTCTTCCTTTTCCAGTAAAAGCATCATCTGAAATATTTTCCTTCAGTGATGGATATGAAAAAAATGCATCCTCCCTTTTGGCAGTTCAGAAGGATTTGCGTCCATCTTTACAATCCAGTGATATTTTTTATGGCTCCACCCCCAGTATCACCATGGTCATTTGCAACCCCTTTGGTAATTGCTTTCTATATGCAATCCCAAATCTATTCTGTTGCCCTAGATCCTTTTTTTCTCTCCCATTCTTTGGGATTTACTCTCTCTCAGTATTTATATGCAGCATTCATGGTATTTTTTAAGCTATGCCCGGTCCCTGTATATGGTTGGTGTTCTGAGTTTTCTGGACAGTTCTGCAGTTTCTTTGTCTTGAAAGGAATATGGCATGGTAACAAATCAGATGTAGAAACTGGAGAAGGGTAGATTTAGACTAGATATTAGGAAGCATTTCTTCAGCATGAGAGTGGTGAGGCACTGGCACAAATTGCTGAGGGAAGCTGTGGATGCCCCATCCCAGGAGGAGTTCAAGGCCAGGTTGAATGTGGCCTCGTGTAACCTGATCTAGTGGGATGTCCCTTCCGATGGCACGGGTGTTTGAACTAGATGATCTTTGAGGTCCCTTCCAAACCTAACCATTCAATGATTCTATGTAGAATGTAGGACATTGCATACACTCCATAATGGCTGACTTGTATTTCAGGATTAAAATGCATTATCCATAAACCTCTCCCACAGTTTAAGCTGTTACATCCAAGATTGCCCCTTTACCAGGCCTTGCTAGCAGCAACTGTAATGAACAGAATAATATGGCATGCCATGGACTATTTCAGTTGGAAGAGACCTACAGCGATCACCTAGTCCTGCTTCCAAACTACTTCAGGGCTGACTGAATTTTAAAGCATGTTGACGTTGTTAAGGGCATTTTCCAAATGCCTCTTGAACACCAACATGCTTGGAGCATTGACTATCTCTCTAGGATGCCCCTTCCAGGTTTGCCACTCTCAGTAGAGATATGCTTCATGATGTCCATTGTGATAACCAGAAAAACATCAGCAAGTGGTCTATTTGTGATCTGGTCTGTGACAGAACTATGAACTGGGGTTTTTTTTGGCTGACCTGCAAAGACACCTAAGTAGTTAGAATTTGTAAAATAATGCAGTTGAGGTCTTGTTGCCAATCCCTTTTATAATAAGAGAACAAACATGATGGCTCTGGTTGTGATCTATGCTTTGAAGGATCAGGAACCGGGATCTCGCTTTCCTTGTGTTCAACAACCACTAGATTTAACACAAGAGCTCCCAGGTAACTGTGCTTAGGCTCGGGCATTAGCTCCTTCCCTCTGCTCTCTGCTAAAAAACATGTTTATTGTCAGAGGACACTTTTGATATCTCAAGGAAACAGGCTTAAATTTGGTATTCATGCCATGTGTATTTAATTCTGCTTCATACATAGAACTCATTAAATGCTGTGGAGTATTAATATGGATGCATTTTAAGTTGAAAAAGTTACAAGATGAGAAATTGCATTAGAGTAGTGATTTGATTTGGAGAAGGAACCTTCTTTCTCATATATATCCATTAAAGAAAATCACTGTGAGTTCTTTCTCAAGTAATTTTTAACAAGTAAAAGGCAATCTGTTTTTTATGGAGAGAGCATGACTGAAAAGTTCCAACTTTGTCATATCCAGCCATAACTTAAGTCTGTATTTATATAAAATACAACTTGAGTTCAGGTTCTGTGTAGATATTTTACAGTGAAATCACTTATAATTGCATGTAACCTACTTTTTAATTGAAAACTGCCTTGACAATGCAAAATGGCCTGATAAATACTTGTGTAATTTGATTTTCCCTTTAAAAAGCTGAGCAATCAAGACATATGGTAAGTGTAACTTATTTTCTTAACTATTATGTGGAACTTGTTTGTTACAAGACATTTGCGGTAGGCTTCCTTCAAATTCCGATGTCTCTTCCTCTTTGCTATGTTACAGCCAGACTGTCAGGGTTCAGGGAGCTTTTGGATGATGCTTTTAGTTATATGGTTTATTTTTAGGTATTCCCGTGAGGAGGAGGGAGTGGACTCAGTCATCCTTGTGAGTCCCTTCCAACTTGAGATATTTTATGATTCTATGATTGTATTTACCTACACTGTTATGATTGTGCTGTTCCCTGTGTTACTGGGATATCTTGGATGCTTCTGAAAACTGTGGCCTCCAGAGAATGGCAGACACATCTGGTTTTGTACTAATTTAGAACCATGGAATCGGAATAATTTAGGTTGGAAAAGACCCTTAAGATCATCGAATCCAGCCTTTAGACTTCTTTCTTGGTGTGTGTTGTTTTATTTTCTTAATTTTCTTGATTTTCTTTCTATTTTTATTTCTTTTTCCTTTTTTTCCTGTTTCTTTTTCTCTTGCTGCATATAGGAATGACAACAAAGAATGCCATGTTAAGGAATTGCTTGCACTTAATGCAAACTGTGACTTGCTTAGTTGTAAGTCTTATTTGTTTACGTTAGCTGTCAAAACCTTTAAGAAGTTTGGTACCTCTCCCCTAAAACACTATGAATGTATACTGCTACAATGAGACTTGTGAGTGTGTGGAACAAAAGTAGTGTACCTCTTGATAAATGTGAGGAATAGCTCTCAGGGCACTGTAAAAGAATGGAAGGACACGGAAGAGAAAGAGGGAATCTCACACTGGACCAGCTTTGAGGGGGAATCTTGGGCCAATGATAATGGCAGAATATTATGCAGTAAGATGAGTCACAAATGCATGTTTTTTTAATGTGCTAAGCAGGGGCAGTGACAAATGAGATTGCATGATAGGCTGGGTGACTTGTTCTTTCTCTTCTCATTTTGTGACTTCATGCACTGGACCCAATCCTATGCATGTGTTTTATGATAATAAGTACAATTAAAATACACCTATGTTCATGTGAAGCAAAACGCAATTTTGTGACATTGCTGAGCATGCCTAGCAAAAAACAGGTTTTGTTTGCTATTTGGAAATATTTTCTAAGTTTTCTCATTGTCTATGATTCTGACTATGATCTCCATATGAACGTGGGCAAGAAAGTAGTTTTATTTCTCTGTTTTCAAAAAACTGTAAAGGTATTCATTGTCATTCACTAGCTTCTTTTAAAACATTATTTTGATAATAAAAGGAACCTTGCTTTAATTATTTTCTTATTAGGGACTTTTTGACCAGCTGAGATCCAAATGAAATTTCACATAAAACAGTAGCTGAAAAAGACAGAGGATTGACATTTTGCCCATATTTTACCTAACATAAGGACAGCGAGCAGATTTTCCACAGTTGCTCCTCCTGATACACTGTCATACAAGAGGAGTAAAGGATGGAGAAACACTCCTTATCCATACACTCTGGATATTTCTCAGCATTTGCTCAAGTGTAATGAGCTTGGATGTCCTCCCCGTCCTTTCAGCCTCCTTCCCTTCCCCTTCAGGCTCTGCAAGGGAACACCCTGTTGTCTCCTGCTTGGACTATGCCAGCGGAGGGCACCCTAGCACTGCTTTTCCCAGATAAGACCTTGCCCAGAGTTTCGGTTCAGGGTGGGATTCTGAAAAATAAATGTTCGAAATGAGTTGAGTACCCTGTTTCACCTAGATTTCTAGAAATCTAGAATGCTAGATTTCTCAGCATTTTATGCATTTTTCCATTTCTGTGCTCTTCAGAAGTGACCTTCATTGATTAATGCCCAGACTATTTGTAAAAATGTCAGCAACCACAAATTGCTCGTTTGTCTGCTGGATTTTGTGCTGTCTTGTACCTCTTTACACATAACCACTCTTCCACGTATCTTAACTGTTTGCAAGTGCTGGCTTCACTTCTACCACCAGTGAAAGAATTTGCTTGCTGTAGTAGCTAGGGAAAGGAAAAAGGGAAAAGAAGTATTTAGAAAGGCGGTAGAAAGCTGTGCTGCATACAAATGCCTTGTCAGAAAGCTGTAAATACAATCTGTCTGCAAGTTGTTACCTTAGGGTGACAAAGGAAGGGGTCCTTTTTAACTTTGGGTTTGGATATACAAGAATCTTCAAGTATATTAATTTAGTAGAACATTTTGTAATATTTACTGTATGAAAGGAAGTCACAATTGCTGATGTTAAGAGTCATCTTCTGATTTCTTTGGGGAAGTTTGGAGCCAAGTACTGTAACAGGAGAGGCAGGCAGAGTTGTTGGGGAGTTTTTTTCCTAATGTCTTAGAGTAATATCAGATTAGGCTGATGGTATAAATCATTCAGTTTGAAATAGCTTTTGCATTTGTGTCTAGGATTGTTAGGCTTGCCCTGCTATATCTAGGCCCTTGAGTGAGGACTATCTGATTAGCAAGGAACATCCTGAGCCCTGCTGCTTCAAACAGCAAGACTTCATGGTGTACCCAATATATTAGAGTCCAGGAGTGAACATCTCACTCATGAATTAAAGCTGTTACACTACCTTTCATTAAACCGTTAAAGAGTGAATTAAGTAAATGCAGCTTAGATACACTCCCTTCTATTTGTAGTAGAAATATTTACTGACTTGACCATTAATCCTGTCTGAAGGCCAGGTTTTTGATAACTACTGTATTGTAAAATTTCAAATAGTTATGAACTGTTCCTTGTCGTACTTGTTCTGTATGTTTCTGACATCATACATTTTAAGTAATCAAGATATGAAGCAATTGTACAAGGAGGAAATTGTTACTCAATTGATGGACTCTTGTTCTTGTACTGGAAAAAAACCAAATCCACAGTCAGTTTCTACTCAACCTTTTCCTGACAGACCTGGGGTTGTTTAGTCTTGAGAAGAGGAGGCTGAGAAGAGACCTCATTGCTCTCTATAACTACCTGAAAGGAGGTTGTAGAGAGTAGGGAGCTGGCCTCTTCTTCCAAGTGACAGGGAACAGGACAAGAGGGAATGGCTTCAAGCTCCACCAGGGGAGATTTAGGCTGGACATTAGGAAAAAATTTTTCGCAGAAAGGGTCATTGGGCACTGGAACAGGCTACCCAGGGAGGTGGTTGATTCACCTTCCCTGGAGGTGTTTAAGACATGGGTGGACGAGGTGCTAAAGGGCATGGTTTAGTGTTTGACAGGAATGGTTGGACTCGATGATCCAGTGGGTCTTTTCCAACCTGGTTATTCTATGATTCTATGACCATTTTGTCAAGCTCTGTCATATTCTCCCTAGATCGTCCCTTTTAGACATTCATATTTTTCAAACAAAACCTGAAGTGTATCTGTTCTACAAATAAATTTGTTCCTGTATTAAATTAACATGCTAAACACATCTGTGGGTTTTTGGGGCAGGTGGCCTTATTGATGGGATGAACTTGTGAATGTGAAGGGCTTCTACTTGACGACATTAGCATGATAAGGTGATATAGAAATCTTAGGTAATTACCTCTCTCTTATTTCACACTATAGAGTTGTAGAGTGCTGAGGAAGTGAATGTTTTAACAAGTTGGTCTGAAGTTTATGCATTATTAGAACTCAGAAATCCTATAATTTAGACAAGTAATTTCTTACGCATTTGCATTGAAGTCTTGATATTTTCTGTGTCCTGATTGTCACAAAGTATTAGAGTGCTCCTTTCAAGTTAGTAATGCATACTGTAGTCAAACAGATCTATTATCCTGATCCCAGGACTGGCTAATCCACATGAACTACAAGTCAAGAGGTTGCAATAATGATATAGTTTCCTTCCCTGACCTATTGCTGAATTTCTGCACGGTCAGTCACAGAATACCAAGGCTGAAAAGTTTGAGTAATGTTTCTGGGGCCACACAACCCAGTAACTGAAATGGAGATGGCAATTCATATGTCTACCCATCCTCTCTTTCATGGCATGACAAAAAAATGCTTTTCCTGGATTTGTTCTACAGGAAGATCACGTTTGATCTTCTATGAGTTACTGTCTCTAGACCAAAGGGCAGTTTTTATTAAGTGATACAGTAGCTGAACAGGAGGCTGTGTTTCTCACAAAGTTAGGCAAAACTTACCATATATTTCAAGGCATCAATATGTAAATGATTGTAATATGTCAGACAGTAAACATCTAATTCTGTCTAGCCTTTTGCTGCGATCAAGATGTTATAAACATATCAAAAGAGTTAACCTAGCAATGTGATCTGTTTTGTTCTTTGTTGGGATTTTTTTCCATTCTGTTCATAGCTGAAGGTATCAGAAATTTGAGAAAGCTACACTTATTATACTTAAATCATTTGACAGCTAGTGAGGATGGCATAACCAATGTCGTAAGATCAATCTCTGATGAACTAAGTGAACTCGAATAAATCCAAGTAGTGAACTGCTGTACCTCCAGTGATGCTGTGTAAATTCTAGGTAAGAATAATAATAGCAAGTTTACAAACTGAATACGTGTGTTGAGAAAAATCAGATCGGAATTCTATAACAGAATTAAAAATCTATAAAATCAGAAATACTTAGTTTCCCACTGAGTTTCAGTTAGAGATGTAAAATGCAGCAAGAAAAGTTCACATAAATCTTTTATATAAAGCCTAAGTATAAAGATTACATAAAAAAGAAAAATAAACTATTGTAAAACTCTAAAACAAAGAAATTAGGAAAGCAAATAATGAATAATGCAAGTAAAACTATTTTTCAAAGTTGATTTTGTTTTAGTCATTACCAGAAAGATTCATTCCGATCAAGTACCTACTCAAGTATTTTAAACAAGGTCACTGTAGTGCAAATAAGGATAAATGAAAGTTATTTAACTAAAACACAGGAACTCAGGTTACCAGAACTAATTAATTTGCAATTAAAGAGGTAAGGAACAACCTGAAATAATCATTGAACCGTAGACAGCTGTCTCTGGAAATTTATGCAGGTGGGAAAGTAGAAAATCCAGTATCTTTTCCTAGAAAGGAAGAAATCATAGACAAACCAACCTCACTTTGATACCAAGAAAAATTATGAGACAGATTATCACACAGACATTTTTTAAGGCTTAAATCATAGATGCAAAAGGTAGTGTGAACAAATAATGTCAAGCTAGCAGTTTCCTCTCCCTCTGTCCTATAAAGCAAAGGAGCCTGAGGCATAAAATTGTAGAATAAACATATATAAAGGTGATTTTTCACATTCACTAGGTTGCTTTCCCAAGTTTTCCTCTATGATATCTTGGATCATATTCATTTATACTTTGTACGTGCGTGTAGTAGGCACGGTAGTGCTGCCTATAAACATGAACAATTTTGGATTTGTTTTTACAGTCTATCCCCTTCCTTCCTAAAGGTCTGGTGATTAACAGGCTGAGTTATAATGTTCTTGTGTCATTGCTACGCATTCACAGCTTAGGGATAAAAAGATGCTGACGTAGTACTTAAAATGTCAAAACATAGATATATATAAAGCAGGAAACTGCACCCTACAGAAGATCATTGTTTGTTGTTACAATACTGTATAGTATATGCTTTCAATGATTTATGAATGATCATTTAATCTACCTTCCCAGTCCTCTGGACCTGAATTAGTCTCTTGATAGCTCTGATTAACTTGGCCCCCTTCAGTCATATAATGCTGTTTTTGCTTGTAGATAAGCAGCTTTTGGTTCGTTGTATTTGGACTGTTTCCCACAAGTGGTATAAATGTGTCCTTAATGCTTCTTACAAGTTTGCTAATAAGATTAGAAGGATGATTGTAATATTTGTTGATTACTATCCAGTATAGTTACTGCTAATCCATTATGTTGAGGAAAGGGAAGTGCATAGCATGGATTTGAACATAAATCTCAAACAGTAGCACTTGTTAACTTTCAGCAGCTTATATATTTTATTGTGCTCATTGCTAATTAAAATTCTTGCCCAGAAAGTATGCTTCACCCTAGGCTTGACCTGCCTCATATGATGCACTGAGGTGGCAGTTTTCTTGAGTGAGGGTAGTTTGGGCATGTGACAAGTATTCTCTGATCACCTTCCTTATTGTGAGTCTCTAATAACTAGCTAGCACGCAAGAAGAGCATTAATGTCCTTCTTGTGTTAGTTCTTTTTTTTTAACAATAATGTGTTCCAGTGAGAGGAAAATAAGATTGGGACTATTTCTAACCACAGAGATTTGCAAGCAATCCTTTAAATTTACTCCTCTGCATTTACTTCCCTTTTCTGCTTTAACTCTACTCCTTTCTACTCCCATTCCTCTTCTCCTGTGAGTCTTCCCTGGCATGATTTTTTTATTCTAAGACATTTTAAAAAAAATTGCCTTTAATCTAATTTTGATTGGGATACAGGAATGATCAGGTTATTTTTGTGGGAGTTGAAACTGCTCAACTTCTTTCAAGACTGGGACCTCAACAGTTAGCTTGAAATTTGGATCAAATGGTGCCACCTGCCAAAAGGCAGAAAATAACAGTAAGAATAGATTTGCCCATGTTAAGTCAGAAAATTTTCTCAAAATTATAAAAATACAATAAGAAAACCAGCAAAGGGTAGTTCTTCTTCAAGTGTGTGAATATCCCAGTATCTGGAGAGGAATCTCATTGATCTGGAGACACTTGCAGAAACCTAGCTACTTCTAGGCTTTGTTCATGGCACTCAGATAACACAGGAGCTCTGGTATTCACAGTCCCCTAGGTCCTCTACTCCCAGACTACTTCCATTTGAAGGTCTGAAGGTACAAACATGGAGCACACCTAGCTCAGCACTGATAGCAGCAATAACGTCTAACTGGAAAACTCTGGTGGGAGCTCATGCACTCAGGGCAGGAGGGCCTGTAAGGTCACAGGTAAACCTAAAAAAGGCCTGAACAACCCTTTTCCTGAACAACAGATTAGAAAGTGAGAATGACCATGCATGTTACATAGGAAGCAAACCATTTCTGGTACTACATGCAAAGAGATAAGGGTGAGCACAAGGTTTTTCTGCAAGCTTTAGGACAAACCCAAGTATTTCGTTAAAACCACAGCCTGTAAAATGAGTCAAGGTTACACTGTTGTAGTATATTAGTCAATGCATAAGCATGTATCTTCTCCAAAGTTGAGGGATTTTTACTGGCAGATTTGCAGCAACTGAATCATCTAGGCCAGCACTCACAATCAGTTATACCTCAATGATGTCACTGGGAGTTTCTCTAGTATCTTTATTGATCTTGTGCTTTACTGCCACATTGCTTTCTCTTACTCTTGGACATGCGTGGTCTTGTCTTTTGCAGGGTACTAATGCTAGTCGGTATCTAGCACAGAATCACCCTCAAACTGTCATATTTCTGACTATAAGAATATAAGAATAACCTCTGTGAATCATCAGCAAAGGTTCAACAAAAATTTCTGATCAAAAGTATTTGAATTACTGAGCTGCTGCTTTGCATAAACAATCAATGCCTCTAATGATATTTTGGAAATAAGGAATCATTCCTCAATATTAGCTTAATTTCAAGCAGGAAACTATTTATGTCAAAATGATGCAAGAGCAATTTGGTTTTTAATTAAATCCGGCACCAAGTTTCCATTTTGAAACCTGACCTGTCTCCTGCAAAAGATCCACAATAAAATTTCAATCTGCACTTTAAAAGTAGATTAACACCAGCTTTTTTCTTGAAAATATGAAGTGGTCTTCACATATAGTCACCTGTAAGAGCAGAATTGCTAGCCAAAATACTATAGATAAAGATGGAATAACAAATCGAAAGTAAACCATCCTATCTCCTGCCATACAGACAAAATAGAGAATATTTCCTCTGCAGACTTGCTTTGGAAAAGTTTTGTGACAAATGAAAACAGATAATTGTTTGACTTGTACCTATGCCAATACAATTTTATTTAGCAAGGGCTCTAAGAAAATATTACATTAACTTCATGTTACTGTGGGAAGTTAGAAGAATCTGTACGTGTAGGGCTTTGTTTCCTTTGAGGAATTTTTCAGAGGAAAGTACAAAATGTAACCTAAAAAGATGGAGACCGGTGACATTTTTATTATTCTTTGCTTAGTATGATAAATGCCGTGGATTTCTGTTTTATTTTAGCTTAAGAGCTTGGGTAATAAACAGAAACAGATATTGAATCACTTAATCTTCAATGAACAGAGTATGCTGAAAACTTTTCTGACCCTAGAATGCATATGAGCTAGTTAATGATCTGATCCACTGCTCAAATTAAATTATGGGTCAGTCTACCAGCAACCACTGGGTGTCACTGTGTCTCTAAAAATACAGATAAAACAGGCTTGGTAATATATTAAGCAAAAAATGCTTATCAGTTGCATATAATGCATAGTATTATTGTGTCTTTTTATGGAGCTTTCAGGTTGCTTATTCTCCCATGTATAGGAAACTCAAAAATACCAAGGTAATAAGCCACCAATGATCAGAAAGCCAGCAACCACCTAGGAGGTTGCCCTAGGAAGAAGATATTCCTTAATTTGTTTTTTTATGCAATCTGTAATTATGATTACTGACATCAGCAAGGGGGTAGTTCATTTTCCATTTCTTTGTTTGCAGTGTGTTGCCTATTAAAAAAAAAAGGATAACATACATGTTGTCCGATCTCTGCAAGCATTGTGTTATTAAAACCTCATAACTTATCTCAGTTAGGGGCCATTCTCCTTTAAAAGATTCATAGAAGCTATAAATATCAGCTTCAGCATGGAATTCAGCCTGTAAACAATGTGTGCTCTATCGGAAAGTTCTTTCTTCAGTGAATATTTTAAAAAGATTGACTGTGGCACACAGCAGCTCAAAACTCCTGTTTCATCAACAGCTTTTACTCTGACTAAGGAAGTCAAGGCCAGGATGACTTTTAGGGTCTGAACAGACTATTGTACATGTTATACTCCCCCCTCCCCAATACTTCTCCATTCTTTAAGTTCCACAAGTAGTTTGAGTGTAGTTTGAGTGCAGTTGTCAGTTAGGGTTACTATGCCAGGCTCGCAGGGATGACAAAGATAAACTCACCAGAACCAGTCCAGCTTGGAGGTGAGCTGTGCTGAGCTCCCACCAACAAGGGCTAAGAAGTTGTTGCAGGATGAGAGTGGGTAAAGCAGGGGCAGAAAGGGGTGCTGCTCTCAGAGGAAGGAGGAGTTTGCAGCCTGTTCACCAGAATACAAGTTCTCACTGGAGAGTCCAAGCATGTGAGTGACCTCTTCTTTCATATGATTCTTCCATATATTGTTGTCATGAGCTGCACATATGCAAGGCTCAGAAGAAATATATGATTCTCTTCTGGCATCCAGGCCTTAGCACCAGCATGAGCCGAAAGTGTTAAGACTGCAGGAGAATTGGACTAGATGACCTTTAAAGGTCCCTTCCAATGCAAACTAATCCATAGTTCTATGATGCTATGATTCTAAGATATGAAATGCAACAATTCTTTAGCCTTGCTTCTATGGTTACCACAGAGCAAGGACAGAAAGTGCTGGTGAAGTGCTTTTATATTTAGGGTCAATACATGTGATGCATTCAGCTGCCTGAAGCATTTATAATCAAGACAGGCAGCTATAGGTATCAACAACATTTTGACTGGAAAAGCACAACAAGAGAGGCAGGAAGGTCAGTGTCCTGAAAAAAATAACTAAGAGGAGAACCAGCTTAGTGTAAGCTATACATATTTTGTCTTCTGAAGTCTGAATATACAGCAGAAACATTCCCAAGTGAAAGGCTGGAGTATGCATGCAGTTAGCTCTGCCCCTGTGAGTCTGTAGATGCCTAAGCAGTTGCACTGATTGAGACCTTGAGACTGCATTAAAACTATGTAGAACTTTGTTGTACTCTGAAACATGGAAATTTCCCTTCTGGCCTGGAATGGAAGCCTTGGTCATTTTCATCCCCCACAAATTTCTCCAATCTTCTTGTTATGTTACTTATTTTTTTCTTCCAAAGGCAACAAAGCTGACTTATCTCCTGGGGACTCCCAGTTGTGTTTGCTTCTGCAGCCCTGCAGAATAGTGCAGTGCTCTGCTCTCTGGCAGAGAGCCCAGGACATTCAACAGCCCCTGTCTGTGTCCTGGCTTTCTGGCTCCTAACCCCAATCAGGCAGCCTAAAAATTGCAGTGTCTACACTTGGCACCTGGTCATCCAATTGGGAGAGGGGTAGTCTTGTGAGCCTCTGTGCAAACTGAGGCTCCCAAGCACTCCTGTGCTTGGTGTTGCACCTCAGGGCACAGGCAATAAAAGAATCACCCAGCTGGACAGGCAGGGGGTTTGAAATCCTGCAGACCTCTAGCCATTGTCTAGCCTGAAGAGGAGGCACCCAGGATTTGCATGTTCTGTAAGCATGGAGAAAATTTAGTCCAAATATGAATTATATCTCTCAAATCCCGGATCAGGTCTAAACCTGGACAAGCAAAATTTATGAAGAGATGCTCTCTGAGTTGCTGCTTCCCTCCTCCCAAGTCTGTAGTGGTTATGTCCTCCTTGTCCTTCCTGATGCTGGGCTGATTGGCCTTTCCCTTTTCATCATGAGGTTTTGCAGGGATGGAAATGAGAGAAGCAGTCCTAGCAGACTACCAGGGTGGAGTCTGTTGTGCCAGACTATTTCTGGTCTGGTATTCTGACAGCAGGACTGAGCAATGGACCTGACTTTCTCTCTGCAGAAGCTGTCATCAGCTGCTATATCTCAAAGGTAGGGCTGTGAAGCCAGCAACCAATTAGATGGACTTCCTCTGTATATTTTGCCAAGTGCTGTCTTCCACAAACCACCTTTATGCTTACAAACTGTAAACCTTGGGTCTTCAACTCCCTCCAACACAACTCATTTTAAGCTTTGCCAGAGCTGGACAGAACTGGCCAGAGCTTAAACCTTGGAAACACAAACTCCTGAACAGCCTGCTATATGAAGTGTCAGAAAATTGGGCAAGTTTTTAAAGGAAATATCACTGTGATTGAGGAAAACTTTGTTGAAACCAAGCTATTTCCAAAGAATATGTTGGGTTTGATGGTTCAGCATTTTCCAATGACATTACCTTTTGTCCTGAAATTCCTGAACAGCTCCAGCCAGGGCTTCGTTCTGGTTCGGTGACAGCAATGAGATCATCATCCAGTCATGCCAGACAGCAAATCCAGTTTTGTAAAAGGACTTCTCTCAACCTGTGAGTTTCTACTTTGCAGAGGGTCTCTCTGCTACTTTAAATTGCTATTTGCATTTCAAATTTTGATGAGAAAGAGGAATTCCAGTATGTTTATAGTGAGTATAGTGAGTAATTTATATAATTAATTCAAATGCAGCCAACTGCAAATGTTGATGATGTTTTTTGAAAGGAAGGTTCAGATCATTACCTTAAGCCAAATTACAAGAAATCAGGGTGTCTACACAACCCCTCCTTCATTCTGCAAATGTAGAAGCAACATCTGTTCATGCATGTCTCTTGATTGAAGGCAAATGGGGGCTGTAAGGTAGTAAATGACAAAACTAACAGGAATTTACTGTCATTCAACTCACATGCTGTGATTAAACTGACATATCCCCAAATATCCAGCAGTTAGAGACACTTGCAATACTGCTAAATGGGTTCTTCCCCAAGAGAATCTCTCTTAGAATATTTAGAATCCCTTTATGCAGGATTACCTTTCAGGTCTTATTTGGTTTACCATGTTATGTGCTTTTATAAGCTATGTTTATTTTCTATCCCACTACTGCAGCTCTTAACGATATAGCACAGAGTTTATCCAGCTTCATACTCCAAAAATCCTTTTTTGCATAGGTTAATGTCAGAGTGATCTCTGACATTTTTATTTATTTGTTTAACTGTTTTGAATTGTGGTCCCAGACAGTGATTTTATCACTGCAATTCTTAGTGGTAAGTTCACAATTAAGAGCATGTAGAGGTTCTCAAATCTTGTTTTGTACTGAATAGACTCTCAGAATGATGTAAAATGTTCCTTATTTTAAAAAGGCCTGTGATAGAGATTCAGCAATAAGATTTTAATCCTTTAAATTTTGGGTGATTGGTAAATTCAGATTCAAACATCATGATCCAAATCATCCTCAGAAGTGCCTTGTTCAAGACAAGTCGAGAGAAGGCTGAGGTACTTAATGCCTTCTTTGCCTCAGTCTTTATTTGTAAAGAAAGCTGTTCCCTCTGTGTAGATACCCGGGAAACAGAGGAGCAATACGAGGCTCCCATAGTCCAAGAGGAGGTGGTCAGAGCCCTGCTTGGCCAACTGGACACCCACAAATCTATGGGGCCAGATGGGATACATCCTAGGGTTTTGAGGGAGCTGGTGGATGTATTGGCCAAACCCCTTTCCATCATCTTCCAGCAGGCCTGGAAGACTGGGGAGGTACCTCTGGACTGGAGGCTGGCTGATGTAGTTCCAATTTACAAGAAGGGTAGCAGGGAGGATCCGGGGAACTACAGGCCAGTCAGTCTGACCTCGGTGCCAGGGAAAGTCATGGAACAGGTGATCTTGAGTGCTATCATGAAGCACTTGCAAGAGAACCGGGTGATCAGGCCCAGTCAACATGGGTTTACCAGAGGCAGGTCCTGCCAAACCAACGTGATCGCCTTCTATGACAAAGTGACTCGGCTGCTGGATGAGGGAAAGGCTGTGGATGTGGTCATTCTGGACTTCAGTAAAGCCTTTGACACAGTTTCTCACAGCATTCTGCTAAGGAAACTGTCAGCCTCTGGCCTGGACAGGTGCACACTCTCCTGGGTAGAAAACTGGCTGGATGGCCGGGCCCAGAGAGTGGTGGTAAGTGGTGTTAAATCCAGCTGGAGGCCAGTGACAAGTGGGCTTCCCCAGGGCTCAGTGCTAGGTCCAGTCCTGTTCAATGTCTCCATCAATGACCTGGATGAGGGCATTGAGGGTACCCTTAGCAAGTTTGCAGATGACACAAAGCTGTGTGCAAGTGTCGATCTGCTGGAGGGTAGGGAGGCTTTACAAAGGGACCTAAACAGGCTGGACCGCTGGGCAGTGTCCAACGGCATGAGGTTTAACATGACCAAATGCTGGGTCCTGCACTTGGGGCACAACAACCCTATGCAGAGCTACAGACTGGGAGAAGTCTGGCTGGAAAACTGCCAGGAGGAGAGGGACCTGGGGGTGTTGGTTGACAGCCGACTGAACATGAGCCAGCAGTGTGCCCAGGTGGCCAAGAAGGCCAATGGCATCCTGGCTTGTATCGGAAATGGTGTGACCAGCAGGTCCAGGGAGGTGATTCTCCCTCTGTATTCAGCACTGGTGAGGCCGCTCCTTGAATACTGTGTCCATTTCTGGGCCCCTCAGCACAAGAAGGATGTTGAGGCTCTGGAGCAAGTCCAGAGAAGAGCGACGAGGCTGGTGAAGGGGCTGGAGAACAGAACCTATGAGGAGCGACTGAGAGAGCTGGGGTTGTTTATCTTGGAGAAGAGGAGGCTGAGAGGAGACCTCATTACTCTCTACAAGTACCTGAAAGGAGGTTGTGGAAAGGAGGGAGCTGGGCTCTTATTCCAAGTGACAGGGGACAGGACGAGAGGGAATGGCCTCAAGCTCCGCCAGGGGAGATTTAGGCTGGAGATTAGGAGGAGGTTTTTCACACAGAGGGTCATTGGGCATTGGAATAGGCTGCCCAGGGAGATGGTTGATTCACCTTCCCTGGAGGTGTTTAAGGCACGGGTGGATGAGGTCTTGAGGGACTTGTTTTAGTGTTTGATGGGAATGGTTGGACTAGAAGATCCGATGGGTCCCTTCCAACCTGGCTGTTCTGTGATTCTGTGATTCTGTAATGGTACTTGCCTTTCAAGGCTGTTTCTGATTTGTGCCCTTGCTAAGGAAATAAGTTCACAAGAGGAAAGGAGACAAAACATTCTGGAAAAATCAAAGAAGATTTTGATGCCATTAAACTTTGCCTGGTTACCACTTAGATTTGTCTTCAAAATGAGGCTGACCTCAAACTAGCTGTAGTGCAGATTCAGTCCCAAAACTTTTCAGTCCACTCTTAAGCAACATTAAACACAGCGACAGCTGTAAAAGCCACTCTGCGCTGAGGAGACTTGGTAAAACATGCATACTTTTGATCACTCAAGACAATAAATAAACAGAATAGCAAGCTATGCTAGACTCAAAACTTTACATGAGTCAAGTTGAAATAGTTACTTTTACTGACCTTAAAGTGAACTTTACTGAACCGTGGACAGGAGGAGTTACCTTGCACCATTTGTAAGGTACTGTAGGGGCACAATTCCTGACAGAGCAGGCACTTTGAGGCCCACCCATCAATCAGAACTGAAGGAAGCAACTGAGAATGAAAATTTTCATTCTCTGGCTTTTTGTACACAGATGTAAGACTTGTTTGTTTGCTTCGTGATTACAACTGGGTCCATCTACCCAGTTCAGCAGTATGGGATTTACCATAAACTTCTTTATGGGACACTTAGGGTCCTCTAAAGTACATAGCACGTGGGGAGCTTACTGCTTAAGTTTTACAGGACTCATGCAAATAAAACTGAATAATAACTGTATCTCTTGAACTCAATAAACCCGGAGGACTTTCAGATACCGTTAAAATGGCACACAAGCCAGAAGTATTATTAAAACTGATTAATCTCAGGGCTGTTTTAGCATGAGAAGCTCGCAGCTGGTTTATGTCAAGGTTACTGAGGCTGCAACATCCTGATGAAGCTAATTTAAGCCTCCCTTATTCATTTTTCTACTGCGTGTAGCTTTCATCAGTGTAAAGACCCAGTGTTAACCTCAAAGATATCTTTGAAAATAAAGGTAAACTTGAGTTTATAGGTTTTGGTTAAACAGATAAAAAAAAAAAAAACCCTGTAAAATTTCAGGGGCTATCTAGCTCTTCAGCTCAATGTAAATTCAGAGTATTGCCATAGAAACACATGCATTTTTTTCACGCTGGAAGAAACAAATGACTTGCAGCAGTGAGTTAAATAATTTAGAAGATGAGTATAGATGACTGCCTAACTCTCAAGCAGAAAGCTTGTTCTATTTATAGCACAGTTTCTTTTTTTTTCCCTCCTTCTTCCTCTATGCATTTTAATAATTTACTTATTCACCAATAAAGCGTTAAGTGAGGTCAGCAAGCCCAGTGCTCTGTTCTATACTATCACACGGAAATTGGGACTTTAGGAGACTTGCTTCTGAGGTCAGCTGAAGAAGGTGTATAGGGAAGAAAATCAGCTTGGGGGCAGAGGCAGTAATGCTGACATGTCGTTATATACAAACAGACTGATTTATCAAATGTAATGTGATGACACTGTTGTGTGACTGATAGTTTCATTTCAGAGTCTGGGATGGCACTATATACTTCTGCCTCAAAATAAAAGGGCAAGTTGAATGTTGATCCAGTTAAATAGTTACAGAAAAGGAATAGTTCACTGGAAAAAAAGTGCAGTTGCAATGCAGAGGATCCCATTTGAGTTAAGGAATGCATCACTGGGTTCTTGACCTCTTAGTTGAAAGTAGGACACGGGGAGAATCTCTTGTCATATTTGAAAGTGGCATAAAGACAAACGGTTATGGCTAGATATTCAAACAAATGAGAAGGCAGCAGCAAGTTTCCAAAGGCAATGGCAGCAGCTCTGGAATGGAAACTAAAGAGACAGGTGCTGTGGAGGTCAAACGTCATCATCATCATCATATGTGTTCCCACTGATACCAATGAATGTTGTTGTATCAGTGCAGAAATCACTGATGGGTATAAAAGACCAGATTTGTCTCCATGCCAATTTTAAGCTATTTATTGCTAGTCATTCAAACTTCCTTCAACAAAAGTTTTAGCTCTCAAACAAAAAGTGGACAAAATAAATGCTACTTAGTAAGAAGAAGACCAAGGAGCTCTAAATTCTAACATATGCAGCTTATACCACAGGACAACACACAGATGGGCAAGCAGACAAGACGGTACGTGGCATAGTGTCAGAAAGAAAACCTTCTCCCTGTGGCTGAAAATGAACCGCTGACTATTATGCATCTAGATTTAAAATTCTGGAGAACATCAAGTCTCCAAAATCTACTTCAGAAGTATTTGATTGGAGTGGGGAAGGGGAAAGCAGCTATAGATAAATGATAGATATATTCAAGAAAATACCTAAAAGGAATAACTAAAAGAGTAAATGCTTGCAGTTATCATGGAAAGTATTTATAGACAAGATATCAAAAGCTCAGAAGGATGGCAGGACTTCTACCACACAGACTTCAGATATATGGGCACACTGCAACCTAAGCCCAAGGCAGTCAATTGACAGGATTTAATATTAGGTTAATGGAAGGTATTTGAAGTAAGAAAAAGGTTTTCATATATCTGAAGCTATGTTGAAAGGAGGAAAATGGAAAATAATATAAAAACTGTCTGGTTACATACAAGTGAAGGCAGGTTGGAAAAGAGTTTGAGGAACAACTTGAAAAAGACATAAAATGTCATGTAAATGCTTCTTCAAAGAGATGAGGACTAAAAAGCCAACCAGGAGTTTGCAGGGCAATCGATGGCCAAGCATAAGTGGGAGTACTCAGAGAACATAAGGTCAGAGCAGAAACAGTAAAAAACTGTTTGTAGCTGTGCCCTCTTTGAAGTCTTTGGCAACCCCATCAGACTCCTTCTTCCCAGTAGATGAATCTGAGGATTCGTTATGGACTGAATTGACAGTGGAAGTGGAAGCATCAACAAATTGAATCACCATACCCAGATATTGTTCAGAGCAGAGTTGTAAAGGAATACAAGTCTGAAATAGCTGAGCTATTAAACATCACATGTAGCTCCTTGTTTAAAGCCACCTTGATACCAACTGAAAGGAATTTCTTAAATTATCAGAAATAAGAATTCAAGGCCATCAAGGCTACACAGATAAAAAAATAAAAATTATGATAGAGAATATAATCAGTGAGCTGAAAAAGGTGTTAAATGATGAAGTGGCAAAATTTGCTGATGATACTATAGTGTTCAGAGTAGTCAAAATGAAAACTGAAGATTTGCAGGAGATCCTTATGTTGCTAAGGAAGTAATAAAACAACAAGTGAAACTGAGCGCATAGATGCAAAGTGATGCCTGCGGATAAAACAGTCCTATGCACATTAGACTCAGAAATATTTTCTGCCACTCAGGAGAGAGAATTTGAAAGGTAAGTCCTTATTAATGAACAATCAAGCTGCTAAAATGCTAGGAATTATTTAGAAAAGAATATGACATGAGTCCATAGTGGACCCAGAACCCAAAAATTGTGTGCATTTCCAGTGCTGTCATCTCAAAAAGTTTAAAATGAAAATAGAAAAGATAAAGGGAAGGACAAGAAGGACTGATGAAACCAAACAATGGCTTCGTTGAGAGGAATGGCACACACTCTGTGATAGACTTCTGTAAACAGAGAGAAGCAAAGAAAAGATGAGTATTAGTTAATTGTCCACTGCCTTTTCTAATACAATAACTATGGATAGCAAATAAATCTAACGGGTGACAGATTTAAAACAAACAGAAAAGTAATGCTTCACAGAATACATCAGGAGTTCTTGAGTCCCTGAGCTGAATATGCACCAGGGAAGCATCACTAGATAACCTTCCCTATTCTTATACTTGGATTTTCCAAAGTATAAGAATAGGGACTCTCCTAAGACTTGGGGTCTTAAGGGTAGGATACTGTTCTCTTGTCTTAGGATAAGGTTGCTGTTCTCATGCCATTGGACAAACTAATTTCATTCCTCTCCTTTCCATTTTCCGAGTTTATTTTTTAAAGGCTCTTATCATGTCAGCAAAATATACAAGGACCTGGAACTGAACCACTGTAGCAAGAACTAGCTTCCCAAAAAAGTCAGGGGTAAACAGATAAGTTTAGCTTCTGCTGAACTTCAAGACGAAGTCATTTTGGTTAAACACACATCTCTATAGAGAAAACATCCCTTTTAAGGCAGAGTCCTTAGATTACAGGGTATGGGACACCATTTTTCCACATTCCAGTTTAATGTTCACACAAGTTCTTCCTTCCAGATGCGACATTTTGCCTGACACTTACTGCGTGTCATGGAGTGGCCTGAAGGCAGTAGGTGAAAGTGACATTACATTTAAGGAAAATGTTCCTGACAGCGTTGTCGTGATCTGTAATCACATGAAAATCACTACTGCTTATTTAGAGTGGCTTGGTTAAAGATCTGAACCCAGCCCAAGGGCATAAAGCCATAAACAGAATTCAACTTGAAATAAAATAAAACAAAGGAAATATGCCATAGTAATAATATTTGAAAGATCTGCTGAGAGGTAAAATAAACTCTGCCTCTATTTATCTGACTATCAATCCATGGAGAACATGAAGTAATTTGTCACACTGGAATAGTGAGACTCATTAACATCTTTGGGATCACTTAATTCACATACATGAAAACTTAGTGGAAAGACACAGGATCAAAACCATCCTTTTTTAAACTCAATGTTACAGCCAACACTAAGTAAATAATAATTTCCCTTTCCTTTTCCCAACAGTCATTAGTCTTACTTACCTCAGGAATTCCAGCTATGCTCAATTTTAATTTAATATCTGAAACAATCTTGTAAACGTGCACTAAGAAAGTATTTTTGTGTGTTCGCATATTTTAAAAAGGAATTTACAAATAAGCTGGATTGGTTTAAACAACTGGACTTTAAAGCATACATGATGTTCCATGAGGATAGCTGGGAGACAGGATATGTGGATTACAGCGATTCCACTCTGCAGATGCAGTTGATATGCTTGAGAACCATGTATGGCAGTCCCTATGGTATTTATCATATGGAAGTCTGTAGAACAGAGGAGGATCTGGTGTGTGGCATGTGCTCACACCTGCAGTACCTGCTATGGCACACCAAGTGCATCCCTGCTGCTTAGAGCACAGCCTGGGGCTGTCCCTGTTGGCCTGGTGGAAGAGTAATACCTACCAGAGAGAGCAAAGTGCCTGTGGAGATTGATGCTTTAATAGGCTCTCAGGTGCAGGATTTGCCCAGAATCTCTGGCCTGGCATGTGCCTGATCCCATTGCCAGGTCAGGCTTTACATTCATACAAAGAAAAACAGCAAGTCTTGGTGCAAACATGGTTCAATGAACAACACAGATGTACTCATGATTATCGGGAATTATCTGCCTAACCTTCCTGGTCATATATTTGACTGCCTAGTAGATAAGTGTGAAAATGCTGACTCTTGCACAAGAACAGAAGAAGCAATCGTTGTTCATAAGAACTACCTATTCAGGTACAGAAAATCAAATTAGAACTACAAGACTGTTCTTTCATCTTGTGTATCCTTGTACCTCATTTACCATACGCTTCCATATTTTCAGCAAATAACATAGGACTGCTGCAGACACTCTCAGTCATAACAAGATTCCCTCACTTGCCAGGTATACCACTGAATATTGACTAGAGATGTTGCTGGACAAAGCAATAGGTAAAACTTTCAAATATTCAGCACAGTGCTTAGCATCGATGAAAAAAAAAATCCACAATATACAAAGAGAAACACTGCTTTTAATGTGGCAGAAATAATTTTAGAATGATTTCAAGTGAACTGCAGTATGCAAACATGAACAAGATATACAGAGGTGAATCAGGGAAAAGGGAGTAGGGTTTGAGCACATATTCTGGAGTTATAGAGAGAGTAATGGAGCACGTGGATTAATGCTCAGAGAGGAGCTGCATGAGGGGTTCCAAAGGTTTCCCTCTCCCAATTTTACATCCATGAGGAAAAAACCCAAAAGATAATCGTCTTAGCACTGAAATACTCATGCCACCAATTCTTCCTGTAAAGTCAGTGGGCTTTTGATGAAGCCCTTGTATATGCAAAGCAGAGAAAAGAAAAAAAGGAATGACCAGGAAAAAACATTCTAAAAGATGGCTTAGTTATCTATTTTGGGGATTTAAAGACATGGTGAGGAAATAACAATGAGCCCAGAGCAATGACACTGCTGTTTTGCCTTCTTTACGTTTTGAATCTCCTGAGGCTTCTCATTAGAACCACATCTCTGGTCTGAAACAGTAGGAGTCAGCAGGATAAATGTACTGTAAGAAACACATTTTCATCCAACAGTTCAAAAGCCTCAGTAAAAGTGGTAAAGTTTAATTTGTCCACTGTGGGCTGTAGCAGCAGACAGCACGGGTGGGGCCTCTGTGCAAGCCTTGGCTGCCTGTTTTTTTAAAGAACGCGAATAAAGATATTTATTCTTGGAAGAAAATAGGTCAATTATTTTCTATGGCAAATGGAAAATAAACACACAGACTGGCAGCAAAACATCCATCCCCTGTTTAAAAAAACCAAAAAGACTAACTAAAAGGTTACTTTGTAGTATTCATTACTAAAATATTTATTCAGTTAAATTCCATGTTGTTTTTTTTACAGCCATGCAGAGTACAGTTCTCATCGCTGGAAGCTGATGGGATGAGCCCCAAGAGCTGCTGTAGAAGCTGAGGCTGAGCCTCAGATTGAGCCCAAAGCCTAAGTGTGACCCAGGCCACTGCTGACAGTGAGCGGAGAGAAATTTCACCTGGATGCTCAAGCAGCAGGAAATATGAATCATAAGCACTGTCTCACTTCAAGCAGAATTTGTGAGTGCATCATTTGTATATAAATCAGATTTACATCATAAAAGATATCAGTACTACCGGGCTATAGAGGTCAGAGGGAAGATCTTTATGTACTTCCCTTGTCTCTGCAGGAGGCGGCACTACTGAAACAGGGTGGCCAGCCTGTAGCTCATTCGTGTCTCTTAAACTTGAACCATCTTTTTTTCTGTAGACACAGTCGTCTTCCTAGAAGTCAGAGGGTTTCTCAGAGGCAAAAAAGACTTCTGAGTCCTTTTAAAAGAAAGATGAATGACTTCCCCACCATCTTTCCTGCCCTTAACAAAAGGGTGACTAAGCCCCTCTCAGACTGTCTAGAACTTTTAGAACTTTTAGAACTTTCATCTCCCCATCAGCCTCTCTTCCTCTTTGTTGACAAAGTCAATGACAGTGAGAAAAGCCATTTAACATGCACAACTATGGTCCATACTTGTCAGCTGAGGCTCAAAATCTTATTTCTTAGATAAATTTGGAGTACTTCAATGGATCTGAGCTCCAGCATCCTCTTCAAACTTAGAGTCAATTGGAGTCAATTGATGAAGCTAACATGAGAAGCCAGCCTATCTTCTTCTTGGGAGAGCAGGAGAATTTAGAGTTATTTGAGTTACGTAAAAACAAAAGGATCAAAATGGTGGATTATAACTGAAGTCTGGTTTTATAAAATAATAGTATCTTCGAATACCACAGAAAAGGACAGCAGCAGTGAGCTGGTAGGCACAGCACTAAAATGTAAAAAATATGAAAATTCTTTAAATATCTTCATGTTCCCCATGAGCAGAGAGGAAACGTGCTACTACTGTTAGCAGTATGTTTTTTTCTAAGCATCTGTTAAATCAGGATCTCCTAAGATCTGCCATTTGGAAGAAAAAGTAGTAATATATTCAATCACATATGTTTTACACAACTTGACTTACAGAAATGTACATATCCCACTTCTTTAACTGTAGGAACAAAATGAACAACCTATGATAGCTTCTTTACTTACCTCTTAAAGACCCTTTCTGCTAGAACCTTAATCCAAGAGACACCCTCTGCAGGCTTCCCACAAGCCTACACAAGAGAACCATTCAGACTCCTGAAGCTGCTTTTTCTCTCCCTTCCAGTGTGTGGTCTCACTCCTCATATCCTGGGGCCATACTGCATGCACACAGGCACACAGGCACACTCATACACACACCCACACATACTTTTCCTAGCACCTCATGCAGCCAAAGCATCTCTGCTTAGAGCATTCAAATTCCTGAGCAGCTATGTCTTGACTTTATTTTGTGTTGAGTATCAAATAATGCAAGAGTCTCAGGGCCAGAAAGACCACAAGGAAAGTACAACCTTGCATTGGAGACTGTATTAGGGTTCCTCAGCTCCAAAAGTGAGCAAATGTGGGCTCTAGCACCAGCTTTCTTGAAGTATTTCACTTTCATCCAATAAATGTGCATTGTGGATTGTACTCTCTGTGGGATATAGACTCTTTTTTTTTCATATGAATGTCTCTTCTTACTTGCTTTAAGTGGAGGGGCACTATTCCTCCCCAGGTTCCTGGCAACTCAGCCCTCTCCTTAGAAACTGAACATGTGGTGTAGGAGGCACCCTTTGAGCATATTTTTTCAGATAAGGTCTATGAAGGGTCATAGGCAAAGAGGCATGAAGAGGTAGATAACAACAGAAGTAAATTCTCAGATTAGGTTGCTTCTGAATATGTATGGTATCTACCTTTAGATGTCTAACTAACTTCTGATCTCTAAGTACTAAATATTTTGAGGCTGTAGGCTTTTTGGACTTCCTTCTTGAAATTCCTGCCTATATGCACTGTAGCTGAAGTTCAGACAGCATGTGCTATGCCTTTGATTCTGATATTCTTTTTCAGTAAAAGAAGTGCTGTTTACCTCAGTGATATTAATCATAATTTTTCCATTGCAAATCAATCAGCATTGAGCCCAGAAGCTATGAGGCAATGAAGCATAACTCTAATAGGTTCTTACTTTTGGTTAATTTTAATAAGTAAAGATGCCAAAGGGTACTTGGATTTGGAAAGCAAGACTGTTTTTGCAGTTTCTATCCACTCTAAATATTGCATGAACCTCTATTGCTACAAAACACCTCTGTTAAAGAGACTAGGAATGTAGGTTTGGGGTTTTTTTCAAGCATCTCTTTTTTTAATGACAAATCCTTGGGAAAAGCAATTTTGTTAATAATGTGTATTTTACTTATAGTCTTTCTCATTTTTACCATCACAGTTTCTGTATACCTCTGGGTTTTTTTTTTTTTTATTTTCTGCTTATGGTACTCACCAGAACTGATGTCATTCCCAGAGAAAACCTTTAGACACAGTCTTGCTTAAATTAGGATTTAAGGGCAAGAGAAAAAAAAAGGCTTGCCTTTCCATTTCTAATGTCACATATCCCATTTAAGGTGTGGTTACTTTATATTTTGCAGGAATAGATTTCTTGGACAAGAGAGGAAATATGGGTTTTCTTTTTCTCTTCCTGTTAGTTTTCATTCTTTCTTCTCCTGCCATAGTTCCACCACCCTTCCTGTTCCCACAATAGCAGCTTGGTGGCATTTTTGAGGAGTCTAAGAGAAGATGGGGAAAAAACAATTGCCAGAACATGGCAGAGATGGCTGACAGGAAATATTGGAAGAGGAGAGGAGTCGAGCCTTGTGGCTAGAGCTGGCTAGCACAGCCATGCAGTGCCAGGAGTAATCTAGTACCTCATGTCCAGATCTTTCCAGTGTAGATTGAGCTTTGGGGATAGAGGGGAAAGCTCTGCTCTTTAGTTGCCCTATCTTCCCAAGTCACCATTTTATAGGTGTAAAATGGCCTTCAAATAAGGATAAAATTACGCTTGTGGCAGAATATTTAATAGCAACCAACAGTCTGGGCTTTTCAAATGCAAAATGTGGATTTTAGTGTGGAAAAAACAGCCTCCTGAAAATGTTACTTATCCTGATTGAAATTCTCCCTGTAGCTGGTATGAACAGTTTTAAATATCTGCATGTAATGCCTTACAACATAATAATTTTTATTCCAAAATACAAAAAAGAACAATGGATGTGGGTTATTACTCACTCTAGTGAGTAATTAATACAAAATGGTAGCAAAAGGCATTTGAGGAAGACAATTGGAGTGACCACTAAATGTATTTTGGTCAGTATATCTACAGTATTGAATAAGTGACTCCCTTAATTTGGTTTGATTTGCTGGCTCACCACATTGGTAAATGTTATTTTGTTCCCAGAAGCTCCTTAATACCTTCCAAAGCAAAACTGGGATGTAGGATTGGGCATTGTGGTGCCAAGTGAAAAGCCAGGCACCCCGTGCTGTGTGTGCCATCGATCTGTTCAGGAAGGAATCTGTTCTCATTTCTGAATACATTGATGAAAAGAGATGCTGGCACTGATGCTGGGTATGAACAAGATGCTAGCTAGTATTTGGAAGTGGAGACAAAGGAGAGAGGGAAAAGACAGTGTGGAAATTTTGGTGATGCTCAGTTGTCTGTCCTCTGTCAGAAAAGACTTCCCAAGAACAGTGTTACAGGGTTATGTTTTATTTGGCTGAACTGAGCACTCTGTTAGGTCTCTATTTATTTGGATACCCTGATACTTCAACGAGTTGCTAGAAGCCTCAGGATATTAAAATGAGCAATGTTTTTAGAACAAGCAACATCTTTTGTTAAGCCTTTCTACCAGCTTCTCCCCAAGCTCCTGAGAGAAGGAACAGGCTATATAGGTGGCCAGGAGACCTGTTGAGGTCCATCTGATTTCTGCACATGAGAACCTGTCTTGGAGAAAGCAACGACATCAGACTCTACTATTTAAATGGAACAAGGCGAAGTTCAAGGACCTTGTTAAACTCCAGTCTTAAAAAATATATCGGGGAGGAAAACCATTTTGCTAAATGGATCCACATTTATTTGCAGAGTCATGTAGCTTAAATCTAAACTCTAAATTTTGTTTAGAAACTTTTTGCTAGCTGGTGCAGACAGGATATACTGACCCACAAGCAAGGAATTACACATATAGAAGGAAAAGGAATATTGAGAGATAAAATAGGAATATTTGAGAAAACAGTAAATTTAGGTAAAAGGAAAATGCTGAAGCACTGTTAATGGAATAGAAATAGTTTTTCTTCAGGGAACTGGAGAGTTAACCCATTCACAGATAATGTGACGTTTTCCAAAATAAATTCTCCTGCATGTGAAAGCATTGAGTTATTCAGAAGATTAATCTCTTATCAATGTCTTGTTTATTTGGAACCTTTGCAGCTTTATGAGACTAACAGCATGATTTATCATTGGCTCTGAAATAATGTAAACATGTCATCCAGAGCCTCTGCATGCACTTTTGCTTTGGGATCTCTAGGATGAATCTTCAAGTGAACTGGAATCTTTTGGCTGATTTGATCAAAACTTCTTATTGTGTTTAGTACAGGAAACAGAAAATAATTGACAAGAACAACTGTCATAGGACATGTATTAGCAAGTTCTAACTTATTAGTGGAATAGGAGACCCTACTGTGTTCTGTTTTAATAGAGAACTGCAAAGTTTTTGTAGCTTGAATGTGTATTTTAATAGGCTAACGGTACAGAAGTTTCGTTTGAAAAATTGCCAATGCATTTCTCATTGCCCACTTCTTTGAGAAGAAAAAAGATAAAGTATATATGTGGGCAGGAGAATCAGCAACTCTGATATAGCTGTATTCAAACTTACATCCCTAGAAGTGCTGACAGTAAGTAAATTCATATGTATTCTTGGTACTTTCTCGTCTTTATCAGTCATCAGACCCATCAGTCATAATGAAAAAGCATTATTTAAAACTGAAATAACACAAAACATTTGAGACCCAGAAGGGTTTAAAGGAGCCTAGGTGATCTACTTACTTCTCTTGCACTAATTCCTTATTCATTTGTTTGTTCATGATGTTGGAGGAACTTTCTTGTTTCTGGGGTCCTGAGAGAGCAGTCATAGCAGGCATTTACACAGAGGTAATAAGGCTATTAAACTCCAATAAGAATATCTTGGAAAGAAGATACTACTTAGTCTGTGAGAAAGAGAGCAACGATGTAGCTGAATGACACCCTTCAGCTGAATTTGGTCTTTTTCACTGTAATTATGGACAAATTTAAATGCACTGTATACATACAGTCCCTGTGAATTTCTGTAAGTCTATATATAAGAGTTCATTCTCGTGAGTTTAAAACTTCACTCCAATGTTATGATATTTAAATAATCATTAAGATTTATTAAAACAACATATATGGATTTGTTTTGATATATCAGTCAGCGTTATTACCATTCCTACAGTTTCATTCTGCCCATACATATGTAAGATGGAGAGGGGAATAATGAAACAATCATTATGAGTATATGTAATCAAACAGTCAGAGACAAATATTCTGCTCTTGTATAATTTCTAGTTTCAATTCCACATTGATAGAACAGTTATTAGACTGGAGATACCTTCCAATACAGAACTGTAAGAAATATATCAAAATTATATAAAAGAACATTGATGTTTTATTGTGATGGCCTCAGACATAAAGAATAACAATGTTGTCTGTAAATCCTTAATTCTATCCCTTCATATACATGCATTACCAATAACTAAAAGATCATGTATGATTTTTTTGCTGCAGGATATCTATTTCATTCAGCATGGTGTATCATTACATTTTACAATGACTTCTCTAAAAATCTCATTAGATCCTTGCTGGCCTTGCAAGACCCAAACCCATTGAAAGGAAGCTCATTTTTTCCTGATTTTTCACAGCAGCAGTCTACAAAACCCCTTTGTGAGGTGGGCTTCTGAAGCCCAGGGAGGGGTCAAAATCTTTGTTGGGAGTCTTCAATTTGCATCCAATTAAGTGTATGGATAAGCAAGGCTTGCTTTTTGCATGCCATAAATTTCATGTTCTTTGAGACTTTCAGTCATCACAAATTCATTGTTGAAACCACCGGCGATCTATGAACTTCATCTTCAATCAAACATACCTCCTAAAATCTGCTGGTAGAATGCATATAGCAGTTTTCAGCACTGATTATAACACCTATAGCTGCTATGCTATAGGGCGTTGTCAGCAATAACATTTTCCCATTGTTGTGGCCCCCTTTCTTCTGCTCCTTTACTGCTTTGATTATATGGCAGCAGTCCTGGAATTATTTATGTTAGGATTTTATATTAATGCATATCACCATGCTGTGAATGCGCCACTCATTTCTATGAAAATTTAGATTTAGTCCATATTGTAACTATTTTCTTCTTATTCCTGATTACAAATCTAATTATAAGGGTTCAGTACTAATCAAATTAGGGTAATATCAGTGCTCTCAGTTCTTTTTTTTTGACAGTCCTGCAATAGTTGTTATTCCCTGAGATTTTAATCTGCTACAATAATGATAATTAAAGAATCCAGATGTTCTCTTTACAGGAAAAAAAATGGAAGGAAAATTTTTAGCACTCTAGTTTTGAGGTAAAAACTTCAAAATACAAATTTTAAATGCTTACAGCAAGAAAGAGCTGTAAAAGAGCACCAGAAATACATTAATACTTTTATATTTAAATTTTATTTTAAATCCATTCTCAGTTTTGGAGAGTCTGCCTGATATTTTACAAGAATGTTTGAAACATGACCTTTTATTATGAAACGTAAAGCACTGTATGGTAGAAATTTAATTTAAAAGTAGAAGAAGAAACTGCCAAAAGGTAGTGGTAAAAAAGACCTGAGAAAGTTACTCAAGTCACAAAAACAATTAATCCTAGAATAACAGGGGGAAGAACCTCTACTATCACATTGCTTTGGAAACAGGATCTGCATGATCTTGCTTGACCAATGTGGTAGCCTTCCATGATGGCATAACTGGCTGTTATTGATTATCTGTGTGCTCTCAGCTCTGATGATGTTCATACAAAAACACATAGTGGGCCTAGCAACTGCATTACCGCCATTTCAAAAGTGCAATATTCAAGCAAGACTATGCATAACAATGTACTTCTGTTTCTTCATGTGCTGTGATTAATAGAATCAAACCAACTATCTCTTAACCTGTGTATTTATTTCATAACTTTCGTTCTCTGTAATACCCCATGACAGTCAGGGAATATACTCTTTGACATATATTTACTGGTGGCTCTCAGAAACATGGTACTATTTATACAGTAAAGCCAGAGCATCAATGAGAGGGCTTGGACCACTCCTCCAAGCAATTTCTCTTCTCTGCAGCCTCACAGACAGAACTTGTCAAAGGTTGTTACAAGAGCAACTGAAACTTGCTCACAAAACAGCATTTCTGATGTGAGACAGCTGTCCTCCAGGGAAATACAGAGCAACTGTTTTCAAATAGTTGGTGTTGAAGTGGCTTGTTATGAAAACACCAATAAACAGTCATGAGAAATTATAGTTTTGTGGCTTGTGGGATCATCTCTTGTAATGCTGCTTTCCTGAAAAATAATAAAAAAAAAATGTCTACAGAACAGTGTTTATGAGGAGGCTTTTAAGGATAAATTCAGGCCTTTTCTCCACAAATGAAAAGAAGGTCTTGATATTACAAGCCTAATGACTCAGCTATGGGATATGTTCAAAGGACTGGCTGCAAAAGGGTCATGATATCCTCATCAGTTCCCTATGCAACTGTGCGAGGAGAAAGGAGAGGCAAGAAACTAAGCTGCAGAGAGCATGAAGAGAAAAGAGGTTTTTTGGTCTTGAGGCTGAAGGCTATGACTATGCTTTATTGCTCTATTATACATGTTAAAAACATAACGGTTCCTTGCAGGATTGTTTTCCTGTTTCACTTAGCATGTGGAGCAGATGTTCAGTAAGGAAGCAATTCCCTTTCAGGCTTTAGCTCTTAGGCTAACATTAAGTCTTAACAAGTTTTCTTAAAGGTGACTTAGAATCATAGAATCATAGAATGAGAATAGTTAGGGTTGGAAGGGACCTTAAACATCACCTAGTTCCAAACCCCCTACCATGAGCAGGGACATCCCACTAGTTCAGGCTGCCCAAGGCCCCATCCAACTTGGCCTTGAACACCTCCAGGGATGGTGCATCCACAACTTCCCTTGGTAACGTGTTCCAGTGTCTCATCACTCTCATGGTGAAGAAATTCTTCCTAATGTTTAACCTAAATCTGCCCTTCTCCAGTTTATACCTGTTGTCCTTTTTCCTATCACCACAAGCCTTTATGAATAGTCCCTCTCCAGATTTTTGTAGGCTCCCTTCAAGTACTGGAAGGTCGCTGTAAGATCTCCTCTGAGCCTTCTCCAGGCTGAACAACCCCAAGTCTCTCAGCCTGTCCTTATAGGGAAGGTGTCCAGCCCTTGGATCATCTTTGTAGCCCTCCCCTGGACCTGTTCCAACAGCTCCATATCCTTCTTGCATTGAGGATTCCAGAATGGGACACAGTACTCCAGATGAGGTCTCACAAGAGAGGAACAGATGGGCAGAATCACCTTCCTCACCCTACTGGCCACGCTTCTCTTGATGCAGCCCAGGATACAGTTGGGCTGCGAGAGCACATTGCCGGCTCATGTCGAGCTTCTCATCAACCACCACCCACAAGTTCTTCTCTACAGGACAGCTCTTAATCATGTCATCCTCCATCATGTACTGAAATCAGGGATTGATCCAACACAGCTGCAATACCTTGCACTTGGCCTTTTTGAACCTCATGAGATTCTCACAGGCCCACTTCTCCAGTCTGTCCAGGTCCCTCTGGATGACATCCCATCCTTCCAGTGTGGCAACTGCACCGCTCAGCTTGGTGCCATCTGCAAACTTTCTGAGGGTGCACTTAATCTTGCTATCACTATTGTAGATGAAGACATTAAAAAGCACCAGTCTCAGTACGGACCCCTGAGAGACGCCACTGGTCACGGACGTAGGACTGTATGAAAAAAGAGTCTCTCATTCATAATAAATATATATTTCACCTCATTACAATTTATTTGTTCAGTCCTTTTTTTTTTTTTTAAATTGGGATCAATTTGAAGTCGAAATTAATAAGGAAAATGTTGATTAAGAGAAGGTAAGAGGCAAAGGATATTTGTAAACTGAGTTTATACAACAAGGCAAGTAACATCAAATTATTTGAGCAGACTATTTTCCATTCTCAGACTACACAGCTTCCCCATTGTTTTTAAACTGCAAAACACGTGAAAATGTAATGGCAGCCACTAGCACTGGATACTTTAATAGATTACATTCAGAAAAATGGGGTTGTTTTGGAAAGTGGATGTAACTGAAGAGATTTTCTATGGCAGTAAATGACGTTTCTCAGCTTTCATAGAAACAGTGATAAAGAAAAGATGTGTTGCTTATTAATATCTCACACACCTTTGCCTCAGAAATGGAAGAAGAAGGAAAGAGTAGTGGGATCAGAAAGTGAACATTGACCTTTGCATTTACATTTCTTATTGAGGGTATCAAACTGCAAGGTGTTGAGCACATTGCCTGTTGTTAGAGTAGCCCCTGTTGATTTCAATGACCCTAATACTTTATTTAAGTCCATCCATGAAGATTATGTTGGATTCGGCTGACAATGTTTGATATTTTGCAGAATCAGTTTGGGATTTCTCTCATTGGTGTATTCTTCTTCAGAAGATATAACTGCCAGGACACTAATTTTGGATGTGCTCAGGTTTGGTTATGTTTCAAAACCTGGCACTAGATGTCAAAATGCTTATGTCATCTGAAGGGAGGTATTTACTTTTCATAGGAGTATCTGTAGGGTTTTTGAGAGTTTAGAACTCTGTTATCATTTGTCAAACTGATTGACAAGTAGGTTCTGGTTTTCTTTTTAATGTCATCAGTACTTGGATGCATAATGAAGTATAGGAAGACAGATTTCAGTGTCATAACTGTGTTAAGCAGGAGTCAGACCCAAACTGAATAAGCATTGTCAACTCAAAGATATCTGTACAAGCATCTTGCAAATGATGGTAGTAACATTTTCCTGGGACTTTATCAGATTAATCGATCTAACTCATGTTTTATGTTTTCCACTCTATGCCATTGTTTCCTGTTTTCTCTCCTTCTAAGTGCGAAGTTTTTGTCTCCTTTGAAATACATCAGTGAGGATCTTTACAGGATTATTGATATTTGCATTGACTGCACTTACACTCTTCAAGAATTAGGAAAATGAATCTACCATTTTATATGAAATGTAGTTCATTGTAAGATATTGAAAGAGAGTGCTCCAAGATGGTAATTCCATTATGGGGTTGTGAGCCATTTCCATTTGAATCAACATAACCTCACATGTATTATACATCTTCTAAAAGTCCCTGTTAGCAATGTTTGGACACAAATACAAGAGCAAAAGAGATTGTGTTTCAAATTGTCTGGAATCTAGTAATGAATACTTCTCTAAATGATGTTTCAGCTGTTCAGCTTCCACTTAAATTAGAGCATTTGTATTTACTAAACAGATCATTTCTAGAAATCTGTTTGAAGAATACTTGTGTAATTAATGTTGTTTCTGTACTGATGGCTTTTAAGATTGAAACTTTGATAATTTGATCACTTGTTTATACGATGCTACAAATTACTGTTATGTAATATTCAGTAAAGAAGACACTGATATCCTCATTTTCTTACTTTCCTACATTTCTAACAAATGAAGGTCTATCCACTAGTAATGAGTTTGAGTAGAATGAAAACCTAAAATTTCAGACATAACTCCTCTGTTCCAAAATTTTTTACTCTGCTTTTGTCTTTGTAACTGTCAGCCCCAAAAATGGGGTAATGATGTGAAAGTACCTTCTAAATTATGAAAAAGTCTCATCTTTTCTGTGGATCCAGTGCAGCTATTCGCTCACATACTGTCTCCTTAGCTCAGACAGGAAGATTCAAAGTTCAACATATGCAAAGATCAGAATACCTTCAGTAGATATCATAGAATCATAGAATCACCAGGTTGGAAGAGGCCCATCGGATCATCGAGTCCAACCATTCCTATCAAACACTAAACCATGCCCCTCAGTACCTTGTCCACACCTGCCTTAAACACCTCCAGGGAAGGTGACTCAACCACCTCCCTGGGCAGCCTGTTCCAATGCCCAATGACCTTTCTGTGAAAAACTTCCTCCTAATGTCTAGCCTAAATCTCCCCTGGTGGAGCTTGAGGTCACTCACTCTTGTCCTGTCCCCTGTCACATGGAAGAAGAGGTCATTACCCTCCTCTCTACAACCTCCTTTCAGGTAGTCCTAAAGAGCAATGAGGTCTCCCCTCAGCCTCCTCTTCTCCAGGCTAAACAACCCCAACTCTCTCAGCCGTTCCTCATAAGGCCTGTTCTCCAGCCCCTTCACCATCTTCGTTGCTCTTCTCTGGACTCGCTCCAGAGCCTCAACATCCTTCTTGTGGTGAGGGGCCCAAAAATGGACACAGTATTCAAGGAGCGGCCTCACCAGTGCTGAGTACAGAGGGAGAATAACCTCCCTGGACCTGCTGGTCACACCATTTCCAATAAAAGCCAGGATGCCATTGACCTTCTTGGCCACCTGGGCACACTACTGGCTCATGTTCATTCAGCTGTCAACCAACACCCCCAGGTCCTTCCCCTCCAGGCATCTTTCTAGGCAGACTTCTCCCAGTCTGTAGCTCTGCATAGGGTTGTTGTGCCCCAAGTGCAGGACCCAGCATTTGGTCATGTTAAACCTCATGCCATGGGACTCTGCCCAGCAGTCCAGCCTGTTCAGATCCCTTTGCAGAGCCTCCCTACCCTCCAGCAGATCGACACTTCCACACAGCTTAGTGTCATCTGCAAACTTGCTAAGGGTACACTCAATGCCTTCATCCAGGTCATTGAACATTGAACAGGGCTGGACCCAGCACTGAGCCCTGGAAAACCCCACTTGTAACTGGCCTTCAGCTGGATTTAACACCATTTACCACCACTCTCTGGGCCCGGCCATCCAACCAGTTTTCCACCCAGGAGAATGTGTACCTGTCCAGGTCAGAGGCTGACAGTTTCTGAAGCAGAATGCTGTGAGAAACTGTGTCAAAGGCTTTACTGAAGTCCAGGAAGATACATCCACAGCCTTTCCCTCATCCAGCAGCTGAGTCACTTTGTCATAGAAGGCGATCAGTTTAGTTTGGCAAGACCTGCCTTTGGTAAACCCGTGTTGACTGGGCCTGATGACCCGGTTCTCTTGTAAGTGCTTCATGATAGCATTCAAGATCACCTGTTCCATGACTTTCCCTGGCACTGAGGTCAGACTGACAGGTCTGTAGTTCCCTGGATCCTCCCTGCGACCCTTCTTGCAGAAGGGCACAACATCAGCCAGCCTCCAGTCCAGTGGAACCTCCCCAGTCTTCCAGGACTGTTGGAAGATGATGGAAAGAGGTTTGGCCAGTACATCCACCAGCTCCCTCAATACCCTAGGGTGAATCCCGTCTGGCCCCATAGACTTGTGGGTGTCTAATTTGTCAAGCAAGTCTCTGACCACCTCCTCTTGGACCATGGGAGCCTCATTTTGCTCTCCTAGTTCCAGGGTTTGTACATAGGGGGAACAACTTTCTTTACAATTAAAGACTGAGACAAAGTACTTTTCCTTGTCCCCTGTCACTGTTGTTCCTTCTGTGTCCAATAGGGACTGTGTGGTCTCCCTAGTCCCCCTTTTATTATTTATGTATTTATAGAAAGACTTTTTGTTATCTTTCACAGACTTAGCCAATCTGATTTCTAGTTGAGTCTTAGCCCCTCTGATTTTTTCTCTACACAATCTCACTTCCCTCTTGTAATCCACCCAAGAGGCCTGTTCCCTCTTCCAGAGCCCATAAACATTTCTCTTCTTCTTGATATCACTCAAGATGTCTCTGTTCAACCAAGCTGGTTTTATCCCCTGCTGGCTTTTTTTCCAGAACACGGGGATGGCTTTCTCCTGAGCTGCTAGTATTTCCTTTTTGAAGAGCTCCCAGCCCTCATGGGCTCCCTTGCCCTTAAGTACTCTCTCCCAAGAGACTTTGCCAACCAGCCTTCTAAAGAGTTCGAAGTCTGCCCTCTGGAAATTTAGTGCCACTGTCCTGCTAACCACCCTCTTCACTTCACCTAGAACAGAAAATACTATCCTCACATGATCACTTAGTCCTAGGCGTCCTCCTACTGCCACATCCCCCACAAGGCCCTCTCTGTTGACAAACAGCAAGTCCAGGAGGGCACCTTCCCTCATTGGTTTATTCACTAGCCGCGCAAGGAAATTATCTTCCACACACTCCAGGACCCTCCTAGACTGCTTCCTTTCTGCTGTGTTGTACTTCCAGCAGATATCAGGGAGATTGAAGTCTCCCACAAGGACAAGAGGCATTGATTTGGAGATTAACCCCAGCTGTTTATAGAAGAGTTTGTCAGCTGCTTCTCCTTGGCTGGGTGGCCTGTAACAGACTCCCATCACAAAATCTACCTTCTTATGGGCTCCTCTGATTTTAACCCACAGGCACTCAATCTCCTCATCGCCACAGTCCATCTCAATGGTGTCCAAGTCCTCCCTTACAAAGAACTCTACCCCACCTCCTCTCCTACCCTTCCTATCCTGCCTGAAGAGTTTGTACCCCACCATACCTGTACTCCAGTTATATGAGTCATCCTGCCACATTTCCGTGATGGCAACAACATCATAGCCTCCTTGCCCTACGACAGCTTCCAGCTCTTCCTTCTTATTCCCCATGCTGTGTGCATTGGTGTAAATGCACTTCAACTGAGTTGCCAAGCCTTCAACCCTCTTAGAAGGAACAGTGTTTGTTCCCAATTGCCTAGTAACTGGAGTAGCTTGCACCAGAGTACCTTTACTGCTCCGAGGTGCACTCTCCCCCACTTACTGTGTGGTGATGTGCTGGTGGTCCTCACCAGCACACCCTCTCCAAATCTCTACTGCCCCATGTCCAGGCTCACTCTTGCCTAGCCTGGTCTCAATCCCCTCCCCCTCCACATCTAATTTAAAGCTCAATTTATGAGCTTAGCTAAGTTTTTAGCAAGGACCTTAGCTCCAGTGGTATTTCATGTCTTCATTATCAAACGGGAGATACACACAGCTACTAAGCCAGCTCTGAGAACAAATTCTGAGACAAGAAGCAAGAATATTCAGAATCTGAATAGAAACCTTGTGTGTCTACCAAATATCTTGAGATAAAATCCTGAAGTACCTTTGATAACATCAGGGCATTAAATGGGAATTTGACTATTGACTTTAGTGCAAACATGCTTTTGCTTCTGTGTTAATAAGCTGAGTCAGTGTGCACTCTGATAAATGTCAGGGAGATCAAGGTCCTCCATAAAAGGACTTTTGAACAATTTCCTCTGTCTTCAAGAGCTCCTTCAGACAACTTGACTGGGTGGAGTGGGGAGAAAATACAGTCTTGCTTCTTTTCACACATTTTTCTCATAGAATTCAAATAAAGGATCTTCTTTTTGAAGTGCTTAATTATTAAAACTCTTTGTACCCTTCTCCCTGTTCTCTTGTAAGCCTTCTTCCTTCATCCCAGATTTTCCTTTCTGCTTTAAAAATCACCTTTATAATTGTGATCTGAGCATGGCCAAAAGCTGTCACTTTCCCAGCAGGTCATGAAATCGTGTTTGCAGTTATTGAGTATTATTTACTGGATGCTCTTTTACTTTAAACATTATACATCCAAGCATTGCAATATTTTCTGTCTGTGAAACACAACAGGACATTTTTTCAGCGAGATCTTAATCATAACTTCATTTCTTGGACAGGAATATTCACTTGGCATTAAGCAACAGTAAAGACCTTTGTTTTCACTTCAAGCCTGCTTTAGAACATTTCAAAGGCCGCAGGAAATATTCTCTCTATGATTTACACTCTATCTTAGTTGTGCTGCAGTATTTCCAAAACACTATTTAAGGATGTTCTTTTGTGGGTAGCTAGGAACAAAAATATCTTGTTTAACTTTTGAGCTATGTATACTTTCTTGGCAAAGATTTATTTAAGAGATGGATAAAAGATAGCTTTTTTGCTCCAAGGAAGAGTTTTACTATCACAGACTGAATTTTGTAATCAGTGCAAACCTTTTACAGATTGGGTTCAATTATATGAAATAAAACTAGGAGAACTGATATTTCCCTCAGTATTTCCCAGAGACTGTTGGTTTGACAGTTTTTCTGTAAGTCTTCATTGCTTGAAGTATCTGAGATTTTTGTCCTCTATTTCTCACTTTTTGAAAGGAAACCAATTTCAAAGTCTAACACAACTCAGCATGGAAAAGGTGAAAAGTGATGAAAGGCTTTTGTGGACCCTATCTTCTTCTGACTTTTATGGTGTTTATTTCCTTCTCTTTTTGCCTACTGCTGCAACTCTGGGTATTGAAGTAGAAATACAAGACTTCTAGAAGCCTGATGATCGTTTCAACTTGTGTGCAGAAGACTGGAAGGAAGCAACACTGATGTGATGGAGAGGGATATTTCTATATGATATAGTGCTAGGAGAGCTGAGGGTATTTGGAATTAGCAGGGATTTTTATGCTTCAAGAATCTGTGAATTCTTCACTGGGTAGAAGTATTTTATAACCATTCTATTTTTTGAGTAGTTTTCAGTATGCAGGGGTTTTTTTGTCACAATATTGTGACAACTGTGGGATGTGGTTTAATTTGTTTGCCTTTTTTTTTAAGAATGTAGTAATATCAGATTTTTCCAAACAGATACTTTCTTTTCTCTTTATTGCAGACACTGAGTGCAGCGGATGAGTTTAATTTAATTGATAGTGGAATTCATATAATAGGACTCATACAGTATTTCTTCTGTGCTTATGTTTTGTTTAACTTTTCTGTCATTTAAAATATTAACATTATTATTAATTTCTGAGATCTTTTGGAGAAATTGTATGTTGAACTGAAGTGAAAGTTTGCTTGAAAATAAAGATGACAACAGATACACTGTAAATGTTCTCAAGTTTACACCACAAAAGCCATTCAAAATTGAATGGGTAATTTTTGCATTAAAATTCTGTTGCTTCCTGGTATTTTCCTATTGGTTACACTCAGGAAATTAAACTGAGGTAGAATTCCTATTATGATGACCTTTCTGCTCCATAGTGATGGTCAGTGCATCCTGATAATGTGTACAACTAAATTCCACTCACTGACAGTCACACTTGTCTCCACAAGCATACAAATGTATCCTGCTGTCATCAGGATGGTTTTTATTCTGGAAGAAGTCGGTTCCTTTGCCACAGCTGTGCTTCTCTTCTCCAAATGTGCAAAACAGTACATTTCTCTCACTACTTTTGTATTAACAACATACCCTTCTACAAATCTGTGGGCCCACTCTATGTCCCTTTGGAAATATTCTTCACCTCAGTAGTCCTAAACGCTTTCTACAGATGCTAATACTGATCTACCCATGGATGAAACTTGGACCACAGTGGCAAGCTTGTACTTGCTTTGAATTCTCATACATTGTATTTTGTTGCAAAGCAACTGTCTTTCTTCCTCAAAAGCTTTACAGGCATCTTCTGTGAACTTCTGTCAGTCTCTGAAACTCTAATGCTGATGAGCTGTGGCAGAATGTGTACAGGCAGAATACAAGCAAATATGGAATATATTATAAAAGAATACATATTTCTAAACCTATTGAACGTGTACCCTTCATTTAAAATGTATCTTATGAAGCAGAATTGCAAGCATGTTTTTATGCTTGTGGGATGTATTGTTAAGGAAGACTTGTTTTCCTTCCTCTTGTATCTTTCTGACTCTGATAAGAAAAATAAACTGTATTTAAAACAAAATGTGGCAGTCAAAACTGAAATGTGCGCTTGTTCTCACAAGCACACTTTAAAAGGTGTCAAATTGCTTTTACACTTATTTAACAGCAAATTTCTATCTAAAGAAGAATTTCAATGTTTTCAGTCAAGGTCTGGTTTTCTAACCTAGACAAGTTGGAAAAATTGTCCTCTCCAAAACAAACTTATTTTTTCTAAATTTGACCTGCGGTAAAGAATTTCTAAATAAGCAACTATTTGTCCTGTTTCTGGTTTCAATCAAAACCAAACCCAGTACATTTATATTTCATAACACTGCAACTGAAGTTACTAAATTTTCTTTGTCTGTATTAAGTTGAACACAATTTACTAATCTTAAGTTGCAGGGATACAAACCAGAACTGTAGTATCCAGAAATCGTTGATGCCTGTGTAAATCAAAATTGGCAAGGTCTGCAGAGGTCTAGTTTTTGGGTTTGCTCCAAAACTTTTAATATTGCAAAACAGACTTCTTAGCTAGGAATCCTAAAGATGCTCAGAGAATTAAACATTTAGAGAAAGAGAAGGCTGGACAAATATTTACCTATGATTATTATTATGGTATTTTCAGATCCAGACCTCCAAACACTTAATAGATGTACTTAACTTCAGTGAGAGCACTTCCACTGAGTTAGTAGAAATAGTCATCAGCTTAAAGTTAGACACAGATGTGTTTGCAGGAATGAAACTCTATTTTATATGACTGGTATTAAATTCACCTTCCAACTGAAGCTTTAAAGTTCATTTCATAATGAGACTCCTGGGGAAACAAGCTTAGAAATAATATATGGCCCTGGAAAAATATTTTGAATTCATAAATAATATGACAGAGTATATTTTCAAACTTTGAAATAATTTTTCCATTGAAGCAGGTTTAAAGACTATTTAAAAGAAACATGAAGCTTGATTTAAACACTGGAATATATTGCCAGAGAGTAGAGAGTATTCATTTTCATGTCTATGAATTAGATTTTGCTGAACTATCTATTTACTGCCATCCCATTTTCATGTGCAAGGGGCTTATTTTACAAAACACAAGAAGAGAAGGGGCATTTCATGCCTAAGGTGAATTATCATCTTTTGTGAAAATGTGTCACGTATTTCTTTAATCTGAAATTTAGGCATACTCACATGCTATAAAACTAAGAGAACTCAGTATGCTAGGGTCCAACTCAGCCTTGGGTTTGCCCCTTGCATTGTTACCAGTACTGATACAAACTCCATAAAACTCCATTAGGTCACAGTGGCACCTGCCTTTGTAGAAATGACCTGATATGGTGCAGAATAGCAGGGCTGAGGGCCCAGTGTGCTTCTCTACTGAAACAAAGCACTGCTTATAAAACTACAGCAAATCTAAAACTGTGAGGGGGGCGATGGTCCCCTCACTGTGATGTACGTGAAACTGGGAGCTTATCTGGAGCTTGCAATGCAGTACTGAAAGCTGAAAATGGCACCCGAGAAAGAGAAAAACCACAGAAAGAACATGACAACCCCACGTTTTATAGGACAGACAATTATCAGCCAGTTCAGACAGAGAGAAAAGCACTGGGCTGCAGAAACATTTGGGAAGACAGGATGCAGTACTAACAATAAGGCATCTTTTTAGGTAAGGTTAAGAGATAATTTTTTCAGATTATTTCTAATTTTAGGCAACAATTAAATTTAAACTTGTAGGACTTTTCTATGAGACCAAGTGGAACACCCTTATATAGTTCCTCATACTTCTGAAAAACCTGGAAACTTACACTCAGGAGATATTTTTCCCTTCATTGAAGAAGTGCTGATGGAAAACCCATAAAATATAATATTAACAGAAATGCAAAAACAAACAAAAAAAATAGGTAGATTTTCTCCATAGGCTTCATTAAACATCCTGGGAGTGCTACCTAAAATGACAATCATTCCCCAGTATATGCTCTGAGACTGTGCTGTCAGGACCACTGGCTTACCTAATCCACTCAAAAGACTAGAAGTTTTTCAATGTGCTTAATATCTTATGTGTAGGAAACATGTTTTCTAATGCAAGATTCAGAACAAACCAAAGTGTCAGATGGTATGAACAGACTGAAATTTCTGTGTTTTTCTAGAGAAGGACTGCCTGAGCAATATAAAGAGGTGACCATAAAACTTTTTGTCTGGGATCTCTTCCTTTCCAAGTACAAGAAGCACTCAGAAGTCTGAAAGAACATGTTCAAAGGCATTTAAATGCCATGAAGTGCTTAGGAAATTTCAGGCAGTGCTGTCTAAATTAAACTAAACACTTCTCCAGCCTCTCGGGTGTCACTAAAAGGTGCAAAGATTGCCTAAAGCTACCTTCCTTGCCAAGATGCCAAATGCTGTGTAGGTAGTTTCCTATGCTGTCAGCATATTTCTTTGCCACATATCTGAGAGACAAAGGAACTGGACTCTGTGTGGACACAGATCTCCTGGACATGCTTGTGCTGTCCTCCAAGTCACTTCACTGAAGGGATGCAAGCTTCCTCATATATATGCTCCAAATCCAGTCACACAGCTGACCAAACTTCCACGTGCTACATTCAGGATCTTTATTCCTAGGAGAGAATGAGTAACACCATGAGCAGAATTTATGAAACTGAAGTCTAAACATGGTTTCTTTCTTGGTAAACTTGTCCATTTTTTTATCAGTAATTTTGTGACTCCCATAACAGACTTTGTAAGATTTATAGGCTTTCTATCTAACAGAGATATATACATCTGAATTCACAAGTACTTTATAGTTCCTACTTGTAAATAAATTATTGCTGGAAGATACTTATTTCACCCCTTGAGGCGATATACAATTAAACAGCTGTCATTTTATATCAGCTTTGCCTAAATTAATGATAGGATACAGATTCACACATTTTCTGTCGTCATTGATAACTATCATTCTGAGTATAATGCCAGAGAATTCTGTGAAGTTCTGCCATTGATATAGTTGTCCCAATACTGTTCTGTTCCAATGCATTTGCTATAGCAAACCCGTGCAAATTAGGGAGATAGATACTATATTTTTGTCTATGTCTATACTGGCAATCAGTGCAATAGATTGTATCTGCAGAATGAAATACATTGCAGAGGACCCAGCCTCAATGTTGTGTATTTCACACACAGGATGAGTCTCATCCCACGGACTGAATGCTTATTAGCAATTCAAATGCATCAGAAGTGCGCTTGGAGAGTCTCTTATCTAGGCTTTATCTGGAAGGAGCCATTTTGTGCACTCCATAGTTTCTCCGTGATGGAGACTGAAGTGCACAAGCTAGGGATATAAGGAGACCCATTTCACGAGTGTGCTCCTGAATGGTACTAATGTGACGAAGTAGGTGGATCTTCATGTTCAGAGATGTAAAAGAAAAGGACTAGTTGCAGGGAAACAGTAATTCTGAAAAGACCTCTGTAATAAAAAAGAGATATTATACATGGCATAAGAAATTTGATAATAATTGCTTGCACAGAATAGACAATACAAAGGAAAGCAGAGTGAGAGGAAAGTGGGGAGAGTCTGATGAAGACCTATGACCTTCGTGATATATCTTTATGAGGAAGGTCATCTACCAAATCAAGAAGGCATATAGGCAGCCTGAATAAATAAAAAACTAGAAAACTTTAAGGCTAAACTGGCTTCAACTTATTCATACAAATATCCTTTAACAAAAGTACTATGAACAAACCATGCACAATTAGATCTTCAAGAATGTGAATACTTAAAACTTAGATTTCTTCAGGCAGTGTGGTTCACTGAATCACTGGACTGAGACTCAAAAATGCTACTTATAGTAGTTCCAACTCCTTGGCTACAAAATCTAGAACATGCTGATTTCTCTGCATACTTCCATCCCTCTACTTTCTTGTTTATTTAGCTTGGAAACTCTTTGAGGCAGAAACTTATCCTTGTTGTGCAAACACACTTAGCCAAGGACACATTTTTGAAGGGAATTTCTAGATACAGTTATCACACATCAATACACACTCAATATAACCTTTTTAATACATATTCATAGTAGGGGTTACTTACCTTCACATCATCAGTTAGGTCTGAACTCTATTGATTTACTTTGGTTATGTTCATCTGAGAGGGATATTTTTAGATTAGCTGGATTTGAGTATAACATTGTACTCACAGTACTGAGCCACAGCTATAGCTTTCCATTATATTTTGTCGAGTATTACCAGTTCACCGTTACAAGTGAAATAGTGAGTTGGTACTAGTGTACTATAGATGACAAGGCAGAAACCAAAGTTGCCCAGGAAGTTTGTGAAGTTTAGAATTCCATTATGAATGTCCCTAAAATATTATGTTAACGCAATTAAATTAATTTTTCAACCAGAATTACCATGTGGCCTTGGGCAGCTGTGGTTACCACTATGTAGCATAAAATACTGAATTCTGAAGGAAAAGCTTGATTTGTGAGCCAAATGAACAATGTATGAGTTCCCAAAGAGGCTTGACAATGTACAAGATAATGGGAGATTAATCTTTCAGAATGGCAACTTAATATACATGTAGACTAGCATATATATGTACTTTAAGCACTGCAAAAGGAAAGAATTTCTTCAAAAGCCTATGCTTTGTTCTTAAAACATCATTTCTTGCATAAAATCTTTTTGCAGCTCTTCTATCAAACGAGTTCATGAAACACAAGGCAGTTGATCTTTAGAATGTAATGCACCTTTGACAGTCATTTGATCAAATAGCGAGAGTTTGAAGATGCATTTATTAAATGCCTTATGTCACATTTAGATTGCATTATTTGGACAATGACGCAAAATTAGAAGAGTTGAGATATTTTAGTTAGAGTTACAGTTTCAAAGGGTTTCTCTGGCGATTATTTAAGTATCAAATGTAGTGGGCGACCTATTATCCTTGCTTACGGTCATGGTGGGGCTCATCCTACCAAAACCTCATTTGGTTTTAGGTCCATTTTCTTCTCTTCTGCCTCTGAGTGACCCCATCTGCTCACACCACCTTATCCTTTCTGTACAAACTTTCCTATGACCCAGATTTCTTGATGTAACCTGAAATATGAGATAGACTCCACTCCTTGCCTTCTAGCATTTCTCATTTCCACTTACACAAAACATTTCCTAAACTGAACTGCTGGGGAGGGATTTCTCATTCCATGTAAGAAGGCTGGAAGAGGATCAAAGGGCCCTGAAGTACAGTATCTTCTGAGGGATCTATCCCAGTGCTTAATCATGTTACAATGGGGAAGGCCTCCCCAGCATCTGACCTGAATTTCCCAATACTGCAATTTAAGCACATTGTACTTTCTCTTCAACTGTAATAAACATGAAGAACAATTTGTTTCTATTCTTTCCACTGCAGTCTCTATGTACCTAAGACTGCTCTCGCATCTCTCCTCAGTTCTCTCTTCCCTAGACTAAACAAAACTCAACCTTTGAATCACAGAGGTCATATTTTCTGGACTTCCAATCATCTTCGCTGCTTCCCTCTGGTTTATAGATGTCTTAAAATGGGTTGCCCAAGCCTGAGTATAATGTTCCAGATGAGGTCTTGCCAGACTTAACTGGAAGAGTTACAGTATGTACTTTTAAGGTGTGTCTTACATGTTTTTATGCATCCTTCATCATATCCAGTTTGTGATCTACAAAGTCTCCTAACTGTTCTGCCCAGAAAGGCCATGGAACTCTTCATTCTCCATCTTTAAGTCATGCATATATATTTTCAAAGTGTACTGCTTTTTACTTGTCCTTATCAAAACATTACCTATTTATTTAATATTTAAAAAACAAAATAAAATGCTTTCCTCCCTCTCCAGTCATCTAAGTCATTAGCAAAAAGGGTGAAAAGATTGATTAAGGAAAAATTGTTCTAAATGCACCTAATGCAATCATCTATTTTGGCAGAGTAACATTAGTAACTACCCTTTGAGTATTGTTTTTGAACAAGTTTTCCATTCACCATGTTATTAAATTTACCATATATCCCCAAGTTGCTTATATCATCTAAGACCAAATTAAGACAGGCCATTTACTATTTCTCCAGTATCCACATGGCCAATTACTGTATTATGAAAGGAAATTAGATTAGTGATGTATCACATGTTCTTTATAAGTTCATCCAGCTCTTTACTTATTACCCCATGACCTTCTAGTAGTTACAAATACATTTTCTAAATACCTGGTTTGGTATTTTTTCCAAGAACTGAAGTTCAGTCAGCCTGTCTCTTTTTTAAATAGATAGTTGTTTTTAAAGAGGGACATGAAGGTTCTTCTTCTGAGAAATTGGGGAGAATGACAAAAGGTTGCCTTTGAACGAGTGCTTCAGCTCCCCTTGCTACAAGGGGTGATAGATTCAATACCAGAAGTGGTGGCAGAAGGGCAAAGGTGGGCCAGGATGGTGTCAACCAAGACTTTTCAGATGACAATGCTACATGTTTAAGACACACAGAAAATATTTGGTAGAACATACACTTCACTCCTGGCCTGCACAGTCAAGGCTGACTTGCTTGATGAGGCTGACTCCCCCGTCATTTCCTATTCTATTCTTTACAGTGTTATTCCCAATAAATGGCATTCTCAGTGATACTTTACAAAGTCTGAATGCCTTTCTTCATGGGATCCTAATGAACTAGCATCTCCTGGTGCAAAACGTCATGCACCCAATCAAGTGCAAGTCACTCTTCCCTGTCAATGTCTCTTGTCATACTGAGTTTTATAACTTCCCAGCTGGTGTCATATTGCATGATTTCCCCCTTTTCATCACTACAAACACAGGTGCTATGTGCTTATTACTTTATCTGTTCATTTTTCCTCATGGGTCTGATAACATCAGTTTCATTCTTCATGCTACCCGTTAGTTAGCCCCTTCCCCACCACCTAAGATTACGTCAATGATAAACTAAGAAGTGGCAGAAATTAATCATCCCTAGGAGCTATGTTTGCACCTCTTCTATAAAGCAGTTTTGGGAGTGGTTGTGCACATGCATCAACCTGCCTGTCTCTTGCTGATGTGGGTGACTTGTGGACACAAGTAGCCAGCCAGCAGCCAGCCTGCCTGGATATGCCAACATTGTGTTAAGTCACTTTGGGTGCTTAAGCACCCAGCAGCTTGTGTGCTCCATTAGGCAGAGTCCTCGGATCATGTTTTCAGGTTCGTTGTCTGCATCAGCAGTGAATCTGGTACTTGAAGACAGCCTCAGTGCTCTGCCCCACATGCAGCATGAGTAGGTCTAATGGTTTCCTGTGATATTTAAACATGCTGCTGTGATTCATTTGGAAGTCTACAAATGCAAGGATTCTACCCACCTCGAATTGTTGATGTGAGGGACTGAGTAACCACAGAAACAAAAAGTTATTCAGATTAATTAAAAGATAGACCAGCTATATGTTTTGACTTATAAAGAAATCATTAATGGTCACATTATTTTATTTTCTACCTAAATAGTTTTCTGCTTGAATGTTTTCTAAATAATCCTTTATTTGATGCAAGAATGTGCTGAATCTCTGACTACTTTTTTTAAAAAGAAAGATAAAGACCAGTTGTTGATTTTTGAACAGGATGCATATAAAACATATGCATCTTCATCTTCATAGATGTTACTGCAGTAGAGTGTATTATGCCAGACTGAACCCGGGAGGATAATAGCATAAGATCTAATATTGGAAGAAGAAAAGAGACAAAATCCTCATAGTAACATCAAAGCAATTTGATAAATGGCAACAAAAGAAAAAAGTTATGAAGAATGTATTACTTATTTAAAGAGTCCTTGACCATCCGAAACATTTAAATGACTAATACAACTTCATTACTAAAAAATCAACAATCTAAGTATGAAAGTTATAAAGGGATTTTTTAGATTTGCCTGTGCAACCAAAGAGCATTTGTGTAGAAATAAGATGTACAGAACATTAAAGATTATGTGTTCTGCTTTTCTCCAGATATAACAAAAATTGCTCTGCCATATATTTTCTAACAACTGCATCAGAATTCATCTTTTACTGTAGCTTTGTGGCTACAGAGAAATGATACAATCATTTCAACACAAGGATAACCCGAAGAGTGTATAATGAAGCAGATTTAGGTATTTAATTACTATTCCTCATTCATTCCTTCACAAATCATCAGAGAGAACTGAATGTTCTCTGCCTTGAATAACAATTTTTCCTCTTCAGTTTTGCATCATATCACAGGGGATTTTCCAGTTCTTTTTTTTCATTTTCTTGTCTTTGGTTCCAGGCTTTCCTAATCAAATGATTCAGTAGTCTCCAGTAAGGGACATAAAACTTCAGATCTATGAGAAATGTATTAATACATCTAAGCTCTCTGGTACAACTATGTGCATGTATAATATGTTCCCACTGGACTTACTCTTTCATTTTTGTGTTGGTAGAGAAAAAAATATTGAAAAACTGCATCTCTTCATTTGTAATCTTTGGATTGCTCAGCTTTATGCCTTCATTGATAATAGGTTCAAAAATGCAGAAAATAATTTGATTGCTTGCAAAACAAGGAGAACTCCAGATTACCAGATGTTCTTACCTGTCTAATGGCTGTAGGGCCAGATGTATTCACAGAATCACAGAACAGAATCACAGAACAACCAGGTTGGAAGGGACCCATCGGATATTCTAGTCCAACCATTCCTATCTAACACTAAACCAAGTCCCTCAAGACCTCATCCACCCGTGCCTTAAACACCTCCAGGGAAGGTGAATCAACCACCTCCCTGGGCAGCCTATTCCAATGCCCAGTGACCCTCTGAGTGAAAAACCTCCTCCTAATCTCCATCCTAAATCTACCCTGGCGGAGCTTGAGGCCATTCCCTCTCGTCCTGTCCCCTGTCACTTGGGAGAAGAGCCCAGCTCCCTCCTCTCTACAACCTCCTTTCAGGTATTTGTAGAGAGTAATGAGGTCTCCTCTCAGCCTCCTCTTCTCCAGGCTAAACAACCCCAGCTCTCTCAGCCGCTCCTCATAGGATCTGTTCTCCAGCCCCTTCACCAGCCTCGTCGCTCTTCTCTGGACTTGCTCCAGAGCCTCAACATCCTTCTTGTGGTGAGGGGCCCAGAACTGCACACAGGATTCAAGGAGCAACCTCACCAGTGCTGAGAATCACCTCCCTGGACCTGCTAGTCATGCCATTTCTGATACAAACCAGGATGCCATTGGCCTTCTTGGCCACCTGGGCACACTGCTGGCTCATGTTCAGTACCTTAGTTAGCCTGTTGCCCAAATAACTCAACCCACCTTACTATGATGAGTATCATTCCACTGGACTCGAGGAAAAAAATTAAAGCAAGTAGGAAATGTGTTTACAGACCAGTCTAACTTGAACCATTAAATGGGAGAAACAGACACACAGAACCATGTCTCAATCATTCAACCTACTGGGATTGCAGTCACAATTAGAACCCGTGAATGAACAAGTTTTGTTCAGACATTTCATTTCTCATGTGTTTCGGAAATAGTAAGATTGCTTTTTTTCTAGAGACCTGTGTTGGGTTCTGTGTTATAAAAGTAATTTTAAAATTATTTTTATCCCTTTTTTTTGCTCCTTTGAGCTCTAGCAACACAGTTAACTGAGTTTCAAAACCTAAACAAAATGAGCACAGGGATCCTTCAGTGGCTTCCTCAGCTCTGTTCAAAGTGCTCAGCAGTTGTGTCAAATTCCCCAAAAGACTAGCTCCACGGTCAATCATTTCTATTGGCCTACAAGAACTTTGTAGTTAAGGCATTCCAGAGCTATTTCTTATCTCTCTGCCATTGACTTCTCTTGACAAAACACAAATTTCTCTGTCTCTAAGCTCCTGATTTATAGAATGGAAATGTTCCTAACAGGCATATTGCAAAGATCAGCCCATTTACGATGTGTTCACACAGTCCGTGTAGTGTTGTTCTTCAGGGAGGAGGATTGAAGTTTGACCTAAACAATATCTTCGTGAAGCAGGAAAAATAGATTCGCAACCCGCTGCTCCTGTCCAGCACCTGCATTCTCCTTTACTGACACAGATGATATCTGTATCTAAAATTTCATGAGAGTGCATTAGAAAAAAAGTTAGACAAGACTAACACATACCAGAGGCTGAAGTAATATGTACAATTATCTTGTTGGAAAAGAAAAAATAAACACAATTATCTGACTAAAGCCAGAACTTGCAATACTGAGATAGGAGGCATACCATTTTTGATTTGAATGAGTTACCAGTTCGGTGCTCATATATCTACTTAAGCTGTCAAAACATTGCATGCCATGGTCTATATTATATATATTAGATGGGTCAGATTTAGGCCACTTCCTTCCCACATACAAAACTGGAGGTGACTAAGTGGGGCACAGATTTTAAGCTTGTTCATGGCCTCCTGTAATCCTACACTCAACAAGTCCTGTAGAAGGAGCCAGAAAGCAAACAGAAGGAATCAGAAGGAATAATTTTTTTTTTGTTATTACTGCCTATCATCCTTATGTTCTCAATGCTTTCTTTTGACAGAAGCTTTTAAAGAGCTGGGCATGATATGGAGCAGATGACTCAATAATTTTATTAGGTCTCACAGCCTGTAAAAGTTGCCTGATATTCTCATGCACGTTCTACATGTCATCACAGTCTCTCTACTGCTTTGTCACCCCCTATACTAGAAATGTTAGATTGACCTAATGTACTGTTCTGCAACCTGAAGGCTACGGAAAAAGAGATGAGACTAGGATGCTGTGAGGTAGAAGCAAACTACGTCTCAGTAGAGTCTAGTGTTCAAAATACAAGAGATGGTCTCCTGTGCTGGACCATTATTCTGCCTCAGCCAATGGCAGTAGGAGACACTGTTCAGGGAAAACGTATACTTGTGGCCACTATCTCGCTAGTACTCCTCATGTGACCACCATCATTAATTAATGAATTCCTATTTATTTTCTTTAACATGCTGTTGGCATGATTTTCCAGAAGTTTCCATTTCCTTTTATCCTCTGCTGAAACTACCTATCTCCAAAATATTGTGGCAAGAAATTTCAGAACTTTACTGCCTGCTGTGTGAAAAAATATATACCTTTATCTGTTTTAAACCCATCTTCCACTAGTTTTGATGTGTGACACTCAGTTTTATTACTAAAGGATTTGGTGAGTTAACAGCTCTACATTCACTTCATGGAGTACCATCATGTTTTTCCCTGAGCATTCCCCGCCCAAACCTAAAGATTTAGCCCTTCAAGTCTCTACTTTTAATGTCATTGCTTGACATCCTTAATAATTTCTCTTGCATTTCTCTGCACCTTTTCTAACTCCACTGTGCCTTCTTGTGCTGTGAGGATCAAACTGCACATAGTGCCCAAGATCCAAGTATAAGATTTTGAACTGCAGCAAAATGATGCTCTCACTTATATTCTCAGTGCCCTTTCTCATGAAAGTTTACCCCTTTTTTTGATCTTTGACTGCAATTGCTTCTTAAGGTGATGACTTCAGAGAACCGCTGGTGACAATTGCTAGCTCTCTTCCTTGAGGAGTAACTGCCATCTTCAAGTTCAGCATTCCACAAGCACAGTCTACACTCTTTTCCCCCCAAGAGTAATTACTTCACATTTTTTAACACTGGCACTAGTTTGCTTTAGCTTTGTGAGGTCTTTCTGGAAAACAGACCTACCAAAAGGCACATTTTTCAACTGCAACTGTGACATGCAGCCGCATGAGGTTTCTCATGTAGCCAGGGCACTTCCAGAACATAAAGCATTTTGTAGATAACCTGCAAAGAGGTGACTCAGCACACAGGAGCACCTCCTACCCAAACAGGCTCTCAGATGCTGAGAGAGCAGGAAGTTGAAATATCTGCTTATATATGTTTATATATATATATGCTTATATATATGCTTAGTGGATGTTGCCTGTTTGCATGGTGTCAAAAGTGTTCTTCAACCGTTTCTGAAATAATTAAAATATAAAATCTTCACGTTTGAGTGGTTATGATTTCATCTCCAGGTTCAAAAAATAAAAAGAACGTCCTTGCCCAGACAGCTATGAGAATTTTGCACCTAGTGAAGATATCACATACCTTCTCTTTCACTGGCTTCTGTGTACAGTGACAGCTGGTCTGTCAGCTCCTCTGACCTTTCAGTTTGTTCGGTCCTTTGGGATTCAGGATATTCTAATCTACAGGGACATCAGAAACACCAGTTCCCCTGCAGTGTCATGAGGAAGCAGAACACAGAAAGATAAAGGAAGCATATTTCACATCCTATCATGGATTTAAATAACAATGTAGTATAGTATCAGGCAGGCAAATTAATTTCAACTGTAATGACAGAGCCAAATTACCTCACTGTTTCAGAATTTCCCCAATATAAGACAGACTTAGCAATGAAAATTAGCAAAGAAAGGTCTGCAGTTGACCAGGGAAGACCTGGTCTGGGATTGTCAGATATAGGAGACTTGTGTTACAGTCTGTACGGATCATGCAAAGGGCTGTCAGAGTCAGAGTAGAAACACCCTTTGGATTCTTGAATCTAGGAGCTAAAATGGTAGTACACAAGCCAGTTGTTTCAATGGACTGTACTTTATGTATGAACCTTGCAACCCTTTATCCATACTTTGTCTGCAAAGTTTGTACTGAAATGAAATGCTACAGAAACGGACATATTTTGTAATAACATTGTAGTCTTCAGTAATATATCTGAAAAACAGTTCAATCTTCTAGTGCTCTCCTGCAATGTGAAAATGGTCTTCATGGTGTTTGTCTTTAATTTTCAAAACCAGCCATGATAAGATTATACCAAAAAAAGACAGATCATATATTCTGCCTCAGGTAGCCACTCCTAGAATCCCTCTTCCAGGATGACTTAGTCTACACTCTAAATCAGCATTCCCTAGGAAAAATGAGCTGTTTCCCCTTAAAGCCTGTCTCTGCATGCCAGCAGCTTTCACTTAAATCTTTCTCAGCAGGACTGCTACCTGTTTCTAGGGCAAGGTCCCTCAGGCAAACAGTGTCAGCCTCTTACAGGACAGCAATAGCCTTATCTTAATTCCTGACAGTGACATAAGGCAAGAGGCTGGGTGAGCTGGGATTGTTCAGCCTGGGAAAGAGATGGCTTAGGGGGAACTTGTCAGTGTTTATAACTATAAGATGGTGTGGACCAAAGAAGACAGAGCCAGACTTCTCATTGGTGCCCAGTGATATGGCAAGAGGACACAAATTGAAATATATGAAATACCATTTACACGTTTGGACAAGTTTTTTTCACTGTAAGGCTAGTTAGACACTGGAACAGGTTGCCAAGGCAGGTTGTGGTATCTCTGTCCTTGAATATAATTGAAAACCCAGTGAGACACAATCCTGAGAAACATGCTTTGGCTGACCCTGCTTTGGCCAGGGAGGACTGGGCTAAACAGTTGTCAAAGACCCATTCCAACCTCAGCCTTTCTCTGTGATTCTGTGTGAACATCCACAGGCTTGAAAATATTAAACTCACTGCTCAGCTTTCTTGTAGATTTGTTACAGGATATACAAGGGTTCAAATACAACTTTCAGGCCTGCATATTTGGGATAGGATGGGTTTACCCCAAGAAAACTCAGGAGAAGAACAGTAGGCATATAATTTGTTTGGACATCTCTCTGTCATGTGCTGTAAGGCTAAATCTTCACAGGGAACTGAAAGGCAAAATCCCCCAGAAGCAGTATGATAACAAATAAAGACCATCTCTCAGAAAAGAACTTGCACCTATATTTGCCTACAGATTTCAGTGGAAATTGCTTAAGCATTCTACTGAATCAGGACTAAAATCCACGGATACTAACAGGCACTTCACCTCTACAGGGTGACCTACTTAATTGCACTAATACCTTTTAAGAGATTTATGCCTCTCCTGAGGTATGCATTTTTCCCTCGTGTTTTAGGAAAAACTATGACAGACATTATGATGTGTTAAGTGAACAGCTAAAGATTCTAAGTAGTCCCAGATAACAAAGAATGCCTTTTCTTTAATGTGCTTTGGAGGAGTAAAGTAAATATCTCTAGAAATTTAAGAGCACCAGTTGAAGTGTTTATGGAGTTGTACATGAGCTATTCGGTTGTAACAATGCCTAACTGTAATTTAGTGGTCTCTTTTTGATTTTTTTTTTTCGTATTTTTATGACTTGTTTTTTATGGGACTAGGCAATTTACTCTGCTGTGCCATTATGGTTTAGAGCATCATGCTGAAGATTGAGATCCACCTTTTGTTGTTTTGTGTGGCAGCCCCAGGAATCACTTTCCACAAGTATGAGTACATACTAGTATCAGCCTCAGTTCACCCATCTTGAAGTAACACAGAAGTTTTAAGCCCAAAGAAGACCAAATGAAGAGACTTCAAATGCCTAATCAAACCCATTAGCTATTACATTCCAGAAGAATGCAAAGATATAACCACAGTACAAATATTGCTAATAAACATACCAGAACTTACTCCACCCATCAGATACTGCTGAAAACAGTTGTCTTTCCAGCATGACCAAGGTTAGATGAGTTCAACACCTGTTATAGCAAAATGTGGTAACTACTGAGCCTGTTTTTCTAAAGCAGGTGTTGAACTCCCTTGATCTTATTTGCATGAGCAGGACAAATGGACAACTGTTTTTCCTCAACAAAGAACATGTGTGTGATCTTGATATACAGTAGTTTCTGTGACTTTGAGTAAACTCTGAAGACTGTAGCTTAATAATTTCAGTAAAGTGGAAATCAGAGCTAAACTAAACACCTTCTCCAAGCTAAACTTGAACTTCAAAATATTTGTGATTGATTAATTTAGATGATGCCTTTTAGAATCATAGACTCATAGAATCCCTAGGCTGGAAAATATCTTTGTGATCAAGTCCAATCATACCTGTCCACTACTAAATACTACTAAATCATATCCCTGAGCATTTCATCTATACATCTTTTAAATGCCTCCAGGGATGGTAACTCAACCACCTCTTGGGGCACCCTGTGCCAGTGCTTGTTAACCCTTTCAGTGAAGAAATTTTTCCTAATGACCAATCTGAACCTCCCCTGTCGCTGCTTGAGGCCTGTTATCTCTTGTCCTGTCACCTATCATTTGGGCAAAAAGACCAACACCAACTTCTACAACCTCTTTTCAGATAGATGAAGAGTGATAAGGTCTCCCCTCGGCATTCTCTTCTCTAGGGTAAAAAAACCCAGGTCCCTCAGCCTCTCATTGTGTGACTTGTTCTGCTGGTAGGTGATGGAGAGGGATTTGGGGAGCACTTCTGTCAGCTCTCTCAATACCCTCGGGTGGATCCCATCCGGCTCCATAGTCTTGTGAATGTTTAATTGGCCAATCAAGTCTAACCATTTCCTCATAGACCATGGTAACTTTTTCTGCTCTCCCTTCCTGTCTTCTAACTCAGGAGGAAGAGTACCCAGAGAGCATCTTACCTTACTATTACAGGCTGAGGCAAAGAACGTATTTAGTATCTCAGGATTATCCTCATCCTTTGTCACTAATGTCCCTGCTGTGTCCAGTAAAGGATGGAGATTCTCTCTGGCCCTCCTATTGTTGTTTTCATAGTTTTTTTTTATTATCTTTCACAGAATTGGTCAATCTAAGTTCTAGTTGTGCTTTAGTCCTTCTAATTTTCTCTCTAAATGATCTCACTTCATACTTGTAGTCCTCCTGAGATACCTGCCCCTTCTCCCAAAGCTCATATACTTTCCTGTTTTTTCTGATATCCTCCCAGACACCTCTGCTCAGCCAAGCTGGTTTTCTCCCCTACTAGCTCATTTTCTGGCACACAGGGACAGCCTGTTCTTGCACCACAAGGATTTCCTTCTTAAAGAACATCCAGCCCTCTTGGGCTCCTTTGGCCTCAACGACTGTCTCCCATGGAACTTTATCAACCAGCCTTCTGAACAATCCAAAGTCTGCCCTCCAGAAGTACAAGGTGGCTGTTCTACTGACCCTCCTCCTTACTTCACCTAGAACTGAGAATTCTATTATCTTGTGATCACTATGCCCCAGGCATCCTTCAACCTTCATATCCCCCACAAGGCCTTCTCTGTTCACACCAGGTCCAGTGGGGCTCTTTCCTCTCTGCTGTATTATACTTCCAGCAGATATCTGTCAAATTGAAGTACCCCACAAACACAAGGGCTAGCAATCGCAAGACTTCTCCCAGTTGCTTGCAGAATAACTTATCAGTCTCTTCTTCCTGGCTTGGTGGTCTATAGCAGACTCCCACCACAATATCTGCCTTGTTAGATGCTCCACTGATTTTTACCCCTAAACTCTCAATCTTATCAATACCATCATTAAGCTCCAGGGTATCAAAACACTGTCTAACAAAGAGGGCTACCCAACTGCCTCTCCTTCCTCGCCTATCATGCCTGAAGAGTTTATAGCTAGCCATAACAGCACTCCAGCTATGCAAGTCATCCCACCACATTTCCGTGATGGCATTTATATCATATGAGGACACTAGTTCTTATTCTCTCTATTCTGGTCTTTTATCGGCCATCTGGAAACCTATAACTGACCTCTCTCTTAAACATCTCCAGATGCACTTGTTTTTCAAACTCATCTACTTTTTAAATCTTTGGCACCCTGGCCTCCGTAATACAATTCAGCACAGAGCAATTGCTTTCTGTATGATTTTTTTCTTAGACATTTATATTAGATAGACTTTCCTCCTTTCATGCCAGTTCTTCTAGAAAAGATAAGTGAATTTATTCCAGTTTGTAATGTGTTCATAGTGTGATAATCACATACCAAATAAGATTTATCTGGGAAGATGTTTTCCTTCCAACTTGGGCCTTCTTTCTTCCCAGATTACAATCATGTTACCTTTTTCCAAAGGGAAAAAAATACTGTTCTATATAATGGTTTTCAGTGGAAGTTACTAACAATGATATTCACAAGGCTTTGCCTTTTTACTTTTCCTGTGATTTTCAGATGGTTCTTCCACTGGACCAGATACTTACATATTCCAGAATACCAAGTTGTACTGGAAAAAAAACCCCACCACATTTGAAAAGTATAGAGTTGTATGCAATCATAAAATAACAAAATGTTAACTTTTTCTCAAATCATTAAAATACATTAATGTTTATATGTAAATATGAGATTAAAAGAACTGAAAAATGTACAGCAGTATACAGTAATGTTCACATACAACATAATCATGTTCTCTTATTTTCATTATTGTGATTTTGTATTCTCCCTGCCCCTAACAAGCCACTTGATATATAGATAGGAAGTAATTTTAATTTCATTTTCTTAATTTTCTGAATGATCACTATGACCCATGTCTAAAATTTGGGTCATTCAGAAAAAAGATTATCATTAGCAGGGAACTACTACTGTATTTTTCAATTAAAAAAGGAGGTATGAATTCAATTCAATATATAGGCTGTATGTTCGTAGGACTTTTCAAGATGTGCGTCATGTGAAAAAATGAAATTATTTCCTATTATGTCTGTGTTCAGGAACAAAATGCAAAGAAGAGCCTGTGTACTGAACTGGAATTTAGGACATCAGTATAGCAAATGCCTACTTGCTTTTAGTGTTAACACTTGTGGACTGGAAAAGGTTACCAAGCTTTCCTGAAAAAACATAGCTATTGCTCCTGATTTTGTCCATCTTTTCACTTCCTTGTACAGAGCAAGCTTTTTTGGAAGGGAGCTAAATTCTCCATCATGATATAGAACTACGTGTCAGTAATTACTTTAAAATGAAAACACGTAATATTATATAAATGAAAAGCAATGTATACGCTAATGTGGTGGACAAGTCGATTTGTCATGCAGGTGAGACTGATTTTTTCCTCCTCTTTTTCAAGCAGTTGACTCTTTTTACACTCACATTGTGAAGCCCATACACACTGTTATCTTCCTCCCTGATGCAGGAGCAAGGCTGCTGCCCGGATTCCAAAACTTGCAATCAGAATGTTCACCATCCTTGTCCTCTCCTGCTACATGGGTGCCTTATCCTGGTCCTGTCCTACCAGACTTTCTCTGTTCAGGTCCACCACCTGCACTCCTGAACAGCAGCAACTCACACGTGACGTCACAGAGATTAGTTAGTTACACATGTAGAGCACATGAGCATCTTACATAGCAAATGCTTCAGTTATCAGTGCTAGAAAGGATTATATTTCGATATTCCTACAAAACCAATTAGATCTATTGTTCTGTTTGGTACATTTTTGCCATGAAACAATCTAGCCTGTGCTTCAGTGAGACTGAGCAGCAGAGCTCTCAGCCCAGGCAATGAGTACTCAGAAGATCTTTTTATAAGAATACCAGTTCTCAGGGTAAGAGGCTGCTGTGGCCTTTCTTGATTCACTACTGTGAAATTCACTGATGTGTTAGTGAGAGACTCTGTCAGATAGCACTCCCAGTCCTTGGAGGAGCTGAATCTGTCCCCGACAGGTCTGCATGGAGTTCCCTATATCATCCCAGTGAAAACAGACTTTTCATTTTTTTATATTTCTGAAAATGTCATGTTTATGACTCCTCCTGGGTATCTGTCTGAGAGAAAGTCCAGTTTCCATCCTAGCTGAAAATTAATCTATGAGTTTTTCTGCCTAAACTAGTCTCATGTTCTCTATAATCTATATAATTTTTGAAAAATATGAACAGGATGAAATACACACAATTTTTTTCTGGCTTGTGAGATTTGTGTCTTAAGGCTCACAAAGGGTCAATTGTCTCCACACAGAGATCACAGATGATGTTAAAAACTGTTAAGCATCAGTAAGGCAGGGCAGCACAGTATGACCTGAACCTCCACTACAACTCAGATGGTACTAGTGATCTCTCTGTAGGTTGTTTTCCTCTCTGCAAATTACAAAGCTGCCATCTGGACTCCATTCACCCTCCCTGTAGCTGCGCTACACAAATACAGATACTTTCAGGCACAAGACTGCTTTGTCATGAAAAAAAACAGGTCCTTCTGTCCTGATTTATTTAAAGGACACCAGGGCACTTCTCCAGCTACACAGAGGTTTGTTGGAGGTACTGTGTGAAGTCACGTACTATGTGAATTCATGTATAAAAAAGCACTCAAAGGAAAAGAGAGTTTACTAGGAACTAGGATTCTTTCAGTTTTTATTATCTATGGATATATCTGCAGCTTTCTCCCCATCTCTTCTCTTCTGGATCCCTGAAGATGTGCAGGATTTATGAAGGTAAGAGGAGTACCTTAGGGCCATAACACCACTTCTGTGCATAGTCTTGCTTTCTGGGGAGGATATCTGAAGGGGTGGAGGTGCTGAACACTGTTGCAGGTGCTGAACAAGCAAAAAAACCTCACTCTACTGTGCCAAGAAACACATATCCCGAAGAAGTCCAGCTATTGGTAAGCAACTTCCCTATTCTGGAAAATGAGCCCAGTGCCAGGAAGCTGACGTTGCAGACACCCCAGCAGTGGTCCTTGGGGTGCTGTACTGCTGCCAGAAGTGCTCATGGAATGCTTGCAAGATGTGACCAGGCTTTCTCTGTCAGCATGGACATCAACACAACAGCAAATCATCCTGCTACTTGCCAGACTATTTGCAACTCCCTGGTCTGAAATTACTCAGGTCTGACTGTGTGAAGCTTCAATTAACTTTCATCTCCTAACACAACATTTTGTTCCATTACATCATGATTATCTAGCCACAGGTTTTGTGTTTAGATTGCATTAAATAATTCATTCAGTAGTACATTTAATGAATATAAGCTACCACTGTACTGAACATTTGTGTAAACAGTAGGTAAAAGAGGACTTTTGAAAATACAAGCAAAATAATTACTTAGAGGTGAACAGGTAGAATTCTGTCCCAAACCAAAATAAGTGAGAAATAAAACAGTTATAACTGAGGGGTTTTTTTTCAAATATACAACATTAAGCATTTGCTTTATTACTATTACATATAAGACCTCTAAAGTAAGCCTCAGTCAGAATCTCAGCCAGAACAAATGCTGGACTGCAGTAACTGAATTTCTGGACTGAGGGCATAAGCTTAGGGAAGGCAGAAAACATTTTCCATCTACTAACCTTCTACACAACTTATGCTACTCTTAAAATTTAAAGTAATAGAGAATCTGGCCCCTAGTGACTCTCCATCTTATTAGAAACACATTGACTCCAATGGCTGCCTGGGAAGCCAAGAACCACATTAATCACTGGGGTATCACATCTGATGTCAGTGAAATCAGAATTTTATTTTAATCCTCCAAACCACATACCATTTGTGCACAGAAACTATGTGCAAATTAATCATTAGTACCACATGAATCCTACTCTGTTTGAAGAAGGATGCCGAATGTTTCTCTTTGTTCAAAACTTCTAATAGCATCCTCAACTAACTATCTTAAAGTGAAAAGTCTTTTGTTTATTGATATGGAAGAAGGAAAAATTAGAGTTGTTTCTCCTTCACCCTTGAAATGAAGAGAGATCTTGATGTGTGACGTGCAATAAGCACGAAATTGTTGGACCAGGTAAGACTCGGGAAATATGCACAAGCCCCTTCTCCCCAAAAATACCTACATAAGACACTGGAAATAGCCAGTATTTCTCAGAGGCAGTTAAGCTCTTAATTTTTTGCAGCAGATAGGGCTGGTCTTCATACCTCATGCTGTCAGGAGTATTACAGCCTGCAGAATAGCCTGGCTTCTCCTCATTGAAGAATGGAAATTTGTTGTATATCATTCAATTTGTATGCTTTGATTTAGTTTCAATTTTAGCTGCTGAATAGAAATAAGAAGACAGAACAAGTTTTGTTTAATGGACAGAAAGTGTATGAAAGAAGATATGATGGAAAAGATAATTGTATAGGTAGTGATAGGATAAAACTACTCTTTTCTTGATTTAATGATCTTTATTATTTTTAAGAACAGCTTTAAAATGAAGCAAGAACTTATGGTTCATAAAAAATCTTAGAGTTATATTTTCATTATAGTCAAATTTTGATGAAAATACTTTTTGTATTCATAAGAGCTTAATGCCATTTTGTTAATTCTCCGCAGTATCCAAGTGCCCATGGTGTATAATTTGTCTCCTTCACCATGTCAAAATTCTGGTCTTTAAGAATCAGAGCTTTCAGTCACAAATTTTATTTTTAATATCTGACTCGGGTGTGTTTTAGATGTTTGCACTTTGAAAAGGTGAGTCCAATAAAAAAATTGGCATAGTTTAAGTTTCAAACCTAACTTCCCTCTGAAAATCAGAATCTCCTTAGTGCTTTGAATTCAGCTAAGTAGCCACTTTAAAAAATTTAGGCTGGTCCTCCCAATAAGTTACATCAGAGAATTCTATCCATTTCAAACACAAGATGAAAGCACAGAAATGCTCTACACCTCCCTCTCCATGCCTGTGTTGGTGGATGTGTATGCATGCATATATATATCTCACTAGTGCAAGAGTTACTACATTTTTCATAACAAAGTTTCCTAGCTACTTAATAATTTTTTTTCCATAGACTGGAGTGATAATTTCAGGGAGCTCTGAACAAGATGAGTTTTACATAACTATCAAAAAATGAGCTTTCTGGAATATTTCTTGTGTGATAAGAGTTGCTTGGAAAGTAGTTTTAAGTCTTAGAAATAATAGACTTGTAATTAACCTTTGTCTTCGTTGACCATTTATAGAAGAAAAAATAAAGAAAACAAGGACATACTGCTAGAACTGATTATGTTATTTATTACAGAGCTTTAAGAAACTTTTTCATAAATGTTTGACTAATAGCACAAAGATTTAGATCCTGCCCTTCAACTTGAGCTTGTTCAAATGATCTTATCTATAAATGATAAGCAGGTTTATGCGATAGGAAAAAGTGGAATTTTCTTTGATATTCAGTACAAATCATGCCCAGAACACGTTCTTTGGTATCCTGAAAACCAAAATAGAACAAGAATGTGTTTTTTTTAAAAAATAAAATATTAACCTAAACTGAAATATGTTCACCCTCTGGGGATTCTGTTCTGATTTTCAGTGACTGCCAAGTATCTTTATAGATGACTGATTTGGTGAGTGCTCTACCCAGCATTCAGCAGTATAAGCAATAGAAATATGTAGTTACATAATACCAGAGAGATGGGATTTTGCCAATGAGACATGAACATAAACTGCAGATAAGAAAGAAGATAGTTTTACCTTGTCCTCTGAAGTGTGCGACTTATTATGAACCTCTCCCCTGCTACATCCTATGTTATACATGGGGAAACTCAGTCTAGAATAAAGCCAGAAGCAGCCTTATCTTGTCTAAATGGTGTAAATCTAGAACAATCCCCATTGCTGTCTTTTCCTGGTGTTTCTTTATGATTTCGGAAACGGAAAACAGAGAAATTTACATAGTTGAGCAATTGCCTAAAAAGCCTAGGACATGCAGCCCATCAACACACTATATACACCAACCACATTTCACAAGGCAGTCACTTGAAAAAGCCATCCACAGATACAGAGTCAAAATGTTTTTAGGAGAAGCACCAGCAAAATTTCACTTTGGGTCAAGAAATGACACTATTAAACAAAAAGCTGCTACTTTGTACTCAGATATTGAGTTTGACTGCTTAGTGATGTCAGCAGTCCTGGGTCACAGACAATAACAAAAAAGTAAAATTTATTTTTATTGTAGAGGTCTACTCTGTAAAATACATGCAAAATATATTAGATGCTATTTACAGATGCTTTTCATATCCCTTTGCTTCTGAGGGCTATTCACAAAAGCCCTTCTTAAGACTTCTGAAATATTAGAGGAGATGCTACTTTATGGCACTAAGAAGAGGAGCGGTTTACATACTTTTTCTTGGATACTATGATGAAATATTGCTTTGCGTATTATTAAATTTTATAAGTAGAGTCCCTTTCTTACCTGATATCTGAAGGACATGTGTATGACAGTTACTAAGTAAAATCAATTACAGTAGGTATTAAGCCTTATAAGCTTCATAAAATAATGGGATATATAAATGTTAAAAGTCTAAAAAATGCATTAGAATTTTATCATTTCATTACACTTTAATTTGAAAAAACCCCTGTGTTAGTGTCTGTGAATTTATAGCTACAACAGTAGTCACACTAAGGTCTGATAGAAAGGAGGTGGGTTTTTTTGAAAGCTGGTCCAAAAATATTCCTTATGGTTAGAAAGAATGACAAGAATCAGTATGTATGCATGGAAATGAAAACACATATGCCTTTATCTTTCCTAAACTGAGTGGGGAAAGACTCAAATGAAGAGTGAAGTAATTTTGGCAATTTGATGAAAGCTTGCAGTACACATGCAGATCTGTCAGAGCCATTGCCCTCATCAGAAATAAGCCTGGAGGGATAATTGATAAGAAATGGATATATAAAGTCCCGGGAAAGATCAGAAAAGCAAACAAAGAGTTGAAATCCTGCCATTTCTGTGTCACTTGCTGATATATGGATTGAATCTGTTAAATGCCAAAGTTGTTAGGTCTAGGTGTTGCAGAGGAGCAGAGGCTACTTTATTTTCACATTATAACTCTTACTGCATTTTAACATACTAAATATACTCATTAAGATGTGTAAAATCAAGCACGAACAGCAGGACTTTAATGTTTTTGAGTCCTGTAGTTTGCAGGTTCCATTAACTTCTTTGTGGGTTGACAAATTAGAGTGGTGTGGATTAACTAAGATTTAAGAACAAGGTGTCTCTTCAGTCTCTATTCTGTCACTCTTCCAACCAACTGTCCAGTTCATTTCATTCGTGCCACTATTTGTTTAAAGCCAACTGTGATTTTAATGTTAAACAAAACAGAAATTAGTTTACAGAGACAGTTGTTGTTGCAGAACACTAAGAACATTTCTTTCCCTGTTTCTGCTGGCAAGATCTGCAATGGCATTTCACAACTGTGGCGTGCTTTTCATTGCTAAGTAAAACCTGCTTCATTTTGAAGCCATAGGAAGTATTAGTGCTACAGAATGACACTCATTTGTAAATGGCCATCAGAAAAGAAGACCAAAATTAACCTCTGCAAAAAGCTGTTAAAATTATCCTTCTGCCTTCATGTTGTAATTATTCTCAGTTCCTCAAGGAAAGGTCATCCTGTTGTCAGGCCTGTTCATTATACTTTATCCCCAAAAAGTTTCTGTTACATGAAGCATACATCAAGCTTGCTGCAGGGATGCACTCTGACTGTAAGATACTTCCACAAGAGAGTGCCCTGCTTATTGGGCACTGATAGGTACAGTGGAAGACTTCGGCTGCACAGGTTTTCACCACTCACATTGTTGTGACTAAAGGTGCTACTCACTGGGGACTAAGTTTTTTTCCAATTCATTTTCCTAGAGTTGCTCTGTATAAAATTCTGGAAACAGCATTTCCTTACCAGGGATAAAAAAAACTGACTGTAAAAAATGTTGGAAAGGAATTTGCTTCAACTTTCTCCCCCTCACAATATATACACAAAGTATTAATCTTCAGACAGGCAAAGGAGGCTAACTGGTGTGAGCAGGCATGCATTACAATCAACAAGGATTTAACTCCATCCTAGTTCTAACATTTGATATCATTATCCCTTCCAAGTATCATCAATCAAGTCTTTGCTTAGGAAATACCAAATCAGTTGCTGTTGCTAAAAGGCCATCAATAGTTTTTTATATTTAAGCGTAATATTGCACCATTCTTTTTTGCTCAGATTTGGTTGTTGGCCATTAACTTTTCAATAGGAATGCGACAAAAGGCTTGTTCGGTATGTAACTGTCTTCAGACTTGAGATGGAAGGGAACCATCTGCAGAACACAGAGTATCCTTGGCATGACTGTGATCTTGCAGGCAGCTGCTCCCCACGAGAGGGGGAGCTGGCTCCAGTGCCTGTGCTTTCCTTCTAAATTATTTGAAGTTACTATGGTTCACACAAGTGACTGGGGTTATTTTGGCATGTAAGTAATCTAATTAAGGTTTGATCAGTAAATGGATAACACTGTGGTTTACTAAACAGATTAGTGGGAAAAAATAAATGTGTTCCAAGCCCCAAAAATATGAATAACAATAAGATAAGATTCTTCAGATAGGAAACAAGGAGTGGAAAGGGGAAATTTGAGCCTGTTTTCCTTCTAACACAATTTATTGTCCAAATACAATTTATAATTTTCTTCAGTTTGTCATTTTACAGTTTACGTTTTTATGGATAATATTACTATGTTTGGACAGATTGGGTTCCAAGCAACCTTGCTGCACATTTTGTAGCCTCCTACACAGGAAGTATCCTGCAATGTGTATCATGTGTTTGCATGGTTGAGAAAAGAATGGTTTAAATACAGACGGTACATGAGCATTTGAAAGTCTGGTTCTGCATATGATGAGTAGTACTCAATTATCAGTATTTGAACAATTTTGTTAGCATGAGTGAAACTGGCATGTGCAAGCAGCTGGTTAACCGCTTCATGAAATGGCTGCGCCATTAAAGTGATATGAAATTGCACTTTTTCTCAAAAAAATGTCTGGCATGTATTTCAAGCCACATTTTTTTTTGTGACTTGATCACAATCTTGAGAATGTAGTGGTTCACAGTTTACCTCATCTTTTTCTAAATTAATGCTTCAGTTGGGCTTTAACTTTCAGTATAATTCAATGCCTGTTGAAATCAATGGAAAAAACTTGAGACATTTGAATAGCTGGTAAATATAAAAAGCCTTAGAGAGTTCTTTATAGAAACACTCACTCTAAAATTACTCTTACTTGGCTTATATGTTCTTATCTCATTCAGGATAAATGTACTATTTAGGCAAGCTTTGCAGCATTCTCATAAAATACGTAGAAATCGAAGTATGCTCACTAACCTGAAATGCAAAGTAAATTTCTTGGGGCAATTAATCCAATTGATAGTAAAATCATAATTAGAAGCAGTACAGACAGCTGCCTAAGTCTCTACAATAAAATAAAACATCTTTGTCCCCAAATGCCTTTCTAAGTCAGCTTCTTCATCTGTAACACTGAGGATTACATTAGATAGCACGGATTATTTTGTGCTTATATCTCTGTTACTTCATATGAATGTTCCAATTAATACTGGTGTGTGTTTAGGTAAGTTTGGTAAATGGTTTCCTGGAGGAATGGTTTGCTCTTGAAAGGTCCAGGCAAATCGAGTGTCAGTCATTACAATCACAGGACTAAAGCCGATTAGGAGGATAAATGGAAATTTTCAAATACATTTGGATGCATTTATATTCATCCTTCAATGTACTTGTGAAATAGAAGGTAATCTCTGGAGGAATAAACATGAGCATCCAGAAGAGGATTAGCTTTGCAGCAGCATGTGCTATGGTAACTAAGATTACTCTGCTGTTTCTGTAATTTGCAAAGAGTGTATAGTCTTCTGCAAAATGAAAGAATATGTGAACAATGGATCACCTCATCTTTCTCCTGCCTTGATGGTTTAAGACAGGAAAGTCTTTTTCTTTTTGAGGGGGGGTTGGATATTTTTTTCACCTGTGTTCCTTGTCTGCATTAGAGTATCCTTTCTTGTCTACTCTTCTTCACTGTATCCTAATATCTTCACATCCCTTCTTTTTCTTATTCTTCCCCAAACATTTTCCTCATTCTCTGTTTCTATTTCTTTTTGCTTTTGTCAACAGTAAATTCAAGTCTCAAGTAACTTAATTCCCCCTTTCTCATTCATTCCTCGTAATTAATGTTTGCCTCAGTCTGTAACCTCCCCTAGCTGCCTTCACTTCCTCTACCTCACTTTCACAGCCTTCTCACTCTCCTATGTGTTTTCTTCCTGTTCTACTACATTTGAACCTCTTCTTCCTACCATAAATATAGTGAATAGTTTCCATTCCTTGCTTTCAGTTTCTTACTTCTTGTCTGACATCATTCTTTCCATGGCTTTCCTCCCTTCTTTGAAGCTGTCTTAAGGCTGTCATGCCTGCTCTTCTCTGCTCTTGCTTCTGCCGCTCCATTCCTCTTTCAGAGCACTGTGTATCTCACACTTTTCTCTAAGTGGCTATAATCTCATGTCAGTTCTGGTTATGTATTCTGTGCTCTCACACTAGGGGAAATAAGACATTTTGAAGAGATTACTGCAACTGTATTCTGACAACAGGCACCTAAAAGAGAGAGCACTCATCCTCCAGTGGATAAGAGATGGGTGCTAGTTGTGACAGTTCAATTTCATAATCAAGAAGAACAGGAATGCATCCCATGAATGCATCTCTGTGTTAGAGATGGATTTCCCTGTCCTGAGAAGTTTCATTCATGTGTTGATATTAAAGAATTTCCTAGGCCACTAACACCATTCCAATCCTGCAAAAATTCAGTGATGTGCAGACCGAAATACTTCAATGGGTGCCCTTGCACTTTCCATCCATGATTTACATTTTCGACTTCTTTTTATTTAGCATGATAGGCTGCTGAACCTGAAGCTGATAGATTCCCATAATGAAACCAGCTATCTTAATTCTGATAGCAATTTTTTTTAAACTTCCTGCCAGTCACCAGCTAAAGAAATTCAAGGAATATTGAAGACCTGGTGAAGTATCTAAGCCTAATTTAAAAGTAATGACAATCTGAAGGCTAAGTATTCTTGTCTTTTGTATTAAAGACTATAATATACTAGCTATTATAGTACATTAAATCCTGCTCATTGATAAACCTGCCTCATCCTCTGCAGTTTCCTTCCTTATGGCAGGAGCCTTTGTCTGCAGAAGACATACTTAAATACAATAAATTTAATTTTGAATTACTGCATTTAAAGAATAATTCTGATTCTCTCCTTTGAGGAAAGTATTTCCCCAGAGACAGATCAGTGGAGCTTTTATAAAGAGAAATGCAAAAGTGTGTGTGAGCTAAGCTAAAGATTTCCTTTTATCTGTTCATAAGGACAACACATACTGACACATCTAACAGAAAGCTGGAACTGCCACGCACAGCCTTGGAGATGCTGTCATCACTCGGTAGAAATAGCCATGTTCTGCAGTTGGTGAAACAGTTGCTTGGTTTTTGTGACCTTGAAATATATTTGGCACAACCTACCACTTTAAAAATATTGGATATCAGTTATCCTAACAAGGGAGAGCTTTCTCAGCTGAAGGGAGCTTCAAAAGATGCAGCATTTCCCTGCTGTTCATGACTGCCAGGACTGTTCTTCCCTGAAGCTGCTGCTGGCTGCAGTTCCTGTTTTAACAGATCTGTGGACCATATTATGAGAAGAAAGGTCAGATGAGAACCGATACATTTTTCTAGAGTGCTTGAATATATCAGCAATAACTATGAGATTGTAACCTGGTGAGCTAGGCTTTGTGCAGTTGCCAGATACACGAAAGTTTGTTCTGTACAACTTTTGTTTCATTTAATTCCTCTCTCTAGTTTCCAATATAATCAACATTGCTTTCTTTAATATAATCTCGTTTCATGGATTTTTACTGAAGCAGGCTGCTCCAAAGTGATGTAAATAAACTTCTGACCTCTGGGGGTGAAAGAAGGGAGGTAAAAGATACTAACCTGTAGCACTCCACATAAGATATGAAGCCAGACCATTGTCAAGATGCTGGCGAAAATTAGTACATACAGCAAGTCAAAAAAAAGAGGGGACATGACAGCCGCAGGACCAAATACCGACAGGTGTCAAGAAGAATTCTCTTTTACAATGTCAATATTTTTGGTTTACTTTGTAAAAACACTTGCCTTCTGCTGTCCTGCAAGCAGCATTATTAGAAACACATTTTCAAATGATATAAAGAACCACAGCTAGAGGTGGTTATTTCAATAAAAAACATTTCACTTAATTTGGACACAGTTAATTGGGACAGAAGTTTTATTGAAAAAGCTTCTAGAGAATCAATTCATGATAGTACATAGGAAAGTGTGGGACTTAATTAGGACAGTAGTCACAAGTTTTCCTTAATGAGATGTATTTGGACATTGCCATGGTGTTTAACCAGGTGTTAAATATGTGTGAAACTCTAAGCTTCAATCTTTTCATAGAAACATTGCCAAACAAAGATTTGAAAAAGAACAATAAATGAAATTCAAGATTGTTATTCTTATTTCCTTTAGCACTTCATTTCATTCTGAGCCTGCTGCTGCCTTTTGTGTGGGTTTCAGTGTCAGGTCCAGGAAATTCCCATTTGTGTATGTGAATGTCAACATTATAAAAAAGATAATTTCCTGAATAAGCTAGGGACCTGGAGGGAAGCAGGCTTCCAGATCCTGGAAAGTCACACGTGTCATTCCATTTATGTTATTTTAGCTCTAATGTCCCAGTTCCAAGCCTCAAATTGCTCTGCAGTCCAGGTGAATGTGCAGGCCTGAATTATTCAAAATTGCCCAAACACCATTCAAACAGCTTTTTCTAGCAGTAGATGTTTTGATGTGAGGATTTGGACCACAGCTTTATGTGATGGAAAGTCAGCCCATAAATTTCTGCCCTGGTATCCAAATGACAGGCACATTTTTATTTCCTTTCATGGGTCTTCCACTAGAAACTGCAGACAATGCTACTCAGTGAAGCTCAAGACCTTTAACCATTTTCAGTGAGCTTTCCACAAACTGAGGTTTTAAAAGTAAAATACACTCTTTATCATTGCTTGATACTTACTTTCAGAGATCCCATTGCACAAAGAAAGTATTTTTTCTGTACTGCTTGTGATGCTGCCATGGTTTAACCCTAGCTGTAAACCAAACACCACATAGCCTCTTGCTCACTCAACCTGACTGGGATGGGGAGAGAATCAGAAGAGTAGAATCATAGAATCATAGAATCACCGGGTTGGAAGAGACCCACCAGATCATCTAGGCCAACCATTCCTATCAAACACTAAACCATACCCCTCAGGACTTCATCCACTCGTGCCTTAAACTCCTCCAGGGAAGGTGAAATCAACCCTGGGCAGCCTATTCCAATGTCCAATGACCCTTTCCGTGAAAAACTTCCTCCTAATCTCTAGCCTAAATCTCCCCTGGCAGAGCTTGAGGCCATTCCCTCTTGTCCTGTCCCCTGGCACTTGGGAGAAGAGGTCAGCTCCCTCCTCACTACAACCTCCTTTCAGGTAGTTGTAGAGAGTAATGAGGTCTCCTCTCAGCCTCCTCTTCTCCAGGCTAAACAACCCCAGCTCTCTCAACCGTTCCTCATAAAGTCTGTTCTCCAGACCCCTCACCAGCCTCATTGCTCTTCTCTGGACTCGCTCCAGAGCCTCAACATCCTTCTTGTGGTGAGGGGCCCAGAATTGAACACAGGATTCAAGGAGCGACCTCACCAGTGCTGAGTACAGAGGGAGAATAACCTCCCTGGACCTGCTGGTCACACCATTTCTGATACAAGCCAGGATGCCATTGGCCTTCTTGGCCACCTGGCCACACTGCTGGCTCATGTTCAGTCGGCTGTCGACCAACACCCCCAGGTCCCTCTCCTCCTGGCAGCTTTCTAGACAGACTTCTCCCAATCTGTAGCTCTGCACAGGGTTGTTGTGCCCCAAGTGCAGGACCTGGCATTTGGCCGTGTTAAACCTCATGCCACTGGACTCTGCCCAGTGGTCCAGCCTGTTCAGATCCCTTTGCAGAACCTCCCTACCCTCCAGAAGATAGACACTTCCACATAGCTTAGTGTCATCTGCAAACTTGCTAAGGGTACACTCAATGCCCTCATCCAGGTCATTGATGAAGACATTAAACAGGGCTGGACCCAGCACTGAGCCCTGGCGAACCCCACTTGTCACTGGCCTCCAGCTGGATTTAACACCATTTACTACCACTCTCTGGGTCCGGCCATCCAGCCAGTTTTCCACCCAGGAGAGTGTGTGCCTGTCCAGGCCAGAGGCTGACAGTTTCTGAAGCAGAATGCTGTGAGAAACTGTGGCAAAGGCTTTACTGAAGTCCAGGAAGACCACATCCACAGCCTTTCCCTCATCCAGCAGTCGAGTGACTTTGTCGTAGAAGGTGATCAGGTTAGTTTGGCAAGACCTGCCTTTTGTGAACCCCTGTTGGTTGGGCCTGATCACCTGGTTCTCTTGCATGTGCTTCATGATAGCACTCAAGATCACCTGTTCCATGACTTTCCCTGGCACCGAGGTCAGACTGACAGGTCTGTAGTTCCCTGGATCCTCCCTGCGATCCTTCTTGTAGATGGGTACAACATCAGCCAGCCTCCAGGTCAGTGGAACTTCCCCAGTCTTCCAGGACTTTTGGAAGATGAAGGAAAGGGATTTGGCCAGCACAACTGCCAGCTCCTTCAATACCCTAGGGTGAATCCCGTCTGGCCCCATAGACTTGTGGGTGTCCAGTTGGGCAAGGAAGACTCTGACTACCTCCTCTTGGATCATGGGAGCCTTGTATTGCTTCTCTAGTTCTGGGGTTTGTACACAGAGGGAACAGCTTTCTTTACAATTAAAGACTGAGGCAAAGAAGGCATTAAGTACCTCAGCCTTCTCTTCATTGTTGTTCCCTCTGTGTCCAAAAGGGACTGTATGGTCTCCCTAGTTCTCCTTTTGTTATTTATATATTTATAGAAAGATTATTATCCTTCACGGACTTTGCTAACCTGATTTCTAGTTCAACCTAAACTAGAAAAAGTAAAAGTGAGAAAACTCATGGGTTGAGATGAAGACAGTTTAATAAGTAAAGGGAAAACCACAAACACAAGTGACGTAAAACATGGCATCATATGGCATGGAATAACCCTTTAGTCACTTGGAGTCAGCCGTCCCAGCTGCGTCTCCTCCCAGAGTCTTGCACATCCCCAGCGTGCTCACTGGTGGGGCAGTGTGAGAGGCACAAAAGGCCTTGACTCTGTGTAAGTAGGCCTCAGCAGTAACTGGAACATGAACAGCACTGTTTCCAACACAAATCAAGAACATAACCCCATACTAGCCACTATGAAAAAATCTAACTCTATCCCAGCCAAACCCATCACAGTTATGCTTTTTTTTTTGAGCAAATAATTAGTTTTATTTTTAACGTATTATTTGATTTAGTCCATTAACTTTGAGAACAGTTAATTGAAAAGTTGACATAAAATTTAATGTCTGCAAGAAAAGTCCAAAATTACACTGGTGTAACTGTGGAAAAATAGCCTTTATTTTCAGCCTCACGAAGGATAGCACAATAAGTTAAAACTAGAGTTCTTGTATGTCCTGTGTTAAGGAAGATTTGAGAAGATAATGGATTTTAAGGTGGATTTTTTAATCCTTTTAATCCTTTAAGGATTCTTCGATTCTCTGCTAGAGTACATAAAATTAAGTCTCTTGCTCTTTCTATTCAGGACACGTTCTTTTCAACGCATGTGGATGTCTAAACACAGGTACATTCCTAAGACACTTCTGATGTTGTGAACTCACTCTCAGTAAAATTAGTCCTCAGAAATCGTAAGATTGAGCTAGAAATAATCTTTAAGAAAACAACACAGTACTGGAGAAGCGGTCACATTTACTAGTGAGAAACTGGTGTTTTCCCTTCTTGCCTCTGTTGTTGAAAACGCAGAACCTCAAAATCAACTTATTTTTCCTCTCCACTATGATACTCACAGTTCCATAGAGTTGCTTGAGCCAGCTCTAGTGATTCGGAAGAATGTTGGAATGAGGAACTCCAGTTTCTTTGCAAAGGAAGGACCCTGGGAATATATATTTTCCTATTCAGGTGTGAGCAGAACTCAGGACAAAGCCATCAGTCATGGTATTGCTTTCATCTTCATCCTGCTTTGCACAGTCTGGATAATCTTCTGCTTTCAATAGGAGAAGAAAGAAAGAAGGTGCAATGTCATGTCAGTTATTATGCATGTGAGCTTCCTTCACATGAGTTCAGCTTTTCTAGGCACTGAAGGAGACACTACCATTATTCTGTCCTGCTTTGCCTCCATCTGGAGCTGAATGGTGTTTTGGGATAACTAAGGTAATCTTCTGAGGCATCAGGCTGTAAAAGGTGGAAAATTAGGAAGCATCTCAAGACATCAATAGAAGACAGATATCTGACCTCTACCCTTCCTCCGTGCAAAGACAGCTCAGTCTCTATAGCCATCATGGTATACCTGTAGAAGAGCTTTCCATGGACATGCTTCGGGGCCCCACTTGAGGCCTTGCATGTTTTTTTGGGTTTGCAAATCAGATCTGCAGTCCTTGTCTCAGTTCATGTATAGAAAACATGACCTTTATTGCCTTTCAAACTAATACACAAAGCAGTTATATTTGGACAGCCGCATAACTGGAGAAACGTCCAATGAGTTGTGCCAGTAGAACTCCAGCATATTTCCTATTTTAACAGTCTGTAATTTGAGTGTTTGTTCTCTTGAGAGCCTTCAAATTATGCCAATATGTAGAGATTAGAGTCTAGGCTAAGTACTCTCCATGAACAGATCTACAGTGGATCTCTGTTTTAGTTGGAATAAGGTATATAGTTGAACTGATTGCTCATTGCCTGAAAGAGCTATTCAGCTGGCTATAAAAATTGTGGCTTTGACATGGGAATGCTCCTGTGGCATTGTTTTACATAGCAGTGGTTGATTCTGAAACTTTAGATTCTCTTTGGACACTTCAGCTGTGATGTGGTTTGAACTGGAGTACCCGAGGCTCTCTTTGATTCCTTATGAAGGCAGAAGTGAAATATTATTGCATGGTTTTGATATCCAGAAAAGTCTCTGTTACTTTCTCTGCAGGATCATCTTGTTATGTTACAGGTACATTACCTTCCTGGTAACTAATGACCAATTTATTTTTCTGGTGGTGGAAACCAAATTAAAGGAGTCACAATGTCAGATTCAGTACCCTGTATGAGTCCTGAGTTTAACTTTGTTTAGTCAAGAACCCTATAAAAAGAAAACTGCAGATAGATGGAAAAAAAGGCAGAGACTTCAGAATAAAAAGATTTGGTTGTTTAAAATAGGTTGGGTCCTATGTGACCATTTAAAAAAATTAAGCTATAGCAGTCTTAGTTTTTAAAATAAAATAGCTCTACTGTGCAACTTTTGCATTCCTCCAACAGAATGGTGTTGTGTTGAATTTCAATCTAACTGCTGGAAAAGCATCTTAGGTGGGAAAGCAAAGATAAAGGCCAATGTCAAATTTTCCTAATTTATATTTCTCCAGTGCTTTCAGAGCCTGGAGGCAAGATGAAGTTTGACTGGACTGAGGGTATTATATTCCCATATATGTCTCATGAAGAATATTCTTGGGATTAATAAAATCACAGAATAAAAAAATCTCTTCCCCTTTTTTACTCAGCATAAGATGTCCATATGTGCAGTGTAACTTAGGCAAGGCTTTTCAGAATATCTTGTTTCAGACTGATACTCATGACTGTGGTGGGTATTCTCAAATAATTAAATTGCTATCAGCAAATGACCCTCTTCTCCGGGATCACATGAATGCCACTGTGCAGTGCTGAGAGCAGAAAATTAGGTCACATTTCACTTAAAGACGGAATGAATACTGGAACTGGTTTCATAATTTTCCCCATATTTTCTTTTCCACTCTCAGTCATGTCTGTGTGGATGATGGTTAACAGGGTGCTCTGCTTCTATGTGAAGCATTTGTTATTGCTTGCTCACTATTTTCCATAGCAACACAATGTCTCTGTTTAAGATCCAGTGGAGATGAGCAAACAAAAGCCTTTAAGAAGCAGTTTGTAGAAGCAGCTAAATTAAACTTAACTCTTTCAGGTTAACTGTGCAGTCAATATTTATTCTGGTATTGTGAAATGTCTTGTTGAGGGCCACAATGCTCTCAGTCTTTAAGCACAATAATGGCCTCACTGGGCCAGACCCACTGTCCCCTTAGCACACAAAGCCAGCTCTGCCAGTTCTGAGTGGCATACTCCCACATAAGAACACAAAAGCAGGGAGCCACAACATGCAACACACTTTCACTTTCCCACCTCTGTTCCTACATAAGCCACAGCTGAGGAACTTCTTTGACTAGAAAAGTTGTATGTGCTTTTAAAAGCAGGTGTGTAAAAAGCAGTTAGATTGCAAATAATTTTATCGTTTATTTCCTCCACTAATAGCAAGAGCCAAATTACAGTCTCTTGGTTTTGTTGCATGCTGCACTCATTGAACATACAAGAAAAAAACAGGCAAAAATCTGAGACTAGAATCAGAGACTAGCTGAAAGATCCAGATCATTTACTGAAGCTTTTAAAACCACAGAATGAGTATAGAAATAGATAGTATTAAAATAACTATGTAGATGACCACATTTTGTTTCCAAAGAATTAGAAGAACAAGAGAATAGTAAATTAAGACACATGCCAGGCTGTGAAAGATGAAGTATCCTAGACACATGCTCAGCATGCAGAAAAGGCTACAAAACTATTGGTAAGGATACACACAACAAATGATTTATACCCCATGCTGGAAACTGAAGAATGTGCAGGACTTTGTGTACAGTTGTTTTTCCTGTAGCAACATTTCATAGCAGCAGTAGCCATTCACAACCCACTTTTCTTTAGAGTCTTTTTCCCTACCATATGCTACATTACCTACCTGGTGACAGCAAGAACAACAGACACATGTTAAGACCATTACATCTCTCTTGAACAATCTTTCTGTCATTTCAAAAGACATTGAAATGAACAGACCATTCATCAGCACTGCCAACTCCTTTAACTTTTGTTCTCAGTCCTTCCTCATATGAAGTGTACTTGAAGCCCAAAGCCCTGGAGTCATTTTCTCTATTGTAATACCTGCACTTTTACCTTCCTTTCCCTTACTTTTATATCCATCATGATTGCAAACCTTGAAAACCTTGAAACCATGTACTCTAAAGCTTGAGAATGTAACTGAACAAATGAAAAACATTGGCAATTTTTACCTCCCATGTCTACTAAGCCAAACCAAGTTCACACGAGCCTTGTTCAGGCAGGCCCAGCAACACTTCATTGAGTTTTTTGACTTGCTACAACAGCCCCAACTCAGAATCAACCTGGTCTTTTTCTTCGGTGTCTGTTCAGCCTAGGATGCTGCCATTACTCTGATAATTGTAAACATCCTGGGGTTATAATGTATTTACTCTTCAATTTAGAAACTAAAAAAAAAAAGCCACTGCTTTCAAAAGTCCATTTAAAATAAATATTAGCCTAATCTCTGACTGCACTGGCAGCTTTTGAAATTATAATTTTCATATTCTATTTAGCAGAGATAAATCTGGATTTTAAGTATAATACCCCAATATTTCTACTTTTAAAAACTGTTAGAAAGCATATGGAGGTGGTTTGCAAATACTAGTGAAATGTGCTTTATGAGAGCAGCAGCAGCCTTGTGAAAGGGCACCAAATCAGTCAGGGTATAAGGAAAGCTACAGACTTAATTCTGTCAGCAAAACTGTATCTTTTTTTTTCAATCTTGTGTAAACTGGCCTAAGAATACTATTCTCTCTCATTTTTAGTTTTCATCAGTTTTACTTTCATGGTTTGTTTCATCACCAGATCCACACAGCTGCATAGCAGCCATTTTATTAATGACTGTGCAGTATTAAAGTATTTATGTAGGATATTATAACTAGGATTTTTCCTCTGCTACAGCAAAATTCTAGTTATATACATTTTAAATATTATTAATCAATCTTAATATGCTTAGTGATAAAACTATGAAAATATCAAGCAATATTGAATGATAATGTCATTTTCATACTTCAAAAACATGCAAGTATTGGAGGAAACAGACTGAAACAAAATACAGAGCAGTACAAAAGAGAGTGGGGAGAAAACAAAAATTGCCCAGGAACATAGATCTTCAATTCAAGCATGCAATATCAACAGAACAGAAGCAAGAAGACACACAGAAAAGCATTTTGCCATTTGGATAAATAATTTCTATTTTCACAATCCAATCCAATAGTCTTTCTATAAAAGCCACATGTTTAGCATGGGATGCTTTTTGGAGTAATTTATAAGCCATGCACTTACATGTTTCTAGTAATAACTGCTATGTTTTTACCCAGCAGGTTGAAGTGATAGACATGAAATAAAAATAATCACTTAAAGTCTTTATCACTGTCCAAAATTTCTTCACGTGTGGCTGAATCTATCATTAAAATCCAGACATGCTGACAAAGAACCTCAGATCCTATTTGACATTAGGGATATCAGCTTAGCATTCATGAGGTCTAAGCCTCGTTCATCTTTCCAGCATTCATTCACAGACCTGACGTGCCCTGGCTGGGCTGTGGCAGCCCTGACGTCCCCTCAGCACCTCTATGCACAGGGCTGCTTTGCAGCTGCCTCTGCTTCACCTCCATGCACAGGATGAGGTGAGTGATCATAAAATCAGAGAATAGTTCATGTTTCAAAAGACCTTTAAGACCATTGAATCGAATCTTTAACCTAGCACTGCCAGCTCCACCACTAAATCACGTCTTTAAGCTCCACATCTACATGTCTTTTAAATACCTCTAGAGACAGTGACCCAACCAGTTCCCTGCTTTCCTTTTCCAGTACTTGACAACCCTTTCAGTAAAAAATAAAAACAGGATCCTCGCAGAAAAAGCAGGAGACCAGAGAGAAACCCTCTACTCTCCCCATATTCTTGCTTTGGGCAGCACCAACTTCTCCAGGCTCTCATTGCCCCTCTACCTTCTGGATTCATGACAAATGTCTTCGTTTCAATATGTTACATGTATTTATGACACTGTTATTAAAACTTAAGAGTATGGTTTCAAAGGGCACAGTCTTTAGGCTGATCTAGAGCTTGCTTCTGCCAAAGGAGGTATACATGCTCAACCGTCTCCTCTCCACTCCTTACCATCAGGCTGGTGCCTGCACTTGCCAGAGCCCCTCTTAAGTGCCAATTCTGTTAGCTAAAATGGCACACATCCCCCCAAAAAAACCCACAAGGAAAAACTGAATAGGTCTCTGCCGTTCTAATGAGTCAGAACACAGCAGGACCCAGGATATGTCATAGCAAGTGTAAGACAGGAGATGCACAGCAAGCAGCAGGAGGAGTTGGAAGAGGAGGGAGAAGGGATTAATTCTTCTTCTCAACTGTGTTTGATCAGTTTATTAAACTTCTGTCTTTGCTTGATTTTAACTCTGAAGCCCAGGCATGTCAATCTGGTGCCTTTCCCCTTAGTCACTGGTTTGTAACAATGAAGAACTGTCATCACTTTGGGACTTGGCTCAAGAAGCCATCGCTGCTCACAAGGGTTACCAGCAATGAGTTTTCTCCTTTCAAAAACAAACAAACAAACAAACAAACAGTTCCTAGGGCAGTAATTACTTTTGTAGTATTTAGGAATTGATTTTACAGTTATGCTACAATCACTGAAGTGCAGGCTGAACCACTTTCATGAATGAAAAATATAACCTGACACAATGCCTATGTGTGCACATCCCTAAAATTTTGTTCTACAGAGCAAAGTTACCAATCCCTTGTGCAAGCCAATGTGCTCATACAAATTTCTGTAACTTATCTAAAGGGGAGTGAGAATATTTTTCTTAAAAGTCACATGATAAACCCATAAGAAAAATGTTGTAGAGAAGAAAGCACTATAATCTGCATATGGACTGACCTAATAACATGTTCTAATAACATGTTCATATTGGCATAGTCTTGGAACGATGTCTTGGTTGTGATAAAATTTAGCAATGAATAGAACACATATTTCTATAGCTTCCCTGGAAAACTGGAGATAGCAAATCAATAGCTTTTTAGCCTTACATTTATTCATCTTCTCGTCTCATAGACTGTTTTTTATCAGTGCTAAAGGCAGGTTAAAATTTCTAATATAAATACAGGCACAGCAAAATGCAGTGGTTGAGATTTAAATCAGCAATTTTTAAACAGGAAATAAAATATATTTTTAAGACTGAGGTACTACTGGAGCAGTTTACCACAGGCATGGAAAATTCAGTATGTCTTGCACTCCATAGATTTGAATTGACTGTCTTTATGAAAAGATATTTTCCAGTGAAGTTTTGCAAGTAACCATGGGAATCATTGGACAGAATAGGCAGGAGGTCAGGTCAGGCCAGACCATTATAACCATCCTTTTTTACTCTAAGTCATGATTTTCACCCTCTGTATGTAACAAGACATAGGCCAGTAACCTTCCAGATAAGCATATTCTAACAAAGTTCACTTGAAAGCTGAAGCTGGAGTGTTCCTTCCCAGATTCCAGTGAAGAACAGATGCCTTGAGTTGCCTGCAGACCACTGTGAATTTGGAGGATACTCTCCAGTTAAGGTCAAATACAGTTAATTCACCTTACAGACTATGGATTTTAGAGAAAGTAATCAGCCCAGAGTAACACAAGTGGTATTCAGCCCTGCATCTTCACTTTTCAGTTTCATTTATTATTGACTACTTTCAAAAGAGTACTTGGAATATAATTTTTCCCTGTATTGGCCATTTCCCCAAAAGACAAAGATGTCATTGATTTTAATTTCACTAAGTAGATTCATTGTAATTATCCACTATCAGATTTCATATTGAAAAAAAACCAAACCAAAACAAAAAACCCCAAACAAAACAAAACTGAAAATTAACTTCAAAAAGCTGACAAGTATCAAGTCCTATTAGTTGTTGACTTGAAGAGCTGCACCTGATATGGGATATTTTTTTGTCTCGTATTCGTCTAGCAATAAATGTTCAGAATGAAAATTTGATGGAAAAGAAATAGGAAAAAAGAATAAGTTAGAAAAATCAATACCTAATGTAAAATTATACGAGATTACTTAGCAACAGTAATGCAGTCAAATCAATATTCTGGCATCAGTGCTATGCATTTCAGGACAAATTGTGGTATTTTCCAGACTCTTCCACCTTACAGCTGCCCATTAATTACCTTCATTTGTCAGCTGGCAGTACAAACAGGGTACAAATGTTTAGTCTGCTGCTTGTGTTAATATCTAGGAGCTGCAGTAGACAGAAGGTTTCCAGAACTTCTGTAAAATGACCTTACGAAATTGCTTAGCTCTGATATTTGCTAGCACTATTAGCATGTTTTCTTTTTCTTACAAATAAGGTAATAGATGAAAACATCTCAAGCTAACACTAACTTGTTTGCATTTCTAACAAAACCATTTTAAAGCGCAGCAGTAATTCCACTTCAATATCAGTTTAGATGTGTTTACTTACAAGTTGAATTTTAGCATTCAGTTTTAGGGCCAGGCTGATTTACACAGTGGAATATTTGCGCAAGCTGCCTTATGTTCCCACCTTATGAGTAACAGTGTAGGAAAAACTGGAGGTAAAAGTAGGCCCATAAACTAACATGATCTGTAGATCTTCTCAGGCAATGAAGCAACAGCAGAATGAGACAAGAAGCACATTGAATGTTACTGCTGTGCTCCCACCAAGGGAAACAAACTTCATCCTAGGCAATGACTCACTCAGTTATTTGCATGGGGAAGAAAGCAAACCAGAGTATAAACATGTATATATACAAGAGCTTTCCATCAAACCTGGCTTTGGAACAGGATTCTAGTGAGGGGAGTCCCTGCCCATAGTAGGGGTGTTGGATTTAGATGAACTTTAATGTCCCTTCCAACTCAAACTATTCTGTGATTCTATGATCCCTCATTGCCATGTAAGCCAGCCAATGCAAGGCATCATCAAAACTCTGACTAGAGACAGCATATAATTCCTTTTCTGAAGTGCCCACTTAGTAGTGACAGACCAACAGTGAGAGTACTCCTAGTGAAAGGCAACAACTAGGACCCTGTATCAAAACTTTTACTGCCACTTGTGCTAGTAGGTACCCTTGGCCTGTTTGTTCACTCAGCCAGGACCATAACCCTGTTGGCATTCCTTGGACTAGAGCTTTCCTATGAGCAACAGCATCAACTACTTTTAATGTCAGGGGTTTTTTTACCAGCTGGGAGCTAACTGAATACATGATACAGGTGGGATTCAGTTCTGTTCCTTAAAAGGTTTCCCCAGAGCACAACAGTGTGATTTTTTCTGATTTACACTTGCTTTATCAGGCTCTTTTCTCACCACAGCTGCAGAAGAGTGGTAATTCAGTGACCTACTAACTTTTTCCACGTAAGAAGCCAGCAGCAGAAAAACTGGAATATTAACATAGTTCCTTGTATTGTGTTAGGCTGGTGTGGATGTAACAGACAGATATGATAGGTACCCTGATCTTGCAATGTTTTACAAATGACATCTAGTGTCAATAGATTTCTCATATGTTTAAAATTAAACACAAGTTAATATTTGCAGAACTGGTGTTAAGTCAGCTCTGATAAAACCACACATCTGCACAGAAGAGAGATTGTAAGTGGCCTTTGCTGTCTGTCCATGTGAACATACATACTTTATGTTCTTTGTAAGAGCTACATAAGACAGTAATAATGGCAGTTTACTTGTCTGTATATGTTCATGGAATATGCTGAAGATTTCTATCTATACCCAGTGTTGTTGCTTCCGGCTCTTGCTGAGGCAGCCTGCAGGTTTATACAGCTGAACTGTCTTCATTTATTTTATACAGATTCTTTTTGTCAATATAAACATAGATGAAAGCTAAAATATTTAAAAAATGAAGCTAGAGACAAAAGACAGCAGCTGGTCCCCAGAGGGAGGGTTTGAGCCTCCAGGTCAGAGAGACCGGAGAATTTCCTCCTTGTGTCTCAAAGGCTGTTGCCAAGGAGACCACTTTTGCTTTTTGAGACAGTGGGATAGACTAGTTGACATATATGCAATATTTCTACAACCATGACAAAAGTGAAGCCCAAGCTGTGGTGTCTTTGTCAAGATAGAGGACAAAAACCCAAATACAAGACCCTATTCTGCTTATACTGGCCTTACCACTTTTTCCATTTTCTTTGTAGTCATCTTCATTTTAGATGAGAAGGAAAATGTTGCTGTGAATGGCAAGGAGATAGTAGCTTTCTACCAGCAGAAATCTAAGGAAAGCACAAGCTTTCCCAAGGAACAGCTCTCCAGCTGGGCATAATCTTTCCATTACAAGTTTAGCAGGTAATCATTCTAAACTTAGCACCATTTGTATATTCTCTAACAGTATTCTTTTACAATAACAGGAGGTAGCATAAATGAACCTGAGCTTACTTTACCCCAGAGAATGCTCCTCTACTGCTGAATAATTTCAATGGTGCTTCTAAGCAGCACAAATACTTGGCTTGGTTTAGAGATTAAAATGACTATTTTTATATTTAACCTTCCAGCGTTCTGAGTTTTGATAATTTTGTTTTTTTCACACTGCCTTTTGTATAAACAGATTTGACATTTTCATCAGCTCTGTGACTGAGGTTGCAAGATCTCTGTTGTCCAATCTATTGTTTCCTTGTGATGATGTTTCTATGAGAAATTAATCTTGATGAGATTTTCCTAGAAAGGAAGAGAGAGAAGTTTCCACTGTGGGACTATTGAGAAGCAAAAGGTCATTTAAATCTGATATAGTTTAAAAAGCTGTACTGTTATTACGGTTTTGATTAGAAGAGTACTGTTTTTACCAAAATAGTTATATGCAGGAAAGACTGTTGGGTGGGTACACATATGTAAATGCATTGCACTGAAATAGCTCATACAGCTTCTAGAATAAGCTGTGTTTGAATAAGCATGGCCATCTGCACTAAGGAAGTTCTATAAAACCTTATAGCAGTAAAACTACTGTAGATAAGGCTCCCCTAGCAATCTGTGTCTCATCTAGGAATAAGCCCTTTCCTGTTCCCTAAATCTAACTTTAGAAAACTGTTCTACAATACAGAGGAAGGGTATACAGTTTTTATCAATGAGCTTCCTTCTCCTACTAGGTGAAGTGGATGTTACTCCCTTCCCCAGAAACAAATGGTATGTAATATTCTTTGCTTTGCACCTGCTCCTTTAAATTAGGACTCACTAGGATCTTTGACCTTTAAAGTATTCCTCCATCAGTGTGTCAAGTGGCTTGTAATATATAGTTGAATAGCATAGATCTTTCAAATTGAAGGAACGTTGAAGAATATTAAGTAGGTGAATGGCAAAAGAGGATCAAGGAAGCCTTAGTAATTTCTTTTCAGTTCATTTAAGCTCTTTTACTTCACCATAACAGATGCATTGATGCTCAGCCTACAGGGCAGTAAAAGTAAAAACAGAGTATGGCAAGACAATGTATAACCGATGTGCTTCATTTCAATCATTGTCTCTTTAAAAATCTTTAAAGAGAGATTAAAATAAGTTATGTAAATAACTAATTAATTCAATAAAGCAAATACATAGAATCATCAGATGGTTTGGGTTGGAAGGGATGTTAAAGGTCGTGTATTTATATCTATTTACTAATTTTATTAGAGGAGGGTGAGCATTGGTAACTTTGAGATAAATCGAAGGCATTAACTATTTGACTCCTTGGTGGTCTTTTCCTTTGTACTATTACACTTTGAGGGAAAAAAACCCCAAATATTAAAGTTGCCATAAAATAGAATAGTACCAAATCATAAAAAATGTACCTCCTCCTTGCTAGCTACTATTCCTCCTGCTGAGAAGGAGCAGGTTCCAAAGTAGGCAGGTGAGTGAGACCTGATGACAGGTGGAGAAAAGTAAGGCTTATTGAGTGTGGGGGTGGCTGGTTTCCCAGGGCCCAAAACTGTAGCAAGAATACCTTGGAAAACTCTTAAAATGGCCTGATGTGTCACCATGTGCATGTCTTTTGTAAACTAAAAGGTAATTCTCATATTTATTTTTTGTTGTTACTTTTTATTTTAGGAGGAGGTACAATAATGTTCTGCAATATGTTGTATTTTTTATGGAGCATTGTTTCATAAAATCATCACCTCCTCTATGCTGAGCTAGTAGGAAAGACTGAAATTTCATTATAATGTCACTTAGATCTATCACCAATCAACTCTGGTTTCTTCTCACTTAATTATTCATCTCATCCTAAACTATTTATATCTTAGAAATACTTGGTTTATTTTTCCTACTCAGAAGGAATGTGACTAGAACAAATTGAAAACAAAAGGAAAAACCAAAATTTGTTTCAAAATGAGTGAGCACAGATTTATTCTGAAAACCCTTGAGCTTCTTGGTAAATTATTAACACTTAAAAAAGAAAAAACCCTAAATCATCAGAGACTTAACTGCAGAATTTTTTGTGCTAAACCTTTTTCCTTTTTAAAGGTTGTAGTGAAAACACTGCTCTGTTCACAATGCATTAATTCTTACTGCTTGTAGAAATTATTTTGGAAGGTATCGTATTTTAAATATGTGTTTCCAGTAATTTTTCCACATTACTCCTTCACTTGTGGGTCTCTGGTTGCAGCCAGAAATATATAACAATGGCTTCATTTCTTTCAAAGTTGTTATGTTTTACATTCTGAGTATGAATTTGGTTTCTCTAACACAGTCTGGAGAACTTGTGCAATCCATGAAGCTAGGGCTTCTCAATACTAAACCACAATGAATCATTAAGTTGCTTCCCACATGGTTGAAGTTCCTAACACCTTCACTCTTCCTGTATTTTAAATGTGTGGGAAACATTCTTTGCTAACAGTGATTTCAGCTAAGCTGTGACAATTCTCAGCAGCTGAGGATCTCTTGTTTCGTTGTCATATATCGCAGTAATTCACCTTCTCTGCAATAATGTTTGCATTGCAGCTATTAAAATACATTAAAAATAAACCATGTGCAGAATATTTTACTTTATCAAAGGGGATAACAAATGGAAGCTATGATACTATACCTTACAGTTAACATCCAGGCTATCCAGGTCCAAGGAAAGCCAAAAGGAATTTTGCTAATACTTTAAATGACATCAAGTTTTCACCAGGAATTGCAACTAGATACATCTAGATACATTCAAGATAGATTATTTTTTTTCTCCCTTCACAATAGCATGAAAAAAATGAGAAATTTGCTCAGAAAATAAGCATTATATTCACACAATACATTATAGCCACTGTTCCTATGACGGTTGAGAGCTACCTCTGGTATGTTTCCATTTCCCCCAGTCCTGATGATCCTTAATGGTGGTTCAGCTGTATCAGATTCCAGCCTCCCTAGATCTGTGGGATTCTCCGGCACCTCATCAATAAGGAATGAGAAGGAAACAACATGAAAACTCTCAGAGGTTTCTTGCCACCACAAGTGCACAGGAGAGGTGCAGCGCAGGTGCATCCTCATACCTCGTGAGGACTTGCTGGTGACAACAGCTTTGTGCTCCATAACAGACCTGAAGAAAACCAACTGTTTCGCTTCTAGTCTGGGTCGTGGTGCAGGAGGGTGGTCATTAAGGCAGCATACAGTATAATAGTACCCAGGTGGATAGTGTCCTGGTCTAAAGTGTCTTCCTTTCATACGCACAATCCAGCTTTCTATCAAAGCAAAATCAACCACTGCCTTGAGAACAGCCACCTGGAAATGAGTGGGACACAAAGATGGCCTGGTACCAGAAGAGGGAAGTGCTGTGGAAAAACATCAAACAAGTGCTGAACAACTTTTAGGTTCTTTCAAGCATTTCAGTGCTATTAGGTGTCCAAACAACGTCTACTTATGCCTAAGGCTGGACTTCCTTTTCAGAAGTAGGTTTGACCACAGTGATCTGTAAGTTGAGGAATTCAGGGCTGTGTTACCATGACACTTAGCTAGGAATAAAAACACATACAATAACGTAGCCTCTAACTGTTTCCCTGCACGGCAGGCTCTCTACTTGGCAACAAAAGCCAGCACTAACATCTCACTTCACTCTTTGCAGTCCACAGTGGCTTCTCATTTTGTGCAGGATGTAGGGAATCACTAGTGGTAATCAAGGCCCAAGACTCTATCAGGCTCTTACAGTACACGTTGGAAAGTGCAGGCACTAGTGAAATCACTTTTGGGAAACTGTATATTCATCTGCATACAGGAAGGATGAACTTAAGGTGGAATGTTTGCAAAAAAAGAGCTGGAAGTATCAGAGAATGTAAGGCCTTTTAAGAGATTTAAATAGAGCAGCTTGTTTAGTCTAGCAAAATTAAGACTGAGTGAGAAAACTAATGCTGTCGACAAATACATTGGTGAAGAGGGGTAAACACTAGGATGAAAAGCTATTTAGGGTAAAAGACAGCATTGGCACAAGGGTATAAACTGGCCCTTAATGATTTTATACTGGAAAACCAAGGAGAAGATTGTTATAAGAGTAAAATGCTGGAGTTATGACAGCAGTGGAAACAAAGGGTTTAAGATGGAGTTTGACATATCTATAAAAAGGACTATATAATAAGACTAGCTATGATGTGGGAGATTGGTCTTGATAACTGTGATGATTAATGCAGTTTTATCTTTTTAAGACCTAGTTTACAAACAAACATGTACTGAAATAACTCCAGCCATTGCCTCTCCAGCTGTGAGTAGGACCTTCACACAGCCGCTGCATTCCACAAGAACAATGAAATGAGTCCAGGCACCCTCACGAGTAAGAAACACAGGGACTTAGCTGTACTACATTTGTAATGTTACATGTAGAACTGAAGGATAAGCTTCAGATCTCATTGCATTAATAACTAAATATAAAAGTAATTTGCCTGATTACATATAGTAAACTTGACAGACATATAGGCATGTTCTGATTTTCATGATCTTCTTGTTATTTCTACTACTAGGAAGAGAAAGCAAGTGGGGAAGAAGTGCTTTCATAGAATTTTCATAACTATTATAAAACGTTAATTTTTAAAACTTTTTTTGAGAAACATAGGCAAGTGTCTACCAAAGGATTCTTCACCATTTCCTTAGGGCAGTTTCTTCTTGTATATGTGTTCTTAAACACCTTAGGAACTTAGAGAAATAATTTCAGAGCTACTTTAAGTTTTGCAGTGCTGTATTAAGAAATAAGTTGGCAAAAAGACTTTCCCTTAACATATAAGCAGGCTTATGACTGTTCCTAGAATTCTCTTTCCGTCATACTACATATGGAGACCATACATAACTTCTTAGACTTTTGGACTCATGGCCTTGTATTCTCATTCTATCAATGACGGTCCTTCTAGTCCTCTTTCTAGAACAGATAAGAGAGTCGCTAAAGAAAACCTTTTTCCTGTCCTTCTGCTGGAGAGAGACTCGAAGCTGCCCATTGGGCTGCCACATTTCCATGCAAAACAGTCAGGACTTACTTGGGGGTGCAGCTTGCCTTGAAGTGATTAACTCCTCTTCACAAGTCTTAAACAGACAGTTAGAAGCAAAGCATTAAAGTCACATCTCTTTATGATCAGTTTTAATTTGCTGGTTTTAAACTCCTTGTTATATTTTGTTTGATCAGAAGAAACTGCTCATCTATTACAGTAAATGCTTGCAGGCAGACTATAAAAGTACCATTCTCTTTCAGCATATTCAGCTAATGTGTTATCTTAGCCAAAGATCTCAACTATTTATTTATAAAACACAATAAAAGAATGAACTCTGGTGTAAAGCACTTACTGTAGGGAGGGCTTGGGCCAGTTGGATCTAGCAGTGCAAATAAGAGAAGGGGAAAATAATCCTATAAATGGATGAGATGTAGAAGATTTATGAGATCATCTTGAAACTCCCCCAAGATAAACATCAGGGATAAGTTAGCATAGAAAAAAAGTAGTGATTATCTATGAGTTTAAGAAATACCTTATTATTTCTGAGAAACACTGAATCATATTCTTACAGAGTAGGATTCTGTCACAGAATCATAGAATCACCAGGTTGGAAGAGACCCATATTTCAGATACATGGTCTAAACTGGGCTGAATGGGAAACTTCCAAGGCCACCTATGTACTACTGGAAGTATATCTGTGGATTCTGTGAAGGATTTCCCATCTTAGCATTGATTCCTGCACACATTTCTTGTGCTCTAGACTGGTCAAGGGGTTGTGTCCAGACGAAAGACACTCAGTAGTTTGCTGTGGCCTTGTTGCAAGGAAGTGGGAGGAAAAGGCCGGGGACAAACTCAGGACTACAGGAACATTATAAACTCATATAATTTCCCATAAACAGCTCCATTTTCTGATTGCTTTCTGACAACCACTCAAATCTAATAGATAATACATTTAAAAGTGATAAATACTCCTTCATTCCACAGGGGCTAAACACTGCTTCACTGCAAAAATGATCTGAAGAACATTCAGAAGAGCATTCTGAAGAAACTTCACATGGATTCTGCTTATCTTCAGGTCAGATCAACAGCTTTCAGTTTATTAAAGAGTTTTACAGTAGAGAAATCCTAATTTCTTCAAACCTAATTTGTACTGTGAGAATCCCTCACAGGGGTAAATTATTACAGTTCTATGGATGGATTTGAGTTATCCCTGTTTCTCATCTTCCTTTTCTTTATCAAGTCCAGATATCACCGAGTTTTATAGAATGTATGGGAAATACTATTTCACAAGCAAAATTTAAATTATGGAAAGAAAGAAAACTGTCAAAATGGTGTCATATTTGATTTTTCAAGGTATTCTTTTGCAGCTGATGTGAAGAACTTTTGTTTTATTCAGTAAGAATATCTAAAGATACTTCACAGCAGCACAGCTTTCTAACAGTGAAAAAAAGATTCATGCTTTTTTGAACCTTCCTACAGCATACACACATTTGTAACTAGAAATGCTCTTTAACTGAACAGGAGAACATGTTCAAAATAAATGGGGATTTAATCAGGAAATGTGATTGAATGTATTATAGTATGAGTTTTAGAAGGAAAATGTTGAAGTTCAGTAATTCAAATTGTGTGTCCTAATTTGACTCCGTCATGTGTGGACTTGTTGCATGCATAAATAAAAAGATCTGACTGAACTAAAAAGCTGACATGCATCAACTAATAATTTTAATATAAATTTAATGCTGGCAGAAAGAATAGTGAATATGAACAAGCAGGTATAGAATATAAATAACAGTATATATCCACCTCCCTTGAGTGAAAAGAAGTGGAAGTTTGTCCCGTCAACAGGTTTTCCCCTAAAAGGAAACAGTTTGCAGAATCCAAAAAACAGCCACGTGCAAGCTCAGTTGTACATATCTCTGCCTGACAGCGATGAACTTTTTATGAGATAGTTTAAATTATATCTTCAAGATGTTTCCTTAAAAGGAAGAGATAGAATTGTCCGCAAGAGATTAGAAGATGTGTTAAGAAACAATGAACAAATAGCCCAGAATTGGACTCCTTAGTATTGAAATTTATTTGCACTTAGCACACATCTGAATATCAAAACACTAAGTCAAATTCAGTATCAGTTTATGCTTTGCCTGACTTTCTAGACTTCAGTGTGGGATAAAACACAGCACACAATTAGCCTTGCTTTCTAAAGAACTGTCGTTTGGAAATCTCACTGTGGTTTGGTATGTGTGTGAGATCCTGAAGCATTTTTGAAAACCTTGGTTTATTTCAGTTAGAGTTGATGAACAGGTAAATGGTTCAGTTCTGTTTGCTACAAACTTGATGAAAATAAGCAGCTAGGCAGCAGAGAAAGACCCTTTTAGTATGCCTGTACTCCCTCAATGCAGTAAAGGCTCTCATAACAGAAGCCTTTTTTAGACATAAGACTCCACACAACAGGATTTCTCCCTGCTCCTACAGATGTGAAAGCTCTTAAAAAACACAATGCATTAGCAATGCTGTATTATTTGTGTGTGTGTACTTACGTCTTAATATGCATATAATTGTATAGATTTAGGTTTATTCTGTACCAGAAAAAGCTGCCTTACTCATTGGGTCATCTACTAACTTGTGTTCTTTTCTCAGATTTGCCCACTGGCATGATTCCCACACACCGAGGGTTAAACGGGTATGATTTAATGTAGTAAGGAAGCTTTCAGATGTACCTTGCAAATGCAAGTTAACAGTAGAGAGAGACAGGCAGTAGGACTCCTTTTTATCCATATTTAGTTTTCAGAAATGCAAGAGGAGACCTAAAACTGGAGAACTGTGTAATTTATACTTTGCTTGCTGTCATGTATATGATACAAAGAAAGCAAGGCACAGTGGGCAGACTTTCATCTTTGCAAAACTTTGCAAGGTGCATGCTGAAAAGGAAAAAGTGCACAGTTACAGCAGGGTAAATCTCTAGGACTATGCATAAGCTGCTGTGCTTTGGGGCTTCTGGCTGTGAGCCTATGCCCTGGCAACATCCTGTCTGAGATCAGAGCACAATGTGGCTACAAAACAGATGAAGACTCCTTCCTTACAAGGAGTCACATGGAAAAGACAAGAGGTGATAGATACAAATTACTCTGGGGGAGATTCCAACTGGACACAAGAGGAAGATTTTTCACAATGAGAAAAATCAGCCATAGGAATAATATCCCCAGGGAAGTGATAGATTCCCCAATACAGGACAGTTAAGATTCAGCTGGCCAGGGGCCTGAGCCAACTTGTCTAGACCATGCTTGTGCCAAGAAAGGTTGGACCAGATGATCCATAGGGTCCCTTCCAACTTGGTATTTTGTGATTCTATGACTCTATAATATGGGTCAGAGCAGAGCAAGGCATGCTTTAACTATGTCTTGATGCTGTTCTGCTGAAGGATTCTAACCATGGTGTACACTGTTCCTTCATTGTTCAATGAAAACAGAGGTTTTTAAAGTTGTTGTGAAGGCACTGAGACACCCACTGAGCAATGCCACAGCCTCCTGCAGGCTGTGGGACAGCTACGTGCAGGGCTTTCAAAGCCTTTTTTTTTGTGGCATTAAGTGCAAAATAATCCTTTCTATGACTCTCTCCCACCCTGATGAAATGATCTGGTGAAAGGTGCCACCCTACATGTAGACTGCTTACAGTTTTCCACCTTCCATTCAATAAGACTGGGTAAGGAAAATACCCTTTGATTACTCCCACACCACGGAATAATCCTCATTTTTAACAGGACAAATATTTTTCTTGATGCAGCAGTAATCAAGGATGCCCATTTCTCTTGCTTGTTTGCTCTAGGAATAGTGTCAGATTAAAGGTTACAAATACTGCTAGTGTTCAGTGTCTCATGCTTCATTTAGGACAGCTTAACCAGAGAGTTGTTTCATGGTGGTCTGGTTGCACCTGTTCACACTTAACTGATTCTGTGCAAATTTGACCTCTGCCTGACATCTCTGCTAACATGTGAATATCCCTCTGTTACTGGACATATGTTGTATTATTTCTTGTAACTGCTCTCCAGACACAGGATGAAACAGTCATTGCTCCCCAGCACAGTTCTGAAGACAAACAATAACAGACAAATAAATTAGATGCCTTGCTTGTAATCCCTGAATACTGGATTTCATGAAACCATCATTATCCCACCTTGCCCTCTTTTCCAAATCATGGAATCATATTGCCTTATGATGATTGATTGCATTTCAAACTGAAAGCAAAGACTAGATTATTTTTCTTAAAATTATATAGTCCTTCATGGAATTTTATTATACTATATTAAGGAACCTATTGTTGAAACCTTATACATTATGTTAAGCATATATATTTACAATACTGTGCTGTGTACAGTCTAGTAAAGCACTGCAGTTCCATATAACAGAACTGCTAAGATATCCCAGCTAATGCTCTTAGGGTAAGCACTGCCCTCCAAACAATTTACCTGCAATTTTTTTTTGTCTAATTTGACAGAACAGACAAAAGTCGATAGAAGCACAATGTTATCTTTCTTTTTGTAGTGATGTCAATTTCAGCGGTGGAGAGATTAATTTATTTGCCTAAATTCATGCCCATAGTTCAGGTCTATGGTAGAACAAAGAGTAGCTAGAATTTCAGGTTAATACTGTAGTTGGAGGAATTTTTCCCTCTCCCTTTGTTCTTCCTGTTAGCTTGATTGTCTGTCTGGCAATGCTTGATAAATCTCCCTTTACTGTACCAGCACAAGCACAGCTGTCAGTGTTGGAAAATATGTTACTTACAGTATGAGAAATGGCATTCCTCAATGTGCATGTCCTTAGTGTGGTTAGGATTCCCCCCAAAACTGTCACAGGATATACAGCTCACTATAGAATCTTAGTTTACATTTAGCATATTTGTGGCTTCCTTTCAGAAGTAATTTCTTAAGCCAAACGCAGTGCAAGCTCTTGCAACCATGTGGATGCAGAAGGTCAACATTTACAGTCAGCTCATCAAGCTTCTGTCTCCATCTGCATTTTTCTAGTGAGAGCAGTTTGGATAAAATAGTAAGTTTAGAAAATGATTCATTATTAAACATAAATACATGAACCATGAACTGCAGAAATGTGCAGAAGAGGAAATAGGAATACTATGAATAACTCTATTCTCACATTTTGTCCAACTCACCTGACAAAATTTGCTAGAAATTAAGGTGAAGAAAAAGAGAATATATGTCCAGATTTTTTTCTGTACTGCAGCAGTGCTTTGTCCAAAAGGAGTATGTGGAAGTCCTGGGCAAACATGCTACAGTATCATTCAGAAACAGAAAGTAATGGCTGAAATTCGGTTTCCTGTGAAAAGAATTAATATTACAAAACAAACAGACCATCCAGTTATTACATTATAAAACAGATTACAATGATAGGTGTTTGGGACTCTGAGCATTTAAAATCTTTTGATTCTGATACTGCCTTTAAGCAGCTGTTGAAGGAGCCTGGTGTAAATGTTTTCAGTTAAGGTGTTCTTTTCTTCTAGTTGTCTAAACATAGTGGCAGTGAGCATGTGCATCTTAAATATTATTCTTGGTGCACATTTTTATGCATGCACCATAACTGTAGGCATCTAATGAGTACTCTACAGCTTATCCTATACTATAGCATATAATGTGCTTTTAGTACACATGGATCACAACCTCCTGACTTAGGGCAGCCTCAGTTGTAGTGCAGTGATGGTGGAATTCCAGATCTTGAGAGGAGGGAAGTCAGGGAAAAGCAAGATCACAACCCTAGACTTCAGGAGAGCAGACATTAACCTGTCAGAGATCTGCTTAGAAGAATTCCATAGGATGCAGTTTTGGAGAGAAGCGGTATCCAGAAGAGGTGATTTATTTTCAAGGATCACCTCCTCCAGGCTCACAAAAGGCCCATCTCAATGAGAAGGAAATCAAGCAAAGATGACAGGAGACCTGCATGGATGAACAAGTTGCTTATTTCTATACTCAGGTATAAATAGGAAGCATACAAGAGGTGGAAACCGGGTCCAGTGACCCAAGAGGAATACAAAAACACCGTCAAAGCACACAGCAACCAAGTTAGGAAAGCTAAAACCCATTGAACTGAATGTGATGTGATGGTGAGAGATGTGAAGGGCAACAAGACAGGCTTATGCAAGTACATCAGCAGCAATAGGAAGCACAGTAGGGGAAAATGCGTGCTCAGTGCTCAAAGGGGGTGGGGATCTGGTAACAATGCCTGTGGAAAGGACTAAAGTATTAGATACCTCCTTCACCAACTGCCTTTACTGCTAAAATTGGTCTTCAGACATCCCAAGTTCCCTAGACCAGTGCGAGTCTAGAGGTTCACAAGGAGGTGACTGAGAGTAGTGAATATGCATATACAAAGAGAAAATTTGTATCCAACAGCCTTCTATGCCCAATACTCCTCCCTGGGCACTCAGCTCCTGGGTAAAGGATGTTGTCTAGATGGAGTCTGATGTGAACAAGTACAGCTGGTGATCTGTGTCATTTCAGACCTAGAAATCTATCTCTTCCCCCAAGGAGAAAGAAGCAAAGGTAAATATTCCTTTGTGAAGCTAACTTTATAGGCACTATAAACGGTTGTTGGAGCTATCTGCTCCCCTGGGAAATACTGTCATACTGCCTAAGAATGTAGTTTAAATTTACAACACCCAAGTCATTTGCTGAAATTTCCAGATGACTACTTATCATTTGTTGATCATTTGTTGAGGGATTGAGCCTGGTCTAATTTAACTTTACTGCATTTCCACGACTACGTCTCATTTGCTTTTAAAATTCTCCCAGAGAACTGGGGCAATATAAGCCTGGGAGGAGGAGGACAGGAGGACAATGTCCTGGCACTGTAAATTTGTTGGATGTCAGGAGCTTCTGTGCATCAGGAGGAAACTTGGTGTCAGTCAGACTGTGACAAGCACAACTAGCCAGTGTATGGCAAAAGTTGTAGTCCACAGAGCCAGAGAGCCAGACTTCCCTTTTGGCAAAACACATCCAGAGGAAAGAAAACCAAAATCCTCACAGCTGACAAAGCAGATAAAGCAGAACTCCTTATGTGCAGCAGTGGAGCTCATCTGAGATCCTCATTCCTATGCCTTCCAACTAGACCTGCTCTTGGACCACTCTCCTACTTCCCCTCCATTCTTGCTCCCTAGTCATTCATTGTCTCGCAGGTCACCCATTTGCTCTGACCTTGCTTCCTTGCCTTGGAAGACTGGAACTGCCTTGAACAAAGACTCCTCTCTGATGCTCACTCATGCACTCCTTGTATTCAAAGCCTCAGTCTGCCTCCTGACCAAGACCACAATTGATGGTAGAGATAATACACTCACACACTGAGAGCATATGTTACTCTGCCTGACTTTCCTGAGAGTGAATCTTGAAGGGCTAGTCACAGTCCTACTTTGATCTAGGTCCTCAAGACATGTGTTTGGCACAACAGATGGCATTATTATGGCCCCAACTACAGGCCCGTTCCTGGTGCCTCCTCCCAGGACTCCCAGCTGGGCTCTGACTCCAGTTGAGATTGCAACAGATAGCTCCTGCAGACCATAATTGCTGGGCACGTGGTTTCCACTACGGCTAGTTCTGGCTCTGGGTTGGGTCTAGGCCTGACTTGCTTTTATGATGTGCAGCTGTGCTGACTTAACATGTGTGGAGGAGTCTGGCAAGAAGCAAGAAGAGGTCCAAGTCCACTGATCTTCCAAAAGTGCATGAGATGGTATCCTATAGTATAATGTGGTCACCTCTGGGGAATACCTGGGACTGTGACCTCAAAGCACTTACAGTCAAAAGGAGGCAAGAATAAACTGGCAAAAAATGTACTTAGCTAACTGCTGACACATGATATCTAACCTGGTGTGAATTCTACCAAATATATAGCCACCTCTGCAATATGTGGGAACAACATTCTTCCTGAGAAGTAATTTTATTAATCGGCACTTTGCCTTGTAAAACTGCAGCATTTTTTAGTAAGGCTAAGGTGCTCTGGAATGGCATTAGCAATTTGCTAAGTGGGTGAATAGATAATGGCCCAAGGCTCCTTCATTTGTAGTGAACTAAAATCTAATAGCATGTTAGATGGATTCTATTTAGATTCTATTAGACTATTTATCATTTACTGAAAATAAAACTAAGTCACATGTCTCTCATCAGAAGCATTACCCAAAACAACCTGCCAGAGGTGTCAAGGTTCTTACACAAGACACCACCCCTGTCCATCGGTTCAGAAGCCCCATTTCAGCTCAGCCCAGGGCCTCCAGCCCTTCTCTTATCATTGCCTTAAGAGTGCTGGTCTCCACCTCTGCCATGGCTCACATGGCACTTTGACAGGAGGTTTTAATGGAAGAAAGTTTCCTAAAAATAAGAATAACTTAAGAAGCAGAGGAAACAGCACAGGGTAAAAGTCACCTGTCCACAGAGCTAAAGCCCTAGCTTCTCTGAACAGAAACTGAGAATTGTCTTAGACAATGAGGAAAAGAAATAGCTTAAAAAATGTGTACAGTCATACTGCAATGTACTGGTGAAAAAGAATAACCTCTCCGGGAGTGTGTCGTAAATAACAATCTGTTATTTTATTGGAGCAATGATAATTTAGACCAGGAGAAAAACAGTCCTTTTATAATTTTTACAGGGAGAAAATAGTTTACAATTCAAAAGTAAACAGAAAGCAATAGGTACTTCCTTCATATTCTAGCACTTGTAAAACACTAACTAGAGAGAAGTAATTAGTGATAGATCCAGCCTTACATTTGGATTCAGGAAAATCCCTAAAAAAAACCCCCATATGAAATAAAAGTGTTTATAGAAAACACATGTACTAGTGTACTTTGTGTTCAAATGAAAAGCAAATAGATGCAAGCAGAAAAGTTACATCGCTGCTAATCTGATCAATTTTCTTACAACCACGAATAAATTCTTGCCTTGGAATAAAGTCCAGTGTGTCTCTTCCTTAGTAGCTTCTTGCATCATCTGAGTTTTACTTGGCCTCACTATGCCAGGTCCAACACCTTCCCCACTAGGCTTGCCTCTGAATTATTGATATTTGACAGCATCAACAAGCTGCTTCCAATTCTGGCCTTGACTGACATTCTAAAAAATGTGGTCCCTTCTCTCACTAATTCTAGCAGGAAAGAACAAAAAAAAATTGAACTTATATACCTTCTAGGAGTCAAGATGACACAAAGCTGTGTGGAAGTGTGGATCTGCTGGAGGGTAGGGAGGCTCTGCAAAGGGATCTAAACAGGCTGGGCCACTGGACAGAGTCCAATGGCATGAGGTTTAACATGGCCAAATGCCAGGTCCTGCACTTGGGGCACAACAACCCTATGCAGAGCTACAGACTGGGAGAAATCTGTCTGGAAAACTGCCAGGAGGAGAGGGACCTGGGGGTGTTGGTTGACAGTCGACTGAACATGAGCCAGCAGTGGCCTAGGTGGCCAAGAAGACCAATGACATCCTGGCTTGTATCAGAAATGGTATGACCAGCAGGTCCAGGGAGGTTATTCTCCCTCTGTACTTGGCACTGGTGAGATTGCACCTTGAATACTGTGTCCAGTTCTGGGCCCCTCACCACAAGAAGGATGTTGAGGCTCTGGAGCAAGTCCAGGGAAGAGCAACGAGGCTGGTGAAGGGGCTGGAGAACAGGCCTTATGAGAAACGGCTGAGAGAGCTGGGGTTGTTTAGCCTGGAGAAGAGGAGGCTGAGAGGAGACCTCATTACTCTCTACAACTAACTGAAAGGAGGTTGTAGAGAGGAGGGAGCTGGCCTCTTCTCCCAGGTGACAGGGGACAGGACAAGAGGGAATGGCTTCAAGCTCTGCCAGGGAAGATTCAGGCTAGAGATTAGGAGGAGGTTTTTCACAGAAAGGGTCATTGGGCATTGTAATAGGCTGCCCAGGGAGGTGGTTGATTCACCTTCCCTGGAGGTGTTTAAGGCACGGGTGGATGAGGTCCTGAGGGACTTGGTTTAGTGTTTGATGGGAATGCTTGGACTCGATGATCCGATGGGTCTCTTCCAACCTGGTTGTTCTATGATTCTAAGTCCTCCCATGTTTTACTGAAACTTGGCCTCAGCCTGTTCTTGTGGCTTGTTAAGAGTTTTACACAAATTAGAGAATGTCCTTCAGCCCTAACCCTGAAAACTAGCTTCCTCGTTAATATCAACAAATGCAAAAAGGAGGACTATGAAGTCAAATCATCCTTAAATAAGGTATTGTGACTCTATTCAGATTTTTTTTTCAGAGTTGCTACCCTTTTCCATCATGTTCACACACTGTAAAGTTACTTATACCCATATGCCAAGAAATCAAGATCGTCTGTCCTGTACACACACTTTGTAGTGGTATGGGTAAACAGGTGAAATGAAATGGATACCTTCAATCCACTAAACTTTGAAGGGTGTGAATTCAAGTAAATGTCAATGATGAGCAAATTTTATTAACATAATGTAACTTTGTCAAGGTGGGAAAGTAATTAAGGCTACAGAAGTCATTAGTTACTTCATGTATCTGTACAAGGAACTGTCAAAAGAAACTGTCTTCAGATAAATTGTGTGTTTGCATCAAATCTCTGTCTCGGTGTTTCTGCCAACCTCCTTGTCTGACTGTTTTCCATCCTTGAGCTGTGACCTACCTTGGAGGTTTGTTTTGCTTTAGGCATTAGAGAAAATCAGACATTAGACATTATCTGAAAAATACAAGATTAATATGTTGTTGTACACTTTCCAGCATTCAGCTTGCTCTTTACCTCCCACTGATATACTCAGTACAATGCTGATCACTCCAGGTAGGTTGGCAAGGGAACTGGGACAAGGGGTCTTGAAACATGCGATTATTTGACTTTTGGGTATGGTTATGTATTATACTGTGCATATTCCAACTTGTAGTATCGTATAGATGAGGAATTCAGTAACTACTCGGGCAGGCACAAAACATAAGCTTTATGGCTTCTGCTTTCTTCTCCTGGCACATTTCAACTACATTTTTAGGTCTTCACTGTACCTCTTTGGTTAACAAAAGAGATGGGGAAGTGTTTTCTGGCATACTGGAAGAGTTGTGAAGCATCTGTAGACCCTTCTGGGCAGCTGCACAGTTAGCATCCTTTTCCCTGTGGCTACAGAAAATTGATGTAATATGCAAGGCAACTCCTTCTAGTCCTCTGTTCCAAGGCCAACTTGCAGCAGTATCTTGATTTTGAGGAAATTGCCTAACTCCCCCTAATTTCTGCTAAGAATCTTATCAAGGCAAAATTTCTCAAAAGCCTGAAATAGTCAAGGTTTAGAGCTGACAAGCTGTATTGTGAAGGCTGAAATGCCATATCAGATTACAAAAAGCACTATTTTACAGAAAACCATGTCAGAACAGAAGCTGAGCACATTTAAACTTTGCATCTTCTGGGTCTTTACATATAAAACTGAGCAGATCTGAACAATTCAGGGATACAGCTTCAGGGATACAAAAAGGCTTTAATGAAAGATTAAATCTACTTTGCCACTGTAGAAGTCCTGCTCTTGACCTCTTGACAAAGGTTCTCCTCTATAACACAGTATTTCTTTTTGCCTGGCGTGATGGTTATTATTTTAGTGATAAGAGTGGGTAGTCTGAACAAGACCTAAGGATTTGTACATTTAGAAGAATAATCATACAGGAAGGATAATACAGACAAAACCTTCCTGCAATAGTGAGACATTTCTCAGCAGACTGAGCTAAGAAATTAAATGTAATGCATGATGAAGCAAAAATAACACAATTGCAATAGCTACTATAATAATCTCCGCTTTCTAGAGAATACATACTTGAGAAACCCTTTAAAGCAAGAATTTCTCATTCAGCAAACACTTTTCATGTTCTAATCATGGTATTACTGGTGTACACGGAAAATATCTGATTCTCCATTTCACTCAAACTTCCCCTATGATAACAACTAACAGATTTTTGCAATGGAAGTTCTGGCCTAAATTCTCTTTAGGTTCTAAATGCCCAGGTCCCATAAGAAGCATGTGACCAAGCCGAGGCTTGAACCTGCTTTCTAGAACACAAAAAGCAGTATAGTCACAGAACTACCACTCTTCTTGGATCATAATGCACTGGAAATTTAATCCAGGCTTACACACACAGAATATGAAGTCAAAGGTAATTAAGCATTATCTTAAAAATAAACACAGCTCTTGCCATTCAACATCTCAGTTTTCATTTACAGAAATTATATGGGAGAATGTAGCTGCACGTCTCATTAACGCTCAATAATATAAGTGCTTAGCTGGAAACAGATGGCTGTGCTCCTAAAACACACTGAAAGCACGGAATTACACAGCATTTGTTCCCTAGCAATTTTAAGGATAAATATGATGTGTATTAAATCATCTATGACTTCCCTGTTCTGATAGTAAGATACAGATAAATGTGGTTTTGTAATGAAGAACAGTCTACAGACTGCGTCAGGAATTTACCTAAATACTTCAGAGAAAGCTTCTGCAACTTTGCTATTACCTTCACTAGAACCAAAGTACGGGTTTCTTGTCTCCAGTTATTTAAAACTAGCGTACATACCAAAGGGTCCTACTTAAATGGAGTCTGCCTATAAAACCCCAAGGAAGTAAACCAAATTGAAGAAGTCAGTTGAATTAAGGTAGTAGAATTTATCAACACCTTGGTCCCATATTTCTGTAAATGTATTGTAGTCTGTTTCAATACAGCAGAAAACACAACTTTGTGTTTTGGCACAGCTACATACTGAATCACAAAGCCATAGCAATTTAAAGTTTTGTTTATTGTATTGCACAAAATATGTATGCAATCCATGTAGGTACTGTATTAAGGGACCCACGTATCCCAAACATTGGCTGTTGGCAGCACACATCACAAGCATTGTGAATCACCAGTGCTTTCTTCAAAAATTAAAATAGTCTGTTGTAAGTTTAAGCATGTGTGGTAATAAATGAAGAAAAAAAGCAAGAAGTATTGATACATATTTCTTTCCAAACACACAAATATACAATTTTCAGAAGAGCACCAATAATGCCAGGCGACTATTCTGATGAGATACTGTACGTGTAGGCTCCTGTGTTAAAAAGCCAATATGCACACAAAAAATATATTTCAACTTTTAAAATAATTTAACCATAATATCTTGCATGTGTCACCTGTTCACAACATATCATTTCATATACAATATCAGGCCCATGCCTCAACTTGTGTAAATCTGTGAACACTCATTTAAAGCAGCTGAGACTCTGGACCAGGTGTTCAAGCTGAAAAAGCCTTCAAATTGTTCACACCTGAATACAGAGCGGTAGTGTAAGATCAAGAAAGAAGTTACAGTGAAGGTATAACAGAAATGGTACTATACAAAATGAAGAAAAACACTATCAAACCTTCAAACATAAGGTTCTAGAAAGAGGCCTACCTGTAGAGTGATGCTGTAATAATTTATAAAAGTGAATAATCAATACCAGTCTCCTGACTCTTAAAGAGATTCTCATACATTCAGAAGCCTGTAGAAGTGAACTAATCAAATGTCACAATCGGTATCATCCTCAAACTGTTTCTTAAGTTTCTGATCATTAATACTGGTACTTAAAAACATTTCATATTTGCTGAAAACTGTTATTAAAATTTATCCTCTGCTATGAGAATTTATTGTAACAAAAATCATCAAAAACAATAGGTAAAAAAATAGTATTTTAAGAACATTTTTAGAAAACCCGTCAAACAACTGCAAATACAGCCGATTAAGTGTCTCTACTTTTGAACCATTTTTTTTTGTTTAAGTGACTCACTTATAAAGAGGAAGGGAGTACCAGTTCTAAGATTTATTCTTGTCCATTACATTGAGGACCTCATCCAAAAGCGAAGGTCCCAAGTCAAGCTGTAACGAGAGAAGAGAGCCTGTAAGATCTGAAAGAGACTCTTCTGACTTAGTCTTTGTCTTGGTTAGTTCACATGAAAGTTGACTGTCATTGAATAAATCAACTGTTTGCCAGTCAGTGCATCGTTCAGAAAAGCTGGATGAGTGACTGTCTCTACCATTAGTAAGATGCGAAGAACCACCATTTTGCTCCCATATGTCATCTTTGTATGCTTCAACATCCTCCATCTGTGTACTTTTCTCCTGCAATTTTTCTTCTATTACTGGCTCACAGCTAAGCCTAGGATTTCTTGACGACTTAGTTGATTCTTGCTTTGAATTAAATGTCACTGGTGACAATAAGGGCAATGTAAGGGCTTGAGAACCCCCAATGGCAGGAAGGGAGATAGCATTTTTGAGCACTGGTGATGGAGTTTCTGTAAACATGGATTCAGAAGTGCTGTTTGCCCTTAAGAATTCATTGTGGCCACCAGACTGACTAACTCTGGTTTCTCCTTCATTTCCAGGCAATAGCTCATAGTTGCCCTGCAAAAAGGATATGTCTCCAAAAACATCATGTTGTCCCTCTTTTCCGATGTGTATGGTATGACGAAAATCTCCAAGTGGTGGACTGATCATATCGGGAGACAAGATATCTCTTAGTTTGATTTTTTTCCCTTTCTTATTGTTAGCAGCTTTCAAGTAGATTGGTGTCTTGGCTGGCATCTTGCTTGTAGTTTCTGAGAGAGGAAGTTGTTAGAAAAGAAAAAAAAAATAAACGGAAGAGGAGTGGAGAGAGAAGCCTCTTACAAAGTCAGTTATTCTCAAGAGATCTTCAGTGTTATCAAAGTTACATCATCATCACCTTGAACCACTCTTGCATGTGAAGTCCCTTTCTTCTGATGCAGAGAACTGTGGGGCGCGTGCAGGTGAATGCCTCCCACTGCAGACTTTTCCAGGGTTTAGCACAAGTTTCGGATCAGTTAGCAACCAAATATCCTACTACTTCCAGGACTTGAAAAAACCTGCATGGGATACAAAACCAGGTTATCATTAATTTATTTTTCATGGTTCATTCAGTCTTATTTCTACAAAAAAATCAGTCATGGTACTGACAGTTCCAGCCTGCAGATTAGCTTTATGATTTTCCTTCCCTTCATTAGGCAAGATAAAAAGAGTTTTGATTAACAAGGACTAGCTAACCTTTCTCTGACTTCATAGCTTTTTTTGAAGTCAGAGTTTCTTAGACACGGTTGCTGAGCACAATTCTTTTGCTAAATATCACTATCTCAACCTTTCATCTTATTCTGGCATTCAAAAATGCTGGTCTTTGAAAGCACATGCAGAAACACGTTTCTAACATTCAACATCAAGCTTTTGGTAGACTCAGGAAGACCAACAGAGTCACTCAGGAATCCTTTTTGGAAATGGAGTAGACTACCTTGGATTAGAGAACTTCCGATATCCCCATTTAGCAATGGAACTCTGGCAAACTGCGACCAATAACGTTTCTAGTAAATATGCCCATTTAAATGGATAGGCTTAGGTATTTCTAAAATGTGCTAGTCTTTACACACACCTTTACAATTAGTTAGAAACATCCAAACACAGGTAGTTTAGAAGAGACTGATTCTTGTGTCTACAATCCTTAGACTACAGGAATTCTTCATAGTGATTAGTTACAGGGTGTAGTTCAAGAATTATGTAGGCCGAGAGCCAGGGTGACTCACAGTTGCTCTGTGCAACCAAATGAAACAGTGTTTGCAAACCAAGACTTCCTACTAGAATGTGGTCTCTGAAAAGCCTGATAAAGCAGTCCACTAGGACTAACAGGCTATTAGATGAACAATTTATAGAAAACCACTCTTCTTTAACGTTTTAATGATGCATTTATTCCTGACTGTACCAGTTTCTGACTCATGAGCAATCTCAGAATAAGAATGCATTTTTCTCCTGGACATCTTTGTACTTTTCCCTATTCAGTCCATGGACAACCAGAGCATCACAGGTCACACCTTACTAGAATAATCAGCCTCAAATCCCTCACACGCTGTCCATCACCATCCTCAGTCCATAACAGAGCTTGCAGGTTTTGCACAGAAGGACTGTTTTATGCAATAAGTGAAGGGAAGCTGTCTGTAACAAGGGCTATTTTTACTGCCTTTTATTCACACCCCAGCAAGTATTTTCCTTCATCAAATAAAGCCCAGTAGGAATCACCAGTTTTAAGACTTTGCACTGTATTGGTATACTGCCAGATTGTCAAGAAGTATTTAAGAATTTTCATAAATCCTTTAACCTGAGTAATTAGTTCCTACAGTGGGGTACTTAACTGTGCATCACAAGGGGAACTGGGAATCTAGCCAGGTTAGCATTTTGGTCTTTTGATTCCCGTCAGATATCTAACTGCTCTTCAGCTACCATTGAAAAGCCCTCTCCCAAAAAAGTACAACAGATATAATCAGATGAAAGCTGCCGTACAAAATAAGCTCAATGCTCTATAAAGTATGAGGACATTTCATGCTTTTAAGTATAAGTCTGAAAATACAGTAACTGACTGATGCAATCAAAAAGAACTTCAAAAGCTTCCTTCTACACAATAAAATGTTAATTAATTGAGATCTACAGAACACTAGGAGACCCATATTACATACCAAAACTCCGCCAATTTTATTCCATGTCTACTCTAAGACACAAAAGCGAATCCTAAATAAAATTTGTACTTGTGACGCACCAAATGACGAGGGAACTGATCAATCAACTTGGTTACCTTTCAGTTTTAAATTGAAAAATTCACTGCACTGTAGTCTATCTCCACCCCTCCATTCCGATTATCATTTAGCTAAACAAAGCGCACTCAACTCCAAAGAGCTGACAATTCGACAATTCTCAGCAAACACAGCCAAACAGTGAAGTTGCTCTATGTTTATCAACTGAACTCAACTCTATCTCACTTTTCAGAAATAACAGGCAGAACTCCCCAATTCAAATTCTCCATTCTTTCAGATTGATCAGTCAGTATATATGGCAACGTAGTGTCCATATGGCCCAAAGTCATGCTTGCTGCTCACTAGTTTAAAAGTGAAAGACAAATCCTAGCTCATTCAGTTTTCATGGCTTCTACCAGTTTGGACACTGATGCAAAGACCATTATATCACCAAACTCCAACAGAAGATTTCAAAGAAACCTGAGGGACTCAATGAAACATCTGAACATCAAGAAAAAACAAAATTAAGTGCAAAATAACTTTTGATATAAATAATCCTTTTCAAAACATAGGAGCACTGCACTTTATTTGGCACATAGCTTGGCTGAGGGGGAACTGCAAAACCCCAAAACAGAGCAAACTTTTGGGCATCCAGATCTCCTTTAGTTCTTGCATTATGAGAGAGATCCAGTAAGGGGCAGTGTAAAACCACACTACCTCAGAGGATGCTGCTAGAGATTCTGGTGGCAAGAATTATAATCCCTCTCTATAAAGCAGCCTCTGTATTTTTTAAGGCCTTGCCTTCCACTGGGCCCATGCAAGAAGCTCTACATTTGAAGAGAAGAACTTGCAATTATGTGCTTACTACAAGCATCATTTGCTCTGCTGAAAATAAAAGCTACCATTGCTGCAGATTTCACTAGACACTCCATTAAAAATTCTGCAAATTACACCCTGTAAATAAAAGGTAAGGGTTGCCTCCTCAACAGACAGCATTTCCATATACAGCATAACATAAAATTCAGAGCAACCGTGCTTCATTTCTGCATACCTATCCTGTTCATCAACTACTGCCCAACGGAGGACAGATTTGAAGCTGCTTTGAACAGCTGAAATATATTGTAAATCTGGAAACATTCACTTAGCCTAAAACGTTGTTGTTCCTCATAGTTCATTTGCAATTGAATAAGGAAGAACCTATATCAATAGATAACATGCAGTTTCAAAAAAATAGTTCTTTTACTAAGAAAAAAAATCAAAATCCAAATTTGGCAAATGAAGAAAGGGCTAACGAGATTACACCTCCAGCTCAACTCCGGCAAAACTAAAATCAATCATTCCACAGAATTTTCACAAGAACCTTACACCCTCCCTGTACTCAGCAAGTAATGAAAGCTGCTGCACAAGGGCTAAGAGAAGGGATAGAACACACTCCAATCTTGATATCAGGCCATATAGCAAAGCTCGCCTTGTCTTACAATGACACATTTTTCTGATACTGCCACTAAAAGAGTTTCTGTTTTGACTAATTTCAAATCAGTAACAAGTGAATTTATAGTCAACTTGAAAGCTGAATGAGAAGTTATCAGAAAACCAAATGCACAACCGTAAGTCCACAGTCCCAGACTGCTGGCTTACAGTGGGAGAACATAAGAGAACAACATGAAAGGATTTTTCTTCGAGTTAGAGATACCCCTCGCCTAAGAAGCTCCAAGCGCAAGCCAAGCCAGAGAAATTTCAGCCCAGCAAAAACTTTTATTCCTGTCACTTCACACTTTCAAGTAAGTGTTTTGCTTAGTAACAAAGACTAATATTTTCAGAAGCACTTCTCAATCTGCCATACAAATCTTTTGTCCTCTCAGTAATCATCACGTTCCTCAGAGCTCAGCTTTCCATGGGTGCCTCAGTTTATTCCGCACAGTCAATTTTAAAAGGACAGACTATCAGTGACTATCTCAACAGCTAGGCTTACAAAGCCAGAGACAAATAAGGGTCAGGATGCAAAATTTTGTTTATGCACAATCCCAAGTGTCCTAGGCAAAGAAATGATGGAAAGAAAATCCTGTTTCCACAAAGCAGGAATAGAATCAGGTGCATGCTCCTGAAAGCCTATGGGCTTTCTACAGGACAATCTGTTCCAAGGGCTTTGCCTTACATATCGCTATCTAGAAGCACATGAACTTAAGAGAAACCCATTTCCAAAGCATTGTTTAAAATTACCTTATGGAGCAAGTCACTAGGAGTAAACACAGTCTGTATGTTATTTAAATATTCAAATGAGAATACAGTAACACGGCAAAAGACAAGACACAAACTACACAATAAGCTGTTGCAGTTTTTCTCACAATGAAATACCTGAAAGTACAGAAGAATTAGGCTTTAGGGCTTCGTTTTAGGCTTCAGCTACCAGTAGCTTTCAGCAGCACAAATAGTTGAGAACATATTCATCAATGCTGTCACTATGCCTGAAACATCAGTGCAAACCACATTTTTATTGTTTGTGTAACACGGGCTTCAACTCTTGCAGTTACAATTCCTGAATGCTGGTAGAAAAACCTCCCAGTATAGCAAAGTGTTCAGGTACAAGTAAGACAGCAGATAATGCACCACAGAGCTTACCTCTCATGTTCCTGTGGACTAAGGCGTCCATATCAACTGGCAGCCTCTGAAGATGAAAAGTAATACATTTGTCTACTTCTAGACCAAGCCACAAGTGAGCCTCTGCTTATAGAGCCACCACCTTCTAAGCAGTTTGAATCAAATCGGGTGGTAACACTTCTCCCTCCAGACTGCTCATCTACATTAACCTTGTTTATAAGACGCCCAGCCTTTGAATTTATCTGTATTAAAGTCACCTTCCCTGATCAGATTAGAAGTCCTTGCCCCTTTGTTTCTCCCTCCATCAAAGAATTTGCACCTTTCTGATTAAAGCCACAGCTTTAATTACTTTATAAAAACAAGCAGGCTAATCAGACCTCAGTTTAACCAATTTTCTCAAACTGCACTCAACCTACTTTCCTAGATCAAATCTAACATATTCTACCCCATTGTCATGTACATATGTTAGAAAATGAAGGAAAACCAAATCCCAATCCTTCCCACATCTACAGATACACAGGTCAAGAGGGGACTCTATGACGTAGTTCACTCTTTTCTCCATCCTCCTGCAAAGACCCAGATGCCTTCTGCTAGTCCTGGGAGATGTTTGTCCCTTCTCTTAAAATTCCCTGTAGGTGCAGACTGCTCATATTCATTTACTTCACAGAGGCTAGTCATCAGAGAACATGCACCTGAAGCTTCTCATGCTCCACCTGGGGCCCTAATGAATACAGTTCATTTTCCCACATTCTACATCTCCTTTTAGGCTTTTCTCCTTCAGATTAAACAACATGAATATTTTAATCTTTCAACATAGGTCATGTTTTCTGGAGCTTGTAGAGCTTCCCCCAATCTTTTTTCAGTCTTCCTCCCTTCGGCTCTAATCTTTATTTAACCATGCCTAAAAGCAAACACAATATTCAAGCCAGTGTCTCAATTTTTCTCTTGATAGAGTGTCTGCATTTTTCTTTCAGCATCACAACACTGCTGGCCTATGTTTAGTTTGTGGTCCACTAAAAATCTAGCTCCTTTAGTGAACAACTATTACCTAGCTAGTTATTCCACAGCTTGTTCTTGACTATTCCCCTGCAGCAAAGCCTCTGTACATGCTGCATTGCATTCTAGTAATTTCAGACACTTCAAATGGTCATGATCACTTTGAATTTTAATCCTGGCCTCTGCATGTTTAACATCTTCTGTGGATGTAATAACTATGCATTCAAATAATTCACGAAAATATTTGGTAGTAACAGAGATGGAAGATAGCCCTGCAGAGTCCCACCTGATATATCTTTCTAAATTAATAGTGGTTAAATACTCCAAGGCACTAATACTTGAAATGGCTTTAATTCTTAAAGCAATTGACTGCTCAGGGTAGATGGAGGAAATGTGAATATGTTCCATAATACAGATATACTAATGAAAGATAGGGAAAGCTTGGAAAATTTCAGCTATACACTAGCGGGCTAGAAATTAATTTTTTTTTTTAAAATCAAAGGAATTAATTAATTACCAGTCATCTTTGGAAGGGAAAATGAAAGGAAAATGTAAAAAAAACCAAAGATATATTTTCATTTCCCTTGCTATAAATACTTATTCCCCACATAAATCAAAGACAAATAGTAGACTAGCTGTGAGCAGTCCACTTGAAGAAGCACCCATTAAGACATGGCCAGGCTGCATACACGTCTTTCTCTACAGTAATCTTCCACTTCTCCAGGACCCTTCTCTTTTCCCCTCCCTAACACCGAAGTTCATGAACAAAGAAAAACCAAGTTCCATATTTCAACTGGTGACTGCTTCAAGTATCACCACCTTTCCCTGCATGGTATCTGTTCAAATTGATCAAGGTGGAGTAAATCATGTCAAACAGGGAACATTCTCAGCTTTAAGCCATTCAAGTACTTGTGCATTATATTGAAATGAATTGGGTATTTCACATATTTAAGAGTTTTCCTATTAGCCTGTAAGAAAAGAAATAAAGGAAAGCCAACCTGCTTGGGGGGGGGGGGGGGGCGGAAATCATTCTCATAATTATTGTGTCCTTCAAACAGCTGGAGTAGCAGAGCAGAAAAGAGCTCCTGAAGTTATCTAATTTGGGTCTACCATCTAATTTAAGCAGCTGGCTCCTGTCTCCAGTTATTATTTTACTTTGTCTCAGTCTGAGATTACAAAGGCTCTTTATCAACCACTAACCTTCATCCCTGTTAAGGTACTTGACTATTAACCAAGTTGTTTCTCAGTCACCCTTTTTGATCGAAGTGAACAGGGGGAAAACCTCATGTGGCGACGGTGGGGGAGTAATTTTAAGCTTTCAAATACAACTCTTTCTCTCCCTCCTTTGAACCCTCTCCAGTTTTCCAGCATCCTCTTCAGAGCAGATCAGTATTAGTGACAGCATTTCAATATTGTTCTCCTTAATAGCATATACAAAGATAAAAATAATTTCTTCCCATCATTGCTGCCTTGTTTATAAACAAGATCATATGTCTTTTTCTATCCTCATCATCTTACAACAGGAATTTTCCAGTAGTGTCACGGTGGCTTCATATTACAAACACTTTTAGAGGTTTTGTGCTGGTTTAACAAAAAGAGTTCTCCAACCAGGAATAACTATATCGGCAGAAGTAGAAACTAGTGATATCACTGCGACTTCTCAGTTCAGAATGGGCAACCTCATTCTATTTTTTAGGATGAAGATACCCATATATTCATTTAAGCAACAAATTTTCCCAGTACAGCTAATGCTGGTGCTCATATTACACTGTTCAGTAGACTCTATTTCTTCGGGGAAAAGGGGATGAAAAGGCCTTCCAAGCTATCATTCTTCAACAAATAAACTGGACTTATATTCTTTAAGATAAAAAGCAAGGCTATACCTCAGAAAAAGAAATTATTTCAGTGTGCTCAAGCAGTCAATTGATAAATTAGTTAAGATTACTCCATTTTCTCATCAATATACTTCCTCATCAATCTCCATCATCTGCAAATTTGTACCACAACAATTTTGCTGGATTCTCACAAAAATACTATGCAGCCCAACAAAGATTTCTGGACAAAGATTTCTGCATTATTTCAATAGAAATGCCCCCCCCCCCCTATTTGATGCCTACTTCTGACATTTACTCTGAGAGTCTAAACATGTTTAATACATGCTTTGTTGACATTACACAGGACTTGCGTTTTAAAAATCTGGCTGTGATGCAATATTAAGTCAAATGCCTTACAGAGTCTGTTTTTGCAGTTGTGCTTTTGACCATTCATTTAACTGTTTTAAATAATTTCCATTTTTTTCCTCAAACAATTTTTTCAACTTCCAACAAGTTTTGGTCGCAGTCTTGTTTCAGCTTTGAAAGGTTAGCATCTTTTCTAGAATAATAAAAAACTTTTTCTTTTCTTCTCTCCTCTACAGGCAGTCATTTAACGAGCTCACTGTATTCTGTCGTTCGGCTCCACGGACCGAAACACATCCGTCTTCATTACTTTCTTAACTTTGTTAACTGGTACACTCATACATACAGATTTACTACCATATAGTTCAATTTTATCGTTGGTTAAAAAATTGGGTGAGTGCAAGCCCATGCACATTTAGGCACAGGTACATGTCAGTACAGAGTCTAGCACCTTAATATATGCAGCTGCTGAAGGTGAGGCTATGCTACATCAGAGACTGGGCACTAAAGCACAGTCACATTTCCTCCTACAAAGCCAGCAGACCAGATGAGCAAATTGCTGGAGAGCTTAAATTCATAAACAACCAGATATAGAGGCTTAAAAGCTTCTCCATCCACTCTCTTAGGCCAGAGGAAAAATGGGACAAAAAAACCCCTACAACCTTGAGCCTATGTGCAACCTAGAAGGTAGGGGAACTGTTCTGGTTGAAATCTCATTTACTGAGGGAGACAAAACAAAGAGGTTTTAGTCAAAGCAGCTGCCTTATGCAGCTCAGGGCATTCATGTAAGTGCTGGTATTGCCATACTGAAGAATTTGGGAAGATGTGGATTGAGGCAGGCCCTTGTTTTACTGTCCCTTTTGATGTCAGGCAGCACTATATCAGTTTAAGTGGATTAGGAATCCCCACCCTTTGTAATTCTGAGCAGGTTAGCATAGATGGCTTTCTCTTTTGACATAGGAGGGTGTAGTTCCCTGACCTAGCTCTGCTTTTAAAGCTGGTTTACGAAGTTCCCACCCTGGATTTCTCTCTCCTTACTGCTGGTTCCTGGCTCTGCACTGCAGTTCCTCATACCCTCCATGTGGAAGCAGACCTAAAAGACACACTGCAAACCAGTTGCAGCAGCAATCCTCCCCACTGACTCAGTTTACAGCAAAGATTTACCAACAGCTGCAATGTGACTGATGGCAATGCTTCAAGAGAGTTCAAGCCCAATATAAATGTCGCTGTCAGAATGGCATTTGCCCCTTCCCCCTACTGTGTGTACACACTTGGCCCCTTATAAGCCAGTTCAGCATGCTGAACCGGGTGAAAATTAACCAGGAAAGGAGTGTAAGATGACAAGCAAGGGACAAGACTGCAACTTTCTGCTGCAAAAGTCATTTGAACAGCTAAAATTCTCATCAAACGTCACTCTTTGAGAGTAAGGAGTTCTGGAATATGGGGTGGCAATTCTTAACCAACTCTTCTTTAATTAAAAAATGTCCATGGAGATACATCCAGATTTTATTCACTTCTGATGCAAAAAAAGCTTCACCAGCTTATGCCTTAGGTCTCCTAAGGTGGCTGTTACACTGAAATGAAGATTTTCCAACTGCAGTTAAGGTATTACAATTTTATTTTAAAGCAAAAAAAAAAAAAAGATCCCTAGCTAAAGATTTCCTTAACTGGTAGCCCCTGACAAAAGGCATCTTACAAGATCCCAAACAAAAATAACCTCAACCCCCCCCACAATGCCCTACTGTGAACTCCCCACCTTCAGTTCTCAAGCATCCTTCATTTCCAAGTCAAATATTCTTCATCTTGTCCTTGAAACACATAAGTGACATAGGAAAACTAGTGATCATAATATGCCTATCATTCAATTCTCAAAACGTTTCTCTTGAAATAAGTATTTACCATCTTGAAGTGGCTGATAAACTAGGTTTAAAACAAATCTGAAGGCCAGAGAGCCCTCTGTAAACAAAGACTAACAATAAGGTGGAGAGCTCAGAAAAATATGGAGCTGCATAGGACTTATTTGTCTTATTACAAAGAACAACGATGAATCCACTGCTCTGCTGCAGTTCTGCCTCCTTCAGTGAGCTGAATGGTCATCAAGATGAGATTAGAGATCATGGAAATAAAGGAAACTATTCAATGGATTATAAAAATCTGCACCAAATTTCTTTTTTGGTCCAACTTGGGCCCTCTTCAAGGAATGGAGATAAAATCATGAAGTCAGTAGGACTTCAAAAAATTTCTTATGTACATGCAATTCAAACTGGATTGTTGATATAACTAAAGCAACTGTTTATCACCTTTATATGAAACAAAAGAAAAAAACCAGAAGTTACACCTCCTCGGTGAGTTTATACTATACTCCTGACAACCAACTCCACTATTTGAATGCACCAGTTGAGCAAAGGTAATAATCTAGAGGAATAAGTGACAACCAAAAGAATGTCATATCCTGGCTCTGCTCTGCAGCACGTCAGTGACACCTGCGGTGTTCCCCAGCTGACAGGGACACATCACAGTGGACACCAGCACAGGGGTCCCACTTCTTCCTGAGATCTCTCTGCCACAGACACACCGGTTAACTTGAATTGCTTGTACTAAATTGATCAAACTTCTTTTTTTTGGTATATTTTAAGTAGTATCACAGCACATTCACTCTCTTTGCCAACAGCCATATTTCACATAGCCCTCTTAAAACCGGGCAGAGCTAGGCAGTTTAATTTGAAATAAATTCATATACTCGGCACTTGTACAGAGGTACACTGTCTGAATATTCAGAGTGGCACAGAGGCAATTCAGTACTAAAGCTAGTTTACTGATTAGCAGCTGACATTTCTTTCAAATGCTAAGCCCCATATATTTCATCAAACCGTCTGAAATACTGCTGTCTGAAATCCCACTAAAGCTACCTTCTCAGCACTCAAGTTTCACCTCAGCCAGTGGTCAGCATCTATCTTCCCATTACTGCAGCCATATTTCAAATGATAAGTACAGCTCTAAGACACAGCATAAGCCAAATGTTGAGTAAGATGGCTGCATCTGTATAGAGAGAAGACTGGACCTTGAGCTTGAATGTGCAGGCAACGTGACAGAATAATTAAATAGGTCAGGGAAACATACTGTATCCAATGAACTCAAGCAGGCCTAATGTACTGCAAGTCAAGTCCTGTCCTTTGCAGCTTTCTGGAAAAGCATTTTGCAGACGCTCATGTTCTCTCTGCACTCTGCAGGGGCTCCCACTTAAAACTTTGCCTCGAGACTGCAAAAGAACATAAATCCCTCTATTTAAAGGTCAGTATTTCAAAGTGCTCCAAAATGGATGTTTTGTTTTCAGAAGCACTGTCAAAGGAAAGCATATTGGCGGCAAAAAGAAGACCTTTAGTAGGCAGTCACATTAGGGTAATATAATCATGACTCATGCTCCTCACCCATTTCCTGACTAGGGCTGTGCATGATCAAAAGAAAACCAGCCACAGTAATGCTGCTGCTCGTTAATGTTAGCTAGCCTGAAAGGATTACAGACTACCAGAAAATAAACTCATTGCAGAGTATCCTATTTAAAGCCTGGCATAAACTGACACTGACAAAACCCCGTGGTGTAATACCATACTCAACCAAAACAACAGCTTGGCCTTTGTCGCAAGAAACAAGTTACAACTCTTTATGATGAGTTCTCCTACCCCAACAAACCTTCTCACACACCTTAAAGCACCATAAATTCTTGAGGTGCATAGGGAGAGGGAGGGGAGTAGATAATAATAACCAGCAATTGCATGAAGAAGTACAAGATGCATGGCCCTTTTGAAGAGAATCATAGCAAACTCAGACTACTGTAAAACACCTACACCTCCCCAGAAAGGCTGTAAAAGAACATACACAAGCCAAAGCATGACCTGGGTCTAAATGGCTGTCACCTTATAAGAAAGGCTCCACAAAAGAGAATTTCTGTCTGTGTTCAGTCCTATTGGGCAGCCTGAGAGAAGCATGCGCTTAATGATGCAAATGTGTGTTCATTTGAATGAAGAGTTCTTCAGCAGAAAACAAATTGCAGATCCTTGTTGGGACCTTGGTCACATTTAATTTGTTCCAAACCCCACATTAAGGAAAACCTCAAAATTAATCAGATATTTCAACAAAAACTAGGCTAGACATTAGGTAACAGATGACAACACCCGGCTGCAAGTCTCCTCAGCCACCATAGGCCAAACAGAATCATTTGGTTTGGAAAAGACCTTTAGGATCATGTAGTCCAATGAGCCAACTCTGCTCCCTTCTTCCTACCCCAGGAGCAGAGCCCTGAGTTTGCAGGTAGGTCCCTTTCACTCTTTACAAATACCAGCTAACTGCTAAACACGCTCCTCAGCATCAGTCACTGTATTCCTTATGCGAGTTCCCACAAGGGAGATCAGAGGTGAAAGAGTGAAGTTGACCATTACCAAAACTATTGTCCATAGAATTCAGACTGGTCTGATCAGCACTGATGCTTCCTCCCCAGGATATTGAGAAGACCTATATCAGGTGTCTGACAGACAAATTCAACCCGAATTAAACCACCTGGCTTTTTAGTAAGGTCTCAGCTTGCCTTTTAGAGGTCTTCTTTAGAGGTCTTTGCCTTTAGAGGTCACCTTTTAGAGGTACAGAGCAAGATTTATGTTTAGGTCTCTAACTAAACTAACATCAGCTAAATATACTAAGCCTGCACTTTTATCTAGGTTGCACTAATTATTTCAGTTGAGAGAAGCTAGATCTGAAACAGAACACACATATGCCAAGGCCTTACACCGCATTGTGACACTTGCTGCTAGACTGTTATAAGAGTGCTTGGTCATCACATCTTGTTTATACAACTCTAACAGTGTAGAAATGAGGTGCAGCAATCCCTTTGGGCATGGATGCACCTCTCTCTTTACCAAGAACAAGTTGCTACCACATGTTGCAAGTTGTTCATGTGCCAATTCACACAGCTTGGTATGGAAAGCAGAGCGGTGTAGGCAGACAAATAACATAATTCAGGGATCTATGTTCCTGTGTAATGGGCATATTTATTTACTTAATCCTTTAATAGGTAGGTAAAATGAACTTCTGCCTTTATTGAAGGCTATTTGAAACAAATTTTTAATGACTCTTGAAAGCTCCAGGGAGTCAGAATTCAAGTCATGGATATGGATTGATATGTTGCTTAGTATGGTTTACCATCCTTCACAAATTTAAGAAAAGGTGACAAGCTGTAGTGCATGGGACAGACTCCTGAAGTGCTGACAAAAATCTCTGCACAAACACTAGGAAAAGCAAACACCCCAAACCAACCAGACAAAAGAATAAAACACAACTAGGACAAGCCCCTTTCCAACCAACTCAGAAAACAAAACCAAAATAAAGATGGTCAGAATCCAAGTCACAGAAGTAAGTGGCCAGGTATTCCTGATCTCTTTAGTGTTGGCAAGGGGAGCAAAAATTGAAGTCAGTGTCTTTGTTGTGGGTGCAAATCCAAACCATAGCCAGAAGAAAAGTCCCCCATATTATATTGTAACAATGCTTCAGGATTTCATAGAAACATGGAATCACAGAATCGCTAGGTTGGAAAGCCCTCTTGGATCACCAAGTCCAACCATTCCACTTCATTAAGGCACATTGTGGCACTCTCTTCTCTTGTAAAAGTCTAAACTAGTTATTTAAGTAAAGATAGCCTCTGTAGAAACACAGGGAAGCAACACACTTTCCCTTCCTCAGTTACAGAAAAGCACTTGGCCATAACGCAGTACACTCAAGAAATGTCAAGAGGGAACTTACATCCAAGGAAGGCATCAACATCTTAGTGTTGCTGCTTCAGTACTGGGCAGGAAGAAACTCGTTGCTAATGTAGGGCCTGTTCTGCAGACTCTCTGTATACAGCTCGCATAAGAAGGAACAGAAATATTATAACCGAAATACTTCGAAACACAGGCTCTTAGGAAGAAGTGCACAGAAGTCCTTACTGGAGGAATTGATTAAATTGTTCAACAACAGCTACAAAAATCCACATTAGAAATAGCTCCATAAACACCCGACTGCCATAGTCCTAGCTGATCAAGTTAAATCACACCCTTGGAGAAAGCAGTTTAATTTCTCTCTGAACACAGAACACTAAATATGGGTTCCCCTACAATAACTCAAATTATATATCCATTCTCTTAAACAAAAAACCTATTGCAAACACTGCTGTTAAAGCAAACACTGCTGTTAAACTCTCACCATTCTTGAAAAGACTATAATCCATTCACTTTAGAGAACAAAAGTGGGAAGGCTGACACATTTTAGCATGGGAAGAGAAGAAGGGCCCAAACAACAATGAAAAGAAAAAAAAAATCTGCACCTAATCAGTAAACCAAAACTCTTCAAATACAAACCTTTAGCAGCTTAGCAGAACAGTTAACTTTAAATAGTCCGCAAGACCCCAGGTTAGTGCCTGCTGACTGAGAAAATTCACACCTCCCAAACTGAGTGTTTCAGACTGTTAGAAACAAAACAGGCAGCGGATGCTCTTAAACTCTTTGCCTTCAACTGATCAATCCCAGTTGGAGAATTATCCTGAAATATTCTCCACTGGAGGACTGGGGATCAGAAGGAGGAAAGGAAAATGAACAGAAATTAACAAACAGTAGAAATTAGATGAAAAGAATGCCATTGATTAGCTGATATCTGAACATCAGCAAGACACTTGAGTTTTAACAGTAGCCAAATTCATGCATTCAAGATTAAATTTAAAGACTAAATCACATACACCATACTTCCAGGATGGAAAACTGTGCTCAGAAACAATAACAAGAGCTTTGTAAGTTAGGAGAGATATCAGCTGAACCTGATCCTCTTATGCTGTGATAACAAGGGGATACTGCAAATCCCTGCTGCATGAAAGAGCACTGACAGGCAAAGAGAAGGTCCAGTAATTCTGTATTTGATTGTTATCACATCCAGTCCTGGCAGCTGCATGATGAATTGCTCATGGACAGTTACTACTAGTTACTACTAGCTTCCAGCCACTGAATCATGCTATCACTTATGTTACCTAGAACAAAGCCAGACAAAGCAAGGCAAGGAAAAAACCACACTTTTTCTTAACAGCAAAAACTATTTACCAGGGCTTGTGGTGGATTCTTTATTATTTGGACTTTTATTTAAATCAAACCACCGTTTATTATTAAAAAAAAAGAAAGAAAGAAAAAAGAAGAGGACAGGAAAAAAAGGCTGCCCATAGTCCAATGCAAACAATTCAGGCAGAGCCAGGAGTCATACTGACACAAAACGAGATAAAAATTCAGAGAAAGCCTAAAACTTGTCATAGGCTCCCAAAGGAGGCTGTTCTGGCTTTTATCATTCAAGATATGAACAATGTTTTTACCTGTATACGTGACATTCCTCCTAGGGATTAAATATTTCAGAAAACATTTTTTCTAGGGAAAGCCATACTAAATGTTTAGAGTCCTTTTGTCCACACATTGTGTTTTCTTGGCCATCAAGATGATTATGGAGGTTGAAAGGGCAAATTTCCTGGAAGTTATCTAAATAAAGAGTTCTCATCCAAATTGTTGTGCTTGGAAAGTTCTTGTCTTTCAGCACAAAATAGAAAAAAAAATATAAATAGATAGATATCCACATTTGACACTACCTCAAATCCTGCACAGAAAACTGAATAAACCCTTTCCTGTCAAATTGCCACGACCACGTTGAGACCTGCAAGCTTTAAAAGCTGTTTTTCCTCTGATGCTGTGCCAGCAGAAGGGCACACATTTCACAACCACTTAGACTATTCAAAGTGACCAAGGAAAACTAAACATTTTAAAGTACAGCTTTCTAACAAGAGTATTGCAAATCCATGATCAAGCAGAATTCAATGTCCAACTCCAGATAATCAGTTTTGAAGAAAAGCACAATGAAAAGTGAGATGTGAGTTCACTTACTTTTACTCCAGAGAAACTGATACAGTTCTTGAATTTTGACAACACTCTGCATCATTTATTTTCAAGCCTATATATTGTTACTGATTCAAAACTTGACTTTGGGACCACAACTGCACTTTACGCATACTAACCTAAGAACCACAAACTCTGAAATTAAGAAAGCCCAGTGACTACTGACAGCTACCTCACCAGATGGAATGAAAGAACACACTGAATCAGAGCACTTGAAAAATTATCTGGTACCATTTCAGACAAGGATATTTAATGTAAATACACACTGACAGCTGCTAGTGCATCCACAGATACCACACTGTTTTATTACATGGAGAATACACACAATGTCTTAGATGAAGCATTTTTAACATGACCACCCACCCTTCAGATATCTTGGAAGCTTCCATTTTAAAGCTCATTTCAGAGTTCTTTATAAATACCAGACTTCACCATTCAAGCCAATATTTTTCTATCATTCATGTGCATCAATCTGTATGTGTTTGTTTAATGGAAAGACTAGAAAAGGGTGGAAAAAAAAAGTTAACCAAAGATGTTACACTGTTTCTCTAATGAAACAAAGCAGAATTATGTATTTCTCCTCCTCTGCTCCAACATAGTACACTTACTTCTCTGATTACACCAGCCATCAAAGTCCACAGCCTTGCTAAAAATCTCTGGCATATCTGCATTTTTAAAGCTAGTCACAGACTCATAGAATGGTTTGGGTTGGAAAAGACCTTAAAGATCATGCAGTTCTAATGTTCCTGCTGTGGGCTGGGGATGGGGCAGCCACAGCTTCCCTAGGTAACCTGTTCTAGTGCCTCATCACCCTAACTGTGAAGAATTTCTTCCTAATGCCTAATCTATATCTTCCCCCTTCCAATTTAAAGCCATTCCTTCTCATCCTATCACTACATGTCTCTGTAAAAGGTTCCTCCCCAGCTTTACTGTAGCCTCCTTCAGGTACTGGAAGGTTGCTATAAGGTCTCCCCAGAGCCTTCTCTTCTCCAGGCTGAATAACCCCAACTATCTCAGCCTGTCCTCATAACAGGTGCTCCAGCCCGCCTGATCATCCTTGTAGCTCTCCTCTGGACCCACTCCAACAGTTCCATATCCTTCTTATGTTGGGGATTCTAGAACTGGACACAAATAATCCAGGTGGGTTCTCATGAAAGCAGAGTGGAATGGGAGAATCACCTCCCTCAACCTGCTGGCCACGCCTCTTTTGATGTGGCCCAGGATACGGTTGGCCTTTTGGGCTGTGAGCACACATTACTGGCTCATGTTGAACACCTCATCAATCAGCACCCCCAAATCCTTCTCCACAGGACTGCTCTCAGTTATATCATAATCACATCCCACAGCCTGTACTGAAACCACATCATGACTCAAATTTGTATCTGAGAATGTGTCTTTTCCTGTCACTGTGAATTACTAGGACTATCAATTTTAAGGCATTCTAATTATATTATTTTTGCAGATTCAGTAGCTTAGTGTTTGCTAGGTAACATCTTCCAAAATCCCCTCTCCGTTAAAAATACCATGCCTCCTGCTTACATTGCTCTATCCCCACAAACAATGCAGCAGGAAGGAATAACCATCAAGCACAATCTGGGAAGGACAGAACCTCTGCATAAGTACTAGGGATGTGGAACCAGAAGAGGAAGGACAGTGAAAATGGTAAAGGGATTGACCTTTATGCATAGATGCAAGGGAGAAAAACGTATAAGCAGGTTTGTTACAGGGAAATTAGCTGGAATTTATGAACAGGGGTTAATTTAATGTTTAGATTGCTCACTTGGGCATTTGAAGCCTGCTTCTTTCCTTACTGGTTACTCAAATTGCATACAGATTATATCTTCATATTTTCAGTGATTAACTGGATACACTTAAAGATTTACATTTCAATGGATATCCTGTTCTTACCAAAGGCAATGTCAAAAAAAATGCAACTCCTCTGTTGTTACTTCATTAGATGCTACTCGTGTTTCTTCCTCCTTTGAGGTTAAAAGAACATATCCCAGCAATCCAGCTGTTATACCATACCACAAAATACCTTACTTACAATGTGTATTTCTCTGCCAAAGTAGAGACACCATTGTATTCTCAAGGTAAAATAACTAGTGCAACTAAAAGTGAAAATAATTCTCAGACAAAAATACAGAAGCTGTTTGCAGCATGAACTATATGATTGTTCATCACTTGCACTTGGAGAGGTAAGGTTTCATTTTGTTCTTTCCTCAAATTCCTTTAGGAACTCCTACAGATTCCTAACCTACTTGGGCTCTTGCTATTGTAACTTTTCTTCTTTGGGACTATAAATATGTATTTTTAAGAGAGCTGTACAGCCTACTCTGCCATAAAGTGGATGACTCTGTTGTCTTTGCTGTTGACCTTAGTGGATCTTATCTATAAGACTCTGGAGACTGAGACTGGCATTCATCATGCCTGAGGGTGCATATAGACAAAACCAGAAGAAATATAGCCTCTCCCTCCACTAAAATCATACCAAGCAAGTGCGGAAGGGGCGTACAGGAATGGAACAGCTGCCATACAAATTACTGGTCTGCTCAGTCTGCTATCTTGTTCCTAACCACAGATTTTCTATTCAGACTGTATGACTTCTCTGTACCACTAATTACTTTGCAAATGATCAGTAAGAAACAAGTTAGAGCAGACTGATAACATTTAACAATCCAACTTCTTCATTTAATCTTCAAACTGACTAGATTCTCCCTGTTTAATTCTAGGCAAGATGACCAAACTGAGAGATGTTATCAGTATTACTGTAGTATCAGAAGCCCTAGTCAAATCCATATGCAGATATAAAATGATAACAACAAAATGTCACAAATGACAGTTCTTCAGTTGTTCCATCTTTTGAGGCAGGGAATACTCTTAGCTTTGTAACAAAACTGAAAACGTTGTGAGCCTCACCTCTTTCCTATTTAATTTTTCCATTCCATGTGTTTGGACTGAAGTAAAATACAATTCCATATGCTAGATATACATACACCCCATTTTTCACTTCCATATTCCCATATGCTTTTTAAACACCCAAGAAAAGACCCCCAGCTATACTGCATCTAACCCTCTTACGAACTGGTTATTCTTCCAAGGTCAGCTGCTAGAAAGCTACGAGCAAGCAAAGAGCCAGCTTAAACTTGATGAAGAGCCATAATCTTTTGTATCTGGAGCAGGAACATGTGAGCTTCATCTGACATGCAGGACAATCAATGGCACTATTCTTTCCTTGTCCCTCTTTCACTCACCAGGTAGCTCTCCTGCTGTTCAATTTTTCCTTGAACTGGCCAACCCCTCAGAAGCCATGCACTCCTAAAAGGAGGAACAAATTTAAGACTACACTGTAACATACTCTAGATGAATACAGGTACCAGTCATGCAAAAGTTAGATATGTGCCTTTATAAGGACCACAGCACTGGGAAGAAATGCAATGGCTGGCCTTTTCATCAAAATACAAAGAGCAGAACCTGCATTTTCTTTTCACTGTTACATACATAGCTTTTGATGTCATGGATGTGACAGAATGTGAAGAAAAATGAAGAAACGTGAAGAAATAATCCCCAGAAACATTGGCATTATGCTCCTGTACATCACCCGGTACTAATACAGCACTCAAACTAGAACAAAACAACCAAACAGAACCAGTCTCCTACACAGATGGCTGATCTAGTTGTATGGCTTGAAAGAATCAACTTCTTAAAGGTCAATAATGAACTTTACTAGAATTCGGGAAACAGAGAAAGTGTTTGTCAAAACAAAATCCATCACCCTCTTCCAGCACCTTCCTGCCTTTTCTTGGCTTTCTGCTGGCAATTTGAAACAATATTACTCATACCCTTAGAGGTATCAAAGTTTCTCCCTGTGAAGATCATCAGAGAGCGCTCTGCTGGCTAGAAAGCTAGTTTCACAACCTCTTTAGAGAAACGCTTCATAGATGCTGACTGTGGTGGCAGCAAAGCACCTTTGATCTTCCTTGCAGAGTATCACTAAGAATTCTGAACCCCATAATTAGAAACAGCATATGCAGAACACTAGGATTGCAAAGTCAAAGAAAGCCAAGTTAGGAAATCCCCAAATTATACTACTTGTGCAACCAATATTTGGTTCCTCACATCATTCACCTCACATGCAGCTTGAGGCAAGAGGGCTATAAGACATAATGTGACCATAATGCACTTATATGTATCACCATTTTTTATGCAGGCATTTTCCAACTTATGGATACTTGGCTTTGCCTGCTAACAGTCTATAGGCTTTCGGGTTCGCTTGACTTTACTGTTATACTGTAGGCACTGTTAAAAAAGGTAATAGGGAAAAAATGTCAGACTAACACTTTGGGTTTGTTTATCATTTTTGTAAGTGTCTAATATTAGAATATGAAAGAAAAAAAATTGTAATGAAGACTCAACACCTGCTTCCTTTGTTTAAAGCACAACACAAATACTCAGATACGCATAGAATTTCTACAGCAAGAACCAGACTTGAAACATCTGCTGTTTCAAAAGGACAGAATAAAACCAGAAAGTTTTCTACAGATGACTTAAAAAAAAAATAATAATTGCCATCTAAATGCATCTGAACAAGTCTGCAGACTTGACTAAACAAGTCATGCCTAGTTTCAGGTACTACAGCTTGTCATCAGCACTTGTATCTCTACAGAAGGTCAGCTGCTGTTTACACAAAACCACAGAAAAGTTCACTTAGCTTATTCAGAGCGAACACCAGCACAATAACTCACTATATCAGTCCATTTAATTTCTTATCTCACTTGTTCCCCGTTGACCTTTATGATAGAAATCAAAGCAGTGTATCAGACTTGGTGGGCTTTCTTCTGTTATTCCGTGCAAGTAAACATCATTAACACAACATTTACATAGTTAAGTTGTAAGTTGTTGTCCCACACATAGTGGGGGTTGAAACCCTTAATGTGGCTCCCTGGCATTCATGAGATACTAATCATCAAGTTCTAAGAGTATTGCACAACTTGCATTATTTCAAAGGTAAGTATAACAGTACTTCAAACTACTTCTGTTAAACATACATTTCAGTAAAATAGTCCAAGTAAAAAGTTCCTATGGTCATGAAGATACAATTTGAGTATTTAACTATCATTTTCACAGTTTCAGAGCTTTAGGTATAAAATGTGCTGCTATTCCTACATAGGCTCAGCCTGTAAAGGACCTGCAAATTACTTATCTCCCCCTCCTTTAAAACAAAACAAAAACAACCCACACAAAACCAAAAAATGAGTAAAACACATTCAACACTTGACTACCCTCTCAAAAGAAAGCAGCTGCTTAAAAAAAAAATAACTAACTGTGCTCTTGTAGACTCAACTAGTGGCAGAACCATAAGACAAACATTTGTTTCTACACCTGACTACTTATTCCATAAAGGTCAATGAAACAGCTGCTTAAAAAAAAATAACTAAGTGTGTTCTTGTGGACTCAACTAGCAGCAGAACCATAAGACAAACATTTGTTTCTACACCTGACTACTTATTCCATAAAGGTCAATGAAACCCAAGTAAAGGTATAAAAACATCTTGACACCCAGACCAACTCTGTCCATTTGTAATCATCCCACTTTATCTTGGCAGTGTGTTTTCTGAAGCTTTACTGCCTCTTGATTTAATCCTTAAACTATGAGGAAACCAGTCTTCTTGGCAGCCAGTTTCAGCTGTTCCTGTTACACTCACCTCCCCAGCAGTCACCATGCTGGATTGGTATCTTCTTTGCTCAACAACATTGCGAATGTAAATAATGAGCATTGTGAAATATTATAAGCAATTATTATCTTCATGAATGTCATGCAGAAATCTTTCTTATTTAACATAGCACTAGAAATAGATCTCTTCTTCAGCATGAACTTCACCTGAGCTTGTACTCGGGAGTTGAACCTCATTCTGCCACCCTGCTTAGAATCATAGGATCACCAGGTTGGAAGAGACCCACCGGATCACCGAATCCAACCATTCCTATCAAGTTCACCAAACGCCAAAGCTTCACCCAAACGCCAGCGCCTGTATAGGTGGTGCTTCAAATTGGCTCTCACTGCTCTATCTGGACACATCCCTCAGCACTAGTTAGCTGCAACTAGCAACTAGCCTGCTTTGCAGTAAGAGGACGTAATTTAAATGCTCCATCCAACACCTGAATACAGTTCTCCCCTCATCCCCAGTTAAGTCCATCTTGAGTTTATTTGGGAGATTCATCTTGCTGTCACGCAGAAAACCAACCAATAAACTACAGGGTATACCTTCAGCTGACTGCCACCCCTGGAAGCCCTGAACCCATGGGGATCCCATGTCTCTACAGCACAGCTGCACCTTTTAGGCACAGACCACCTAATAGCTCAGTCTTACTGCTAAGGCAAGGAGAGGGAGCCAGCTCTCTCTGAGATGGTTCAGATCTTGAGGAAATACTTTCACTCTGATGTGATCGTGATAAGGGGAAAAAAATAAGTAGTTACACACTGATGGGTTTTGTTTGCTATGGGTTTTGGGGATTTTTCCTCTAAAAAATAATATTTGCATGCAGAAGAGTGAAAGCCTGAGGTCTTTCACACTATGAAAGGCCAAAATGAGCAACAGGTGACCTGAATATACAGCAAGTCTGTCAAACTAAGGTGAGGAGCAGGAGGAAGAACTGCTCAGAGAACATTGCCAAGCCCCTGGGAAGACAGCTACACTGGCAAGAAGCGATGGAGAATTTGATGGTAAATTCTGCATGGCAAAGGGAAAGTTGTTTTTAAATGCCAGTTCCCTCCCCTACCCCAAACTGTTTCTCAGGACTTGGGCAGAGGACCAGAATTTCTTCTATAAGAAGTCATCCAGCTTAGAAGACTATAAACCAAAGCAGCATACCTAATTACGAAAAGCTGAGAGCAAAACATGTTTTGCCATGAACTGTGGCTTTCTTTCGTTACAGTAAAGCCGATATAAGTGGTTTGGAACAGTTTTAGACGCCGCTTTGAAGGCACTGCGACATTTAGCCACAGCAGTCAAACAGGGACGATGTAGAGCCACATGGCCTCAGGGAAAGCGTGGCTGTGGGTTGCATTTTAGGTGATAGCCATCTCTTTCCTTTCCAAAATTCACCCAGGCCACCTGGTGATTCTGGCTGGCTTTCCTGATCAACAGAAGAGAGGCAGAACCACAGAGGTAGTTACTTGCAGTCAAATTTTCACTTCTGTGGCTGCACAAAGTGCTCCCACAGAACAGTAACTGGCATTACCTTTAATCTAAGGAGGAGATAGGCCCCATTGTTTCCTTCCCAGATACCACTGGCTTATGCTAAGGCCAGGAAAAATCATTCCCTTCAGTGCTATCCTACCAATCAAAGACCCTGCTCAGTTTCTCCTCTGCATGCTGTAACAAAAAACAAATGTTCAAAGCGTGGAGTGCCTTGAACATAGGCGTTTTCTCTTACTTTTCTGAATGCTTCCTCTCAAAGACTATTTTTAACATGCCATAGAGCTAAAGTAAATCTTAACCCTAACTTAACTAAAAAAGAGTGGACCTTTTCAGTACAAGACACTTTAAAAATAAATCCTTGTGACAGTAATCACCTGCTGATACACCCTTTTATGTTTAGCCAGCTGTTAAGACGCCACATCTGTCAATTCTTTCTTCCAGAAATGCACTTTCCTTTTCTGTAAGGAAGAAGAAAATTCAGCTCCTGGTATCACCGAGTATCACGATGCCTTTTTTGGTATTTCTGTCATTCCTCAAAACATCTGAGCCACCACACATGGATTACAAGATTTCTGATACTGTGCATCTTAAGAGTTATTCAGCTTTAGATTTTCATACCTCAAAGCCTCTGATTTCTTTTCCTATACTTTGCTGAGTGATGTCACATACTTATAACCTATAAATGAAAATAATGGTCTACACATGAAGAATTTCACTCCCAGGAGCTCTCCTTGCCTCCCTCCTCCACGGACTTTTCAAAGGAAAGTACGAGATCATATTTGTTACATGAAACTTTCGGGTTTTTTTTTTTCCTATTTTCCTTTCCTATTTTTGAAACGTAACAACGATCTTCAGTGACGCAAGTCCTCAATTAATTACTTCCTCTCGTTTGGCCTCTTTTAAATTTCAACCGAAATTAAATCACATCCCTCTGATTCATCTCCCGCCCGCACCGCCTTCATCAGCCACCCCATACCCATTCTTACTTGACTTTCCCGGCTCCAACTCCTCTGTGGGGACAGGGAGCATCCCACCGGCTCCCAGCCCTGCCCAGATCACAGAATCACAGAACAACCAGGTTGGAAGGGACCCATCGGATCTTCTAGTCCAACCATTCCTATCTAACACTAAACCAAGTCCCTCAAGACCTCACCCACCCGTGCCTTAAACACCTCCAGGGAAGGGGAATCAACCACCTCCCTGGGCAGCCTATTCCAAAATGCAGCCCCAAAATGTGCAGCCCTTGCCCAGATGTGCAGCCCTTGCCCAGATGTGCAGCCGGCGGCGCCGCCGCCTTATTTCTAAACCCCCGCAGAAGGGCGCACCGCAAGGGGACATCCCCCAATAAAGGCACGAAAAAAACAAACAAACAAACAAACAAACAAACAAACAAAAACCCCCAACAAACCAACCCCCGCGCTGTTTCGGGGGCGAAGTAGGGATGCCCTCTGCCTCCAAGGAGGGGTTAGAAAAGCAGGTTGTGTCAAAATCACAGAATCGCAGGATGGTTTGGGCTGGAAGGGACCTTAAAGATCATCCGGTTGTTCACTGACCCTGCCAGGGGCAGGGGCACCTCCCACCGGCTCAGGCTGCCCAGGGCCCTTAGGCGAGGAAGGACATTTAAAGAGCCTCTAAAGGGCGAATTTCAGCCACGCGGAAACACCCCGAGACGGTTTTATCGACGCGGCGAGGATTAAGGCGTCCTCTCCCCGAAGTGCCCCCCTCCCCTCCTCCTCCTCCTCCTCCTCCTCCTCCTCTCTCCACGGGCACGAGGGGCCCCCCGGCTCCCCGACTTACAGCCGGCTGCTCGCCCTGCTCCTGCCGCTGCTCCCGCTCCTGCTGCCGCCGCTGCGGGCGCCGGGAGCCGGGCGGGCGGCCCCTCACCTGCGAGCGCCCGTCAGCGTCGGCTCCCGGGTCGCGACGGGCGGGGAGGCGGCGCTAGCGACCGCGAGGGGGTGTCTCTTCCTCCCTTCCCCCGCTCGCCTCTCCCTCCCTAGCTCTCGGCTCGTTCAGCCACCCCCGGTCCCGGCGGCGGCCCCGCTAGAGCCCCCACCCCCCTCAAAGAGGTGCTTCACAGCCGATGGGGTTTCGCCCAAACCCTCTTCCCCGTCACCTCCCCGACCCGCCCCCGGGGGGAGGCTTTCCGCCTGCGCTCATTCATTCCGCCTCTCCTCCTTTATTCACACGTCCAGAAGGAGCGCTGAGGCTTTCCTGAATGCGATTTGCAGGTAAAAGGCAAGCGCTGCAAGAGCTGCCGGAGGGGTGTCCACCATCCAGCACCCACCATCCAGCACCCAGCATCCAGCATCCAGCACCCACCATCTAGCACTCAGCACCCACCATCCAGCACCCACCATCTAGCACTCAGCACCCACCATCCAGCACCCAGCATCCAGCACCCACCATCTAGCACTCAGCACCCACCATCCAGCACCCAGCATCCAGCACCCACCATCCAGCATCCAGCACCCACCATCTAGCACTCAGCACTCACCATCCAGCACCCACCATCTAGCACTCAGCACTCACCATCCAGCACCCACCATCTAGCACTCAGCACTCACCATCCAGCACCCACCATCTAGCACTCAGCACCCAGCATCCAGCACCCACCATCCAGCACCCACCATCTAGCACTCAGCACCCACCATCCAGCACCCACTATCCAGCACCCACCATCTAGCACTCAGCACCCACCATCCAGTATCCACCATCCACTATACAGCATCCACCATCCAGCACCCACAATACAGCATCCACCATCCAGCACCCACAATTCAGCATCCAGCATCCAGCACCCACAATACAGCATCCAGCACCCACTATCCAGCACTCAGCACCCACTATACAGCATCCAGCACCCACTATACAGCATCCAGCACCCACCATACATTATCCAGCATCCAGCACTCAGCATCCGCCATCCAGCACCCATTATCCAGAACCCACCATCCAGCATCCAGCACTCAGCACCCACCATCCAGTATCCAGCACTCAGCACCCACCAGCCACTATCCGGCATCCAGCACTCCGCATCCACCATCCAGCACCCATTATCCAGAACCCACCATCCAGTACCCACTATCCAGCACTCAGCACCCACTATACAGCATCCATCACCCACCATCCAGCACTGAGCACCCACTATACAGCATCCAGCACCCACCATCCAGCACTGAGCACCCACTATACAGCATCCAGCATCCTCCATGCATTATCCAGCATCCAGCACTCAGCATCCGCCATCCAGCACCCATTATCCAGAACCCACCATCCAGCATCCAGCACTCAGCACCCACCATCCAGTATCCAGCATCCAGTACCCACCATCCAGCATCCAGCACCCATTATCCAGAACCCACCATCCAGTACCCACTATCCAGCACTCAGCACCCACTATACAGCATCCAGCACCCACCATCCAGCACTGAGCACCCACTATACAGCATCCAGCACCCACCATACGTTATCCAGCATCCAGCACTCAGCATCTGCCATCCAGCACCCATTATCCAGAACCCAGCATCCAGCACTCAGCACCCACCATCCAGTATCCAGCACCCACCATCCACTATTCAGCATCCAGCACTCCGCATCCACCATCCAGCACCCATTATCCAGAACCCACCATCCAGCTTCCAGCACCCACCATCCAGCACCTGCCATCCAGTACCCACTATCCAGAACTCAGCACCCACTGTACAGCATCCAGCATCCATTATCCAGCACCCACCATCCAGTACCCACCATCCACCACCCAGCATCCAGCATCACCCTTTAAAGGACAGCTTTAAGGGCACCTGCCCAGCTGTTTTACACAAGTGAAACTGCCTTGCCCAGGATGGAAAAGTGCTCAAAATAGCTGTTGCAGATTGCTGACTTGGAAGCCTATAAACACTTAAGCAGATATTAAACATTTTTACAAGTCCCTTGGTTAATGCAGATAGAGACCCTGGTGTCGCTGTGCTTCTCCCAGTGACACCCTCCAAGGGGGTTCTGTTGGCAGAACTCTGCACTTGGCGTCCCACAGCTTTACCCAAGGGTCATTTTTCAGAATGTTAGGTTTGGCACTGCCATGCATGCGCTTTTTTTTTTGAAGTATTAAGTGTGGCACGTACTTTGCCCGGGCTAGGTTATTTTTATAAATATTTGCATAATTTTCATTACATATGGCATTTTTAAATGAGTGTAAACAGTGGGTGCATTGCATATAAATGTATACTTAGTTTTAAATATGTTTACATACCCTGGTCTGCGTGAGGGAATTTTCGCCTTTTTTCTCTTTTGCATTGCTTGCATCGGTGTACTTTAATGCTAAAGCACTTTACCACAGGGCAATTGTATGTTCTTTTCTGTAAATGCAGTGCTCAGATTTGGAGAAGATTTTCATTTCAAGGTGTCAGGACTGTAATATTCAGCATGCCTGCAAACTGCTCTGCGGTTACACGTATGGGGTGATGTCTCTGAGCAGGACACATCAGGTCATACACAGCAGTTTATACCCTGGTCCCGCTATCCTGCTGTCAAATGAAGCTTAAGCAGAAAATGCTGCCCTTTCACAGGAAATTTCTCATTGCTGAAGTATTTGCAGTTCTATGAAAATCCTTTTAGCCATTTGATTTACATAACCTAATTTAAAAAACAAACCAAAACAAATAAACAAGCCCTCTATATGTCAGTTTAATAGCTGAGGGGAAAGACCTTTTTTTTTTTGGAGTAATGTCTTAGTGCAAACAGTCCTTCCCCTGCCTGTCGTGCAGCACCCCAGCCCAGAGCAGACAGCGAGCAAGCAGGTGGTTGAAGAGGGCAGCCCCACTTCTGCCCAAGGGAACAGGATGGCCCTGTGCCCTGGTCCCTGACAGGACAAAAGGCATGGCCAGAGACTGAACAGTTCCAGTAATTCTTAATTGCTATTGCAGAAGCCAAAGTAAATTCGAGAGCAGCCCAGAGGCTGCTCCCAGTTTATGCAAAAGGACAGTCAGAGAAAACAGCTATTATAAAGTCTGTGTAAGCAAAAGAAGAAAGAATTCTGTAATAAATCCTGGCTTCTTTGGATTCATTTCCAACTTTGCAATTATTCAGTTATTTGTCCTGCATGAACACCCTCCACACTACCTTTAATTCACCAACTTTACTCTTGAGACTGCTTTCTCATTTAGGAACCTAAGTGGTTTAAAACTTTCTGAAAGGGACACTCGAGGGATGAAATTGCTCATACTTGTTTTAAGTTCAGAAGGTATGTGTGTGGGCATGCACATGTGTAGCTCCACGTGCTGAAGCTGAAGAAAATCCACACAACAGTTTCTGAGGATGAAACAGACATGTGGATTCACTTGTTATGATGGGTTGGCAATATTTTACCATGGCACACTCAAAAGCTTGTCCCAGACACATCACACAAACCCTGCCTTTTCTGAATACTTTCCCTGGTTCTTTTCAGAGCTGGGCTTCAAACCTCTATGTACCACTGTACTGCGCCACAGTTGGTGTAACTCAAGTTTCTCCCATGTGCTCTTTCATACTGTGACCTCCTGTGCCTTTGACCTGCAGCACCTCTTCCAGTTTTTCCTCTTCCAGTTTTCCCTTGTCTTTATCTCATCTAAGATTCACGCAAATATTCACTGTGGTGAGGAGATGACCTCCATCTCTTTAGCCCTAAAAGCCTACTCAGCGGAAGGCACAGCCACAAAGTTTCCACTGTTCCTGTATCATTGCATGTACCTTTCCGATCCCATTTTAGTCATTCCGAAGGTATCAAAAGCAGACTGCTTTCCCCAGTACAAGGAGCATATTCTTTATCCTGTGCTGTGTCTGAGTGTATCATCATAGGCCATAATGATACCGGTTTGTTCTCTTATGAAAAATCAATGTACATATTAGTAGGGAAGTGTTATGTGTACTCATAAATGCAGCTAATGTTCTGAGGCAGTCATGATTTAGAGAAAAGTTTCAGTTTCTCTGCAGAAAAAATGCCCAGCTTAGTATGTTATGGGAAACCTTTGAAGACAGATACGTAGGGGCCAGAGGCAAACCCAAAGTTCCTAGGAAAACCTCAGTTCTGAGTTTCTTCGGCTTCTCAGAACTTAAAGTATCAGCATTATTAATAACATGCAGATTTTTAATTGATCATCAGGAAGGAGTGATGGGATCCTCTGCTGTTTGGTCTCTTTCCACCACAGACTTGTGCTGTCTCTCCTGTCATCTCAAACCTTTCCCATGAGGGACTAAAGCATAGTTTTAAGATTCCTAAATGGCAGGCATGCTTGAATGCTTAAATACTTACGTCCCTGTAATATCTAGAGAATGTAAGTATCTGTTTAAGTGCTGTGCTGAATCAGGACTTCAATTCATCATAATATTTGGTTTATTTACATATACCCAACTCAAGTCCATGGTGCTTTTGCATTTCTCTCAGCTGGAGTTAGATCATGAGTTTAGTGAGGATTGTTAAGCAGTCTGTTATGCTTTGAAATTGTTGGTTAAAGAGCTGCACTTTGACAAGAGTTTTATGATCCTTAAAGTGCACGATTAACATAAGCTCTGGAAGTTATGAAGTTAAATTACTTAATGTAAACACTCTTTATACTACCACCAGAAACAAGAAAATGTTAACAAAACCTTTTTCGAAAACTGTGTAATACTATTTTCCAGTGTTCCCTAAGACTGCATTCTGAAATACTGTTGCTAAATAGTGGTTAGCAATATTATATAGGAATAGTTTAAATATTTGTCTTTTTTTTTTTTTTAATAATTCCTACAGATAGCCAATGCACACATATCCAAACACATGACATTTCTGGTCAGTTCCTTTATAGAGCAACATAACTGTAAGGTCAGAAGGGACTTTGGGATCATCTCCTCCACATTGTGTCCTAGTGCAGGATTAAGCACTTAACTTTTAAAACCTTCCAAAATCTCTGGACCTTGCCATACTTTTTTTCCCCAGAAGAGATTCAGCTCCTTTCCCTGAAACATGCTGCTTCATAGTGCTGTCAAACTCATCTTCTCAGCCACCTTTCACATCCCCTCTTGGGTCCCTGTGGCATTGTGGACAAGTTGGGCAACCATGCACCTAGGCTACTCCCACACATTTATTTGTCCTCTGTTCCTAAACCCATCCACTGATGGAAATTCCACACTCTCCTGAGGGAGCTTCATAGTCTCATCTTTTCACTATCCGTATTTTCACTATTTTTCCAACAGCTACACAACTTACACCTCTCTTTGCTGCAAATTAAGATGCTTTCTTCTCTCACTGATCCCAGAGGACAGTGAGACCATCTTCTTCACAACAATCCTCTTTGGAGGCTGCTATTTTCTCCAACTGTATAGTTTTTTCTTACTGTTTGCTCTTACCAAGTTGAAACAATGATCAGGGCTACATAGCACAGATTTTTTTTCATGGGAATTATTATACAGCATTGGAAAGAAAGAACATGATCTGACTGAGGAAAAAATATTCTGCAACTTGTTTGCCACACATTATTTCTGTAACCGTCACTCTGGGAATTTCTATAAATAAAATCACTATCACTCTTCTGAGAAGTGAGCATTTACTACCATTTTTTTAAACAATGAAAAAATACAGATCTGTTTTTCATCTAAATTCTTTATATATTTGAAATCACTCAGAAAAGAAAGTCCAAAGAACTGTGGTTAGGTTTGACGAAAAGAAGCCTCCCAGTGGGATATTTAACAGAATACCTAGAAAACAGTGTTGAAACGCTTATAATATTTAGAACCCATTTTTTTACTCTCATTCCATGACCTCTGAGCTCCAGAGGACCTTGCCTGGCTTTAAGTCATTATCCTCCACGGTGATAACACTTTGAATCCAGGGGAGAAAGAAGGACTAATCGACCCACAGTTTGAGCAAGGCTTTTGCATGACCTTGTACATGTTAATGATGTCTATTTGACTTCCAACTTTTGTTGGTATTCAAACACTGCACAAGATTTGGCTTTCCTAGTCTGCCTTTTCCTTCTGCATTATGAAGTGCCAAGTGGAAGCACGTGTGTTTGTGGGTACCAACATATCCCCCCTTCAGTTTCCCCAGGCTGCCCAGTGCTGCCTGGGGGAGTGCATGGGATGAAGTGGTGATTCAGCTGGTGAAAGGAGGTAGTAGTTCACATATTGCCTCAAAGGACTTTTCCTTTCTTTTGTCATCTGCTCTCTCTGGGTCCTTTAAACTCAGAAAGCTTTTCTCTGCAGACCTCCCCAGGGAGTAGAGGACAAAAATTGCACAGCATTTTGCAGGAGGGGATGCAAATATGTCTCTAGTCCCAGATGAATGCCACTGTTTGTAATCACCAGCAGCTTCAAATACATCACTAATTAATTTTTAATAAAAGGATGTTAATGTCTGTTTTAAGATTAGAAGGGGTCAAGTAAGCTAAAAGTCACTTGAAAGGATTACATATAAATGTAATAAATGAATACAACATAGAATAAATATTATTTTTAGTGATAATTGCTCATTTTACAAGGACAAAGAAGAATGAGAGAGCAATGAGAGCGCTGCAAAATGCTGCCTTGCTTAATATGAAAATTTGCGCATCACTATCGGCATTTAGGGGTTAATTCTAAATCTGCTGAGTACTCTTCCTTTCCATTAACTGCGGTGGGAGTTGAGAGCACCTGGCATCTTGAAGAATCAGGCTCTTTGGTGGTTTTAATTTAGTCTGACAATAACGCTGAATAAAAATATTCTTGGGGATAACCCACAATTATATAGCATGAGCTCATTTCTTCATTATAAAATGTGAGCTGAAACCATTCATAACTGCCAGCCAATATTACAACAGGCAATTCCAGTTTTTCATTGAATGGGAAAAGCACTAGCAAGCTTTAATGAGTTTCAAAAATAGCTGCCACATCAGAAAATTGTAAATGTGCTTGTTTTTCTAATGTGAATACCTGTTCAGCAGACATCCCTTAAACAATGGCATCCAAATAGACCAGGGCATGTAAAATAGCTACTTTTATTTGTCAGCTGCACACCCATTGTTTTCAGTCAGAGCCTGCAGAGCAGCTTCAGCTGTACATTCCTGGGAAGTGAATAATATCAGTTGAGATTACGCTACAGTACCACATCTATTACAAGCACATTATAAAGATTGAATATAACCTAATTAGGAAATGCTGAAGCTGTCTGGGTGTGGATGTGGGCTGGTAAAGAGTCATTTTACATGACCTTCCCGTGCTGAAAATGAAAGTTCACATAGGATAAAGCAAAGGTAGCAGTGTAGATTTCAGTCCTGAATCCAGATATCACATACCAGTCTCACATTCTTCATACCGTTGCTGCTAAGCTAAACAATTGCTCCCAAAGTTTGACTTCCATGAAACTCTTTTGTGTACATTTTGTGAATCTAGCAGGACAAACCAAATTCCATCACATACTTTTTTTTTTTTTTTTTTTTTTTTATTGACAAAGATGACAATTAGATCTCTATTCTGCCTTTTAGTGCTGGAAGGAAGAGATTGCACACGGAGGAAGCCAGAGTTTCTCCCAGGAAGTTGTTCCGTGTGCTGTTGCGTAAGGCTATATTTCTCCAATATCACCTACAACAGAGGCCCTTCTCTCACCACATAAGCTTGTGCAAGAAAAGAAGATTAGCAGGCCAGTGGTCTCCTTTGGGCCTTTGCACACTGTTCCAGATCAGTATTAATCCAGCACCAAAGACAGCAAATACCTGTAGACCACAATGTCCCACCTGGATGATGGGAAAATTCCATCTGTAGTGTAGCTTCAGTTTTTCTTTGGTTTCGGGTTTGGATGGGGTGTATTTAGTTGATCAGAAGATCACCTGGGGCTTCTTTTTATGGATTCCTTAAGAGTTCATCTTTACTGGACAAGAGCTTCATGGGACCTGCTTCTTCCTATAGGTCTGGCCCTCCTGCCATCCCTTCTGATCTGCAAGACAGCTATTTCATTGCTTTCTGCTTGCGGCCTTACCACAGCGCCACTGATCAGCATTATGGGATTTCACAGCTACAAAAACCTGTATCAGCAACCCCTGTGTCTGCACGTCATTGTTAGCCAGGCTTGCTACTGGCTAACAACTAATCACTGACAAAATGCTCTCATGTCTTGCATTTACCTCCTGGTTCCAAAATGAAAGTTGCATTAATGCCAACAGCTGGAACAGATCAGTGCTTGAAGTTGGATTCATGCCTTACCACTGATTGGAACAGAAGTTGCAGAGAGAAAATTTCAGCATGCCAAGCTGAAAGTAGCTTACTATGTTTTGGGGACAAAGTCTCATCTGTACAGGTACTCACAAAGGACAGACCAGTTTTCCCATAGCACACCACAAAATGGAGCAATTGAGCATGTGGTTAAAACCAGTAAATATAACCTCAGACAACACAGTATGTCTCATAACTGAACGCAGTACCAGCATAGGTATGCTTGAGCATAGCTCTACCATTCATGTACTTAGACACGAGGTAAAAAATCAACAATAACCTGGTTTCTTTGCAATTAATACATTTTTGAGACTCTGTTCCCACTGGAAAGAAAGGAATGATTCAGTTTTTCTTGTGTTAGCCTTCACACATTGTTTAAGTACTATGAAATTGTCAGCTGATTTTACTGTAAGTCAAGAAGAACTATGAAGATCAATGGAATTGTGCTGGTGGGAAATAACTTGCAGGTGTCGTTTAAAGAAATATACTGCACACACACATGTCTTTATTATGTATTTACTATAGCACATACTACTGTATCTCCTGATGTTACTATAGCTGTGCAGCCCTCATCCTGTGCCCTGTAGGCTAGGACCATGTCTGCTTCTACCATAGACTCCATAGAACATGGGAGAGTTATCCCTTCTCAAAAATGTGATTAGTTATGTCTATTCTCTGCACCAATATCAACAAAATCTGCATTTAAAATGCAAAATTACTTATTCCACATTCCCACAAATATTGTCTAGTTTACAACTTACACAAGTCACAACTGAGCTTGAAAAGACCAACACCCTTCAGACTGTAAAAGTCTGACTTTCTCCCATTACACAGTGTGTCCCAGAGCACTCATGAAAAGTGAGCTGCTACCTTAGTTTTGAAACACCAGTTTCAAACCTGTTGTCTGTGGGCCGCTGGTGCCCACTTCTGAGGGTCTCATGAACGGTAAATAAGAAATGCTTATTGTCACTAGGTTTGCATCTGCACACAAATATTTTTAGAAGTCCACAGTTAATAGCTAATCCACAACATGGCAAAGATTTAGAGATATAGTTTAGACTGAAAAGTATTAATGGGATCAAAATTTAGGGAAATCTTAAAAATGGTTAGCAAGAAAAGTCTGGGATAATTTTTTTAAGATACCTCCATTTTGTAAGATAGCTGGTGCATTTGCAAAAAAATGTATGAAAACCTAATAGCAAATATAACTGGTTTATATGTATTAATTTTAATAATATTCACATCAAGTATGGTAATGTTTTTACCAGTGCTCCTGTCATATAATTAGATGACCTGACACCTGGCTAAACAAACAAGAAAAATACTGATCAAATTGCGTAGGATATGGCAGTGTTGGAAAAAAAATAATTTGCTTGTAATAAATAGCAGTGGTTTTTTTTTTTTTTCCCCCTAGACAAAAAAACTTTCATGTGAAGAATACAACCATCATTAACTCCTTTTCTCCCTCCTTGACATCCCACACACACATAAATATGTTGTCCTCCTAGAAGATCATTTGGGAAGCAACTGGAATAAACTTTTTAAATGTGGTAACACCCTACAAACTGACCGTTAATGACATTCAAAAAGTGCCCTGCTAGTGTAATTAAAGCCTAGAATAAGAAAACTCCCACTTCAGCAGGAATTTTGCCTGCAGTAGTGTTGTCCAGAACCAGGTGCCTATGTTTTGGGGGAATTTTGACACTCAGGGAATGTTTTAAATCCCGTTCTGTTTTAGCTAAATTTTACTTTTTGAATAACATTTTAAGCAAACTCGTATGACTGAAATATGTATTTTAGAGAAAAAAGGTAAGTACCAAACCTTAATAAGCAGTCTTTCTGCTGAATGACATAAATTGTTTTTCTGAAGTAACCACAGTACTTGTAGGTCTTTATTTAGGGTCTGGTAGGTTTAATGTTGGTGCTTTTTTGTTTGTTTTGGGTTTGTTTGTTTGTTTGTTTGTTTAAATGTTGATTACTGTGGGTGTATTACACTTACACTTACGTCTGTAATGACTACTGGAGTGGAACAAATAAAATCAGTTATTAACATCTGCCCGTTTTCTAGAAACTAACAAAGTGGTTTTGTTCCAAGATTCCTATTACTTGTAGCAACCAGTACTCTGAAACCTCTAAGAACAGCTCCTTCTATTTGGTCTAAATTTTCAGTGGCTACACAGAGGTATGTGTTCACCCAAACCAGATTATACATTTAAGTTGATATAACCTGGTGATGGAATTGAAAAGAAAGAGGCCCGAAGTTTGTCACAAGCCCTCATATAAGTGCAGGCTAAAGGGAATTTAACAAACCTTGCTGGATCTGTGCTAGCACTGTACAGAGAGCAGAAAACTACACTACTTTCTGACCGTGTGCTTATTTAGACTGTCTGAATACCTAGAAAATCCATCTTTTTGCTTGACTTCTAGCTGTTTGTTCAAGGTTGTAAAAACTAAACCTGAAATAAATAGAAAAATGTGAAATTGCTTTCTAGTATCTATTATTACTCTATTTTGATCTGACTTGTAAGAAGTGGGAGTGCCTTTTTTTCCCATCAACTCTGAGTACCTTACAAGTATTTCTGATAGATTCATCTATCTTCGGTTTAATAGTGGAACCACATCAACTTAAAGGTAGGGCATTAGTGCTCAGCTCTAGATATCCAGCCATGATGATATCTTGCATTTCTGTGCTTGAAGAGATTATTTTCTAGGCTATTCCATTTTTAACTGGACTCATAATTGATATGCAAATCTCTGTTGTATGTTTTATGCAGTCCAGACATATATTTTAGTAAAAAATACTTGCCATCATGAAAAATTATCATGTGATGACTCTCCTGACACTACCTTGGTGAATTGTTTCTAGAATGAAACATGTCTTACTCAGCATTTACTCACAGCTGACCAGTTCCTGAAGTCCTGAACAAAGATTTACTCAGCTTCTGTGTCAGTAGGATGTGCACGTGGAGGTGCAGAGGCAACCTTTCCTGAAGGGATCTCTCAGGATTTACAGTGGTTTGGAGAAGGGAGGAAGATAACAGCTGGGCGGAAACAGAGGAAAGGATCCTGTTTCTGCATCTCAGTGTTTTCATATTTACCTTGGTTTGTCCTTGCCTGCCATTGTGTAGTGTTTGTTTTAAAAGTGACTCAGAATTTATGGGGCATTTCAGGAGGATGTTCCCCAACCCGTGATTCATGACATCCTGCAGAAATTGCATGCTGGTTAACAATACCCTCTCTGTGTGGAACTGCATTTCTGAGCTGTGAAACTTCACAAGTGCTGACAAATCTTTCTCACTTAATTCTGTCAAAACCCTATTTTGTAATGTACAGCCTTTCAGAGTATAGTCCTACATCCTTAAAAAGCTTCCAGTGATTGGTGGCAGCTCACAGGCCCCACAGAACCCAGCCATCCACACACACTGATCTAGCAGAAATAAGGGGGTCATGTTTAAAGAGCTTACACGCATCGATGCTACATTATATGGAAAAAAAAACCAAACAAACAAACAAAAAAAACCCAAACAAAAAACCCAAACCAAGCACTGTTTGATTTCTAAAATACAAACTTCCAAGTTAAAGCTTTAGTCTGTAAAACTGATTGCTGTGCCCAGCTCTCCCTGCTGTGGAGCTGTTCCAGGAATTCAGTCTGGGAGAGGTTATCTTACAGCCAACTTGAGTTCAAAGGAAAGTTTGCTGACTGCAGGTAGCTCTCTGCCTGGCAATATGCATAATAAGATTTACAAGTTTGAAGCACATTGACTAGCAAGTTATTTACACCTGATTTTAAGTCACACTTATTTAGATTAAATAAAACACCACAATATTAATGGATTAACACCTAGGGAAATTAAGTTTGAAATATGCAGTCTCTTAAAAGTAAAATGGAAATCATGCATGCCTTAGAGTTTAGGAGATTCTATTTTTGCCAGGTAAGAAAGTTTTAGTTGCCTCAACAGGAGTTATCTGAAAGGAAAAAGTTGGCCAGAGAGAAAAATACTGATCTGAACTGAATTACCTTACAGCAGAATATTAATTTCTGTGAGTAGGGACATGATAGTTGACACTAGAGAAGGATCAAGAAACACCAGACTTCTACATGCCAGCAGTTCTAATTTTGGAATAGTATTGCCATTTGCTGTAAATAGCTGTGGCCTCAGCTGAACAGTAAAGGATATTGTCAACTGAAACACTTCCTAAAAATCACAATGACTGTACAGGTGCAGTGAGCCAGCAGGATGACACCAAGAGTAATTCTGTGACGCTCATCCTCACAAATATATGTGTCTCTTGATCCTTGTGGCCGTAAGAAACCCTTTAGCCACCTTTTTTTCTTAGCATTGAAAACTCCGACTTGTGAAGAATGTTTTCAAACAGGATGACAAGGCTACATCCTGCATGGATTTGAAAGCAATTGATTGCAAAGAGCAGGCAATAGCTCATAATATCCTTCCTGCTCAGTTGGCCCTCCTGTCGCTGCTGATCTCAATATGGGGAAGTCCCAAATAAATAGGAGCTTTAAATCTCCCCCGTTGTGCTCCATTCCTATTTGGCATATAAACCCCTATTATTTGCTATCCAATGGGGAGACAAATGGATCATCGATTAGCTCATGGTAGGTTTGAATTGAGGAATGTGAGTACGTGAAATTGCAGCACCATTACATCACCCTGGGCTGATAGCTGCTACACATGAACCTCGCCCCATTGTTTTTCAAGGATATTTCCCATTCCCTGTGGAACACAGGTGTCCCTGGTCACTGGTTGATGCAGCTGGCACACACAGGCTATGTCAGGGTTGAGGGCAGGTGTCTACTTTGGTATGCAATGAGGATCCCGACCTCCTCAAAGCTCTGTCAAGGTCTTGCCCTGAGCACATGACAGCTCTCTGCTCAATTTCCACGTTGCTTCCTGCCGAAACCGGGGCAGGGTGGAGACAGCGCGTGTCTGACTTTTCCTCTAGTATGCAGCTGGGAAGCAGCTGGGCAGTCGTCACACAGGGGATTGGAAGTGCTTCTGGATCCACCAGTTTGTACATGCCTCCGGCTGGTTTGACAGTGACAGTCTGATTTGACTGTGAGAAATCACCCCTCTCTAGAGTCAAAACACAAGCCACACCTCACCCTTGTTTGCATCTCTTATCTAAGATCTTTTCATAGCATCCACATGGTGCTTCTTGACCTTCGAAGTAACGACTCTCTAGTATATCAGCCTTTCTCTCCCTCCACAGTTGCTACGTCTAATTAGGGGCAGGTTGGCAAGTGGGGGGCAGTGGGAAGGCAGGAATGGGGCATCGTCTGATTGCGGCTCGAGGACTTCTTGCACTGATGGTGTTCTGAGCAGGACAGGACCTCACCTTGGGTGCTGGTGTCCTTCTAGACATGGGCTAAGTATCTGCTAGGAGGAAAGTGAGGAATTTGCTGCAGAGATGGTGGGTGAATTTGGTAGAATCCCCCAGTCCCATGAACCAATGGGAAGCTCTGCTGTGGGCACCTCAAAGGAAAAGCAGGGGCTGGATTAAACCTGTGGCTGACTGCACAGATGTGTTTTCTCTTAACTGCCTCTGCCATTACCCAATAATAGTGTAATTTTGTCATGCAACTTTTATTTGTTCTTCCTCATAGTTCACCAATGTCCTGTGTTTTCACTGTTTTTGTTTGCCAAGTTTCAAAGAGAGAAAAGAGAATTTCACATGATAGTAACTGTGTCTTTTGCTGTCATGCATGTTGCTAACATCCGAATAATGACTGTTAGTATTCATTTCCATAATGGAGGTCTCATAACGAAAATGGCATAATCAAATAATGCAGCATTTTGTATTGCTTAATTAATGGAAGGGAAAGGCCAAGATCACTTACCACTTCATCATCCTCCAAATTAAAAGGCTGGTGCTTGAGGCCTCAAGTCAGAGTTCCTCTTTGTTACTATTAGGGTAAGAAAAAAGGAGAACACTGACAGACCAATTTCTGTTAAAAGCATAAACAAATATGTTCATGTCTGTCTTGCGTTTGTTGATAGTTTATTTTGAAGAAGAAGGTGGAACCCAGAAGTTTAGCCTGACAATGTTTACTTGGTTTCTGTTTTCTTTTTTTGAAACCATGAACATCTGTATTTTTTAGTACCTTATATTTAAAGAATTCCATATATTCATTAATAAAAGAGGAAATTAAAGAGTCTGCACTAAGAAGATAGCGTTCTACTTTCTGTTTAAAAGAAAGTTTTTAATATCGCAGACTAAGCTAAGGCACTGACATAAAAATCAGCTTTTAAGTGAAGACAAATATACTTTTAGAGCATTCTCTGTAAAATGTCCTGTATCTCCTTGCGTATCAGAGGAAGTAATTAATTATTCTTTAGCAATGGCCAAGTGGTTCTAGATAAAGGGCTTAAAACTGGACTTTGAAGGTATTATTGTTTTGATTAATTGGAGAGATGAACTGGCTCAGAGCTGATGAGTCATTGCAGGAGCCTGCTGGAATGTCGCTCCAGCTGCGTATCAGGATCCACAGGTGCACATTTCTTGGCCCAGATATTCAACATTCAGCAAATTCTTATGACATGGAGAATGTTTTCTCCGAAGGAGAAGGGCATGGTAGCCAAACTCCTCATGGCAGCATGTAGTACATATCCCAATGTGGAAATACAGCGATTCCTGATCTATTTTGACTTTCTGCCTTGGTTTCTTTTTTTAGCAGTCCAAACACAATAATCCGCTAGTGAGCAGGACCCAGTACTAAGAGCTGTCTTGAATGTTTTCCTACATTTTTTTTGGCCGTTTTTACCTCTAGTCTACACTGAAAGAGAAAGCAAATATCCTGAAACTGGCAGCCAGCCAAAAGTTTAGGGACTTCTCACCTACAAGCATTTCTTGTGGAGTTCAGATATTGTTACTCAGTTTGTAATCTGGAAAAGTTTAGAGTTAGATCCACTGGGCTTTGCAAAGGACTCTGCCTACAAAATACAGATTACTTTATTGGCAACACACTACGCTTCTCCTAGTCAAAAGTATTGAAAAATGTGTTTTCTTTTAAATACTGTGCATTTGTAAATGTTCTGTATTTTTTATCATGTATCTTGTAAGGTGTATGGATTTTATTATGAATGGGCACTGAGAGAATTTCTCAGTATGTTTTATTCCATTCCTCCTAAGGTTTCTTTTAATCCTAAACAAGAGAAATTATAGTTGTATGCCTTTAAAAAGTCTCTTCTGTCCTGAGTTACAGAAAAAAAAAGTGGCTGTAATCACAGAAATACCTGCAATGAATCTGAATTGATTCAACTCTAGTCATTAATATATGATATAACGTAGACTTTTGATTACTTGATTTGCATAATCAGTAGGAAAACATGCTTCTGCAGAAGGACTTTTAAAATTCATATTTACAGACTTTCAAACAGCACTAGTGTGTGTTAACAACTGTGGACAGCGGAATTACCATTGCTGGCACGTCCCCTAGTTTGTTGTTTGCTTTCTGTTTCCCAGCATGTGCCCCCTTTCTGCCTGGAAACCCTGCCTGGGCAAATTTTGATCACTTTCTATATTTGTCTGGGATTTTCAGCCTTCCTAGACGCTAACTCTTGGTGAAAGGTCAGAGACTGTTTTGCATATGCTCTGTACTGATATGTCAGCTGACAGTTTTGGACCTGGCTTGTGTACAGAGGTCAAAGACAGCCACAAAAGTGTGGACGCACTGTATGAATATATACCTCACATGCATTATACAGCTACCTTGGACCTGTCCAATCAGTTTGACACTTATAGGAAGAATAATTTCTATTACTGGGCTGGTGTTGCACAATTATTCCATGGAGGGGCAGTACATCTAGGAAATACCAGAGGTATATATGGTGGTGCCTCATAGAAATAATGCATCCGTGGCAGAGTCCAGCTGGTCCTATCCTCAATTGCACAAGAATAGCTATTTAATTATCTTTAATTCCATACTTTCGGTTAATTAGCCTTGGCTTTCTTGAGTGCTTTTTGAGAGACAAGCTCTCCAGGGAGATAGTCTCATTTCTCACTTGACCCAGCTCTGGGGTTTTTTTCAGGACTGCCAGAGATATTGGACACTGCTGCCTTTTGTGGTTTAATATATTTGTGAATACACATTTAATTATATTTGGGATTTCAAAGAACTCCCAATGATCTCCTGTGACAAGATCATTTATTCTGTGGCCCACTGAACGCATGAATATATGACCTTCTAAAGCGCAGCTGAAACACTGAGGTACAGTTCCTTTTTCAATTGACTCCTTTTAACTGGAACTTAGAATAATCAGACAGTCTATTTTTTTTTAGATTTATGTAATTATATAAGAACCACTAAGATGACAAATAAAGCCTTAGATCATTGTGAAATAGCAATAACAGTCCAAGAAAAACTCCAAGTTACCAAAAGAATGTTCATTTATGGAAGGAAAGATAAATATTTCTAAGACTCACATCATAATTTTAGCCGTATCTGAAAGAATATTTTTTTTTCCAGTTTATCTTTTACCTCTGGTAATTAGAAGTTATGATTCTTGCCCTGAGGAACTCCAGTTTCCATTTAGCTTTAATTTCAGTGCATGAATGGAATGCAAAATGCACATGTTGCCCCATGGCTTTCTCATTGCTGGAGCATTTTGGGTTGTGCAAAGTCCTTTGTGTATGGATGTATGGGATGCATCTGTACATAGGACTGCTGATATGATTTCCATATATATGAGCTTGTCACATATATGTTTACCTTTTAATCGTGATTGCATTTGTGCTGATTACACAGTTATGCTTCATTAACTCTTTCATTCTGAATTTTCAGTCAAGGAGTACCCTATCCATTCTTTTCCAGAGATAATATAATGTACGAACAAAGATAAATATTAAAAAAGAAGAATCCTCTTTTGCCAAGAGTATAAATCTTAAGGAATTTAGTCAGTTTGACTGTGTTTTGTTTAAAATAATAACTGCATTTATTACACACCAGCTCCATTCCCAACTAAGCTACTTTGGGATCTGTAAAAGCAGTCAGAATAACAGATAGATCATACTAGTTAAAATTTTATCAGGAGCTGTTTTACCATGCAGTTTATTTCATGCAATTGCCAAAGTCAGGCATCCAAAAATAACACGATACTTTCCCCCAAATCATAAGATTTTAAGTAATAAAAAATGTAGATGATGTTTTTATTCCTTAATGTTAGATACACTTTACATGACCTTCTACCTACTCTGTGTCATATCTTTCTCTAAAAACAGCACACAATATTGTATTTCATTCTCCTTAAAAACCCTCTGTGTCCCTGGACATTCAACAGATCTCTCTGATGTTATCATCAGATTCTGTGCAGTTTTACAAAGTATTTCTAAGGAAGTGTTATTCCATATGTGCATTAAATTAATCAAAGCAAGTTTGCTCATTAATATGGTATCTCTTTACCTACAGACGTATTAACAATAGCCAGTATGAATATCTAACGCTGTTTAAACATAAGCTAAGTATCGTATTTCTTCATTTAGCCTTGTCAGCCTGAACATTATGCAAAATGGGCATCAGCATTGAGGTCAACTTACAAATTATGGTATTAAAAACTAAATAAATATTGTGGGTTTTTTTCAGTTTTATAACTTGCTTAACAGTACCATATGCTTAGGCTTTTTGCAGCAGAGAATTACAGGAACTAGGTTTTTTTGGAACATAGTAAATACAGGACTGAAGAGTGAAAGGCTCTGTTCGCAGCTGTACTGCCATTGTAACATCACTTACCATTTTCCGTCTTTCCTCCTCTGCCAGCTATGTACAAGGACATTTAAGGTGATGCAGTGGGAAAGACATATTAGTCTGACTGTGAAGGGCTTGAGAAACTGTCACAAAACCAACGTCTAGCTTGCAAAAAACAAGTTTGTAATTTTAAGTAGAGATGTCGCATGTTTGCCTGTACTTAAAAACGTAGTGAGGAAATCTGAATGAGGAATGAATAGCTGTCAGAAAGACGGATGAAAAAGCAAAACAATCTATCTTAAATTTCCAGTTTGCTGTATCTAGAATGATGTATTCACCATGCTGAACATGAAAATAGGTTGAGGGGTAAACTAGGGCTTCTAATATATAGTATGTAGTTCAGAAGCACTAATGTTTGTAGTCCCTTCGTGTTTGATATAAACATTGGCAAACGACCCATTTTTGAAAAATACAGTAGCTCAAAAGTAGGTACTAAAACTATGGTACAGTCTGCTACTTTTCAATAAACTCTATACTCAAAACATATTCAGTACACAATACAGGTGGACATCATCATAGTCTCCACATTTCAGATGTATTTAGTGTGAATTATGAACAAATTCATGGGCAAGCAACTGGCTAAATTCATCTTCTGACAGGTCAAAACCCAATTTCTGGCATTAGAAACCACTGAAATGAATTGTGTCTGTCATTTCCTACTGGTACCTGAAAATCCAAGGCCTGATTCAAGGCCAGATGGAGAAAATAGAAGGATTGCCACAATTCAGCCAGATTTGCATTAATTTGGCAGTACTTAAACAAATCATTCAAATCCTCTTAAGCACTCATCTTTCCCTTGTGGGGATACAGCTTTATGAAATTATCATGAATGAGTTTCATGATAATATTGAAAATGTCTTTTTTTTTTTTCTGCAGTACATTTCTTCTCCCCTTAATCTTGACCCTGTAGATATACTTCTAAAACCCTTTAGCCATATACTTGCTTTCATACACACATACATGCATGTAAGTGTACACATGTACATATACATCTTTCATGGGTCTTTAAACAGCTGCAACACAATTTGTTTAGTCTTCATGTGGACTACACTGGGCGTTATTAGGTTGTTTCCCCATGCCACCACGTAGTGAAATCAGCATTTGTGATTCAGGAACATCTGATACATGTGAAACTCCCAAAACAAACTTTGCACCTCTGGCACACGATATTCTGTATTTCCTAATTCAGCAAAGGTGAATTAGGTGAAGTTAAACCTGACTTCTACCCAAAGCTGTCTAATAACAGTTTTCAACGGGATAAATGGGCTTTCAAAGAACCTCGTGATAATAACAGCTGAACTACTTCCTATGTTTGAACCAGATCTTTTCAGTTCTAGTTGGACAGTTGTTTAAGTTGCCAATGCTTCCTTTCCCCCTCTGCCCACCCCCAACACCAAGGCAGAGTCCTGAAAGCCAAACCCTTATTTCTTCTCTCCATTCAGACATATCTCCAGCTCAGGTCAATTACATTGGACAGGAGATTCTTACTTCACACAAGCCATCTCAAAGTCTGTAAATGTTAATTTTCTCCTTTCTTCTGCTCTCAACTTTGCCTCTAGGCTACTACCTGCCTCTGACCCTCACTAAACCTTGGAGTCCTTTCTGCAGGATACATCCTGCTTACTGATAATTTCTGTGGTGATGAGAGAACTTGTGTGCCTCTGCAGACACAACCTACAGAATCAAGTGTTGACAAAAGCCTTGTTTCATCTGCATGAAACATGTACGTGTGACTCTTGCTGCAGTCACAGCTCAGGGGAATTGTTACTCTATTCACCATTCCTTACAGCTACATATAGCCCAGTGGCTGCAGCTGGACTGAGTACAGAGAAATACTGCAGTTTAAACCATTAGAACACAACTCTAGTAGAAGCAAATATTTCAGTCCTACTCTTTGCTTTCCAAGTTTTGGACACCTCAGAGATTAGGCATGACTAAAGCATTTCTCCAAGGAATGCCAAATTGGGCCAGAGAATGTCTCCAATTCAGAGTCCACAGTAGTGGCACTTTTTTAAATGTAATGTTAGACTATTTGGCTATGCCACTCAAGCCAAATCATGCAACCAGCAACATTTCATGCATTATTGAGAAATCTTTCTAATGGGTTTATGTGGCTGCTTGCACAAGCATATTTCAAGGTACATTTGTGGGTGTACATGCAGAAGGGCAGTTGAAATTTGGAGATCAAGTTCTAAAGATGTATCCTAAATACTCTAAAAGCCAACCTATCTGGCTTTACCAGCAGTGACTATGGTAAAGAGAGGCAGGGGATGAAGAGGGGAAGAGGTTCAGATGGCAACAGCGAGTGTGGAAGTGCCCTCCCCTCCCAACTGTGACTGCTCAGCATTTTTCACTGCATTTGGCCACTGCAAGGCAGGAACCTCTGACCTAATCACTCAGCAGCTTTATTTGACCACACTCAGTCTCTCTCTTTAGGAAACATGATTACTGGGTTCTAAATGCTTCCTAGAGTCTTTCATCTTTCCTCTATCTAATTAATGCTAATTTCCTTGATGGTACTTCTAAAGTACAGTTGGAGCCTGGTTGTAGATTACAGAGCACTTTACAATACCAGCATTAAATCAGACAGAGATTGTGAAGCACATATAATGTGCATTTCCTGAGACTTGTGAAGGGTGGGATTTTATCTTGCAGTGCATTAGTGCCCCTAAGATTGTGTAACACTATAAGTCACTCAGTTATCATGACAGTTGGTCGCCTGGAAATCCTCTTCCTTTACTCCACATGCCTATTTCATTTTTGTAGACAAATAAGTTTGACACGTGTTAACCTAAAACTATAACTTTTACCTTTCAGACAGTTTCCAAGAGTGATTTTTCTCAAACAGTAAAATGTAAAATAAACTCGCAGAGAGAAATGAAGAAGGACTAAAATAATCTTCAAAAGGATATACTGAAAGGTACACTCAGCTTACACTGTAAGCGGTAAGATACAATTGAATCCATGAAAAAAAATCATCCATTTTACTGATAATTTCTTCAGTAAGAAAAGTAAATGGGTTATTTTATTAATATAAAGTTAGACCACTTGCCATATGGCTCAAGTCAAATCACACAGCCAACGTAATTCCATGTATTATTGAGGGGTCTTTCATATGGAGATACGTGACTGATTGCACAAGCACGTACTAAGGTATGTTTGTGGAAGTACATGCAGAAGTACAGGTAGAATTTGGAGATGAAGTTCTAAAGATGTGTCCTAATGCGCTAAAAGTCAAACCGGTCCTCTGTATCTCCAACAGCCACTCTGCTCTGTCACCTGGTCAGTTCCAGTGGAGGAAAGCAGATATGAACTATGGTATTGTGGGTTGGTAGCATTTTGTCATCATTTCCTGCTGATTAGTCATGGATCTGATAAACCCAGGAAACTCCCACAGATTTTGTCCCTGCTATACTAAACAGCATTACTTCAGTGGCAATACATACAATCCAGTACAGTTCATAAATTGACATAGGTTACTGTTGTAACTCTCAGTTACAGTATTGGCTCTGTTTCTCCATATCTCTTATTACTGCTAAAAATCAGAAAAATTCTTAGTAGATCTTCCTAGCAAAAGTATGGCATCTTCTAAAATCCAGTCACAGAAAGGAAATCCAAACAAATATACCCTTTCCTCTTTAGTAATCCCAAATTTAAGCATGTTTTAACCTGAGATTTCATATAAACTATAAAATGAGAACATGATCAGAGCACATGTATATAAATGTAAGAAGAATTATATGTTGAACTTTCCCCAGAAACATTTTTCTGAGCCATCATAAGTGAAAATCAGTTCATTTTTAATAACAGCTTAGCTTCAGTGACATCAGTGACCTGAGTTATTTTCATTGGAAATTATGACATGCACGTTTTGCAAAAACTATGTGCTAGTTCAAAATCCTCCCTTTCAGTGAAAGTTTTTTTTTTTAAATATACCCCTATGGATTGGACAACTTTAGTGCAATTTATCCACCTGTGTACCAAGTCCTGCAGACAGGAAGATGACACTTAAGAGATATCAGAAATTCTAACTCTCTTTGTAACCAGAAAAGTCTGTTGTTTCATGTGCTGAAATTTGAAACAGTTTCTGGCTTATCCAGAATGAGACATATTTAACACTTACGAAGAAATGCCAATGCATTAACGTTCCTTCTGTATTAATTTTTTTAATGGAGACTTTTAATTGTAAACAATTGCACTGAAAACATATAAGAATTGCATTTTATTTTCTTCCGGTTTTGAAACAGACAATCAGAATATACCATGTTCTTAAAAAAACAAAAATTTATTTGAGTTTAAAAGTTGAAAGAAAAATCAGTGATCTTTTGATGTCTGTTTTCATCAGCAGTGACGTGAATTTAACTATTCCCTGTTTATCAATATCTGTAAAATACTTCTTCCCCCCACCCACCTTCTTGCAGAAGTGAAGCCAACCTGCATATTTAACAGGATAGAATGTTATGATGGAGACATGTTTCAAATAGATGCTTTTCATTTCTACTGATGCCAAGGCGGAGTTTCTATTTGTTTCTCTGCACAGTACAGTGAGCCAAACTGCAGCAGGTACTACGTTCCAGAAGGTGAGTGCTACCCAGTGTGTAAAGGTACAGTATCTTTTTCATTCTGTTTGCTTATGAATTCTGCTGCTTTGTTTTTACTTACTTTTTCAATGCAAATGAGCAAATAAGTGCTTTATTTCGTTCTTCTAAACACTGCATATTCCTCTTTAATTCAGTTTACTTCTGCATGTCCTGGTTGCTGTCTTGGCTTTTAGAGTGTTTCTCTGATGTTGACACTCTTTCCTCTTTTGCTGTTTATGTTTATTTTCCCTTCTGCATCAGAACTTCCTCATACATGGTCAAGTATGCAGGACCTTCCCAAAGGACATAAGCAGCTGTTCCCATTTTCTGCACCAGCTGTTTAGACAGACTTCTCCAAAGCAGCATGTCCTATGACACATTCATTCTCTGCTTTGCAGCCTGCTTCTCCAGTCTTATTCTGTTCAGCTAGAGCAGTTCTTGTTCAGCTAAAACCTCCTCTTCTCTACAGTTACAGGAAAGGAACTGCAACATCATCTCACTGCAATGTTTCTCTCTTCCTCCTTTGTCCTACCGACAGCTGCCTTCTCACTGGTTAGACCTGCAGTCCTCCTGAAAAGGATTCTGTGGGATATTTCACATTGACTATCTTGCTTACACTTGAAAATATTTGATACATATTCTGCTGGAATACAACTAGGATTCCGGCAGAGGGAGATGGGGCTGGTGCTCTTCACTTGGGTCTTGCCCCAGATGGGGTCAGGTTACGTCCATGACATCGATGAAAGGCCTGTGGAGCACCCTGGTCCCTGTGTGTAAATGTGAACCTAGGAATGACTTATCGATAAGCAGAATAAGCTGAAAATCTCAGATCTCCTCCTGAGAGGAGAGGAATCTAATTACTAAAGTAACTTTGCAGTGTGCTTAACATCAGTATTCTCATAGTTCCTCACAGGAGCACATAAGCCAAAAGTTCCATTATAGTTGTGCTTCATTCCAAACAGAAATATGAGAGTGAAGAACTTGGTAAAAATGAGCCTAAGACAGGTAGCTGTAAGAGCTGGACCTTCTCAATCAGCCCAAGATCTTGGGAAGGATACTCTTTTTGTGGCTTGCTTTATTATAAACTATGTTGAAAGCTTTTTCAGAGGTCTAAAGCCCCAAAATCTGGGTAATGAAACATCAGGGTGTTAAGGTGGGGAGTAGGAAGTCACTTTTTGAAGGGTATTTGTATTTCTATATATTTTCAGTGTACCAGTTCATACTAGATAGGTTGATACATGATATTCACAAGTAGAGAAGCTGAAATACGAATGCTATAATCTTGAATATTCTAAAGAGATACCAGTCCATATTTACCCCGTGTTTAAGATCTGGTATAGACATTCCGTATTGATTATAGTTGGAGGAAAGATGCTAGACATTTTCATCACTCCTTGTACAGTTGTGCTTATGTTTTTAAGAGCCTTCAGATTGTGGGAAAAAGTGCTCTCAGTGCTATACCATAATTTAATGACAGATTGAAAAAAATTAATGAAGGCACGTCTGATGTGGTGAAACTCTCCCTGAGGATGTGCAGATGTGCTCCTGAAGAAATTGCTGTATCATAGACTCACAGAATAACTCACACTTTGGGTTGGAAGGGACCTTAAAGATCATCTGGTTCCAAACCCCCTGCCACGGGCAGGGACAGCCCACTAGACCAGGCTGCCCAAGGCCCCATCCAACCTGTCCTTGAACACTTCCAAGGGTGGAGTGTTGTGTCTTGGTTTAGCCCTGACCTGGCTAATTTCAATAGCTAAAACCATGCAGCTGGATTCCCAGTTCCTTTTCCCCATGCTCCCAGGGAAAGGAAAATGAGAGGAAAAAGACATGTGGGTTGGAAACGAAAACTACAGCTTTAATGGAATAATAACAATAACAATAATGTGAAATATGTACAAATATAAGAAAACGCATCCTCACCGGACCCCTCAGTGACTATATGTCACCACAAATAATGCAGAACAGACACAAGGGAATAGGCCCAAGGCTAGGAGGGAAACGGACTCAGGAACTGGATTCAGGAGTGCAAGGATCCAGGATCAGGAGAAACAAAACCGACAAGGTCTTCACTAGATGTCAGCCATTACATAAGAGGGAAGACACTTGTGATTTCTCAATTTCATAGCAAGTATGATGTGTATGGGATGGAATACTCTGTTGGTCAGTTTGGGGTGACCGGTCCTGTCTACCTCTCTCTGCATATGTGGCCTCTTCCTGCCAGCTCAAGGATGGCCTCGGTTTCAATAGGAATAAGCATAAGCATCTGCCTTTCTGCATACCAGTGTTCCGTGTTATCACTTCTAGAGAGAAACTGTTTGAAAAACATGCAGTTAACTTTCAGAAAATGAAGTTACTTAGACAAGACTGAATTAAGGGTCAGAAAACTGACTCTATTTTAGCTCAAACCACAACAATGAACTGCATATTTTATAGAATATGTGAAATCTGCTGTTTTTTCTTATAATTACTATTTTTCACATGTCTGAGTATTATGAGATCTGACTTTATGAAATCGTTGTGACAGTGTCTATAGATATGTAAACAATATTTCTGTATATCTAATACATCTGGGCTCTTTACATCAGCTCTGTAATACTCTGATGTGGTTGCTGAATTTCCACAGTGGACTTGCAGTTCTAGATTATGTCCTTCATCCTCTTTGGTGATTTATATTATTAGGTATCTTATGACTTACCGGTAAGTTATTCTGCCATATCACCATGATAAAAGTTGGGTTTTTTTCCATTTTTGCAACCTTTGAATCAGGACTATCAAGAAAACTTGTTAACATTTCATTTTGATTTTGATGAATTGGTGTGTATTCTGCTTGCAAATGGAAATTCCTTCTTAAAACAGGTCCTTGTAGATAGAATAAAAGGGATAATGTCTGGTAATTATTGGGTACAAACTTCTTTTTAAAGTAATGGCTGTGATTTAATGTCTACTTAGCAGACTAAGATGCCAAATTACAGCCTCTTTCATCAAATCATTCAGTGCTGTTCGGTTGGGTTTGTTCTGTTGCTGTCAGGTTGAGGGGTGTGATTCTGCCCCTCTACTCTGACCTGCTGAGAACCCACCTGGAGTGCTGCATCCAGCTCTGGAGTCCTCAGCACAGGAAAGACATGGACATGTTGGAGCAGGTCCAGAAGATGGACACAAAAATCATCAGAGCAACGGAACACCTCTCCTGTAAAGAAAGAAAGTAGGATTGTTAGGCCTCGAAAAGAGAAGGTGCCAGGGAGACCTAATTGTAGCCTTTTAGTACTTAAAGGGGGCCTTCAGGAAAGATGGGGACAAACTTTTTAGCAGGGCCTGTTGTAACAGGACTAGAGGTAGTGGTTTTAAACTAAAAGAGGGTAGATTCAAACTAGATCTAAGGAAGAAATTTTTCACAATGAAGGTGATGAAACAGTGGAACAGGTTTCCCAGAGAAGGGGTAGATGCCCCATCCCTGGAAGCACTCAAGATCAAGTTGGATGGGGCTCTAAGAAACATGATCTATTTGAAGATTTGTGGTTGGACTCGATGATCCAGTGGGTCTCTTCCAACCTGGTGATTGTGTGATTCTATGATTCTATGAAGGTGTCCCTGATCATTGCAGGGGCTACCAGGGGAGGAGGGATAGATGATCTTTAAAGGTCCCTTCCAACTCAAACTATTTTATTATTCTATGATTCTATGAAATACAGTAACTGGTGCTTCTACTGAAAAAAATAATTGAGAATTTGCATATTGGCTTCCAGCTCATCTGGTGTTTTTGCTTGGCAGAATACAGTGCATCTTTGTACTTTATTAATGGATGAGACCACGCTTTTTGCCACTGCTGAATTTTCTTACAAACTGTGCAGTGTCAAACAGCCAGAAACAGAAACTTTCATACACCCAGATGACTATTTTTGACAGAAGTTAAGTCACTTCCATCAGACAAAAGCTGAGATAGAGATTTCTTCCCTCCGAGGCATAAAGTAAATATTTTTTTAAAAATCCTAAGCATTTTAACTGTTGCAAAACTGAGAGGGATGTGGGAGGCTGTTTGGTGCAGGTCCAGTCTTTGACCTGTATGAGTCCTTCCTTTCTTTGAAGTTAAAAGGAAGGATAACAGAATGAACACTGCAGATGCAGAACTATATAAAAGGGTTGCTAGGTACAGGTAGTGTAGGCAAATCACTGAAGCGTTAGAGGAGAATTTCCAGGAGGGCTTCAGGCTCTGGGCTGGGAAATGTGCCATTCCTGACTGCTCTAGGAGCTATGTGGGACACTAATACATCCTCCAGGCACTCCAGAGAGATCCCCAGACCTTAAGGTTGAGTGCTGAAATACAGTATTTCAAGTGCCCTGGCACCCATGAATCAACTAGCAGGGAAGTGCAGATGTGACTCTGAGGCTTAGTTAAGACATCTCTGTGCCTCCTGGCGAACTCAGTGCAGGTGGTAGAGTAGGAGAGCAGCTGTGCACAGCCCTGCACCTGTGGGCAAGAGCTGATGGAACCAGTTCTTCTCATGTGGAGGAATTGAACAAGAAGTTTCATTGGCTGTGCTTGCTACTACAGCTGAATATCTCTTCTGAAATGAAGACATTACAGAAAACTGTCCAGGAACTGTCAGCCCTTTGAGAAGTGTATACTACAAAGACAGGTTTGGGTGAATCTGCCAGACGTTATCACCCAAGGAGCAGAAATAGACATGTGTCTTGATTTCAGCCGCCGTATATCTTAAACCTCGCTAATGTGTTAAACTGCTGGTGAAGATGAGCTGTGCTGTCGAGCTCGTATGTTAGTTTTTAGGGAGGTAATGACACACTTCTCCGTGTACCATCTCCCCAGTGAGGAGGCTGACTCTGGAAGGCAGGCACAGAGGAATTTTCTGATATTAACTGATTTAAATTTGCCAAATGAGACCATGCCCTAAATGAGAATAGGAAGTTCTCATGGAGCTGAATATTTTATTGGTAGCATTTCTGGCTTCCTTCATTTCAGTGATTGGGATAAAAACAGACACTAGCAGAGAAATTTGCCTCCTGAATCTCCTGCTTATGAAGTTTAATACAGTAAAAGGCAAGGCAAGAGTCAATAATTTAAACTGACTCAATCACATTAACTAAATTTATTTATTTATTTAAACACCACCAATCTAAATTATTTCAAGTGTGCTTCCTCCCCACCTTTCCATTCACTCCATTTCAAAACCTTCCCTCCTACCTCAGGAATTCTTAGGTTTTAAATGAAGAAAAGTGATATTATCTATTATTTGACAAAGTGAAGGTCTTCTTCAACTCAGTGGGGGATGAAAAAGTGCCTTTAGCCTTGACCAAGTCACAAAGTGGATGTTGTGCAAAGATGGGAGACTGTGTCCTAGGAGTTTCAGTTTTAATTTAGTTGGAAGGGATGGGGATTTGACCAGTGTGGACTTGTAGTTCCTGACTGCTTGGCAGAAGGGAATCTCTTAAAATGATTTGTGCACAGTGGCTACTCCATGCTTAGCAGTTTCATATCCTGGAATGAAACATAGAAATGAAAAAGGAAACAGCAGCCATTGACTAAAGAACAAGACAGGATATGAAAATGCAAATTTTTTAAGGCAAGAAGAGTTTGGGGAAGGTTCTAACATAAGATCTGCAGTGGAAGGAATAGCATGTCTCTGTTGGCAAAATTGTTCTCCCTTTTTGCTGTAAGTTCTTTGCTGAGTATTGCAAAAAATAGAAGTAGGAACATGGTTTAGCAGTGAACTTGGCAGTGCTAGGTTTATGGTTGCACTCGATGATCTTAGGGTCTTTTTCAACCGAAATGAGACAAGGATTCTGTGATTTTTAATCAGCTTTGACAAGATGCATTATAGAATCACAGAATGGTCAGGGCTGGAAGGGACCTCTGGAGATCACCTAGCCCAACTCCCCTGCTAAAGCAGGTTCACCTAAGGCAGATTGAATAGGAAAATCTAGATTGTTTTTCATTTTTTTTTCAGCTGTGTTTGCTCTGAACTTCAGCAGCCACTTGCTGGGAGCACCAACTAAAACCCGGGAGCATGCATCATGTTCTTCAGCACCACCTACTGGCACATTCTCTCTCCACTTCTTGGGTTTGCATCCCGCACAGCCCTTGAAACAGTGTCAGGAACAAAAAAACCCAGACAAGTACTGTTCGTACGTAGTAAACGTACGGACTAGCCTGGCTAACCTGGTGCTTAAATGGTTTTTGATTCTTACAAGAAACTTAGTACAAATTAGTCAACTTAGAAGCTGTGAAACTGAGTTAATTGTCACATATATTGCCCAACAAAAGCATGATGGAGGCCAGGGACAAAAGGACAACCCAGAGCAAAACAAAACTCATGAGGTGATGAAAACACAAGATGAGGCTATCTGGGCAGGGAAAAAATCCACAGGAAATGTAAGAAGATAATAACTTGGAAAAGAGCTTTTGGAAGCAGAGATCTGGGAACAGTTTGTATTTCTCGAGATCTGTGCCTTAAGAGTGACATTCCTAAACAGACTTGGACTGTTATTCTCAAATTTCGTGATGCTCCTTTTTAAATATAAAACTGCTTAGGAGGGAGGGATGATTGTGTTTTTTAAGAAAATTTTAGATAAACATGCTCTGACAATTCTGACTAGAGCAGGTCTACATGCTCTTCCAGGGGGTCAGATCTGATGCTGGGTTTATTGACAGTCTCTGCTGTCTTCGGAAACAGTGACAAAACAAAAAGGAAAACAAAATTTGGAACACATCTTGTAGACACTATAAATCAACGCAACTCACTGACCACAAAGGCACTTACTGATTTGCTGCAGTGCAGGAACCTTTCCCTCTGTTTGATGCATCTTCTGCCAGTGGAGTAAACCCAAATTAAAGCACAGCCACTGAGTGAGCCTTGAAATAGAGTCAAGAAGATGAATAGTGTTCTGTGACAATTTTCAGTGTTAATTCATTTAATTGACAATAGACGGTGTGCCACAGGCATTCCGGGTAGTTGTCAATAAGCTCTTCCTGGTGATTCTTACCGTGTAATAAGAACAGAGGGAAATGGCATAACGGAATATGCTACTGATACATTAAGATAAATATTCATTAAACCTGTCTAAGGTTTTCTTTTTGTTTACGTATAGCTCTATTTACACAGATTTATAACAGTTCAGTGAAGCAGTACAGAGACAAAAATATGTTCTCCTCAGCATAGAGGTTGACTTCAAATTTATCTACTCCAATAAAAATCATTGACAAACTATTTCTATGCACATCCTCCCATTCACATCCTTTTCTTCTTAAGATCTTTCTAATTAACAATATACTTAATTAATAAAAAGATAACATGTTTTAAAAAGATAGCATGTTTTAAAAAGATAACATTTAGCAGTATCAACTTGCAGTATCTGTTTTGTCAGCAACTCCTTCTGAAAGATATTTCGAAGTTGTCAGATTGGCCTCCTGAGAACAAACTTTAGGCAAAACATGATTTAGCATCAGTGTTCACTTATGCTGCTGTTGCAAACACAACAGTTTCTTGACAGGACAACTCAGGTACTAAGCATAGCTAGGGATTACAGCAAGCTATAGTTCCCCATAGCATCTACAGACTTGCAAGTTTTATAAAACTTTTTGGAAGATGATATTTCCAAAGGAAATACCAGGACCAGAGATGTCTTCCAAAGTTCATGACTCCAGCTCTGACAAAATTGGCAATATGTGTGGACAACAGTTTGATATAGGAGAAGTCAGTGGAAGAACAGGCCAAAGGTAAAGCAAGACTGAATAAGAAGTGAGGTTAAGAAGACAAGGGTTTGAAATAACAAATGCCAGTAAGGTTCTTTGAAAAGGCAAATAACAACAAAGGGGCAAAGGCAAATTCAGAAAAACTCAAAATAACAGAAAAATTGCCCCCCGGAGTTATTCTAGAATCAATGCAGGTCAAGCTGTTTCCTAATTCTATACTTCTTTTAAAAAAAACTAAAAGAAATCACTGGATTATGCTTCTGGGGATATAAAATATCCAAGAGGCTCCTCCATTGCAGTGCAACTTAATGATGTTTCCAAATATAGTAATTTTGGCAACTATGAGCTCAGAAATTTGCTACTGTACTTAACTGAAGATCAGAAGTTGGCAATGCATTACTCCAGATGGCTTTTAGACAGATCCAGGATACCCAGATAGAGCTGAAGAGTGTTTGGTGAACATATGAGTGAGTGAGTTGCTTGTACATTTTGCAAGATGTTGATAGCATCACACTTCTGGCAAAACACAAATTATTTGTTCCCGTTTATAAGAAATGAAAGCCTTGACAAGTTTTTATCTTGGATGACGGGGAGTAGAATGCGCACCAAGAAATTTACTTGTAGCATCTATAGCTGAGGTAGAACAAATCCTAAAACTTAGGGATAGAAACACAAGACAATAAAATCCCACAGTTTGAGTGCTGGAGCTGGAATATGCCCAGGACTTGCAGATATAACAGTAACCATATCTCCTTCTAAGGGTTGCAACTCAGTGAGTCAGTCAGCATTACAATTTGGTCTTCAAGTGCAATTTAAAGTGTTAACTGATTCAAAACTACTATGTCTTCCATCCTTCGGGGACAGGACAAAACTTGATATTAAAGGAAGGCATCATTCCTCGGTCAAAGGGTAATCACACATAGCTTTGGAGGACTCTAAGAGTTAATAACCTGAGCAGATGGCCTGTGGTGGTAGCAGATTTTAGCTCTTACTGTCTTAGAGTGCTCAGCGCTTTATACACGGCATACATGAATCTTTTGCTGGTACCGGCATAATATGTTCTGTATGAAAGTGCAGAATAGCAAAGCCCAGAATAAAATAAAGGAAGAATAAAAAGTGCCTCCCACATGCATATGTGAGAGATAGGATTTTTTCATGTATATCAACAACTTGTCCAACAACTACAATGAAAGGAATGTGACTTCCTGTTAATAAGGCCAAAAACTCACAGCGACGAGTGTTTATAAATAATCCAGTGCAGAGGATCCTCCCATCAGTTTGTGTGGGGACATCTGTGCACCCAGAGGATGTCTATGCAGAAGGAAAATGACTCCTACCCTGTCCTTGCCCAGAGATAAAGTCCCAGCCAGACCAGGGTCTCACCATCTCCATAGTTTCCCTGCAGCAAGGTGTTCACAGAGGTGTTTGCCCTCATGCCTCAGCTTGCAACCACTAGCAATTAGCCATGATCCACCTGTAAAGGAGTGCAGGTCTCAGACCCTGGCCCAGAGCCTGCTCCATGCATCCCTTCAAGAGGAACTCATGTGCAGTCAGCAATGAACACACGCTAGCTCCAGTGACAATTACATCTGCCACTGAAATGATCAACTGCAAAGACAAAAGAGGAACCCTGAGAGAAGTCTCTGTCAACGGGTAGTGTCCTGCAGCTCAGCAACCAAATCACATTACTATAACAGTGAAATAAACATGTTAGTACTTGTATCCTGTATCACTTTGACTCTATTTTAAACACGAAGTAGCGGATGACTCTCTAGAGGAAATAAGAACCAACCATTCAGTTGCCTGTTTGCAGAAGCCTAGCAAAGTCCACATTTCGGAGTAATTCAGCTACACTGTCTTTCTGCCAGGTGCCTGAACACTGCTTAATGATGCAGGGTAATTATAGCTGCATTGTACTGACAGACACATTTTGTTGCAGAGAGACAGGATATAGGAGCAACTGGAACAGTTTTCTAGTAAACAGCATTAATAAGAGAGTGGTTGAGGAGATCCCCATTGGAGAGGAAAAAAACCACTATCTTTGGGAAGAAAGTGAAATAAAAAATTTGTATTTTGAACAATGGATAAAGGGTTTAGTATGAGCTACTTGCGGAAAAGTTCTATAATTTTTACTAGCCAGAATTCAATAAACTAGTATTCATTAAGTTTTAAGTAGCAATTTTGTTGTTCAACACAGCAATATATCCCTCTGTTAGGATGAAGATCTGCCTCTCAGTTTTTAACAGACCCACATGCTCCCCCACTCCGAGGCAAAGGAGCCCACAGGAATGCCATTTGGGGCTCAGCAGGGAGAGGGAAGTGAATAAAAAGTGTACATAATGCCCACTTCAATCAACAGTATCATCGAGTGTGATTTTATGAAGCTGAAGTCTATTTATGTTTTAATGAACAGATCATTTTACCCCAGAGGACTGTTTATAGGCACAAAGTAAATTGAGTTTCTTGCAGTCATTGCAACTATGCTGAAATATATAATTTAGTTACAGTATACAATGATGGCAAATATCTCTCCTGCATATGGTATATACAATAGAACTATAAAATAAGTCACCCAATGGAAGTTTTGTCTCATTTTCAATTGTTTCATCTATTTAGGGCAGTATTTGAGGGAACAAAGATGAAGTCATTCAGAAAGACTAATCTGTTTCTGGAAAAGAAGAGTATGGATTATTATAGTTTCATTAAAATGACTTGCAGTAACAGCAATAGCATACAGGACACCAGTGCTCAATACAACAGTTTGTAACTCCTGCAACAGGTACTTGAGCCTGTTTTAGGATGATGATGACTGAGAGTTATAGAGGATCTATATAAAATGAGCCTGCAGGCTGAACTGAAGTATGTTTAAAAACCACCAACTCAGCCAAAACTTCAAGCATTCCATCCAACATACAGCTAGGGCACACCAGTACTAGTGTATCATAGCAACCGGTCAAAGTAATGTCAAAGAATTCTGGATTTAGAGAATGTTTTGGTTTGCTTTTATTTCCTAGCTACCTGTAAAAATTGGCTTTTTGCCTTGCTTTTGGCTATGCTTCATTAGCTGTGAATAGGAGCTTATTGCTTTTGCTTCATTAACTATGAATTGGAGATTTAAGTCTCAAAGGGATGATGACAATCCGGCGTTTACTAAGCACTAAAATAAAATGAAAATATTATCCTAGAGAAAACCAATAAAACTAGTATAGCATTGTTGACATTACTGCAAAGTCCAAAAGGACTTATTAAAAAAAGTACAATCTAAATTGTCAGAAGAAAAAACCTTCTTGTCAATTACATACTTCTACTGAGCATTTTCAAGAATACAAGTTTTCATTTTGTTACATTTCTAGGTAAGTAGAAAAATGTGCGTAATATTGGGAGCTACCTTGCTGGGATGGGTAAGTAAACAAATTTTGACAGACTATGTTGTTTATTCTGCTTCTTATAATAGTAAGTTAATTACAATTCTTACTAAGGGAGAAGAATTAAAGACTTTCAGAGGTATTCAGTAGATTTAATATCAAAGTAAGAGCATGTGAGTAAGTTTTAATGATGCTGGATAGGTTCAACTTCAAAGAGTGGGCATGCTGAGGTCATTTAATTAAAAACTTAAAGAATAAATAACTAGAATATACTCTTGACTGGTTATTAACCAAGGTAACATGTTGATGGCCAGCTTTCAAAGTAATGACAAGAGTTTTCTTGAAACAAACCAGTTACAAAAACACTAATTGTTAAAAAATTCAGTCAGATTGAAGCTATTTTTCATTGGAAATTGGCAAGAATTATCGGTCAACTCTTGGCTACCTTCTTCCACATGTATCATAGTTTTATCTAAAAAAATAAGTTCTGAAAAGTTCTGTGTATCTCAAACACAGACTGGAGAGCTAAAATCCGGCTAAAATGCTGCCTTCCCTAAACCAGGAACAGAAACAAACCTGATCAGTCGCAGGTTGGCTAGAAATGTAACTGGTGAGGTACTCTGTGACTGGGAGGGTTGGACTTACGCTGGAAATTAGAAGGGTATGGGCTAGTATTCCAGCTGCAACAGTCTGTCTCTCATCCTACTAACCAAGGGAAGGGAGAGACTGGTGTATTTTCAAAAGCAAGATGTGTCTATTTCACCTAAAGGCATTCCCTGAGCTATAGTAGTTATACACTGCATTCTAAGCAGATGCTCTGACTTTCTCTTATTTATTTCAGAAGTTTGGCTTTTCAAAGGTACTTTTGGATAGAGCCTCTTATCAGTAAAATCGCAACAGTGTCTCCAAAGGCCTTTTTTTAATGTTGCATCTTGAGCAGCACCGTGGAATTGGCATCCTGTGGAGCACCTGGTGAGAGCAGGGACAAGCTGAAGGCAATTAGGAAGAGGGCCATGGCACAACTCTGTGAAGACAGGGATTATGCAGTGCTGCATAGATTTCTATTAAATTATGCAATGCTAAATAGAAAGAAAAGGAAAAGGCCAGGACAGTGAGATACTATGCTATTAGCGCTTTCAGCAAGATCTCTCCACTGTTCAGAGACTGGGAGTGGCTAGGCTCATTGAAGGTGCAGGAGAAAAGTGAAGCAGGAAGAAATGTAGCGGAAGCCTAGAAGTAAGAGTTGTCCTGTGCAGGGTAGCAACTGATAGTTTCAAGTGTTCATGTAAGATAGGAGGCTGGAGTATAATAACATCTGCTAAAAAAAAAAAGTGGCCTGTCCTGCTGAGCAGGTCTGTAGCTGGATTAACAAATTTTGTGCACTCCCACCTGTCACTTGCATGGCAGTTGGGTGAAGAGTGTGGTACTTGGCTGACCCTGGGCCAATGCACAAACATCTGCAAGAGTTAAAAGTTGGTTTCCAGCAGATGGTGGCTTGGTGTCTTGGAAGAGGTATGAACCAGGAGAAAACAAAACCAAAATATATCTGTGAAATGTTCATCAACAAATATGTTGAACCACATTATAATTATGCAGAGAATGGCTGGTTCATCAAAGAGCAGCTTGGTTTTCTGAGGAGGACTGTTTGTTGAGTGTGGGGTCTTTGGCGGTCTTCTTTGTGGGACCCAACAAAAATTGCCTAGAAGAAAATATGATGAAGTACTATTTTCAAACAGTTCACTGACTCCAAAGAAGCCATTTGTGGCCATGATTTTGCCCGTATTACTTTTTGCATTTTTCTGTTTCAACAAGAAAGGACATTTTGTTCTCCATGTGGTGAACTACAGATGTGCTGGAGAGGAGTAAAAGTTCATTTGAGACTTGCATGTTGAAAATTTTCATGCAGTGTGAACTTATTTTCTCTTTAAACTAAACATACATTTGTGTACATTTAAAAAGTGCTGATTTAAAGTGGTTTTGTTTCTGATCTAGAAACTCAAAGGGCAGTCATCTGAACAAATTTTTGCTCTCGTTGAGATATTATTACACCTTAGAGACCTGAATAGTTCCGTTGTGTGATTTTGAAGATAATTTGACAAGACATGTGGAATCTAAGGTAGCAGAAGTGTAGATAGAAGTTCATTTTCTTGGGGAAACAAAAAAAAGGTTCAGAGTATAACCGAACCTTAAATGCCTACTCAGCAACAAGGTGCCACAAAAATTTCCTTCCAAACATTGTGGCATCTGTTAGTGCCAGGAAACCTCACAGAAGTTGAAGAATGTCGTTGAGATGTTCAGAGTAAGCTCTGGTGATGGCAGTTTCTGGTACATCTATGCAGGTAAGGAAAAGTATCGTTATACAAATAGGAGTACCAGGAAAATCCAGTAGCATGGGTGACAATAATAATGAAGCCTCAGAAGTCCAACATATTAGCACATACCAGCAGCTGCACTAAAACTCTCCAAAAACCTTGGCCATGTATTCTTCATCCAGCATGTCCCAAAGGCCAAGCTACTGATTCTCTTTGGCTATCTTCTGTCCCTGTTAGCCCAGGTCTGCGAGCACAACCTGCACCGGCACTCCTTCAGTTTGCTGTGATGTTAATATCACAGTGAGAATATTTAGATATGGAAATTTAGATATCTGCAAGGGGGAAATGGATTTGCATTTCAGCTTGATGGTTATCTGAACTGGCTGCCATACTCTGGGAAATGGAATCACGGATGCTTGTTTTGGTGGTGAGCAGCTGCTCAGTCCTGCACTCTTCACCTATGTGTCTCTCTGTCTCAAAACTTGCTCTGTGTAATTGCTGGATGGCCAGTGATGTTGGTAAATGAAAGCAGTGTTTCATACTGAATACACAGGGATGAGGAGGTGTCACATAAATGAGTAACTTAGAAATAAAAACTAGGTAGTTGTTCTAAAGTAATAGTTATGATTTATCATCTGTAAGATTCTTTCACCACATCTGAACCAAGGAGTGTTTTGGAACACCTGCGCTTTGCTGTTGGAAGCTCATTTGAGCTGGAAAATTCTTCCTCCAGAGGCAATTTATTACCCATATAACGGATGCTATTCTGTTGAATGTGTAGCATACTGAGGTTTGGCTACCAGTCTCACTCTTTCAACACAAAGTGAAAATATGGAGCTTGTGGGTTTGGAAGAATTTGTCTTATTGATCCGGAAAACTGAGAATTTAACTTGGAAATTCTTTGATTAACTCCGGATTCTGTTTATGCAGGGAAAGGGCTGTTAATGTTGGAAATTAGATTCAAATGTATTGAATAACAAACTCCCTTCTTCAGAGACAACTTGTTTCACCTTTTGATAGGACACTATTCCCTGAGCAAAATGTCTATCATGATATTACGTATTTAAAATTTTTAGCAAGTTATATATTTTACAAATGGGAAAAGTGTAGTTTTGACGGGCAAAAAGGGAACATTCTTTCTCTCTTACTGATGTGGTTTTAAATTGCTGAATAAAATTAAGAACCCAGCAACTCTGAAAAAAAGCACATTGAACTCTGTGCCCTGAATCAGAGTAAGTCACTCAGTTTTTCTACGAATGACTTGCAGTACATTTCCACACTTTTACAGCACACTTCTCTGGAGTATCTGTTTATTAATCTGAGTGATGTGCAAAATTAAAGAAACTCTAAACTTAGAAAGCTAACCACTTCATCTTTCTTTCCCTTATCTTCTTTATATGTATTTTTGGTTTATTTTCCATTTTAATTTCTGTAAGCATGGAAAGGCAGGTATGGCTGAGTTCATTTTTGTGGAAGATTGCTAAGGAATTTGTGATACAAGACTGCTCACATCCATCTGGTATCTGATAGTTCGTAAACATGTACAAGAAAATTTGAAATGTCTAATCACAAAGTAAAATACAGTCCTGTGAAGCAGTTGTGGAGTTGTCCCTAGTTTTTGAATTTAGATGTCTCAAAGTGATCAGAATCTTATATTCCTTGTTCTAGTTCACCTCAAAATAATAATGGCAAGGATGCTTCTATTATACGCTCTGCGGTCTTTTGCTTATTTCATTATCATAGTTTCAATATTGTCCTTAGTTTTTAATAGGACTAGGGTGCATTTGTGATTTTTTTTTTAGAATAATGTAAGCTTTATTTTATTTAATAGCAGATTAACAGGAGTAAGTAAACAAAAACATGTCTAAAAGTAATTCAGCTCAATGCAGAGAGATGAAGCTCAGAGAATTTTTTGTTGTGAGGTCAATTCCCCGTGTGCCCTAAAGGAAGGACTAGATTTGTGTGTTCTCTCCTTACCTCCTCCTTTGTACATTTGTATTTGGATTAATGTCTTTGCAAACATTCTAAGGAAGTGTCAGATCTGCAAAGATGAAGAACAGACATTGTTATTTTTACCATGAAGCTTGAGTTTATTTAACGGAGAATGGCAAGATCCTTGTGCAAGAGCAGCAGTACAAGTGTGCAAAGTGGAAGGAAATATCTCAGAAGCCTACACCAGACCTTGAAGCAGATAAAATCATCTCCAAAATGTCTGGAGAACAATTTATGGTTTCTTAGGGGCAAGGACTGAACTGAACGTTGGTGTATTCATGCAGTATATTGCTATTGGGGAAAAAGTAATAATAGTACCCAGTACTCGACAAATTCACTCTCTGAAGCTGGTTATTAAGGCAAATTGTGAAAAACTATAGCTCAACATGCCAGCATGTGGTGATGTCAGTGTGGTTTATTAGAATTTTATCATTCCATAAGAAAAATTTATATCCCATATTTCACAATGACTGCTTTGGATGCAACCTTTTGAACAAAATTGTTTTGTTGCTTTTGGGGGGTTTTTTGTTTTTATCCTGTTTAATACTATGTTTGCAATAGTCATGTAGACAATATTGACGCTCTATCACTCATCAGATTATTCAGGATTCTTTTTCCAAGGTTTATTATCAAAGCAACTGCAAAAATTACATTTGCTCCTAGCTAAGGTGACCACCCCATTCCCGTAACTAAGATTCTCTAATCACTGGTTTCCAAAAACTTCAGTCTGCAGATAAGAAGAGAGAGACACCATGATATAAACAGCAAGGTTCCCCTTTATTTAGAAGCCTCTGTTTGCTGATTTAGACAAGAGTGGGGAAATTTGGGTCTGTCTGGATTTTTCTCCTCTACCCTCCAGTTCTTATTTTAGTTTCTTTCATCAACCGTGCAATTTAAAACACTTCTTCCAGGCTCTCTATTTTGTATCATTTCCTCATCCATTTTTTAAATTGTTCTTTCTCTCCTGGCTGCGGGTTCAAAAGACATAATCTCAATGCGTGGAGCCAATTGCATGAAGTAATTCCAAGGCCAGTTCAGGGCTAGGTCTGCAGCCCTGCTCTGGGAACAGCAAATGGAGACACCCTGCTGTGGGGGCATGGTTGAGGTGGACAGTGAGTTACTTAATATTTCTCCTTCCAGCATTGCTGTTTGTGTTGCCATTCAAGTCTTCTCTCCTGCTCCCCTGATTAGGACTACCTTTGTAGTCCTAACACATTTGCACATTCTTTTGGATGTGAATGTGGCATTACCCCAACTTCCATCCCATAGCATTGAAGGGTGCAGACCACTCATCCGGGCAGCAGCAATTCCCCAGAGTTTGGATACAGAGTAAATACTGCACATTTGGGATCAGTTTTAGATCAACAAAATGTCTAAATGATTTATCCCAGGTCACAAAAGAAGCTGATGGCACAGCGAGGACTTAAATTCACAATTCCCACATCCTAGGTTGCTTCCATAACCTACTTGGTGATTCCTCCCTCTTCTGTATTCACATTACTGCTGGGAATGAAGCAGTGTCAGGGCTGTTCTTTTGCCTTATTCATACCATGAGTGTTCCTTCCCTACAGGCCCACCATTGCCTCATGTGTCCCCATGCAGGGCAGAGCCTTCCCTTAATAAACTTCTTAGCGTTCAGTGAGCAAATCTCTCTGATCATCTCTTGTGCAGTGGCATAAAAGTTGGTGCACATTTTTTCTCTTACGAGCTTACCTCCAGGAAGATGAGAAACCACAAGGAATCTGAGCACTTTGAACACAGGGCTTGTGTGGAATTCTTATCCTCTCCCCTGATAAATACTTGGAAACAAAGTTATTTTCAGATGTCCCCAAAGAATCTTTTCATTAGATTGCAGAGGTCATGAACAGTAGCAGCTTCATTGATGAGAAATATTGTCAATCACTTGTTCAGCAATAAGGAAAAATATGGTGGCATTATTTTTTGACCAGATCTTTCCGACATTTTTTTTTCCACCATAAAACCTCAAGCTTCCCTCTGGCACACATGAATGCATTAACTGTATTTCCCTTTGCCACTGCCAAGATTCTGCTCTGTAGATGAAAGGATGAGGAATCTATGGATCTACTTTGCATCTCTCCCTGCAAGCAAATGTCGCCTTTATCACCAAAAACACACCAAGGCTAAGTTAAGATTTAAGGCACAGAGTTGCTGTGTTCAAATTCAGGTCAGAGCTCGGGAGGCAGTCGGCAGCTGGATCTAAACCTCATGACAACTTGAGGCAGACAGGCAGTATTTTAGCCCTGAACATACTAGGCTATTGTGAAACTGGCATGTGTGCCTATTTTTGCTGTCACTGTTACCAGTCTAGTAAATACAATTGCAAGTCTTATGTCTTGAGCTGGATTTTAAATTCCTCAGCTAAATATCACGTTTGCAAAAACTGCATCTTTGGGAATTGCAGTAGTCTTCTTGCCATGGCTGGAAGGTCAGTGTTTTCAGCTGATTCAGTAGATGGGATCATTCAAAGTATCTTAAATGCGGCTGCATCTCTACTTAGTAGGCACTTTTCAAAATTTGTGCCAGGGTCTTATTTTGAGAAAGTGATGTTTCATCCACTATACAGTTAGTGGCATACATAATGTTTAATGCAGACCAGGGGCTGAGGTGAAGACTCCTTAATGCTAAAAGGACTTAATTTGCAACCAGTGGAGACAAAGTGAGGCCCCATTTCTACCCCTGCTCCTGTTTCAGATGGCTATTTCCTTCCAGTAGTATTTGGTCTGCAAACTCTATTCAAAATCAATAAGGATAACAGAACTTAATCCACTAATAGCAATATATGAATACTGCTTTAGACTCAAGAGTATGAACTTTCATAAGTAATCCAGGTGTGATTACACAAATATTTTTGATCTTGTACGTTGTATATGAGAGACCATCATGGTGGGCTTACTGGAGCTCAAATCTAACACGATTTATGATGAGAAAAGTGCCTTTAAAAAGTTTTGGAAGCTTTTCCACACTTTCTTATGATTTCCCTTTAAAATTACTGTGCTACTGCAACCTCATTGCTGAAAACAGTCTTCCTGTTTCCTTTGTTCTTAGAAGGATGGGAAGATGGCAGCTGCTTTTAAAATGCATCACAATTGAAACTGGAAATAAGCAGCAAATATATGAGCTGTCAAAGAGATGACATAAGGTGATGTTCAGCTTTGACAGTAGCTGAACTTGGAGGTAATAGCTGAAGTGTGTGGGAAGAGCTGAATCCTTATGTAACTGGGAATTTCTGTGTGATGGACACTGTGCTGTTTTCTGTCCATTAGTTTCCCCCTGATTTTTTACCTACCTCACATACTTAGAAGATGTCTCTGTAGAGACAAATTTGATGGGAAAAGCAGCACAGAATTTTATTTTGCTTCTATTTTATTTTAAAGCAGCTTCTGAGTGGTCTGACTGAAACTGGAATAAGCCTGGTTGACTTTTAAGGAATTGTCCAGACAGTTTAGTTTTGCTGTAATAGTTTAAAATAAAATCTGTAAACTAATTTGACTGAAAGTGCAGGGCTCTTGGCTGTTCTGCTCTAAGGATTGTTCTTTGCTATGTAATCTCTGTTAAATGCAGCAGACATGATTCTGTGATTATAGAACTCATGGGTTGCAAGAGCCCAAAACTTGTTTACATTGAGAAATGTTTCAGCAGAACTGATTTTTACCCAGTGTTTTAAAAACACTTCTTCACAGAGCAGCAGAAAAAGAGATGTGTTGTGAAGTAAATGCTCAGCAAATCACAAAGCATTAATTAATTCTTAATTTCCTTTACTACTTTTTACCTCTGACACCACATGCAGCTTCAGCAGGTACAGACTCCAGCCTTAATAGCCAAGGTCCACCTCCTTACTGCTGAAGAATCTGGCCCTCCCAGCACTCGATTACATTGAGCAGGAAAGAAAATATCCTGAAAGGTGCCCCAGCATAAGGGAATAGGAGAGTAAGTGTAAATAAAGCAGAGGCTGGGCAGACCAACAAGAAATATTTAACATTCCATGCTCTCCACAAAGGGCAGGTCAAGGAAAGGGAATGAGTGGCTGGGATGAAGCACATGCCACAGATATTTTTCAAGTACTGTTCAGCAGAGTATATCTGGTCATGTAAACATACATGACAAACAGCCTTTTTCTTGAACGTGGCAAACCTCCTGAGGTGCTTCTGTACAGAGGAGATGGGTCTCACTGTGCTGGAAAGTCCAAGCTGCTGAATTCACAGGGGTATGTTTGAATTCATAGGCACAACACCAACAGTTGTACCCCGTGACAGATGTTTTCAGATGCGACCAGTTGAACACTTGCTTTCTTATGTCTTAGTCAAACCAGTGTATTATCAAGCTGTGTGTGCAGATAGGAGGTAGAATGAGGTGAACTTGTCAAAAATCATAACTCAAGGTTTGGGATAAATTTTTTTTAAAAAAAATCCTTTACAAGAAATTAGAGTTCCAGAGGTAGCATGCAAGACTTCTTATGCTTTCCTATTCTCAGATGCAATCCAAAGCAATTGCATGAAGATCAGAGTCATTAACCCTATGTTTTAATTTATGTAGACTTGAAGAAAGAGATTTGGTTCAATTTACAGCTCAAGTTGCTCAGGGCTTTAAATTTGTGAGGCTGTAGTAATGTATAAGCAGAATAAGACCAAAATTAGTTTTATTTTTGGTTTATATTGAAACTTAACCCACACAGTGTTTAATAGCATTTGTCTATGTAGATATAAGTCTTCAAAATGTTTCTATGAACTAAACTTTCCCTCTTATTCATAAGTGCCTACTCCATTGTGGGAACTACCATGCATACAAGCAGAATCAGGAGCACACTGCTAAAGTATCTACACTTAGTGAGGAGAACTTAAGTTGTACTTAGCAAACAATTGAATAGAAAAGAGTACTATCAGGGTCACAGACACCAGTGAGGAAGCCATATGTCTACTTGTTTATCTGGAGACTATTTTATTAACATTGTTTGCCCTGCCAGGGCAGGACCTCCAAGAGTTCTTGAAGGGAGAAAAGTCCTACCCAAGCATCCCTTCAGTTCACACTTCCCCAGCTGCTGCAGATATTCAGCAGTGGCCAGTGAGGTTGTATTGGTTGGCAAACCTGTTTATTTATGAAGAAAAAGGAAGAGGTATCTGCACTGGGACAACAGATCTTGACGCTTAAGGATGGCAAAGGAATGGAAGGAATGGAAGAGCTTTCTTAATTTCACTTGGCAAGACTTGAACGTGTCCCAGATTAGCATTAATAGTTGCTTAGAATACCATGAGGTTTTTGGATGGCATGCTTATAACTACTGCCTTAGGGAAGAAGAACGATGTATCTCTGCTACCTGGCATGGTCACCCATCTGCCCTTTTAAAATTCTTTTTATATTGTTTACTATTTAGTATCAGTAGCTCTTTTGCCTCATACACAGTTTGAATCTCCTTACTAGGTAGTTTGCCTGGTGATCCAGAGGTAAGCCTCCTGGAGCTTGAGCCTTTTGCAGGCATGTGAAATTATGTGTTTTTTAAGATGGCAAGGTTCAGAAATCTAGCTGGAGTTCATGAACCTATTCTTCCTGTAACTGAAACCCATGTTTTTGTCAGAGTTGATTCAATTTTTAAAATAAATGTTTTCCTAGATACAGGGAAAGCCAGTGCTATGTATAAGGGGTAGAATAACAGCCTTCCAAAATCCATGCGTTGGGGGTGGGTGGCCTATATACAGGAAATGCATGCACACAAAATCTAGCTTAGAGTAAGAATTCTTTCCTTCCTCCCCATCTGTTCTCTCCCGCCTGCTCCTGTGCCATAATTTCTGTCATCTTTCTGCCTTCTCTCTGAGCTATTTGCATATCAATTGCCATGTTTTTAAAAGTACGATTGTGGCCTTTATTTTCAGTTTCTCTAAATGGAAATTGAGCTCAGTACCACTAGATTGCACTGATACAGAATTTTTGCCTAGTTTTGGCTGAAGTAGAGTTTACTTTTCCTTAATACAACTGCGTGTCTGAACTTGGATTACTGACATAAACACAGTGATAAGAAGTTCTTACTGATTGGGCATGTCATCTATCCAGCCTGAGCTACTAACAGCACCTACTGTCTTGAGGCATCTCAAGCACCAGATTTCTCTTCAGAGATGCAGATGTGGAGAGTAGGGACATGCCATGTTAATGTCCATGACTTAACCCTGGCAGGAAGAGAAAGACAAAAGTCTCTGTGTTAGAAATGCTCTCCAGTCTTTATGCCCAAGTCCTCCCACCCTCTTGCCCAGTGAAGTATCACTGGTGTCCAATCACTCCTCAGGAAAAGCTCTCCAAAGATACCAGGATTCTTACCTTCCTGGACTGAGGTGATGTACATTGTATGAAATTCCCATTCACACTGGGGAAAATTCTATGTAAGGATCAAGGGCAGCACAATCTTAGTTCTGCAGTCATCTACCAAGAACAGACGCATCAATCTTCTTTGATAAAAACATGGAATTACTCTTTGCAAGAGGGAGATATATCATTAAAAGCATGCTAGGATATCAGACAGGAAAATGTAAATAACCATACATAACAGCATCTGTTCCTGATCAAGTTCCATTCTTTGATCTCTAGAAAGATGATTATTAATTAGCAGGGTCAACGCTAAGCTTTTTCTTGGTAACAATGCTCTTCTGAAAACCTCAAATAATAGGTAGTTGCCTGTAGTTTTGCTTTGGGAAAGATTCTTCAGGTAAATGGGATAACAAAATTACCTTAGAATAAAGAGTAGTGGAGTTAGGCCACATCTGTAGTAGATAGAGGAACTATTTTATTGACAATGGTCATTTGTAATCCTAAATGAAATGGGCTCCAGTCATACCGAGATTGTTGGTATTGCAATTAAGACTGAAATTGGTGCTTCTGATGTGGGTATCTATGTGCTGTGCCATATTCCATCTGCAACATAAAAGCCACCGCATTACAGTCTCCAAGACTGCTGAAACACTCACGTTAAGCTGCATTTCAGTCTTGCACTACTGGCTGGATTAAAGAATTTTCCCTGAACTCACTGGATAAACTGCAGAGTCTTACTGATGCCTATGTGACTGGATACCACAGTAGATTGCAGGATTAGATCCTGAGGCTGGTTTAAAATCCAGGACAAGCAAATGCCTAAGGCCTCATACCCAATCATATGGCAAGAGTAAAATCCCAACCAGGCAGTATATGCTAGAGCTGGGTCATACTAGTCACCACTGTGAAGTCTCTGACTCTACTTTTTTGTAATTCAGCAGCAAACTAGAATAAGTTACATGTGTAATTTAAATGTAGGTCATACACCACAACCCTATGCAGAGCTGCAGACTAGGGGAAGCCTGGCTGGAAAGCTGCCTGGAGGAGAGCGACCTGGGACTGTTGGTCAATAGCTGAGTGAACATGAGCCTGCAGTGTGCCCAGGTGGCCAAGATGTGTGACCAGCAGGTCCAGGGAGGTTATTCTCCCTCTGTATTCAGCACTGGTGAGGCCGCTCCTTGAATACTGTGTGCAGTTCTGGGCCCCTCACCACAAGAAGGATGTTGAGGCTCTGGAGCAAGTCCAGAGAAGAGCCACGAAGATGTTGAAGGGTCTGGAGAACAGGCCCTGTGAGGAACGGCTGAGAGAGCTGGGGTTGTTTAGCCTGGAGAAGAGGAGGCTGAGAGGAGACTTCATTGCTCTCTACAACTAACTGAAAGGAGGTTGTAGAGAGGAGGGAGCTGGGCTCTTCTCCCAAGGGACAGGGGACAGGACAAGAGGGAATGGCCTCAAGCTCCACCAGGGGAGATTTAGGCTGGAGATTAGGAGGAAGGTTTTCACAGAAAGGGTCATTGGGCATTGGAAAAGGCTGCCCAGGGAGGTGGTTGAGTCACCTTCCCTGGAGGTGTTTAAGGCACGGGTGGATGAGGTCCTGAGGGACATGGTTTAGTGTTTGATAGGAATGGTTGGACTCAATAATCCGATGGGCCTCTTCCAACCTGGTTGTTCTATGATTCTATGATTCTATGCTACAAACACACACAGCTTTTTCATAGCAAACTCTGTAGACTCCCTCTACTGATCGAATGGGAAGTGACCTTCATTACTACTACTTTTCACACACCAATAGGCATTAGACGTTCAGGATCTACAATTATATCTCCCCCTGCCACTGGACATGCTGAAGACTAGTCTATGTGAATTTGCACATATATTTGATATAGGCCTAGTATGGCCCAAAGTAATCCGGATAAGAATTGGTGTTTCACAATTTTCAGGGCTGGATGTTCAAAAAATCATGGATATGCCATCATGTCTAACTGTTAATGTGAATTGGCACCAAAACTGCTCATCTTTTTGAAAAGGATGTGTAGTGAAATACACAAACAATTGCTCCTTGTTCAATTCAACAGATGCTTGGTATAATATAAGCCAACTTGGCTCTTTCTTCATGAAAATGTGTCTAACAGTTGAGCTATTTATTATTGCCCCTCTGGTTGCTTTGACAGAAATTATTTTGAGTGGGAAAAATGTTGCTTCACATACAAAGTTTGCATACAATGATAAAATGTCTGACTAAGTGTTGAGAGAGATGTCAAGGCAATACACAAAATAGCTGCTAATGTTTTTAAAATGTGGGCATTTGTGGTCTAGGGTTACCTTACAACAAATGGGAAGAAGGAGATCACTATGTTAGTGTGTCATTACTTGCACAACTATAGTTTTGTATGTAAGAGCATACCAAGGCTGACCACAAGTGGTGTCCCTCAAGGCTTGGTGTTGGGTCCAGTTTGGTTCAGTATCTTTATCAATGATATGGATGAGAGGATTGAATGTACCTTAGAAAGTTCAGGGATGACACTAAGCTGGAAGGAAGTGTGGATCTGCTTGAGGGTAGGAAGGCCCTTCAAAGGGATCTGAACAGGCTGGATTGATGGGTAGAGACCAACAGGATGAGGTTCAACAAGGCCAAATGCAGAATCCTGCACTTGGGGCACAACTACCCTATGCAGAGCTACAGACTAGGAGAAGCTTGGCTGGAAAGCTACCTGGAGGAGAAGGACTTGGGAGTGTTGGTCAATAGCCAACTGAATGTGAGCCAGCAGTGACAGGGGATAGGATGAGAGGAAATGACCTCAACCTGCACCAGGGGAGGTTCAGGTTGGACATTAGGAAAAATTTCTTCACAGAAGGGATTACTGGACCCTGGAACAGGCTGCACAGGATGATGGTTGAGTCTCCATTCCTGGAGGTATTTAAAAGATGCGTCAATGAAGTGCGTCGGGATATGATTTAGTTGTGGACAGGTACGGTTGGACTTGGTCTCAAAGGTCTTTTCCACACTAGTGGTTCTATGATTCTATGTTTCTATATATAGAGTAAAATCATCACTCATTCAAGCCTTATGCAAAATGCTGAAAAAACCTGATAGCTACATCTGATTGGAAGGGTAGAAAAAATGTAAATCCAGACATCACTGGTCCAGCTGAGTGATTGTACAGTTGAAAACTATTGCATTGGATGTTGTGAAGGGAAAGACAGTATATTTTTAAGAATGATACTCCCTGTTCCCTAGCACGCATTGCAGAATCATAAGATTATGTCCCGATTTATGTATGCAAACTAACCTACAGATTTCAGCTAATTCAGTACATGGATTCACCAATCCATGTGTCCTGCAGCATCTGGCTTCTCACTCCCCACTTCCTTACTATCTCTTCACTTCCACAGCCATACTTAAAAATACATTACTCCCGCCTCTCTAATCTGAGGCACACTGGGTTGTACAATGTTGGTAACTACATCTCCATTCACTTGTGTTATGTGGTTAATTTGGTAAAGAAGTGGGGTACACAAAATGCCTCAGCAACCTGACCTCTGTTCAAAGAACCTAGCTGGAAACCAGTAAATGGTGGTAGGAGTTGTTTAATCTGATTTTTACAAGTAATAACTAACATGAACAGGCTTGAGCTTTAGGTGACAATTAGATGCAATATCAGTGTTGTATCTTACTTTTGAGTCCTTTGCAGATAACATTAAATTATTGACCTTAGAAAGGGTTGAAATGTATCATTTTCCTGAGATGTTACTTCTCTTCTCATCCTTCTCCATGTATTTTTTGCAGCTCCATAAACTGTTCTTTTTTAAAGGGTTCAGAAACTAAGTAATAAAACATTACCAGCTCAGAGTGTCTGTGGTGCTCTACTGGCAGCAGTGCTGTGGTGTCTTATGAGTGGGAACGGAGAGGAAGCTAAGAGATAGACCCTAGTCTGTCTGTGCAGTGTGTTGCCTCTGTGCTGGGGTAAAGGTGATGGGTTCCCTTCTGTGAGGCCAAGCTCTGAGTTTGTAACAACAGAGGAGACCATGCAGGGATAGAACATGCAAATATTGTGTCTTCTTATACCTCCTCCATTCTTCCCTCCATCCAGAGGTTCTTGTGGCATTGCTTGCAGCCAGAGCATTGCTTGTCCTTCTGCTTGGACTCGTAACTCTCTGTCTCTAAAAAGCTTTATTTCTGCTGAGGGAAAAGGAGGCTAGTAGGTAAAAAATGTTGGGATGTACGTGGAAGAGTGATCCCTGTAGTTCTCTTGGCGACGATTTGCACACTCGTACCAACTAGTCCATAGCAACAACTGACAACAGGGACTTCTCTATCCTCTTCTGTCTGAAAGCTAAGTGCTAAAAACAGATGCTAATTGTACGGTTCCAAAGAAAAAGAAAAATAGCTTGCTGGGGTGACTCAGGACATATCCCCGCTGTTGTGTGAGGGAAAATGGTATTTAGATTTTTCTGTGGTTAACTGCGGCTTGTTGGGGGCAGAGGAAGGGTATGCATCTGCATGCAAAACTCACAAGCACCACCCTGAACTATTTTAAGTCTTGGCGATGAAACTGGTGATTATCTGCTGTCTAAGTTGTTAGCAAATGACTGTTCAATGCCATAGTGGGACAAGCTGAACTCAGTGAAAAATAAAGAATGAGATAATAAACAGAATTTTATGTGCTCCTTTTGAAGCATGAAACTTTCTACAAATCACATGTTGTTAAACAAAGGCATAAAAACTTATTGAAAAGCTGAAGGTGGCAACACTTAAGACAAAAATGTAAATGTGACTCTGGTGCATGTATTTCTACCTGAGGGAAATCAGTGCCTGTGAAAACATTCAATATAGGAATTCCTACGAAAATGAAAACACTCAAGGCAAGAATTTATTACCCTACAATTATATTTTTTTATTATGTTCTTGAACATCCAGTCAAGTGGTAGGAATGCAGTGACTGTAAGAAGAAACAAGGACTTAGGACAGCATTTTACTTCTCAGGTTAGACACTTAAGCTTACAATTAGGCACCTAAGTAATTAGCATCATCATCTTAGCTACTAAGCACATGAATGAAAATCTTTTTCAGAAAAATTCACTAAAGTTGCTTATTTAGGTGACTTATAGGCACCAAAGCTTGGCAATACTGTCTATAAGTTTCCTGTGCCTTCAGTTACTTTAGTTGAAGGGATTGTAAAAGTTCACTTGTTACATGACTTCACACACCACAAATGGATTTTTGTCATTGTAAAGCTCCACATACTGGAGTCAGGTTATTAATTAAGAGACAGTTTTTTGCTGTGATTTGCAGGAAACATTGGTTCCAAGCTGTTGGTTTCTTCAAGCTGTCTTTTAAGTATTTCCTCAATTGTTTGAATAACAAAAGACTGCATGGAGGAGTAAGTCTTTTTACCTTAGTATGGTCCTTCTTTGTCTTACGTGTTCTAAACTTCTGTCTTTAGGGCGTCTTCTTCATCATTGAGACAGACATAATTTTTTTCTCAGTAGTGGTCTAAGGTGCTAATGAGATTGTTTATGCAGACTGCAAGTACCTATCAAGAAGAAGAGCTACTTTTACAGACACCAAAAATGAAAATTATGGCTCTTGACGCTGCTTTACAACCTAAGCCTTCTGGTTATGAGGTCTTACTTCTTTCAGTGAACTATCAGGTTCACAGAATCACAGAATAACCAGGTTGGAAGAGACCCACCAGATCATCAAGTCCAACCATTACAGTACACTCCAGGTCCAGCCTCCAGGCTGCAAAATCCTCCAATAATCCCTCCAGACCAGACAGGATTCTGCTGTTAGGATGAAGCCAGGGTTGAAAGAGAAGCAGCACCGGTATATTTGAGGCAGTTCTCCAGGAATCAGCAGCAGTGGTGGTCAGGGCCAGAAAGCAGTAGCAAGCAGCTACTTGTCACCAATGAGCTCCTGATGACGGGAGGCCTCACCTTGCTGGTCTGTGGCCCTGCATCCCATGGCATAGTTGTCTGTGAATGGAAGGAATAACCTTTGTATTAGTCATGAAGAGATGCATTTATTGTATTATAATGCACTGTACTGTTGGGACTAGGTATTAAGGTGGAATCATTTACATTAATTCTTAAGGCAACCGTGCCCTGAATATTTGTATGCCATGTCTTCGGCTGGTCTTAAGAAGATCTCCAGTTGTTTTGCCTGTGTACACTTGGGGGTTGCTAGTGTGGTTGGCAAATTAACCTAATGTATGAAGAAACCAGGATAACTCGCTTCCAAACTTCTAACAAATTCATGGCTATTGCAAACAATCAACTATGGCAACCCACTGTGTTAAAGGCAGACAGGGCTCACTGCTTGTGGGATCCTCTGGTATTTTGTGTGGTATCTAATGTTCTGCTCTTTTAAAACTCCAGATGCTAATGTCAGGATGACACTGTGATTGTGAGCTTTTGTTAAAAAGAAAAATAGTAATTTAGAAACAATAGTCTTCAATATGATAACGAGAAGCTTGAAAATGTAAACCCTAAATAACCATGAGAAAGCAAAGGCAACATTTCTGTGTTTTTAGATGTAGAATTTTTAATCCAACTTTTGGTGGATGCCCAGCAATGGACTCAGTTTCACTCAGATGCTTGGCTTTCCCTGCACATGTCCTGTCACTGGAGAGCATTGTCCAACTTTATTTCTCTTACCAGTGAGAGGGTTTGCCACTGTGAAGTGTATGTTTACAATGGATGCGCTGTGGTCCCTTTTTGTGGTTCTTTTCCTCCATTTTGACAAATACTTATGTTTCCACTGCCAGAAATAATAAGATGGAGTGAGTGAAGGGTTTGGGGGTGAGTGAAAAGCAAAGATGGGGTGTGTGATGACAAAAGGAGCAGAATTTTGTGGGGGTGGAATGGAGAGGAAGAGGAAGCTGAGATATCAGGAAGGAGTATAAGACTTAAGTGCTTTGTATCATTAAACCTACAGCACTTCCAAGACAGAGGTCTCCCTGAGTTCTAAACAACATTATTTTTGTCTAGTTACCATAAACTGATAAACAGGAAATGTGTTATAGTAATAAACAAAGGACAGGAAAAAGGAAACAGCACTAATCAAACAGGAACACAGCCTGGGAATGCAAAAAGGAACAAACAAGAGTTACATTTCGTCCCATTCTTGCTCAGGATTGAGAATGATAATGAGTATAAAAAAAGCGCAGCACAAAAAAAGAAAGAGGCAACTGTGGTAGAACAGAAAGGAAGACCAGCATTGTCAGAGACCTTTGGGGGCCATTTTTATTGCTAGGAAAGAGGATGGGAGCTCTTTGCCTTGTGCAGACTCTAGCTCTTACATGAGAGAGTTTTACAAGCTTGTCAGAATAAAGCCATATTAGCATGAAAACATGTACAATACTCAGCAGTTGCCAAAACTGGGCTATGCTCATGTTGGGTGGAAAGTGAAAATATACTTTCATTTTTATACATATATTTTATATATATACCTACATATATGGATGGATGGATTTGTGTGGGAACATTCCTGTTTCCAGCCTTTCTAGCTTTTACTTCAGGGCTAGGGAGTATCCTTAAATGTATCCTTTGTTCTTTTTTTGTATGTTTGTTCTGTGTTTTAGCCACCAAACCCTCTTCAGAAAACAGACTGTTTCTGTAGAGAAACTTGAGTCAAAAATAAGTCCTTGTGTTCTTGTAAATGGTGTTCCAGGACGCTCATCCTGAAAACAAAACTACTTCCTTTGAAATGTTCTGTGATAAATTTTATTGAATTATGATTCACTTAATAACCCCACAGCTTTATGTTGCAACTAAAACACAAAGGTGAATAATGTAGAAGCATTTGGATTTACTTTCTGTGAATGGAATGTTCATAAATAAAATACCTTAATGAGAAAATTAGTTTCCAGTGGATAAAATCTTGAATCATTGAAATATCTGATTGTCCTTCATTAATGACCTAGATAATGTGGTAGATTGCACCATAAGCAAGTCTGCAGATGGCACAATGCCAGGAGGACTTGTTGATACACCAGATGGTTTTGGTGCCATTCCAGGGAACCTTGACAGGCTGGAGAAATGAGCCAATGGGCAGCTTATGAAGTTCAAAAAGGGGAAATGCAGGGTCATGTCGCTGAGGAATAACCCCATGAACCAATACATGCTGAATGCTTACTTTCTAGAAAGAAGGCCCTGCAGATCCTGGTGGACTAGAATTTGGCCATGAGCCAGCAGTGTACTGGTATCTGCTGAAAGGCCAAAAGACAATGAACACACACACCAAAGTACAATCCATTTAAACATAAGATTTTTTTTTTTTACAGTAAGGCTGATCAAACATTGGCACAGGTTTCACAAGGAAGTTGTGGAGTCTCCTCCCTTGATCATACTCAAAGCTGACTGAATAATGTCCTGAGCAACTTACTTTTGCTGACGCTGCAAAGACAGGTTGGACTTGGTGGAAGACTTCCATCCTCGGCTATTCTGTCATTGTGTAAAATAAAAACACAAGTCAAAACAATAAAGATGGGCTAAAGAATAAATGGTCAGCAGTTCACAGTGAAGGACAAGAAGGAGAATATTTTAAAGAAACCCTCTGAATATTTCATTTCTGAAGGTACTTAAAAAAACAGGAGATGCTGCTGAGCGGAGCTTTGGAGGTGACAGGAGGGAACAAGCAGTAGCAGGAGCTCTCTGAGGTTTCCTCCTCTAGACCATACAGATGGCTGAATCAGGAGGCAGTTGGGGAGGACATTCATGGGTTCTTGGATGATAGAAAAGAAGTGCAGGTGGAGTCTCAGCAGGCATTTTGGAGAGGGCTTACATGTTGACAGACACAGTCACTGGTAGGGATATGGTTGGCTCCCACTGTGTGCCTCAGTCCTCTTAGTGCCCCTGACTGAGTAGGTGGTGTCCAGTCTAGATGGATGCTGAGCTTGGGCTTGAGAACAGGCTTAGTTCTGGCATAAATGCTTTCTCATTCAGCTCTTGTCATCACCTGTTTCTCTCACTTTTCTTCCAAATTGGCTTTAGCTGATGATCCAGTTCTGTCCAATCATGAAAAAATTACTTAGATACTCTTCAAGGAGTGCAGCAAAGATAGCTTTGGAAAGAAGTACTAACCCAATATGCAGACGGTAGAGGCATAAGCTGAAAATCCATCTTCCATTTCTTCTTTCGTTCTTCATGCTGGAAAATAGTGCCACAGAGGTCTAAAGAAAAGAAACTAGACAGGGTTAACATACACTACTTGCACTAACTTCCCACTTTTTACCTTAAAGAAAGGAGTGAGATACCACTCCACTATAGATCAGGGTACCTGCAGCTTCCAGCCTAATTAATAGTGGACTGTGCTTGTAGCTAAGAGGTATGTTCCTCTGTCAGAGGGGCACTGACATGGTTTCTTCACCCATTATCAGCATGAAGGAAATGCATAACTGCTTTGTGAGGAGCCTGACTTTGACAGCCTGGGAGCACATTTTCTAGACCTGCATTTTCCCTGCAAATACCCCAGTTTCAGTCAACAGACATGCCTGTAACTGGCATCAGAGGATGAATTCAGGTGTTGATTGGCTTCAGCACCTTTAGGCTGTCAAATACAGACCTTGTTCATTCCTTTCTCTCACCACTGCATGCTCTGATCATCATCTTGTTTTCCATTCCCAACACAAGCAAAAGCTGTGGCAGACCAGCAGTGGAGGAGAAATAACAAGTTCAGAGCAGACAGCTCTTCCTACGTGACAGACCATTTCATTAGGCAAAAGGCCCAGTCAGACTAGGCACGTATGATGTAATTGAGCTGATTTGGCTTAATTTGTGTAGTGAAGAAAAGGACACAATTGTATAATTGACTCATTCCGACTAAAATGGCAACAACAGAACAAACCTCAACTTTTGCCTATATGAAACTGATGAAGTCATGAGCAGAAATACGAACTGTGGCTAACAGGACAGCTCTCTTAACACCAGGCACAGAAAACAACACAGTCCACCATTACAGCACATAAGGGTATGAGCATGTGTTGCCAGATATGAGTGTGGTTTAAAACGCTGGTAAATTATGATTCTTAGATGTATGAGCCAGTTCTGCAGCTTTATTAAAGTGCCACATTTTCCCTCAGGCCACATTTTGAACCCATACCCTATCTGCTAAAACTTCTGATACTTTATTTTTTTGCACACACTAAGTGCTGAATACAAGTATGAAGAATTTTGGTAATAACAGTGGAACATGCACACTGGCCAAGCGCACAGCAAGCAAATCCTTTATGCAGCCTATTTCTCCTCAGTATTATTAGTAAAACTATTTAAAGTTTAATCAGTCTTTTCAATTCTCGGCCAGGCTCTTGTTCTAATGTCTGAGTGAAAGTAAAATGAAAAATCTCTAATGAAAAATTCCCTAAGGAAGTTCTGTGCCACTAAGCTGATACAGGTGCAACGCACCAACCTGCTAAAGCAAATTACTCTGGCTTTGAAAACCTGAGACATTTATTCTTGAGTTCAAATTTTAAAACCTTTAGAAGTCAAATGTTAGATGTAGAAACCTGGGAGTAAAGCAAACCAAAGTCTGCATAAGTTAGTTTTGGCAAAATTAGTAAAGAAAACTGAACAAAACAAAATAGGATCAAGGGAAGGAGAAACCCATGAACATAAAGGCACTTATAGTGTGATTTTTTTTTTCAAAGTGGATTTGCACCAAAATCTTTACATAAACTGTAAACTTCATAAAAAAATCAGGCTTGAAAGGGTTTCGTGGACAGGGCTCTTGTTTATTATGTGAAACTGATGTCAGTCCAGGTGGAGGCTGTAATGAAAATAGTTACATGATTTCAGCAGAGTTTCTTTGAAGGTTAATCCAACATCAGAAACCCATCATGTCATATATCACCCACTGGCCAGATTTGCTTCCATCTAGAAAGCCCTAAGACTGGATGGAGGGTACATAAACTGACCTACAAATCTTTTGTATGATAGTGGCTCTGTAAATGTAGGTTAAAATCTTTTGATGCTTATTATCAATAGCTTGAAAGTTTTCATCACAAAGATAAAAGGCTAGTTTTCCCAGAAATACACATATAACTGTCTTGTGCATGAAAAATATTCTCCAAGTGTGAATGGGTTCAGTGTTTACACAAATAAATACCTGGGGGCACCTGATTTGCAGGCTAGTCCCACTCATGATACATGTGACGTAAACCATTTAAAAAGTAAAGCAAACGGTATCTTTTCAGGAAATAAGCTATAACCCCATAATGGAGAACAGGAAAGAGGATAATTCAGATGAGATAAGAAACTCATCCACATATCCTCTCATCTTGACTTTTTATGAGAAGCTGAGGAGAAACTCCTCTCAGGAGGTCCCACACTTGGACTAAACAAGCCTCCAGGATCCAAACATCTCAAGAACTTCTTTGCATGAGCCTATTTCCAAGGAAAATAAAGGAAGGGGAAAGGAAGTCCTGATTTTGACTTGAAAAAAGAGGAGTATTTTCTTTCATGACAGAAGAGTTGTAATACGCTGCCTCTGTCTGTTGCTGGCTGGGAAAACAAGTATACAGAAATTCTCTATTAACGCTGACTGTTATAACTTTACCTGGGTTAAGGGAATTGCAATTGCCCTTGATTGAGGCTCAGCCACTATGCATTTAGGTAACTATCAATCACACACATACACAAAAAAGGCTGCATTTACTTATTATGGTGTATGCACCCCAGTCTTAACAAAGTACTTGCATTAAAACCAGTCCCTTGCAAAGGAAGGCTTTATTCCAACACTGCAGGAAGGAAACCTGTCTCTTGCAAATTCTGCATTTCAGATTTCTGACTCAGGCTGTCAGGAGGGCTGGGAAGGCTGCTCTGTCTCCCCCCACCTCCCTGACCACACCTCCTCTCGTGTCCTGCACTAACAGCACAGAGAGGATCCACTGCTCATAGCTAGTATCTGGATACCTTGTCAGATATTGTGTAGAGTCCTGTGTGTCTCCTGGAAGCTGAAATGCTGATTGAGAAACCAGTGGAAGGTGCTGAGGGGCAGGGCGAGGATCTCAATATTCATCACCACGTGCCTTTTTCTGAGCACAGGTAGCAAAAGCAAGACAGCACCTTTTCACACAAAGAAGATACTGCCTTTCTTCTTCCCTTCATGAGAAGGGTACTGGTTCTTCTACATAACCTAAATGTCCCTTTTTTGGCAGAGGCGGGATCTCCTACCTTCTAGAGGTTGTGCTAGTTAGATGAATCAAGAGGAAATGTCTTTGCCAGGAACACTGTGTGTGTCAGACCCTGTAAGAGCATGATCAGAAAATGCCTGGAGAAGCAGACCTGCAGGTAACATAGATCTGCTAATAACTTGTTTAAGAATGGCTTAAACATGTAACAGCACACACATATCTGCTCCTCAGTAGTTATGACACAGTGATAGGCAGTAATTTAGGCAGGCAGACAATTCCAGTGCCTCCCTAGGCAAATACATTTGAAAAATTGCTTGGGGATTCATGGACTGAATTCAGGTAGCTCAAGTGGCAGATGGAGGTCTCAGCCTTTTGAGGTCTGATCCTCTCATGGTTTTCTCAACAAGGGGTAGAGAACTGAAATTTTTTTTGCAAGAGAAATTGTGCTGTTAGTGAAAAAAAAAGTTACAAATCTCTGCAATTTCTGCAGGGCAGACATTTTCTAAGCCAGGCAGCAGTTTCCCAGCACAGTCTATAGAAGCAGCTTTATTCACCTCTGCCACTGTACTCAGCTGTGCATGAGCTCCCTGAGTGCTTGCTCAGTAGGGTGGAGCACATTCAGACTTCAACTAGACCTCAAATACACAACTTCAGATAGATATATTTTCCTGCTCCAGGTTTACCATCACTGACAGTCTTTGGTTCTGATATGTAAAAGCTAGCACCAGGAGAACCATGTACTTAGTTTTTAGTTCTGAATTTTTTGAGTTCTTTTTCCTTCTGTCAAGACCAGCTCCTCTGCAAAGTGGCAAGTCAAGAAGTGTTCTATTAAATGCTTGTTTACTTCCACCTAAATCCCACTTTCACCTTCCTGCTGCCGAACTTGGCAGTGTTAATTTTATGGTTGGACTTAATGATCTTTAAAATTTTTTCTAACCTAAACTATTCTGTAAATAAATAACCCCTGAATTCTGTTGACTAAGCATTTTTTCATGATGTATGAGGGACACAGGTTTTCTTCATGGCTAGAACTCACTTACACAGTCCAGGTTTCCAGGCCATGCTCCACTCCAGAGTATTAAGTCAGCTGTAGGCTGACGTAGTCAAGAGGCCACACAGAAGTGCAATGCTTCATTTTGTGTACAAACAGATTCAGCAAGTCTGGGAACACATGGTACGTGCCCTATAACAAATGCAGAATAGCAGGAATCCTGAGATCTTTCATAATTCAACAGCTTTGTAAGTGTAATCAATGATTATATGTTGTACAGACATTCCTCAAACCTGGCTGCAGATCTAAACCAAAGGTGACATCAGTGTAATTTTCATTTTTTTAAAATGATTTATAAACAAGGAATAAAGACAGAATGACACTTGTTTCGTGGCCAGCACAGGATTCAAAGGGAAAGAAGAGAGCGCTAGGCATAGTGTATCTGTATCTCAGAGGTTCCGTGAGTCTCCAGGAGGCCCCAGATCCCACTTTTCCCAGAAACATTAATTAGTTTGCTATTACTGTCATAGATATATTCTTCTTAGTGTCTGATAGCAGGTATGGATTTGGTATTATACTTCCATTGGGAATTTAATAGCTTCTGTCCTGAAACAGAACTATTGCTGTATTAGTCAATTCCAAAAAAAAAAGTTTAAAAAAGAAAATATTTTTCCTCAAGATAATTTTTTATAGAAAACAAATACAGATGATAAAATGTTCTTTCTAACCTCATTTTTATGTTTCCTGTCTTTGAACAACTGCTCATTCCTGGTCAGTTTTGTTTCCCAGTATCCCATCTGAGCATCATTACACATTGAATCACCTTTTTATCACCTCAGAAGCAGTGGTTAGTAACATACTACTTTCTCTGGGTTACTCTTGTTCAAAGAAAGCAATATATTACTTTAGGGACCAAGTTTCTTTTCTTGTGGTTATTGATGCTATCATCTGATATCCATCAACGAAGCTTTTTATTTTGTATATATCCGTGTGTAATACAATTGTCTGGAGAACCAATATGAGCTTTTAAAAATAATTAAAGCAATGTACGACTTCTTTTATGTGTGACAGTAAGAGAAAGCCTTGTACAATTAAAATACCGGTACTGGTTTGGTTTAGTTCCCAGATGTGCATGTTCCACTTCTCCCGTAACTCTCCGAAGACCTCAGTTTGGCTCAGTATAGCAAGCCTGTTAAAAAACCTCCCCCATGACATCCATATTAGAGCAGAACTACTTGGCTGCTAGGAGGATTCTGGAGCTTGAATGTTTTCTTTTTTTGTGTACTAAAAATTGTTCGATGCTAGGCCATGACATCATCTTGTCCCGAATCCTATCTTTATAGTTTTAACTGCTTTGCTTTCCCATGCTTACAACACATTGAGCACCTTTAGTAGCTTGTTGATTCAGTGGAGAAAGTTTTTACTCTTTCATCCAAAATCTAACAAGCAAACATTGATGATGTAGCATGAGCGGAGGGCTTTATTTGCTGAAGGCTGCCTCTCAGGGGAAGTTCATTCGCATATTTGAAGAGCTGAGGATGTAGTACAGAAACCAAGCTGACTGCGATAAGACCCTGTGGGGTGAAACACCAGAGTATTTTCTGTGTTTATTTAAACTCTTGTATCTGTGAGTAACTTAAAATGTTGATTGTATTTTATCAAAGACTTGTGATTCAGTTTTCTCAAGAGGCCCATAAATATGACTGTCTTCTTAGACTATGAACAATCTACATTGCAATGCCAGGATTTAAAACAAACAAACAAAAGAACCCCAAAATCTTTCCTAAGACAATTGCTGAGATTTTAAAGCCCTATAAATTAATTAGCTTTCCAAAAGGAAGAGACAATGAAGTCTAGCAGAGTCACTGACTTCCCAAAATAATGTACTAAGCAAACCAGAATCTGATCCAAGGCTTGTTGAAGACAGTTAAAGGAATCTTTTCACTCCATCAGGAGTCTAAAGAGTTTTCTACATCCAATAGCACCATGAAATATTGGGAATTGTGACTCAAATTTTATGGCATTTTACAGTCATTTGGACGTAGGACATTTGGAAGGAATATCTACTTTATAGATGACAACAACACAGAACTAGATTTTTAATTATGTAATCATTGGTTGAACAGTGACAGGAGTCTCTGCTTTAGTCTGTCTGGTCAAGAACCCACAAATATATGGGTAAAATTCCTACCAAATTTCTGCCTTTCCTTGGCTGAGCTGATGCTTATACAGTATTGTGCAATAGATACAGTAGCATGTTGTGTATATCAACCATCATGCTGCGACTGATACCCTGTTAAAACTTGCTGCTCAATATGTAGCTAAGAAATAATCATGCTAAATACTATTTCTGTTGGAAACAATTTTTAATGTTTGTGATAGTCGCTAAAAGAATTACAAATACACAATTCCATACACTTGGAATCTGAAATACTCCACAACTGACTGACAGACTGACTTTCATGACCCAGCTAGCCCAGAATGTTTTCTTCTGGCACAGCAAATAAGCAAACACAGAAACCTCTCTACTTTCTGTAACAAGATTATAATCATCTACATATGTAAACTATAAAATACAAATTAACTGACCTCCATAATTAACTAACCTCTTCTCCTGTGCTAAGCTCCTCTGTTTCTGTAGGATCACAATTTCATTTTAGTTGTGTGTCTGCTTTAAAGAGCCACATAAACAGAGATCCACTGGGGAGAATAGGAGACTTGCAGCTGATGGGATTTTGACCAAATCATCCACAGTGAAGAAAGAACTGTGACTGCTTATGATGAAACAGGATGGATTTGTGGTTTTGGATTTGTGGTTTTAGATTTGTAGTATTAGTCTAAAAAACATTTTCTAATTAAGACTGTCTTAAAAGACAACACATTCTAAGAATTAACTTTGTGATATTTTACTGAAAAGAAAAATTGAAAAGCCAAACTTCCAAGGATGTGCATTTGATTTTCACATATTTCTGTCTAAATTCATGAGTACCCATCTGCTGCTCTCGAGTATTAACTAAATGTAATGATATTAGGGAAAGACAATTATTTCTCAGGTTTTGTTTAGTTTTGGAAAATCGAACTTTTATAGTATTCTGGGCATTTTTGCCACATATGCTTCATAAAGGATTGTGAGACATATAACTTCAGGTACCTTTTTTTTGTTTTCCAGTTCTAGAGCTAAGGGATCAAGCAGCCAGCCAAGAAACACCACAGAGGAATGTGTTCAGGGAATAGTAGTTCAGGTAAATGGTTTGGCAAGTTTCCTTCTGTTGCACCATTAAATTCCAGAGGACTAGGCTTGTCAGGACTCAGTGCAGCCTTCTGCATAAGTTACAGCCCGATGGGGCTCCCAGATCCACTAGGTTCACACAGCAGAAGCCTGCCAGCAATGCTGTGGAGAATGTAACTCTTTTAAAACCAGATGTGGCCTGCAGCAGCAGAGAAGCTGATATTCATGCATTCACAATATGTCCGGATAACCTCACCCCATCAGCCTCTTGCTGTCAGCATTTTAAGAGATTTTCCTGGAGCCTCCTATAAATTGGTATTTTTTCTAGAAAAATACACCTTTCATGGAGTTCCAGAGGTTTTGTCCGCAAAACATGGAGTGTAAGAAAGTTTTTATTGTCTTTTAAAATGCTTTAGAGGTTCTACAGTTCAGGGGTTTTATCGTGTTCTGGCTTTATCCCTATTGAATTTTGCTAAATACTTTTATAAAGGAAATAATTCATTAATGGTGGTAGCCCTTAACACAGGCCTAAACGAGGAAGGGAAGTCTGACTTCCTTGTTGCTGGTGATGGAAGTACATAGGAAATCCTTGCCCAGTCCTCCCACCCAGTACTTGGCATGGGATGTAGTTGAAGAGCAAAAGGTCTCAGACTGGGGAAACACTATATCTAAGGTGATTACAATTTATTAGGGCTATACACTAACAAATCCTCTTCTCTAATTAGGGAGACTGGCAGAGAAGGGAGTAAATTGCAGCTGAAAAGTAAGACAGGAAGGTAAGCTGATAAGGAGAGTCTCCCTGAGCAGAAGCCTGTGGGTGCTGCTGTCAACGCTGCCTGTTTTTAGCCCCATGGTTAACAGTAGGCCAAGTGAAAATCGGTGTTGCTCATTGAGTGCCACAGTCTTGATAGCACCCTGATTTCAGCTGTCGCATCTTTAGTCAAGAGAAATGAACTTGAGCAAGAGAAAGAGGGAAGGAACAACAGGAGGATTCTTTAGAGTTCTTAAAAAGATTGCTCAGGGAAGAAAATATAGACTATGTGGGTTTGAAGTACTTGCAGGCTGTAAGAAAAAAAAAAAGATCCTTTCTCAAACTCTTTCATTTGACATCAAAGTATTACTTTGTCATGTTTGGAGTGACAGAATCAGATTTTTCCTACTTTCACTGAACCTAAAAACTCTTAGTGATGGAAAATTGTCTTGTTTAATGTTTTCACAGTGGCTTCTTTGGTCTTTGACTTTGCTCGTTCACTCCTTATTCTATAGTCTCCACCTATAAAGCATACCCACTGTAGAACTGTCTTATATTCTATCTTCTGTTCTTGTTACTAGGAGTGTGATCTCAGTGATGAATGTTTATAACACAGCTTGAGGAATTTCATCCTCCCCTGGTAAACTGTGCAGGAGATTCCCTTAATGGACAAAGAAGAATGTCTGCTGGACTGTAGCCAGAAGCTTGGACTTGCTTACAAAGAAGAAAATACGTGTTTAACTTTCAGGTATTGTGTACAGAAGATATATTTTATAGAACTATTCATGTCTCTTCCCATAACCTAAAATGGAACCAGTGGAAGATTAGTGTACTTCACTGTTTTAAGGTAAATCACTTAGTTGTGACAAGTTTAATTGTGCCTCTTGACCAGATGTCTTACAAGGCTGTCCTGCTCTGTTTTCTTCTACAAATACCACTAACTGAGAAAATAAATTACAGATGACTGTGAAAAACTAAAGAGAGCTAAAAGGTATGAAAAGAGAAAGTGATACTAAGCTTTATTCACAGGTGTAAGGATTCTGACTTGAAACAACAGATTAAAAACTGCAGCACTGTTGTAACTTCCCTAAATAATTTGCTTGAGCAAGGTTTGGAACTTAAATTCAACAAGCTGTGATGTTAGATTTATGCTTGTGCAGTTCACTTTATTATGGCCTGAATAAAGACTTCAGGATGTGAGCTATTCTGAAGTGTACGTGACAAAGGGTGTTCTCAGCTTAAGTGAAATTTACTGCACAAAAGTTTCTAACCTACATTGAAGTGAAGCAGAATCACTATGTGTTGTCTGGCTAATCTATTATGTTGCAGTTATTGTAAAGGAAATACACATGCTCACTGCTATATTGAACAAGGGCTACTAGAAGGCAGAGACCCTAAGAATATTCATGCCAAATGGTTGTTGAACATGTCGCTGCTTGCTTAGAAACTGCAGATGCCTAGCAGTTAAAAAACAGAGTTTCAAATAGGACCTAAGCATCACTGAGGCAGCAGCCAGGATGTGCTAGTGCCTTTCTCTGTTTGAGAGCACTAATTGAGAACTATCAATTGCCCTCTGTTTCCTCTCCTCACTCACTAGTCTAGGTTAAATGTCCATTAACTATAGCTTCTTGGAAAATGTTATGTGCCAGAAATGGAAAGCATGGAAGCAACAGTTCCATGCAGCCAATGGAGTTATTAAAAGCCAATTAATCCATTGTGCTGCTGCACCTCAAAAAGGGGAGAGACGGTACCTCTTTTTCCTTACAGCATCTTATCTCTGCTGCTGTTTCTGGGCTGGAGAAGGATGGATGCTCTTTCTGCTGTTGGTATTGCCTGAGGTGCCCTGGAATAGGAGACTGACTGCTCTTCATTGAAGCCCTGGAGAACAAGAATTTCTCTCCCATATTTCTGGAAAAGACTATCTGTCCAAAGTGGGATTACTGTGGAAATGTGAGTTTAAGCCTGGCCCCACCTCTCATTTTCACAGGCTCCCTCACCCATTGTAGCTTCCTTATTGAGCTGTCAAGACACCCAGAAAGCATGCAAACTGCTGATAGGGAAAGCCAAGTACGTCTGCAGGGGAAGCAGGCAGCTTGGCATAACACCAGGCTTCTGTAACAGTCAGTGTACTGCTCAGAAACCTGAGAATTGCAGTTTGGTGGTTGCTTTCTTTCCCCCAATGGAGGTATTTTCAGTCAGAAATTTCTAGCCAGCTCTGCTCAGTCTTGTTACCACTGCTCCAAATGAGAAAAGCGAAATGGCCCAGAGAGCCTTGCACTGGAAAGATGCAGGGCCTTGTGAGACCTGGCATACATTGGGTCTATAGCCCTGGCTGCCACAGCCCAAACACGAATACACTTCCAAAATGTCATATATTCCCTTCAGAATTAAGTACACATGTTCGCTCTAGTGTGACTGCCAAAATATTGCATGTGCCTTGCCATGGACTTCAAATAAAGAGGTTTATGCAACACTGTAGTCCTCGGATAAAAAGCTCAGCTTCTTATTAAAGTCATAGTCAATATTCTTTGAATTTAAAAGGAAAGTGAATTTTCCTGCTATTTTTTTCCCACAAAGAAGTATATGTCTTTTTTTATTAAACACTCAATTGCTTAATAACTTGCTCTTCTTACCTTACCTGACTGAAATGCATTTATAGCCAAGCTGGACAAGGCTTCTGTTGAAGTATGTAGAACTACCAAACACTGAGTCCAAAATTACTACCGCTGAAAATGGGCTCTTAAAATGAATCAGGTCATTGCTCCTGATGAGTAGCATTATTAAAATGTTGCTGTGACTTTGCTGGCTCAGCTTAAGCAACAAATCGTCATGTCTTTACATTGCAGCTCTCCAGGTACTACTCTTTTCCATATATTAGGAAGTGAAACATGATGAAAATATGAAGCTTGTGCTTAGTGTTTTTCACTTTCTCATGGTATTTAGATGTAGCTATTACAAAGAAAAACTAGAATATAAATCATAACTTGACTTTTTAAACTTGAGTGCCTATAATGATGCTGTCTTCCAGCTTGGTTTGAGTTAATTTTTATTATGCGTTTCGGTTAAACACTTATTATGGTCTTAGGACCATCACAGATAAAGACTGCCATTGCCTCAAAGAGATTAAAACATATTTTTAAAAAATAGCAGATAGGAGAAAATGCACTGACAAACCTGTGTTTGTTGAAATTCTGGTCAAGCTTCTTTGCTGCACCAGACTGCTGTTCAGCACAACTCTTAGGGAGAAGGCAGCCAAGATAAGCAGGGAAGTTATCACAGCTTCATGATTTCCTTCTCATCCTCCTATTTCAGTTCAAAATAGATTGTAGGACATCTTGCCAAAGGTTGAAGCTAAAGCCATCCTTTTTAAGACCAAAGAGACAATGATGATCACGTGAGCTGGCCTCCTACATAACACAATCCAAATATCTGTTTGAAATAATTTCCATGACAAGGGTGTCTTGCAATAAGCAGAGTTCAGCATATCCTAGGTGCACAAGAGCAAGATTCAGCAGTCTGCAGCCTGAAGCAGATGGACAACTACTGATATCCAACTCAAATACCTGTTACTCTTTGAAGGGGCCTTTCCACAGAAGTTACAGGAAGCCTACACCTATGTACCCTGGTTACACACTTACGTTCAGGAGGAAGGAGTCCAGGTCACAGTCACCTTTGTTACAGGGACAAACTCTCTCGGCATTTAAAGTTTTGCGGGCTTTCTCCACCTTCCTTTATTTCTTGCTTCTTTGCTTTTACCTCCCATTTTTATTTGTGATTATTCCACTTTTCAAAGTACCTGTTCTGCTGCTTTCATTCCTCTGACTTTTTTTTTTTTTTTTTGTAAGAATCAAAGGACAAGATGCTCTGAGCTGAGTCATTTTCATTAAGGGTAAACTTACACAGAGTTGCACCATGACAATTACTCCCATTCAGATCTATACTAGAAACAAGAATAAACATCACAAAGATCTTTGCTGCTTTCTCAACTAGTCCTGAGATATCTGTTACTCTCACTTTGGTACAGGATACAAGTAGTTAAGTGCTCTTTCCTTTCTCCACTTGAATCTTTTACCCCTTCTGCTACAACAGTCCCAATGAATTATGCACCTTCAAGGTGCACTTCCATGAGATAAGTCAATCAGTCACTTTTTTCTTTCAACTCCTGGGCATGTGCTCCTTCCTGTTTTCTCACACTGGGCTTTGCCTTGAGCTGATTCAACTCACTAGTCTGGCAGAAGACTAACTGAATGTAAGACAGTGATTTTCAGCCAAGTCAGTGAGCTAAGCCACCCAGTGAACACTGGATTTCATGCAAGGGAGAGTGGAAAATCACAGGGAAAAACAGGACACCTGATTTGGATGGCATCAAGCAGCTTTGTTTTCCACTGACCATTTTTCTTTCGCCATCATTCATAGAATCATAGAATCAATCACAGAATCATCATAGAATGTTTTGGATTGGAAGGGGCCTTAAAAATCATCTAGTTCCAACTTTCTTGACACAGGCAGGGGCACCTGCTACTGGATCAGGCTGCTAAAAGCCTCATCCAACCTGGTCTTGAATGCCCCCAGGGATGGGGCATCCATGACTTCTCTGGCCAGCCTACTCCAGCACCTCACCACCCGCACAGTAAAAAATGTCTTCCTAATATCTAATCTAAATCTCCCCTCTTTCATCTTAAATCTGCTTTCCCTCATCCTATCACCACAATCCCTGGTAAAGAGCCCCTCCTCACCTTTCTTGTAGGCAACAGTTTTCCTTTTTTGTTTTTCCTGACTTCTCTCTTTCCTTACCTCTTCTTTAAATGAAACTAGTGAAAACAAAATACTACCATGACTGTTCATATCTTGGTCTCGTGAGGGCTTCTGGGTTCACCCAGGGTACTTCCATAGGGATTAGCCATTACTGCCCACCCTGCAGCCTTCCCTGCTACTTCCCACAGGGCACTTGCAAGAAGATTTTCTAGCCTGACCTGAAGCCAACCACAAAGTACAACAGACAAGTCTTTAAACTCAGTCCTATCAAGTTTGTTCTGGGTTCTCACATGAGAGTTGTCCTGGGTTCTCACACAAACTACCTAAAATGAAGTTGTGGAGAGGAGGGAGCTGGCCTCTTCTTCCAAGTGACAGGGGACAGGACAAGGGAGAATGGCCTCAGGCTCCACCAGGGGAGGTTCAGGCTTGACATCAGGAAAAAGATTTTCACAGAAAGGGTCGTTGAGCACTGGTGCTTGAGTCACCATCCCTGGAGGCATTTAAAAGACGCGTGGATGAGGTGCTGAGGGATAATGGTTTAGTGGTTGATAGGAATGGCTGGACTCGATGATCCAGTGGGTCTTTTCCAACTTCTGATTCTGTGATTCTGTGAGGGGACTCTGGCATGAGGCCCTGGGCATTGTCCTTCTTCTGTGTGACTGAAAGGCATAAGCCTCCCATTGCCCAAGTTGTTGTCTGAGCTTATAAACCTTGTACCACATTGCAGGTACAAACCTCTGCCTGCACTGCAGACAGAAAGGATCGAGTTATTGCTGATTCCAGGGGCTTGGCAGCTTGGAAAACTGCTGAGACTAGCTGATCCTCCCTCAGCTCTCCTAGCTCACACCACCCTTTTAATCCCAGAATCCTAAAATCCTAGAAAGTCCTGGGTTGGGTGGGACCGTAAAGCCGGGCGGGCGCTGGGCGGCGGCGCTCGGGCGCCCCCCGGTGGTACAGAGAAGGGTCTGCACTGGAGGTGTCCTCCCGGGGCACCGGCGGCAGGTGCCGCACAAGCCGTGGAGTTAGAGCTGGAAAGGAGACCCGGAGGACGGTGACTCCTGTCCCTCACTGTTTCAAAGGCGAGTTATATGAGCCTCTGTTCTCCCACGGGTCCTGGAGAAGAGGCTGAGGGGAGACCTCCTTGCTCTCTACAACTACCTGAAAGGAGGTTGTGGAGAGGAGGGAGCTGGCCTCTTCCAAGTGACAGGGGGCAGGATGAGAGGGAATGGCCACAAGCTCTGTTGGGGGGGGTGGGGGGTGCAGTGCGTAGGCTGAACATTAGGAAACAAAAATTCACAGAAAGTGTCATTGGGCACTGGAACAGGCTGTATAGGGAGGTGGTTGATTCACCTTCCCTGGAGGTATTTAAGGCATGGGTGGACGAGGCGCTGAGGGGCATGGTTTAGTGTTTGATGGTTGGACTTCATGATCCCATGGGTCTCTTCCAACATGATGATTCTATGAAAACGGAGAGTTGACCATGTAGACTCATCCCACAGAGACGTGCACACAGACACTTGTCCTAGACCCCAGTGCAAGGCTGTTTTGTAACCCAGCTCCTGTGATAGTCCTCACCAAGGGAGGTGTAGACCGGCTATTGAGAAAAAATTCATTTCTGAAAGAGTGATGAAGCACTGGAACAGGCTTCCCAGGGAAGTGGTGGAATCACCATCCCTGGAGGTCTTAAAAATATATATATGTAGATGTCTCACTTTGGGTCACAGTCTAGTAGGCACAGTGGTGGTGGGCTGACAGCTGGACTTGATGATCTTAAGAGTTCTTTTCCAACTTTAATGATTCTGTGATTCTATGGCTTCCAAACTGTGCCTGCCCATGGCTCACATGCACCGATTTGCTTTTGTGCCAAGTGTGTGCTTTAGCCCAGGTACCCCTTCTCCCTGCCTCCTCCCACAGCGTGAGGATGAAGCTGTGCTGCCTGTGCTTGGCTTACCAGCCAGGCCCTCATCTCTGCTACCTGCACGTCTTGGCAGAAGCTGGCCAGTAGGTTTTTTTGTTGTAGTAGAGTTTGAGGCAAAGAGAGGAGCAAAGTGCAGTGTAGTATCAGACAGTTGTGGACTTGGGGAAGCCATATGGGCCACATGTGCCTCAAATTACTCCTGAAAAATGTTCTCCATCAGGAACAGAGGGAACCAAGACTGGTTATGGGGAGGCATTTGACCCATGCATTGCCTTGGAGCAAACCAGTACCTCACTTGTATCCTGACCCCTAACCTGTCGCTGCTTATTGCTGCTCAGCCCACCTTGCCCTCCAAACTCCTACTTTGTCAGCAAGTTCCAAACATCATGGCCCGAAGGAATAGGTGCATTGTGACAATACTGGCATGATACTGGTTTTGATAAAAATAGCAAGGGATACTTAAATTTTATTGCCCAATATTAGTTTGCAGCCTAACACACGTGAGTTGAGAGTACACTGCTATTCTGCATATTGACAAATTCCATTTGCACCCTCATTTGGGAGAACACTGCAGCACATTAAAAAGAGAGCACATTTTTTAGCATTCTTTCTGCATTTTAAAATCAAGATCAGATGCAAAGTAGTGGAATTGATACTTTATCTGCATCATTTGTGCATCACACCCTGTTGGCTCTTCAGAGTAACTCTTGATGTGTATCAGACTTGTTCAGGGTGTTGAGCTAGATTTTATCCTTACTTTAGACTTCTTGCTCAGTTGGACTTCCTGTTGTGAGAGGAATTCAGATCTATAAACTCCTTCAAAGCATTTTAAATAAAAAAAAAACACCCAGAAGTGTCAAAAAGGATTGGTTTTCATCTGGAAATTATACCATATTTTGCCATTAAAATATTTCTGGAAATTGTTCCTTTGCTTTTGAAATGCCTTCAAGACCCAAACAACCTTTACACACACCCCTTCTATTTAAAAAGTGACAGATATCAGCCCACTGAAATGACAACAACTTAACCAAATTGCTTTGACATTATTTTTAATTTTGCTGGCTCTGGGGCAACCTTTTCCGTATCTGTTTGACTTTTCTAGGTGTTTTTCTTGCTAAAGCCCTGCTTTCCCAATCCAAGGCTATTGAGTAAAACATAAAGTGCCACCTTTATGAACAGGGATTATCTTGAAAAAACACTCAGTAACTTGCTAAAGTGCATTATGTCAGTATGCAATAGAAGCGTATTAAGTATTTTACGTGTCTGTTGACATACAAATCTGTATTTGCATGTGCATTTGGAAATTGGAAAACAAAACAAGAAAACAGAAAAACATGTTTCAGGTGTTGGTACAATTTCATCCTAGGGCTGGAATCTGACTCTCTTGTTCCCAGAAATAACTGATATTTTAGTCTGAATGTGAAAGCACATGACAATGAAAATGCTCTGATCAAAAAATCTGCTTGTGTAAGAAGAATAGTGTAATGTTGCCTGAGATGCTTTTCTATCTTTATGTTTTATCTGGATTTTCGAAACTACAAATTGAGTAACTGTGCAGTAGCTTTACATGGGGTCTATAAGAAGTGGCAACAGAAGAAACATAGTCACTTCTTTCACAGACAACATTACAGCTTATACTCCAGAATGTACTGGGAGGAGGGATTATTTCTTTTGCTAAAATATGGTACAAAATTCTAGGCAAAGAGCCCAAATCTCAATCTGGACCACGCTGACTAACGACTCCCTGTTTAACCTACTGATTTAATTGCACTGACACAAAATGGCTGAGATATTTCTGAATTAGAAAAAAAATACAACAACAAAAATATGCAAAGATTTAAAACGCTGTCGTTACCATTCTTGACAGCTGATCTTAATAATAGTCTCTTATAAGAAGGCTAATGGTGTTGAAGTTGCTGCAGCCTTTTTTTCCCACAAGGGAGCAGCACTAGAACCATGAATGAGCAAAAGGCCTGAGCCCATCTCACTACAGTTCAGAAAGACTGCCCGGTTTATCTACTTTTTAGTCTTCAGAAATCTGCAGCTTAGAATCAGAGGAAAAGCTTCTTAAACACCAGGACTGGGTGCAAACATCAGTTAAAGTAATAAAACGTGTATTTACCTTTTACTTGAACAGACCTGTCTCCTGCTGAAAAAAGTACATCAGTGGGCTTGAAACAATCTGCAAAACTAAAATGCTGTGTGTATAAATATATTTGTGTGAATGTATATACGTGTGTGTATTGAATACAGTAGAAATTTTGTCTTGTTATTGTATAACAGAAATCTTATTGTTGATTAGAAATTTCTTTCTGCTACCCCTTAACTCTCCTGGTTTCACCACTTTTCCTCATGCTTTTTGCTGTGCTTATCAATTGTCACTGTCCAAAAATGATCCAACAATGAAGAAGGAACCCTTTTGCCAGCACACAGTCATTGCTGTGGAGAGGCGAGCTCCTGCCCTGTATTCACTCTGTCTTGCCTGAATAATTGTGTAACTCACATCAAAACCTCCTAGTGTCAATATGTATGTATAGAGGAATTATTTGGGTTAGGTAAGGCGTGTACTTCTGAGGCAAATCTGATTGTATCAGCTTGGTAAACTTTGCTTCACTGCATGGAGCAGGCTTGAAGCACACAAATTGCTCTCTGACAAGAGCCATCGCAAAAAGCACACCCAAAGCACTGCAGCTGCCAAATGGACACACAGCACCTATGATCAGACTGGAGCTAGTAAGAAGTTAACCCAGGGCACAGCATGGATGGCATAGCCTCAGCACCAACTGTTCTGCCTACAGATGCGCAACTGTTGGCTCCTACCGCTTGCTAATGTGCTCATACATAGGCTTAGTGCCCTAGGTGGAAAGTTAAAATCATAAGGGACATTTCTGATAAGCGCACAAGTGCTAGTACAGAACAGGTGCAGAAATTATAGAAAACATGACCCAGATGAAGGGTCTTTTTAGTATGAAAGTGTAGACACCCTAGGGACATGTATTAGGCAATGTTTGCTGGAGGGACTGCTCTGTGGAATTCAGAAAGGGGCACTCTGCCATTTGCAGGTGGAAGTGATATGACTCTTTACAATACTTTAATATGTACCGAAATTGAATATTAATAGGAAAACTGAACACCACCACTCCCCTTCACATTAATGGAAGAAAATACATTGAGTGATGTGGAATGCAGTACGATTGAGCAGAAAGAAAGCAGTCTAGGAGGTTCCTGGAGTGCGTGGAAGACAACTTTCTTGCACAGCTGGTGAATGAATCAACAAGGGAAGGTGCCCTCCTGGACTTGCTGTTTTTGAACAGAGAAGGCCTTGTGGGGGATGTGGCAGTAGGAGGACACCTAGGACTAAGCGATCATGAGATGACAGGGTTTTCTGTTCTAGGTGAAGTGAAGAGGGTGGTTAGCAGGACAGCAGCATTAAATTTCCAGAGGGCAGACTTTGAACTCTTCAGAAGGCTGGTTGGCAAAGTCTCATGGGAGACAGTACTTAAGGGCAAGGTAATCCATGAGGGCTGGGAGCTCTTCAAAAAGGAAATCCTAGCAGCTCAGGAGAAAGCCATCCCCGTGTTCCAGAAAAAAAAGCCGGCAGGGGAAAAAAACAGCTTGGTTGAACAGAGACATCTTGAGTGATATCAAGAAGAAGAGAAATGTTTATGGGCTCTGGAAGAGGGGACAGGCCTCTTGGGTGGATTACAGGAGGGAAGTGAGATTGAGTAGAGGAAAAATCAGAAGGGCTAAGGTTCAACTAGAAATCAGATTGGCTAAGTCTGTGAAAGATAACAAAAAATCTTTCTATAAATATATAAATAACGAAAGGACGACTAGGGAGACCATATAGTCCCTATTGGATGCAGAAGGAACAACAGTGACAGGGGATGAGGAAAAGGCTGAGGTACTTAATGCCTTCTTTGCCTCAGTCTTTAATGATAAAGAAAGCTGTTCCCTCCGTGTACAAACCCAGGAGCTAGAGGAACAAAATGAGGCTTCTATGATCCAAGAGGAGGTGGTCAGAGCCTTGCTTGCCCAACTAGACACCCACAAGTCTATGGGGCCAGATGGGATTCACCCTAGGGTATTGAGGGAACTGGTTGATGTGCTGGCCAAACCCCTTTCCATCATCTTCCAACAGTCCTGGAAGACTGGCAAAGTTCCTCCACTGGACTGGAGGCTGGCTGATGTTGTGCCCATCTACAAGAAGGGTCACAGGGAGGATCCAGGGAACTACAGACCTGTCAGTCTGACCTCAGTGCCAGGGAAAGTCATGGAACAAGTGATCTTGAGTGCTATCATGGAGCACATGCAAGAGAACTGTGTGATCAGGCCCAGACAACATAGGTTCACAAAAGGCAGGTCTTGCTAAACTAACCTGATCGCCTTCTTGGCTACTGGATGAAGGAAAGGCTGTGGATGTGGTCTTCCTGGACTTCAGCAAAGCCTTTGACACAGTTTCTCACAGCATCCTGCTACGGAAACTGTCAGCCTCTGGCCTGGACAGGCGCACACTCTCCTAGGTGGAAAACTGGCTGGATGGTTGGGCCCAGAGAGTGGTGGGAAATGGTGTTTATTCCAGATGGAGGCCAAGTGGGGTTCCCCAGGGCTCAGTGCTGGGTCCAGTCATGTTCAATGTCTTCATCAATGACCTGGATGAAGGCATCGAGTGCTCCCTTAGCAGGTTTGCAGATGAGTTTGGGTGGAAGTGTCGATCTGCTGGAGGGTAGGGAGGCTCTGCAAAGGCATCTGAACAGGCTGGACCGCTGGGCAGAGTCCAATGGTATGAGGTTTAACACGGCCAAATGCCGGGTCCTGCACTTGGGGCACAACAACCCTGTGCAGAGCTACAGACTGGGAGAAGCCTGGCTGGAAAGCTGCCTGGAGGAGAGGCACCTGGGGGTGCTGGTTGACAGCGACTGAACATGAGCCAGCAGTGTGTCCAGGTGGCCAAGAAGGCAAATGACATCCTGGCTCGGATCAGAAATGGTGTGACCAGCAGGTCCAGGGAGGTTATTCTCCCTCTGTACTCAGCACTGTGAGACCACTCCTTGAATACTGTGTTCAGTTCTGGACCCCTCACCACAAGAAGGATCTTGAGGCTCTGGAGCGAGTCCAGAGAAGAGCAATGAAGCTAGTGAAGGGGCTGGAGAACAGGCCTTATGAGAAATGGCTGATAGAGCTGGGATTGTTTAGCCTGGAGAAGAGGAGGCTGAGAGGAGACCTCTTTGCTCTCTACAACTACCTGAAAGAAGGTTATGGAGAGGAGGGAGCTGGCCTCTTCTTCCAAGTGCCAGGGGACAGGACAAGAGGGAATAGTTTCAAGCTCTGCCAGGGGAGGTTCAGGCTGGACATTAGGGAAAAAATTTTCACAGAAAGGGTCACTGGGCATTGGAATAGGCTGCCCAGGGAGGTGGTTGATTCATCTTCCCTGGAGGTGTTTAAGGCACAGATGGACGAGGGCTAAGGGGCATGGTTTAGTGTTTGATAGGAATGGTTGAACTCAATGATCCAGTGCGTCTCTTCCAACCTCTATGATTCTATGATATACATACGCATATACACAAAGAGTTTCTCTTTTTCAGTTTTGACTCCCAAGTAATATACACATGCATATATATATATATATATAAAATATGTGTTTATACACTCATACTCTTATTTTTTGTGACAATTCATATATTTTTCCTCTTTGGGGTATACTGAGTCATTTCCAGGACCATTTCTCTCTGTGAAGGGATCAGGCAGCACTCTGGCACTACGTCTAATGTAGCCTTGAGTATTTATTCCTATTGATGTCAACACAACATACAAAAACTCGCTCAGGCTGCCAACTCTCATCTATTACATCAAGGAAATTGAATCAAGTACCTTGGCCTAAAAATTTAACATAGCTTGCATAAATACATTTTGATAATATCCTTGAGATTCCTGGTGAGATGAATACAAGCACAACAAAACAGGAACAGCATGTACGTAACACTTTTTTTTTTATTTAAAAGCCATGGCATCAGTGACCATCTGTACTTAGCTGAACTTGCAGCACTGGATCCTATCAACACACTAAATAAATAAAAATGATTGTATGTTGTGCATGCAGTTGAAGTAATGGAGCCAGTTTCCTATCAGGTCATATCTTGTAGTTCCATTCCTCCACATTGAATAAAAAGTAACCTCTTCTTTAACTCTTCCTGTCCTTGCAAAATTATTCTCTCCTGTGTGGATTCTCAGTCGTATAATAAGGGGTGAGTAATCTTCTCCATCATGGGGACACTAATTCAGGGCTTTCTCCTTTAAAAGATCAACAAATTGAAAGAAACTTGTCAGAAGTTAATTTCTCTATTGAATTTGGCTGAAATTGGCCAACAATTCAAAAGTACTAGGGAGGATGCAGTTACACTTGCACACACCGAGGCATAAAGACAGCATAGTTACAATAACTCATCTCCTCTGGGAGTTATACTAAGCAGTATATCTTTATTTGAGGAAAATAGGAAATAGGTGTGCTGTTACCCATATTCTTTTAACTCCAGTTTATTGTTTTTTTCATTAAGTGCATTGGATAATTGTTCAGGGCAAGAGCAGCAGAGAATACTGACAAGTTTGACAGTGAATGCTTCCCCTCCCCATTGAGGTGAGATATAATTTTGTTTATTTTTATAGCAAAAGATTCAGGAGCATTCAAAACAACTTGACAAAACACTAGGGTTTCTGGCCAGCTGGTTGTAAGTCTGGTCAAAGGTATTTAAGCTTTCACAATATTTGGTGATTTATTAACGAGGTTTGATTATATGCTTACAAGGCAGCTGCTGAAGTAATAAGTATGAAGTGTTACTCACGCATTAAAAGCTTCTGTATTCATTACAAGCAGTAGATTAATCTCTGGCTGGGGAAGGGCATTTCACAAACAGTATATGACAAAAGAAAATTTACAGAAGAATTACAGCTAAAGAATTTTATGTCAATTGTAAAATACTAATGGCTTCCATACAGAAATGAAAACACCAGTAAATTAAGTCATATCTTGGCTGGAAATTACATGCATCAGTTACGTACAATGTAGTTGTTCTTTCTCATGCTGCTCTCTCACAATTTCTCAACGATAAGCTAATATTTCTAATATGACATAAAAATACTATCCGAGTTTAAAACTTCCACAAAGGTCAGTTACACCACATGGCCTGGTTTTACACAAATGTTGCTGCAAGAAGGTGCCCTATGCAGGTGTGTCAGCATTGCATCTCTGGTGTGCTGAGCTTATCCCCAAATACCTGCATAGGGCCAGGGGTGGAGGGAGGCAGGATGTACACAGGGTATCACCACTCCAGAGCCGCTGACCATCACGAAACTTACTGGAACTTCAGTATTGTGACATCATTCTTTGATCAAAATTGGCTGAAATCAAGCTATAGGTTCAGGAGGAAGGTCTCATGGTAAGGTGGAGAAAGTCTCATGGTATTGCCTGATAGAGCGACAGCACACAGATAGTCAGGAATCATAAGCTTTGCCTTCTTAGGATATAAAGCTAAAAATACACTAAAATACTAAAAAATCAGGGGGTAAACATTTTATCATAGAACCATAGAGTAGTTTTGGTTTAGTTTTAGTTTAAAACTATTACCCCTTGTCCTATTGCAACAAGCCCTGCTAAAAAGTTTGTCATCAGCTTTACTGTAGGCCCCCTTTAAGTACTGTAAGGTCACAACAAGGTCTTCCCAGAGTGTTCTTTTCTCCAGGCTGAACAACCCCAACTCTCTCAGCCTTTCTTCACAGCAAGGGTGTTCCACTCCTCTGATTATTTATGTGTGTCTACTCTGGACCTGGTCTAACAGGTCCATTTCTTTCCTGTGCAAAGGGCTCCAGAGCTGGTCACAGTACTCCAACTGAGGTCTCACCAGAGAGGAGCAGAGGGGCAGAATCCCTCCTTTGCCCCGCTGGCCACAATTCTTTTGATGCAGCCTAAGACACCAATTGGCCTTCTGGGTTGAAAGCACACATTGCCAGCTCAAGTTGAACTTCTCATCAACCAGTACCCCCAAGTCCTTCTCTGCAGGGCTGCTCTCAATCACATCATCCTCTATCCTGTATTGAAACTGCAGATTGCCCCAACCCAGGTGTAGGACCTGGCACTTGGCCTTGTTGAACCTCATGAAGTTCTCACAGCCCCACTTCTCCAACTTGTCCAGGTCCCTCTGGATGACAGTGGGACCAGTGTGGCAACTGCACCACTCAGCCTGGTGTCTGCAAATTTGTTGAGGGTGCAGTCAATCCCGCTGTGTCATTGATGAAAATATTAAACAGTTCTAGTTCTAATGTGGACACCTGAGGGACACCAGTTGTCACGGATCTCCATCTGGACTGCTACCCTCTGAATGTAACCATCCAGCCATTTCCTTACCCACCTAATGGTACATCCATCAAATCCATGTTTCTCCAACTTAGAGACAAAAATGTTGTGAGGAACTGTGTCAAAGGCCTTATAGGAGTCCAGATAGATGAAATCCATAGCTCTTTCCTTGTCCACTGATGTAGTAGCTCCATCAGAAGGGTGTTGTGAGGGAACAGATGATGTTCTGGACTTGCATGATTTTTAGGACTTCAGGTACAAACTTTCTTTTGAACTAGGAAAAATATCCACATGTAAAATAACAGCACTCTTCTGAAAACAGATCTGTTCAGTTTTTAGAATATTTGTCAGATTTAGGCCATTTTCATTGTGCCAGATCTAGGTAAATTCCTGTTTATTTCCCCAGCTCGGAAAGCTGTTTTGCTCTGGCAGGTTTCTACATGCATGCAATAACTTCTGTGCTTCCATGCTGCTCTGTCTGATTAAAATGCCCACAGGTGAGAAGCAAACAAGGAGTTTGGGACCAGACAGGTGACCTGATTTTCACAGTTGCTACATATCCAGGCAGCTGTAGACAGCACTTCTCCTGGGCCATTATTTTTGTAAACACACCGACTTGTCTAAGGCCTTCAGCCTAGGATGGACAATTTGGCTCACTTCGGTTTTTGCATCCATAATATTTTGATTGAGCTTTGTGCTGTTTCCTCTCCAATTAATTATCTTTTTAAAATCCTGTCCTGATTTAGTTGGCTTATCGAAAGATTTTCAGCAGATGGCATTGAAAAGAGAAAAGAAACGTTCTCCACAAATTCTTATTACTGTTCCTGAACATTGGAAGTACCATCAGTAGTCCTGTTAAATTTTAAAATACCAATGGAGTATGTAACTTAATAAAATTACTTATCATGAAATTTGTTCTTTAAAATAATTTTATTTTAGTAAAGTTTCCATAAAATGGAAGAGACTTCCATCCGTGATATGAAAGTTTCAAATTACAAACTTCTGAACAGATTATAATTCTTTTGTAACTAGGAAAACTCTGGAATACTAAAACATTATTAGTTTTTCCACCTATAACAAATTTCTACCTTTACCTCAAGTTGTATTTCAGCCTCACAAGGATAGCTTCACCTTCAGGTTCTTAATGGAGAATTAGTTAGCAGCTGTAGTTATTTTAAAGGAAGTCTTCATTTGAAGATAAACAGACATTAGACTGATATATATTGGCTTATTTGCAGTAAGACTGAAAATTCTTGCTTTCTTGTTGCCTGTTTGAGGTACATTTTTAACAGCACTTTGTTTGCTTTTTAGGGGTAATTGGTATGCTTTTTAAGAACCACATCATGCTGTTGGTTTCTGAGTGATATGACTGAAGAAGATTCCAAATGTTGAAGAGCAGTTTCATTCATTCCACAGATGCAGCAGTTTCCATAATTGTTTTCTTGAGCTCCCACACAGAAGAACATTAATTTTAGACCTCTAAATTCCATCATGATGTTGTGGGTTTATGGCCTCAAGCTCCACCAGGGGAGATTTAGGCTGGACAGAAAGGGTCATTGGGTACTGGCAGAGGCTGCCCAAGAAGGTGGTTGATTCAACTTCCCTGGAGGTATTTAAGGCATGGGTGGACAAGGTGCTAAGAGGCATGGTTTAGTGTTTGATAGGAATGGTTGGACTCAAAGATCCGGTGGGTCTCTTCCAACCTGGTGATTCTATGATTCTATGATTCTATAATTCTACGTGTAGGCATCCTCCAGAAGCCTTCAGGAAGACTGAACTCTAAACTAGAGAGGGGCAGACTAAACTGGAGAGGGGCAGATTTAGACTGGACATTAGGAAAAATTTCTTCACCATGAGAGTAGTGAGAAACTGGAATAGGTTACCAAGGGAAGCTGTGGATACCCCATCCCTGGAGGTTTTTAAGGCCAGGTCAGATGGAGCCTTGAGTAACCTGATCTAGTGGTATGTCCCTGCTCATGGCATGGGGCTTGGAACTAGATGATCTTTAAGGTCCCTTCCAACCCAAAATATTCTATGATTCTATGACTGAATGGGCACAGCAGATTGTCTGTGGTGATCCTTCTTCCATTCAAAGCCAGAAACTGGAGGCACAGGAAGCTGATCCAAGAAGAAATACTGTCAGAAAGGAGAAAGAAGGGTCTTGTAAGAGTCACCAGTAAAAACTATCATTGAATCATAGAATAGTTTGGGTTGGAAGGGACCATAAAGATCATCTAATTTCACCCCCCTGACACGGGCAGGAACGCCTTGAGGCTGTTCAAGGCTCTGTCCAACCTGGTCTTGAACACTTCCAGGCAGGAGCCACGCGCAGCTTCCCTGGGCAACCTGTGCCAGTGCCTCACCACCTTCATTGTGAAGAATTTCTTCCTAATGTCTAGGCTAACTCTTCCTCCCACCCTCTAATTTAAAGGCATGATGTCTCAGATGGCACAGAGTAGCAATACCTCCTGCAACCTGTTAAAGCCAAATTCCTTCATGACTTTAGATAATCTGTAATGGGCTTTGGCAATATCAGCTTTGAGAGGTGTCCCTGCCTATGGCAGGGGGGTTGGAACTGGATTATCTTTAAGGTTCCTTCCAACCCAAACTATTCTATGGCTACAATTGTAATAAAGTTTTTGTGCCAGGACTGCTCCCCTTCCTGGCAACTGTGCGGGGACTCTCCGTGATTTTGCCTCTTCAGTGGAAATGCAGTTTGTGTAAGACTCAGAAATAGCAAAAGTTAAGTTAGCAAAAACAAGTAGCCAGCAAACTGAAGAGAGACACACAGTGTGTGATCACAGATGTGATCTATCTGGATTTCAGTAAAGCCTTTGACATGGTCCTCCACAGCATCCTTCTGTCTAAATAGGAGAGATACAGATTTGATGGATGGACTGTTCAGTGTATAAGAAATTGGTTGGATGGTTGCATTCAGAGAGTAGTGGTCAAGGGCTCGATGTCCAGATGGAGATCCGTGACAAGTGGTGCCCCTCAGGGGTCCATATCGGGGCCAGTGCTGTTTAGTTTCTTCATCAATGGTATAGACAGGAGGATTGAGTGCCCCTGCAGCAAGTCTGCACCAAAACGAGTGATGAAGTTGCCACATTGGAAGGATGGGATGTCATCCAGAGGGACCTGGACAAGTTGGAGAAGTGGGGCTGTGAGAACCTCATGAGGTTCAACAAGGCCAAATGCAAGGTCCTACACCTGGGTTGGGGCAATCCACCATTTCAATAGAAGATGGGGGATGACATGATTGAGTGCTGCCCTGCAGAGAAGGACTTGGGTGTGCTGGTTGATGAGAAGCTCAACATGAGCTGGCAATGTGTGCTCGCAGCCCAGAAGGCCGACCATATCCTGGGCTGCATCAAAAGAAGCATGGCCAGCAGGTTCAGGGAAGTGATTCTGCCCCTCTATTCCTCTCTTGTGAGACCTCATCTGGAGTACTGTGTGCAGTCCTGGAATCCTCAACATAAGAAGGATATGGAGCTGTTGGAACGGGTCCAGAGGAGGGCTACAAGGATTATCTGAGGGCTGGAGCACCTCCTGTATGAGGACAGGCTGAGAGAGCTGGGTTTGTTCAGCCTGGAGAAGAGAAGGCTCCAAGGAGATCTTGCAGTGATCTCCCAGTAGCTGAAAGGGGCTACAAGAAAGCTGGGGAGGGACTATTCATAAAGGCTTGTGGTGACAGGACGAGAGAGAAAGGGTATAAATTGGAGAGGGGCATATTTAGGCTTGATACAAGGTAGAATTTCTTCAGCACGAGAGCAGTGAGGCACTGGCACAGGTTGCCCAGGGAAGCTGTGGCTGTCCCATCCCTGGAGGTGTTCAAAGACGGGTTGGATGGGGCCTTGGGCAGCCTGATCTAGTGGGAGGCGTCCCTCCTGTGACAGAGGGGTTGGAACGGGATGGGCTTTAAGGTCTCTTCCAACCCAAACCATCCTATGATCCTATAGCGGCTCATCCCACGCCACTCCCCGCTCAGCCCCGCCCCGATTCCCCCCCCTTCTCCCCCCCACCCCGGGCCGGGGCGGCCTCATGTCGGCGCCTCCTCCCGCCCTTGGGTGCCGCCCCAGCGCGGGGCCGCAGCGCCGCGGGGACTCGCCGGGGCCGGTGCGTTAGCGGGGGTGGCGCTGCCGGGGCCGGGGGGCGGTCGGGCCGCGGCGCTGTCTGCCGGCTCCTCAGTGCCGGGGTCCGGTTTTGTGAGGTTTTTTTTTTTGTTGTTGTTGTTTGTTTTGTTTTTTTTTTTTTTTTTTTGCTTTGAAAGGATGTGGAGCTGCGCGTGGTGCCCGCCCGGCTTTGCCGCCCCAGCGCACGGAACCGGCCGGAGCTCCCTGACACCTTCGAGCCCGAAAGCGCCGTGACTTGAAAGTGAAGCGACGTGGGGGGGGGGGGCTCTGGGGCCGAGGTGGGGTGGGAGACGCCTTTAACTGTGGCTGTTGCTGTTTCGCAGCTTTAGGCAGAGCGCGGAAATGGCTCCCTTCGAAAATAAGGGGCTAATACTGAGCATAGTGGCAGGGACCGCTGGATTAAGCCTGATGCTGATCTGGTACCGCAAAAGCCGAAAACGTCACGCGCTTGTGCGATTACCTGCGCTTCTAGGTGGGGGGAACAGGCTCAGTTCTCCGAGCCTGGAAAATGAAGCTCCTAATGAGCAAGGAGAAGTAATGGTTTTACACAGAAGGCAGCTGCAGATACTGGAGAAGCTGACTGGCCTGCTGCAAAGCGTAGAAGAGCTCAAGAGAGAGGTGAAATTCCTGAAAGAAGCTATTCCGAAGCTGGAAGAGCTTGTCCGAAATGAGCTTCAAGGGAAGGGAGACGTTCAGAGAGTTAGCCCGTCACACAGGATGACAAAGCGGAGAAAAGCTGAAACAGCTTCTGGTGCAACTGAAACTACCAGCTCCGAGGAGGCTGAAAGTGAAGGAGGGTGAGTCAATAGCATTTCACATGTACTACATACACCTACATTGCATCATTACCTGGGTGAAACTTTGTGTTGTAAACGGGATCCCTTTTGAAGTCCTGTGTATATTTATCTATATTCAGAGGAAAAACAAAACAAAACCCTCAAAATTCACATTTAGTAATTTTTATGTGAGAGAAAACTCTGGGTGACCATCTACACCTTAAGCTGGCTGAACACCAAGCGTAATAATGATTTTTAAAGGTTCATTTGGTAATGATCTGATGTAGTATTGCTACATAGCTATGCAATGGGAGGCAAAGTTCAGAATAACGATGTGATTATAAAAGCTTTTCTAATAAGAATGCACTCTTGTCTTGTGTTACTGGTAGAGGTTGTTCAAACCATACAAATGCTCTTGTGCTTTTTATGACAGTTGTCTTCTGTGGGCTTTAAAGGTGAGTTATTACAGTGTTACGCCAAAGGTATTACATACTATGAAAACTATGTCCAAATGCACAACGGCACAAATACCAGCATGTTTACATGTATTTGCTGTTATATACGCGTTCTGGTGGCTTAAAAAAATAATCATGAAGGATTTAGAATATTGACTGGGTAAGGCAGGAAGTTCCTGGTTTTAATCACGTTTTGTGGTCCCACTGTGGTTAATGGCATCTTTCATATGCATGAGTTGAGGATGAAGGTGGAGGATCAGCTGCACCTGGAGCCCAGGAGGACTATACTTTTATCTCTTCATATGTTACCTAACATACCTTTCAGTAGTAATGTAAAAATGGTGATGATGTTACTCTGCTGTAATTGAAACTTTGTTTTGATATAATCAGGTGAGATACTTACATGCAACTTAATAAGGGTGTGTTTATAGCATCTGAGTTTTTAGAACCATCGCCTCAGTGTGTTGTACACATACACTGTGTAGGCAGCATTGTGTCTGTAAATTACCTATCTTAAGTCACTTTTAATTCACTATAATAATCTGAAGACAGCAACATGCCACATATAGTAGTTAATGGAGTTCTCTGTTTGTTAAGAATTCCTTCAAGTTTATTTTCAGTTCATGTGGGCATAGTTTTTTGTTGTGTTGCACATAGCCCACATGCTTCACAGATCTTACATTTTGATATCATATTTTACTGTTAGTTCTTTCTTTTAAGTATCCGGTATTGGCATGGGTATTCAAAGACATTTCCCCTTCATATAATGTAGAAACATTTCAGTTCTATTAGTTTCTCAGATTGTTTTATCCATTAGTTGGTTTGCAGAGGTGTTTGTTACACATAAAATACTTGGAGAAGTAGACACAGCTGAAGAACCAATTTATGAATAATCAGGTTCATAGACACAGTATGGGGGTTATTCCACACTTAGCATTTGAGAAGATACTGCTTTCTGGTCAGGAGAGATGTGTTGTTCTTTTAGAACAAACCAAGAAAACTTGCCTGGTCAGGTTCTTCTACGTGATACAGCAGCTGATGAGATCACACACAGAATCACTAGTTTGGAAAAGACCTCCAGGATCATTGAGTCCAACCACTAAACCATGCTCCCGAGTACCTCATCCACCCATCTTTTAAATACCTCCAGGGATGGTGACTCAACTACCTCCCTGGGCAGCCTCTGCCAGTGCCCAGTGACCCTTTCTGTGAAATTTTTTTTTTTTCTAATCTCCAACCTGAACCTCCCTGGTGGAGGTTAAGGCTATTTCTTCTTGTCCTGTCCCCTATCACTTAGGAGAAGAGGCCAGCTCCCTCCTCTCCCCAACCTCCTTTGAGGTAGTTGTAGAGAGCAATAAGGTCTCCTCTCAGCCTCCTCTTCTCCAGGCTAAACAACCTCAGTTACCTCATCTGCTTCTCATAAGACTTGTTCTCCAACAGCTTCACCAGCTTTGTTACCCTTCTCTGGACTCTCTCCAGAGCCTCAACATCATTCCTGGGATGAGGAACCAAACACAGTATTCAAGGTGCAGTCTCACCAGTGCTGAGTACAGAGGGAGAATAACCTTCTTGGCCACCTGGGCACACGGCTGGCTCATGTTTAGTCGGCTATCAACCAGCACTCCCAGGTCTTTCTCCTCCGGGCAGCTCTCCAGCCACTCTTCCCCTCGTCTGTAGCACTGCTTGGGGTTGTTGTGCCCCAAGTGCAGGACTCAGCATTTGGCCTTGTTAAACCTTATGCCATTGATCTTGGCCTAGCCTGTTCGGATCCCTTTGCAGAGCCTCCCTACCCTCCAGCAGACTGATACTTCCACCCAGCTTAATATCATCCCCAAACTTACTTAGGGTGCATTCAATCCCCTCATCCAGGTCATCAATAAAGACATTGAACAGGGACCCAGCACTGAGCCACTTACGACTGGATGATCCCATGCCAGTGATTAAAGTGTGCAAGAGCTTTGAATGTGTCCTTAAGAGAGGCCTTCTCTGACAAGTATTTGTATACCGTCAGAAGAAAAGAAGATAATTCAAGGTTATAGACAGGGTTAGTCGTGGGGGTATGTGCTTTTCCAATACTGTTTTTTAGTGAAGAGAGGTGGTTTCCTATTAACAGCATGTGCTTGATGTGCTTGTTTTACCTATCTCCTCTAAAGTTAGTTCCATGTGCCATAGGTAAAACACCACATGTGTTGTTTTATACTCTGCTGGGGTCAATTCCCCACACAATAATGCAATCAGTTGCTAGTTCATGCGCTGGAGAAATAGTTCTTCTCTTTATTTCAAATTAAACATTTTTTCACTTCCTGTATTATAGCTAAAGTACATGTAACACGTTTCATTGCCTCAGCAGTATTTTCATGATCTAGAACATAGGATTTTGCTTGTGTTAAGCACTTCTAGTTTTAACTGATAAATGGATACATGCTGGAAATTCAAGATTACTTTCTCTTTCAGAGTTTTATGGACTTGTTCTAGATGACTACATTGGTTTCAGATTTGTAAACTTATTCCAGAAAAGCTTTTACTAGTACCTCTTTTTTTTTCCCATAAAACATTTGAATCTGGAAGTATGGTCCTCACTGCTCTGATCTGTTCTGATCACATTCACAATGTGATTGTTAGTATTCAACTCCTTCGGAGGAGAAGCTTTGTATTTTTGCCTTTCAAGAATTATATATTTTGTAAGTGGAAAATATTGCATACTTTTTAATAAATTAGATGCATTTTTATATTATAACAGGTAGCCCGAATGGAAGGTACACTGAATGATTGGATATTGAATGCTAAAGAGCCTACAATTTCTGATCTGTGCTTCTCTGTATTTTGTCCTAATAGTTTGTTTCAGTTCTCATCATTTATTATTGATAACCTCTATCTTTAACATTTGAGAACGTGCAGAAAGCACTCATTCGTTTGCAAATGTGATAAGTTTAATCTAGATAATCACTGGGGATAGAGAGTGTCACCTAATTCTCCTGTTTGTGGTTTTAACGCTGTTTCCTCCTAGATACAGCATCTGACCTGGCATGCAAGCTTTTCACATTGTATTTGGCATCAGTCACCAGAAAGATTCATCTCAGTAAAACCTTTTCCTACAGATGTTTTATTTATAATATTTCCTTGATATAGTTTAAATATTCAGCAGGGAGGGTAATTTCCCTTGTCTGCTTCCGACTATTGCTTCACTTACATGTCTTCATTTTTTCATTTATTTTTTGTGGCCTATTTGTTTCCAGTGCAATTCTCAGCTGACCTAAGAATCTGGCTTGCCAGTCTTTTCCTTGAAGGCCTTTCCCTTGAAGTTATCATTACTGATGGATCTGTACTTCATTGCGTCATGGAGTGATCCAGGCCAGTCTGTGACATGATCTCCTTTCTACTGAATTAGTTGGAGCCTATGAGATGGTGTTTGTGTCAGCTTGTGATTTGCTAAGTTGGCAAGGAGACAACACGATATTTGGTCTGCCTAAAAGCTGAAATGCTGTGAACAGATAATACCTGATTAACACCAGTCTCTGCCAATTTACAGGCAATCCAACACAGTTTTTTGAACCAGCAGTGAGTTTATACTTCAGTGTTGTTTTATTTTATTGTTATTTTAGCTCCGCTTTTTTCTTGATGCAGTACTAGGTGTCTGGATTTATTGAACAGATTAACCTTAGTGAAGTGAATCTCCAGCACTGTTTCCAGTTGTTCTTTGAACTTTGAACAGTCCTTTGTTATCCAACTGAATCCTGCTGGTTGATTGTTACCCCTCACATTTTTACCACTGATCTTTTTTATTCTTTTAAATAAAATCTATTGGTGAAAGCAAATCAGCGCTGATGATAGGCATTTTTAAAGTTTTCCCATTTTCTCAAATATTGATTGATGTGTTTATCGTATTTCTATTTATCTTCTTATAAAACCTCTTGCAGGAGAATGCCAGGTAAAAATGCAGATGTCAATGTTGTTATATGAGACATTTTTAAAACAAACCATAATGGTTGCAAGGGTTGGACTAGATGATCTCTGCAGGTCCTTTCCAACACCTAGCATTCTGTGATAAATGACTCTTCCTCATTTTTTTTGTTTCTCACTCTTCTGAATTACTGTTATCAGCCCTGGAGTTTTTAAACTGTGTTAAAAAGAATCTTTGTTTCTGTTTATGCTAGTACTGATATTTTTTTATCATATTGTTCTTCATAACATGCTTTTGTTGAATGAGTGGTGGTATAAACACCCTAGCTGCTTTGCTGGAGTCAGTTATCAAGGTCTTCTTAATGTAGTTTTATATCAATAGTGTCTGTTACATTTATTTATTCTTAAGTCCCGGAAGGACTCTCTCACTTGTAATAATACTGACTGCAGTATAAGTTGGTAAAGTACAGCTTGCCCAAGTTGGTAGGAAAAATTCTAGCTGTTTATTTTTTAAGAGTCTGTATTCCCTTCTTAACGTGTTATGTTTTCTTGCTTGAAACATTTCAGCTATGATAAGGATGAAACAGAGTTAGTAAGAAAAAATTAATGTCTCGGAAACAGAACAGAAAAACATTCTTTATGCCTAGTTTGCCAGGATATTTGAAGTGATACTTAGAGCTCTTTACTTGGTTAAATTACCTTGCTGCCCTTTTACCCCCGTAACTCCTGAGCAGTGTTTGAGTGTGAGTGAGATGCATGACTAATGAGGGAGGAACTCATCAGGGATAAGTCATGAAGCCCTTGGCTGTCACCTTGGTGCTTTTCCTGTAGGAAGTGCTGGAAGGTTGCGCTGTCAGTGGAGCCAAAGAAGAAGATACAGGGAAGAGAGGACCTTCTGAATGCACCTTTCTAAGGAAAGAAAGGAAAAAGTTTAGAGGAATGCTGATGCATCTCGGGTATAGCTAACATGCCCAATGTTAAACACTCGCAATTGTTTGCGCTCCCTTGGACATTTTGGTATCAGGACGTATAATTCTTCCATGAAAAATACTGTTGACTTTGAAACAAACTTGGAGAAGACTTTAAATGTTTTTTTTCTTTCGTTTGAGAGTGACATTCTTCCCTGTCAATTGTGCAGAAACTCCTGCCCCTTAGAGTAGCTCGGTGTCTTCTCAGTGTCTGTGTCAGCAGGCACAGGGTTCTATGGTTTGTTGCAATCCCTAGGAATTACTGGTGTTGCCTTACACTGAGAAGAATTATTTATTGTTACTTGTATTGTATTTATTGTTATTTATTTTCACTTGCCACACGTTGTTTTCTAGACATTGTTTTGCCTTCTTTAAAGCACACAATCAACAAGTAAATTGGCATATATGTTTAAGATGGTGTTCTACCACAGGGTGCTAAGTACAAAGTGCTATCAGCATCAAATCTGAAACTCTCGGAATATTCTATGAAATCAAGTTTTACTCATTGCAATAAGAGAGGTAACAAATGATCTACAGTGATTAACAACAAGTTAACAAAACAGCTTTGAAGGCAATGCATCTACTCATTACTACAAGAGAATTAGTAATTAAAGATACATCACCAGTTGTCCCGTTGTCATCATCCAGATCTGCAGTCCCTGCAGGAGCCTCTTTTGCAACAAAGATTTGGAGAGCCTGTCCCTGGACAGTTGAAGGGGTCCTACACAGTGTGTCCACTTGTAGGTAGAGTGTCCAAAGATTGAGTCCAGCTTTTATATCATTGAATAAGCAACTTACATAATTCTAAAAACCACAGAATTTCTGGCCTCAGCTGCTAGTACTGCCCCACTCTCACCTATCCTGGAGTATGGTCAAGGCCCCAAGAGAGCAGATAAGGAGACAGCTGGATATCTCTTATCTTGAAACTAAGGGGTATGTTGAGGTGCAGCACTCCTACGTAGTTCTTCTTTCACACAGTGCTCATGCTCGTGCTGATATGTCAGCCATTTCTTGTCCTGTGTATGTTGGAGAAGCTATAATTAAGGTGGCACAGCCCAATTCGACTGATAATGTGACTATGATGTGTTTTCTCACATTCCACCAATTAAGAATAGCCCAGCATAATTCTATTGATAACAGCAATGTGAGAAGTTACAGACTAAACAATGCAATTTGAATTAGCTATGGGTCACCTATATTGCTTTAGGCCTGTCAATCAGGTGCTGTCACTTCAGATGGCCTGCCCCATATTCAAATTCTTCAAGAATTCATAAAGGAGGTAAAGAGAGGAGCTGGGAGAGAATTTCCCAGGGCAGTGGAAGTGAGAGAGAGTGGGGAAGAAATGATGTTGTGTTTCTGTAGGAGAGATGGGGTGAGGAAAGGCTTCATGTAGTATGGTCTGATCTTAAAAGATCATTCTTCCATGATATTTCATAATTGGCTTTAAATCAGTTCATATCATTTGTTAGATTGTGACCTTCTTCACACTTTTTCCATTTGAGTGTCTTAGTGAATATCCTCATGTGACTTACGTAATGTCATATGAATTTGATATTTGGCCATAGCGCTTTGATGCAGAGCTGCTGGAAATCTGTGCTGGGCTTGTTTGGAGGGGTAGGGCTTGGTTATCAGCTTGACCTTGGCCTTTATATTTTTTGCTGGAATAGGAACTTTTTCTACTAATCACTTTGTTTTCTAATATTGGAACAGTAGTGATCATAGAAATTTTAGCAGATGTTTATGCAGTCAAGATAAAAATGACAACATCCACACTGACTTCTGAACAGCGATTCCTTACTTTTCATGTCTGCCTGCTTAGGTAGGTGGATGCAGTGCCCAAATTCCTGTAAGTAAAGGAGTGCTATGGTTGCAGTGTTGTATGGGAATCTGAAATTGCCTTTACTGCTTAATTGTTACTACTTTGTATTATCTAGTGTACTTCTAGGTCAGTAATTGCACAAACCTGCAGTGCTTTTATCTCTTAGTTGGTGAGTATATGATCATCCAAACCATGTGAGGAAAAGTACTTTCCAAACACACTTCACATCATGGAATTGTGTATAGGAGCTAAAATACTGCCTCCATCCCATCAAATCCTATCCACTGTTGGTCAAGTTAGTCGTCTTACAAATGCAGCTCTGGGTGATGTAGCTCTGCGTCCACTTCAAAATAACAATGGATGAACAAGATGCTGTGTTTTCTGAAATACTTCAGAAATCCAAAGTAGGTGTTTGGTGATTTACAAGTAAAGACTCTACAGGATACAACATCAGATGTGGCATCAACTTCACCATCGTCAGGACTGTGTAAAACAAATCTGTAGGAATCTATAAAGTTTCTGATCTCTGCTCTGCTCCAGATTGTTTTCCAGTCTGAACACATACATACGGCTCATGTATGTATTGGTTTATCCCAATGTATTTTTCACTCCTCTTTCCCATATTGATGGGTCAGTTTTGTAGTGAAACTTTCATGCCATGTCTAGCACTTTTGTAGCTTGGTAAGCAGTTGTACTTCTTCACTTACAAGCTTTAAGTGGATCTGCTTTTGTTTTAGTTCTGCTTGCTTCTGAAAGCAACATATGGAGAACAGAATGTTCAAAAGCCACGATTTTTAACCTCCATTTATATTGTTAACATTCTGTTATGGTTATATTTCTGGAAAAAAATACGTTATTCAGTTGCTTAATGTGTATAGTACCTTTCTTGCTTTTCTACTCACAGTTACCATTTAAAAAAATCTGAGCCTGGCATCTAATACTTTTACATTATTATTTCTCATCAGAACAGTATTTTCAAAAGCAGAAATGCAGAAATTTGCGCTTTTCTGATCTTTTTTTAGTACGTAAGGAAAAAGTTACTTTGATGAAATAATACCATTCACCTGCTCCTGTAGAAAGCTGGAGGGCCCTACAAAGGCATGTAGGGATGGGACAAGGGGAATGGGTGTGAATTGGACAGGATCAGATTTAGTGTAGTCAGAAGGAGGAAATTCTTCACCATGAGGGTGGTGAGGCACTGGCAGAAGTTGCACAGGGAAGCTGTGGCTGCCCCATCCCTGGAGGTGTTCAAGACCAGGTTGGATGGGGCCTTGGGCAGCCTGATCCAGTGGGAGGTGTCCCTGCCCATCGCAGCAGGGTTGGAACTAGATTATCTTAAAAGGTCCCTTCCAACCCAACTTATTCTCTGACCCTAACGCGTGCTCAGCACTTTGGACAGTAAGGCCACTTGCTTATCTCTGTTTAGTATTTATGGCTTTTGTAAATATTTCCTTTGTCCTTGACTGCCTTGTACTGAGTACCTGTGCACTAAGTGTAATTAATTACTATAAACCCTTTCCCAGTTTCAGATATTCTGACCTTCAGGATGTGCAAAAGAAATAAGTGATTTATAACAGCAGTGTTATTTCTTATGTTTAGGTCTTACAAGTGTTTAACAAAACATTGTGTGTTTCTTACAGCACTTAAGTTCTGGTTAGTAAGCTCATTCCTGTTTAAAAAAAAAAGTAGGGAAATTGAGGTAAAGAGTTGAAGAGGTGTAGTCAGGGTTACAGAGTCTGTATCTTAATATACATTAATGATTTTAGGTGTTGTTCATTTGTAATACAAGGATACACATGTTTCTGATTTGTATCCGCATCTTTTTAGTGCGGTATTAGGCAGCAGGACAGTGTAATTACTTGCCTGTTTTGTTTGGAATAAGATTGTGTTGTCTCTTTGAAGATAAAGGTTTTACCCATCAAAAGATTAAGGGTGTACCAAGCATAGAATCATAGAATAATCAGGTTGGAAGAGACCCACTGGATCATCAAGTCCAACCATTCCTGTCAAACTCTAAACCATGCCCCTCAGGACCTCATCCACCTGTGCCTTAAACACCTCCAGGGAAGGTGAATCAACCACTTCCCTGGGCAGCCTGTTCAGTGCCCAATGACCCTTTCTGTGAAATGTTTTTCCTAATGTCCAGCCTAAATCTCCCCTGGTGGAGCTTGAGGCCATTTCCTCTTGTCTTGTCCCCTGTCACTTGGGAGAAGAGGCCAGCACCCTCCTCTCTACAACCTCCTTTCAGGTAGTTGAAGAGAGCAATGAGGTCTCCTCTCAGCCTCCTTTTCTCCAGGCTAAACAACCCCAGCTCTATCAGCCATTCCTCATAAGGCCTGTTCTCCAGACCCTTCACCAGCTCTGTCGCACTTCTCTGGACTTGCTCCAGAGCCTCAAGATCCTTCTTGTGGTGAGGGGCCCAGAACTGCACACAGTATTCAAGTAGCAGTCTCACCAGTGCTGGGTACAGAGGGAGACCAACCTCCCTGGACCTGCTGGTCATGCCGTTTCTGAGTCGAGAGAAAAGTAACAAAGCTGGTGAAGGGGCTGGAGAACAAGTCTTATGAGGAGCGAGTGAGAGAGCTGGGATTCTTTAGCCTGGAGAAGAAGAGGCTGAGGAGAGACCTCATTGCTCTCTACAACTACCTTAAAGGAGGTTGGGGAGAGGAGGGTGCTGACCTCTTCTCCTAAGTGACAGGGGACAGGACAAGAGGAAAAGGCCTCAAGCTCCACCAGGGGAGGTTCAGGGTCAACATAAAGAAAAAATTCTTCACAGAAAGGGTCATTAGGCACTGGAACAGGCTGTCCAGGGAGGTAGTTGTGTCGCCTTCCCTGGAGGTGTTTAAGGTCTGGGTGGATGAGGAGCTGAGAGGCATGGTTTAGATGTTGGTGGGAATGTTTGGATTCGATGATGCAGTGGGTCTCTTTTAACCTGGTGATTCTATAATATAATAATAATAATATTGATGCCATGAATAAAAAAAACTCCTTTAAGGTTGAACAAGTGGATGAACTTTAATTAATTTGAATGTAACAATGCTTTACCGATATTTTTAGCATATATGGTTATTATTTTCTGTGGTTTTAGTTATCTTACAGCTCATACTGATTCCGAAGGAGACTCTGAGGAAGAAAAGGAATGTATGAAATCACCTGACGCTGCCGTGAAATCAGAAGAAGAAGAGTTATTTAATCTTTTACAGCAGGTGGACAACTTGCACAAGGGTTCAGAGAATGATAAAAAAGAGGCCTTCAGACTGCTGCTTGAGAAAAATGACAAGGTATTAATGGACAAATTCAATAACATGTTGCTGTTGGCTTATGCTTTGCACTGCTTTTGATACAAACATTAAAATGCCCTTGATACAAACATTAAAATGCGCACAGGAAAGGAAGATGAAATTTCACATATATTTTTAAAATACAGAAAAAAAATATTTCAAGGTTGTATCAATATTCACGTTGGCTGAGCGTAGAAGTTTTATTATTTTATATCCCTTCCAAGCTCTGTAGCTTTGAGGCTTTGCTTCAAGTATGTATTGTGGCATGTGATGAAGAAAGATGATGGCCTTTTTCTTTGTAAATGATACTTAACTTTTGCTGGTTTTGGTGAGAAAGTCCTGTGGAAGTAAGTAGTAACCAGACTCAGGAAATGGGACTATGAGCCTGTAGTCTGCTTATACCTTTCTGCTATACTTAATGTGATTTTTTTTTCTCCTTTGACTTTTTTGTGCACATATATAACTCTAGGTAAGATTTCAAAGTGGTTTGATGTGCACTGCTTAGTTCAGTGTATCAGTTTTTTCTGATTTGGCAAGCATTAGTTTTGATTATATTTTCATTTGCCTATTAAAACCCAGGAAGGTGGATGAGATACTAATTGAGAGCGAGTGTGGTGCTTACAGCATACATAAAGAAAATATACATCACATCATTCAGGGATCTGTTGTGTTGTAGAGTGTTATCTTTTTATTTGTTATAATAAAAATTTTATGAAACAAAACCTCTTTTTAGGCAGTCCGCAATATTTCCAAAAGCTTTCTTCTTCTTTGGTTGTGAAAAAATGGTCATCTGGTTGTTACTTAAACTAGAAGTGATATGAAAAGGTGCAAAATAACCAGATTTATACCATGTTCTGATAGTCTGCTTGAAGCATTGTGAAACTGTACTGTTTAAATCAGGTTCTGATCAGTTTAAGGATCCAGCTATCCTCTACTTTCAGTATGAAAACTATGTGGACTTCCTTTGGAGACTTGTGCGTGCTTATGGAGATCTGTTTGAGATGACTACTGATACTGAGGAGAAGAGGAAATATGTTACTGATGGTGAGCAGAGGAAAAATGTTTATGTGGAATGCCATCTGAATGTAGTGAAACATGCTTTGAGCTTCAGTTAAGTTTTCCAATTCAAGGAATTCCCAATTCAATAAATGGGAGCACTTGTACCGTAATAATAATATTTTATGAAATAAACTGCCATGGTATACAACTGCAGTCAATCCTTTTCTCCCTGGAGAGATCTAGAAATGGTGAAGTAGAAGTATTGTGGGTCACAGTTGCAGGCTGTTGACTCTGGATGCTGCTTTAAAATTCTGTGTTCTGTTGAGAATCAGGCAGAGACAGAAAGTGAAAAGAACAGATGCTGTCAGCACAGTTTCTTAATTACAACTTCGAGAGAGAGAGGAATAAATGCCAAGTCAAAGTCAATGTTTGTTTTTCTGCTTTCCTGTGGCAAAGGAGTGCTCCTGCATATCAGCAGCCTCCTTTGTTGTGGTGATAGGGATGAAACTTTGTGAATCTGGAAAAACTGTTGACCAGAAACAGATGTAATAATTGCTGTTGCTTTCAGGCATCTCTCTGTGTATGTTCAATTTGACAGCATAATCTCAACAAAATTCTGATTTTCTTCTTCGCAGCACTTTCTCTTTGTTAATTTTAACAGCATTTCCCATTCTTTAACTGCCTGGATGCATATTGTGACTAGAGCTACAGTTTAAATTTCCCTTTTTGTTTTGGGTCTTCTCTTTATTACACTAAAACCTACATCTTTTTTATTTGTGTCACTCTCCTCAGGTCAATGCACTGTTCTTACAATAACCCTTTTTGCCTGTATCTGGAAATACTTTCTCTTTTTTTTTCTTCATTACCTCTCTCTTTTTTTGCTGCACCAAATTCAGGATTTATAAGAGTATTCCAGGTTTGGGTTATTCTGTCTTTTTTGACTCTTTCCCCTGTCTCTGTTTTTTGTTCTGTCAGCTGTGACAACATCACTGACAAAGCAGATTTGGCTGCCCTTTGTCATGCTTAAAGGCAGTGTCATGCGTTTCTGCTGTCAGTACATATTCCGTGGCCAGTCTCAGCTTGTCCAAGGTCCTTGTCAATATCTTTTGCAATCTAAATACTCAGAAAGACTTGCACTGTCTTAGCTACTTAATTTATACACTCTTTGCTCTAGTAGCAATTTGGCTGCTTTATATTGAAATCACCTAGTGCAGGAAGGATTATGATACTAAATTACAACATTCAACTCTGGATCCTTTGCAAAGATAAAGAGTGATGGAATGGAAATGGGTCTTATGTGTTAAGTAGCCAGCTGAGTTTGGCTCATTCTCATGAAGTGGTGGGTGGTGGCAGCCTTTTTCATCTCAGTTTTCTGGAAGTGATGCAGAGGAATTGAGACTGTGGGGGAGCTGGCAGTAGTTTCATGGGTTTTTTTTTTCATTCCACTCTGTTGGAGGACTGTGTATGCTGTTATTGTTTTGATGAAGTTAACTTTTAATACAGAAATGTCAGTGTGGCTTAATTGGCTGCAGCTGAGACTTGGCAAACAGCAAGCACCTCATCTGAAATTCCTAGCGGTAGTACGGGTTTGATCAAATCACTTTATATCATCTTTATTCAGTTAAAAGTGGAACTTGATGGAAGTCTTTGTGCTGGACAGAATCTTCTTATACCCAAGGCCAGAAACAGCTTTGCTGGTTCTGACAGGTGCTTCTTTAACCTGCTTTTATGGGTCTTTCAGTCTTACAGACAACACAGCTTCCTTTGGCAGTCCAGTCCTTCCATGATGTACCTGTATCTGAATTGGATTTGAAATGAAAGTACTAAAATTGTACCCCGTCCTGGGTGTTTGGCTGGGATAGAGTTAATTTTCAAATAATCTAGGAGGGGATGCAGCCTAGGCAGCTGACCCAAACTGGCCAAAAGAATATTCAACACCATGGTGCAGTTTGGATCTCTACTTTGTGGCTTGGTAATTGCGGCTGGGATACATGGTTCAGGATCAGGACCATGCGTGGCGTCCATTTTCTGGGCAGTGAGTCGTTTACATGGTGTATAATTTGCTTTATACATTCTTTTATTGTAATTGTTACTGTTTTTCTCCTCCTTTTCTGTCCTGTTAAACTATTTTTATCGCAACGCATGATTTTTACCATCTTTGCTTTTGATTCTGGTCCCCATGATATTTGGGCTGGGGGAGTGCCAGAGAAGGACTGTCTGTGGGCCGTGTCTGTGGGTGTGTAAATGATGTCAAGCCAAGGTGTTACATTGTCTATCTAAATGTTTACAAAAGAAGGCATTTTTTTCTTTGCAGCTAGAATATATCAGGTTGCTTTATTCTTGGAATGCCTGAAACGTCAGACTGCAATAAATCCTTTAATATATTGTGTTCCATTTACAGGAAAGATTAAAGCTGAAAAGGCTGTTCAGCTGGATGCCAGGAGTGCTGAAAGTCACCAGTGGTAAGTTTGAGAAAGTGTGCGTTTTTGTAAAGTTGTATGTAATTATCAAATCCAACAAAAAAAAAACCCCAAAACTATCTATCTCTGGCTTTAAATAATGCCCACAGCAAATTGTGTTTATCATGCTGCAGTTTGACATTCATTTCATGAATTATTCTTTAGTATATTTGCATAGTTTATGGAACTCATTATCATCAGTTACAGCTAAAAATTACGTTGAACTATTCTGTGAAACATTTACTAAAGCACATTGAACAACTCAATAACCATAGTTAAGTACGGATCATAAACTAGAGAAGGGAATATTTGCTTACACCAATATATTATTGCTCAAAGAAATCATAATTTTTCATTTACCTCCTTTTTCAACAATTGACGAAAGAATATCTTTTGACCTTATATTTTGTCCTTTCTTTTCCTTGTAGTAATCTAAATTCTAATAATTAAAAATAGACAATAAGAGGACTATGGAAGCTTCACTTAACTTCTAAATTTTTTTTTTTATCATTTTCCTCCAAGCACTTGGATTAATTTTGTAGACCTTGCCAGGAGTAACAAACTCTTTGCAAATGTGAATAATTTTTATCAAATCAGCGTTATCATGTGAAAGATAGTTCTACTGAGTTTGAGCTGATAGTTCCTCACTGTACTACTTTAGAAATCAAAATGAAAACGAAAAGCTAACAATATTAGAAAAGAAATAGGTAAAATTGACTAATATGTTCTTTGCTTATATTGTCATTACACATGTAGGGTGGGATTTCTCTTAACTTTTACTTATCTAAACCAAAACCTTTTATCCCAGGCTCCCTTCACAATTTAAAAAGAAGTAGCCACTTCTGGACGGTGGTTCATTTGAGTCCATTTTGCCCATCTGCGTTAGGGTGAGATGAATTTCTCCTGAGGTTCAGCTGACATCATCTCCATTGCCAATAAAAGAAGTACATGTCAGCTAGCTCAGGTTTAGATACTTGTTAGAAACAGATGTTTTCATTTAAGTTCGTGACCCTCTGGCTTTGTTTCTCTCTCCTAAACTTCAAAGGTGGCTATGTTGTTCTTCCATGCTGTGTTCCTGTAAGTGGTGCATATTTCTGTGATTCTTTTTTTTTTACTTCTATTTATAACAACCAGTGATCCAAAAACCCGCTTTGTAACAGTGGGTTGCTAGAAGTGGTGTGCTGTAGGCATCTTGACTAAGCTTCACTGTCACAGACAGATTTGCATTTTCGCTTTCTGTTGTCTTGAAAGTAATGGTAATGCCTGCTTGGAGGTGAAGCCTAGGCTCCAGGTGGCTACGAAGTGGCAGTTTAAGATTGGAGTCTGCTTTTGGATTTACCCAACTGCTTGTTAATTCCTATCAGGTGGATACTGTCACCACAGCAGCAAAACTAACAGGAGAGTATCATCTGAGTATCACTCCTCGGTGCAAGGTGTTTTTGAGGACCATATAGTTTTTTTTGGTCTGTGTTGTAAGTGAATGTGAGGGTTTTGTTAGTTACTGTTGAACTGGTGGCTTTGTGGTGATGTAGATGAACATTACAGAGCCAAATAGTTTATTGTAATATCTTTTTCCTGAATATTTTATCTGCTTATCTTTCTTTTCTGAAGTCTTTTCTGAAGTGTGATGCCCCACACTGCTTATGTTGCTCTGAGGGTCTGAATACTGGGCAGAATGAACTGCCATGCTCCAGACAGTAATTTGTATGTTTTAGTATAGCCTGCTAACTTTGTTCTGTTTGTGGTTCCTGTAGGTCCTTTTCTACTTTCATGATGCTACACCAGATGGACTTTTGTTTTAACTGTACCTTTTTTTTTTCCTTCCTCCTTGTTAGAGTACTTTACACATATTTCATTAATTTCATGTTGATTTCAGATAATTTTTCTGGTTTATTGAGACCATGTAAATGCTTGCATCCATTCCCAGATTACAGAAATAAGAGTTCAGGAAATCTCCCCTGCAGAAATTGTGCTCTCAAAGTTGTGTGCAACCAGAATTTTGTGTAGAATGATAAAAAGGTAATATTATCTGTAAATAGAAAACAGTGTGATAGAATTAAGGCATGAAGAAATAATATGTGAAAATAACACGAAATCCATAGTTTAAAAGGGTAAAAAGAGATGAAAAGAAACTTAAGAGAAAAATATTTATACAAAAATATTAAGATCACTAGCATGTGGTTGCTCAAAGAAGAATGATATAGCAGTATTACCTAGGTTCAGAGACAAAGGGCAATACCCAATTCCAGTTGACACCTAAACATATTTTGTCCGATACATCTGTCTCCCTGTAAGCAAGGGACTTGCCTTCCACATATAACAGATGGAGAGTTAACGTTTGGTAGGTGACATAGAATCATAGAATCACCAGGTTGGAAGAGATCCTTCCGATCATTGAGTCCAACCATTCCTATCAAGCACTAAACCATGTCCCGCAGGACCTTGTCCACCCGTGCCTTAAACATCTCCAGGGAAGGTGAATCAACCACCTCCCTGGGCAGCCTATTACAATGCCCAATGACCATTTCCATGAAAAACTTCCTCCTAATCTCTAGCCTAAATCTCCCCTGGCGGAACTTGAGGCCATTCCCTCTCGTCCTGTCCCCTGTTCACTTGGGAGAAGAGGCCAGCCCCTCCTCTCTACAACCTCCTTTCAGGTAGTTGTAGAGAGCAATGAGGTTTCCTCTCAGCCTCCTCTTCTCCAGGCTAAACAACCCTAGCTCTCTCAGCCGTTCCTCATAAGGCCTGTTCTCCAGACCCCTCACCAGCCTCATTGCTCTTCTCTGGACTCGCTCCAGAGCCTCAACATCCTTCTTGTAGTGAGGGGCCCAGAATTGAACACAGTATTCAAGGAGCAGCCTCACCAGTGCTGAGTACAGAGGGAGAATAACTTCCCTGGACCTGCTGGTCATAGAATAACCAGGTTGGAAGAGACCCACTGGATCATCTAGTCCAACTGTTCCTATCAAAGACTAAACCATGACCCTTAGCACCTCGTCCACCCGTGCCTCAAACACACATGTGCCAGGATATTTGCATGGCATGAGTTGTGCAGGACCTTTGCAGTTCTGTACCCTTGCAGGTCAGCAGCTGGAAGTGGTGGAAAACTCTAGGGAATCTACAATGGCAGTACGCACCTGTGTCCAGACAGGGATTCTGTGAATTAAACAGGGTCTCTGTTGACTGTAATAGGAGGTCAGGTGCACAAATGAGAAGCTCAGTGTGAAAGCAATGCCATCTCAGACCAAAATCCTTACTTTTCATCTCACTGCTAACAGAAATTTTTTCAAGTTCTGTAGGGTAAATAAACATAGTCTGTATAAGATAAGCCCATCTCTTCATTAGACAGTTTTCTTATTCTGCATATAAGGTTATCTCATTCTGTTTTAGCTACTGATGAGGAAGCTGGCTTTCTAACCTTGCCTGAGGAAAGTTTTGGTTTATTTCTTAGTAATATGTACTTTCTTATTTCTGAGGAGTTTTGATAGATCCTATCAGCACAACTGAGGTTTTAATTCCCATTTGGTACAGCTGCTGTCTATATTGTCAACTCATGCATTATTTCTAATATTCCCTTAAACTGTTTAATATATAATGGCTTACTAAATGAGTGAGGTTTAAATGATAGGCCTGTTTCTTGCTCTCTTCTTACAGTTAATCCTTGAGGGAATGTAAGTGAAGAAGAAATTTAATTCAGCCTTATTAGTTTCATCTTTTGTCAGTTTTTCTTTGTTAATTATTCTGTACTTTCATGTATGTTTCGTTCCTTTCTACTGTATTTATAGAGCCTCTTCTTATGACCTCATATATCTCTTGTAGATTGCAATTCAGCTTGTACTTAGCATTTGATATATATAAATATCTAAATATGCCATCCATTTCTGATAAATATACAACATACCTTTAATACCCATCTAATATTCCTAGCTTAGTCATGTGGTCTTATTTTCACTTGCAGCGTCAATTACTTCTGTATTTTTGAATTGTAAAATGGTGTGAGTTGGAAGGAACCTTAAGAATCATCCAGTTCCAGGCTCTTTGCCATGGGCAAGGACACCTTCCACTAGTTCAGGTTGCTCAAAGCCTCATACAAGCCTTGAACACCTCCAGGGATGGAGCATCCATGACTTCTCTGGTCGACCTGTTCCAGTGCCTCACCACCCTCACAGGAAAAATTTCTTCCTAGTATCTTAATTGCCCCGCTTTCAGCTTAAAACTGTCACCCCCTCATCCTATCCCTGCAATCCCTGATCAATAGCCCCTCCCCAGCTTTCCTGCAGGCCCCCTTAAGGAAGGCTGCTAGAAGGTATCCCCAGAGCCCTCTCTTCTCTAGGCCGAACAAGTCCAACTCTCCCAGCCTGTCCTCATTTGGGAGGTGCTCCAGCTCTCTGATCATCTACATGGCCCTCCTCTGGACTCACTCTAACAGATCCATGTTCCTGCTGTTCTCAGGACTCCAGAACTGATTGCAGTATTCCACGTGAGGTCTCATGAGAGCAGAGTAGGGGAGGAGAATTGCCTCCCCTGACCTGTTAGTCTCACTTCTTTTGATGCAGCCCAGGAAATGAATGGAGAACACCTCACTGGAGCTGAATTAGTCTTTAACACCATTTCCTGCCTTTCCTCTGTATCAAAAATGGTCATTTACTACTATGCTGTTGAGTATCGTCTCTTAATTTTTCTGTGGAACTTTTTATAACATTGAACTCTTTTATGGTTTAGTTTTCTTCATTAGAAATGTACATCATGCGTGTTAAGCTATAGACCTCCTTTGAAAGTTTATTTTGGAAGCACTGCTTGAAAGCTGTTTACCACATATATATGTTTCTGTAATGCCATGACTGACAGAACTGCTCCAGTAAAGCCCTACTGTAGACAGAGTTATGCTGGCAAAAACATCCCTTTTTCAGAGCATAGTTTTTTTCTGTTTTGTAACACTACTTTAAGAAGTCTGCAAAGTAGGATGTATGCTTTGTCTCTACCAGGGGAATGCAGTGTAACAGTCTCATGAGCAAACTCTTATTAATGTAGGAGTAGAATTCAACTGTCTTGCCTTACTTTTCATATTTACTTCAATCAAGAACAAAAAAATGCCACATAATATTCTTAGTATGTCACCTATATTTTTCTTGTAAGGCTCTATCTATCTATCTATCTATCTATCTATCTATCTCTATATATATATGTATATAAAAAATAAAACTGGCCAACTTACTGATCAGAATACTGACAAGTAACCGGTATTCATCCTCAAATTACATCAGATAAAATTATGCAGAAAGAAGAGAGCAAAATGTCTCAAAGCAGTTGGTCAGTATTGGTAATGACCTTTTGCAACTGCAAATAATTTTCATATCTGAATCCAGATTTTTGAAAACATGTGATCACACTTAATATTGTAGTTGCCAGCGAGATCAAAAAACCTTCAGATTTTTTTGAATGGTGACCTCTAAAAAACTATGTAAATAGAAACACTGGAAAAAAATACATAGCTGAAACCTTCTATTATTTGTATGGCCACCCTGAAGAGAGTAAATATTCGGACAGATTTGTTGCATTCTTCAACCTGTGTCAGTTATTCAAGTTGTGAAGTTTGCTCACATGCAGAGGTTGACATCAGCTAGTCGCAGGTTGTTTTGTTTTTTCCCAAGCCTCAAACAAAACATTTTTGTGGGTCAATCCTCACAGCTCATTTTGGACCATGTAGCATCTTTATCACCCACATTTTAATTGGAAGTGTTACAAACAAGAGTTCAGTGCTGCAGTTGCTTTAGATGGTGCTCCTTTATCACTTTACAGTTACAGAAAGCACAAAATATAGAGGCATGTTAATAGTGGTTTTATTTAAAATGAAACAATTGCTTTTAAGTTATTTGGGGAAAAAATAGTTTCAATGTTTGTGGGTGTTTTTTTGCTGTTTTTATTTCCAAAGTCTGGAAGAGATCCAGAAGGCTGCTTCTGCCTAGAACCTCCTCCTGCACCTCCTTTTTTATGGGCTTTGCAAAGGAGAGAAAGGTTACTAGATGTGGACAGTGTTCATGACGTTTACTCAGAAAGATCATTCATTGCATTGAGCTTTGGTTTAGTTGCCACAAGCAAACTTAATGCAACAATTAAGTTTGGGCTATTCTATAGAACTTACCCACTGTTAAGAGTCCTACAGCATGTTTCTCGTTTAGTAAGATGTTTAATGGAGTGAAGTTATCAAGTGAAACCCCAGTAGTTTTAAGTGAGGTCTCCTCCTAAATCACTGTTGCCCTCATTTTATCTGTCATGTATATGTGGGTTACTTGGAAGTGCAGAAAAAAGTTTTACAAACCCAAAGCTATCTCTCCATGGAAGGAGGTTCCAGAGCTGACAGCCTTCCACTGACAGGGAACTTTGTGCAAGACAATGGATTTGCTTAGTTGAGGACATGAATAATTGTCACTTAATTAGGTGTTTTGTGTTAGTGTTAGAAAAATGGAAAAACGGGGAAGGATATAGCAAAAGAAATTGTATTAGTTTTTGTTACTTGTAGAGATTTGTTAATCGCTTCCAGGACTAATTAAAAATGTTGACCCTTATGTTCATACATAATTTTGTGCTAAGCTTGTGCCTAGGCTAGGACCTGTACTTAGGGAGTCTTCGATTTTCTAGTATGACTTGTCCTTCTGAATGGATTTTTTTTTTTTTTTTATTTTGTCTACAAAAAGTGAAAGAACTGATTGACCTGGTAGAACACATTTCAGTGAGAAACTCTGGAGTTTGGGGAGGTACTGAGAGACTTCTATGTAACGGTGGAGTATCTAGCCAGAAGGTGTTTTATATTACTTGAGAGGTACAAAGTATCAGAAATGTAGAAAGCTATGCTTCTACACAGGGAAAGTATTCAGAAATGTACAAACTTTTAACTCCTGTGTCTTGTGAACAGAAAAAGGTGGTAGACTCACTCATAGTAAGCTAAAGAAATGCTCAGAAGATGATTCCTAAGAAAGTTTATTACTATTTTGATCCAACTAGGATTAAATTTCTCCTGGGTTTCAATCAATGGATTAACCTTTAAGATATGTGATATTGCTTCCCAGCACGATAAAGCCAAGTTCATAACCTGAGTAACTTGGTTATTTTGCAGAAATGTGGCAAGTTATGCAGAAGCAGGACAAATGTATTTCTTATGGAGGAACAACTTGTATGCTGGTTGGCATGTACATGTGAAGGGATTTTACGCAAACTTCCTGCAAAAAAGTGAATGTCATGTACTCTCAGCAGTAAAATTATGACAATTTGTCAGATTTGTAGGGTGCAATGGCATAAAAAAATTAGTCTAGTGAAACAGATAGTCAAAATTATAGAATATGTTGTAGGATATTATCATACTACTGACAGTTCATGCAGTGTTTCTAGCTAAATTCTCGTAACCTTCTGCCCTTAATTATGCCTTATTTAAACTTAGAAACAGATGCCTTACATGCTGTAAGCATCTGCTTCTGTCATCCAGTCCTGTTTTTTCAGGAGTTGATACCTTATCCAGAAATATTGTTTGCAGTCAGAACTTCATGTAGCAAAATTTCAACTTAGTAGTTACTTGCCCTGTATTTGATTCATGGGGTGACCATAAAAGCTTTACATCAATCTTTGTTGTTAGTTATGCTTAATCGTAGTCAATTATCTATAATCTTTTCTGTTTAAATTACTACTTGGGCAAAAATAATTTACTTTGTAAATATAGAAAGAAAAATTCAAAAAACATTTCTAAAAAGGTGCAACTTGTTCTGCAGTAAGTGCATCAGAGAGAGGGATGTGTAGCTTCTTGTGTATTTCCGGTGAAAGAGCATTTAAATAAGGGAATGGTGGAAGGTCACACGTTATGACTATGTGGTTGCTGGGGTTAGGGATTAGATCTGATAAAATCACTTTGCAGAAAAAAAAATTACAGTCTAGTGGAGAGTTGGTTGGTTTTTTTTGTTATTTTCCATTGAGTAGGTCAGTGGAATATTTCAGTTCAGAAATGTTGTTGCAATGTCTGAAGGTGTCCTCCCTTCTCCAAGTTCACCATCTGTTGGTCTTTTTTCTCAGCACATATTTCCCTCCCCACTGAAGGCAGGTGTCAGATGTTAGCCCTTCACAAGGGACTGAGCTCAGGTCCATAGGCCAGCCTGTGGTGAGGAGTATGATGCATACCCTGGGAATACTTTCTTGAAGTACCAGTGTGTCGGGGAAAAACTGCAGCATCCTTATGCAAGTGCAAAGGAGGTACATTTGAAATATGGCAAGATCTATTTACTTCAAGGTTTTTGCTGGAATAGTCACAACTGGCAACCTAGTGATTCCTATTACATTTCTGTCAAGGAGAGTTGTTGTGTCACTGTCTCTGAAAGCTACTGTTTCACTCTGTTTCTGCATTTGTGCTGTATGTGTCCTGTTAATTTCTTAAAGACTGTATTCGCAACTATAACAACTAAAAATGTCTGTTGTAAAATAGCATGTTCCATAGCCTCATAAATGCAGAATGTATCATCCACATATTCTGCAGTTAAACATCTGGGAATATGCCTTAAAAGCAGCATTTTTCGTTGTTTTGGTATATTCTGTGCATTAAATGAACTATTAAGCCAGAATTCTTAAATTTCCTTAACTTCAGGGGGTTTTTTACCAAAATACCAGTTTGTTTCCTCTGTTTTTGCAAACATTACTCACATAGGTGTGTGCTACATCTGATATTTCCTTGGAGCTCAGCTTCAGTTCTCTAGTGAATTTTTAATATATAAAACTATATTTCTGCTGCTTTCTGCAGTGCAGACTCAGTTGTATTCTAAGAAGAAGGGAAGAAAAAAAAGATAAGAAAACAACCCCCCCCCAAAAAAATATCACCTGAGCACTTTACCCTGCACCTTGGCACATATTACTTTGTATATTGGCAGTCTTGCACATTCCTAGCCACTGCTTCCATACCCACACCACCACGAAGAAGGCAATACCAAACTGATGCTTTACTTTCCTATGGCTGCTTGCAGGAACTGTCATAATATGTAAGTACGTGAAACTGATGAGAGAGAGAGTCTATGGCTAAGAAATAAGATGGGATGCACAGGACTCTGAGTTGTGCAGAGATGGGGAGACTCAATTTACAAGTAGAATGGAAATGAACTTTCTTTTCACTAGACCTCTGTTACCCACACATTAGCCTTTACTCATACTACATTATGTGTAAAAAATGACTCAGTTGAAGAGGAAGGAATGAAAAATAGGTAAGAAACAGATGAATTAAATTCTTTGATATTAGTTAATATTGCAAACTCTCCTCCCATTCACAAAATTATGCCAATTACAATTAAGAGCTTTCTTGTTGACACTAGGCTAGTGGTATTAGACTGCTAAAAGAGGGGCCTATACTTCTAAATCTTACACATTGTACCTACACATTTCCAAATTCTATATGAAATAAGAACGCTTTTTGGAGTTGGAATACATGGAAGGAGATGTAGAAGAAGGAGGAAAAATCCTGAGGAGATACATGTTATTTTTTATTTGAGCCCCATGAAATTTATCAAGGAAAAGATTAAACTTGCATTATTTTGGTGTCCTGATGTGGCTTAATCTTGATTTGAAACTTTAAATCTGTTCTGCAAATCCACCTCGTTATGGTTACCAAAGTCAAAGTGGTGGTAGTGTTTCTCAGCATTTTTGGTATTAAAATTCAGATTGCTTGCAAAGATGTTTGATAAAGCTCACTGGATCAGCCTGATCTTCTTCCTTTGGCAGCAGGTAAGGTTTGCTCCTTAGCATTTTATCTTTTCAGAGTACTAATGGAAATTCTGGAACACCAGAAGGGAAAAAATTAATTCTCCTTGATCTGAACCCCTCTTTGCAGGCACTTGACATCCAACTCTGTCAACTACCGTTTCCTATAAGTCTGAGTTTTGGTGACATCGTTTGTAGCAAAAGGACATGGTGCTGGCTTACAGCTGAATCACTTAGATTGTGTTTGTGCTTAGAAAAGGAGTATTAATTGTGTGCAACTAACCTGTATGCTTCTGTACTGTTTTTCAGTAACTTTTCTTCCACCTGGAATCAGCAGGTTTTTTATGTTAACAGAAGTTCTGCATCTGTCGTAGGTTATGATCGTTATGTTTATTTTAGGTGAACATGTCTGCGTCTGTTTATTTTGGAGTAGAATTAGCTCAGCGGTTCAGTCTTGCTCGCAGCACCTACCTATAGTTGGTACAAAAGCCCGTGCCGGGCTGCCTGCAGTGCCAAGAACTGCCGCCAGGGGGCGCTCGCACCCAGGCCTGCGGAGGTGCCGACACCCGGGGGAACCTCTAGTCCTTCCTCGGGTTTTATTTTTCTTGTTCATTAATGTTACTCTTTGAGTCGTGCAAATAAGGTTACTTAGGTTTTTTAGCTCTTTGAAAACTATTTGAAGAGCCTAAAAGAAAAATCTTTCTGAGGGAAAAAAAACCCCCAAAACCTGAAAACAAATAAACCTCCCTTTTCCTGAGAAATTAGGTGAAATTAATAACTGAAAAGACATAAACCAGTTATTTAATTTTTGGCGCTCTGTACCAATTGCCTGTCTAGCCCAGTTCAAAAGTATAATATAAAATAAATTTAAAGAATACCCTAATAGATGAAAGATATTCTTATTTTTCCTTGAGAAAATAAAAGATGTTCCAAGTTAGCAGGTTAGCTTATTTTTCATTTGTTGAAAATTTCAGTGGGATTTCCTTCCCCAGAGATTTTAGCTTTAAGTAGAAGTTTTTCTTTGAACTGGTTTAAACTAAGGCCCTTTTTCTTGTCACGCACAGACAGGGAAATACTGCAAGATGCTGGATTAGCTTGTTCGCTTTTCATTGTTTTCTTTTGTAGCAGCAATCCGTTTAGCTATGGTATGCTGAGTTTATCTGATTAGCACTTAATGAGTGAAGGGAATAGGGGAAATGTTGCCGGAGTTACTTAAGCCTGATAAAGTTTTCAGTACCTTCCCCCTCTTTCTAAATACCTGAACTTTCCTGACCCCCACCCCTTGCTTTTCCCCTCTATTGCAGCTCATTCCCACATGAAATGCGCTCCCCTGCAGTTTTAACTGTCAGCAGTAGCGATGCCATTAGCTGGATTGTGCTCAGTGCACATTGGTCACAACACGCGTCCTGCTCAACAATGTTTGACAGTCTGTCTGGAGCTCTTACAAATTCAACTACTGTTGTTTATGCTGACTCGCATGCCTTACCTGGGAACACTTGCTGACTAAAAGCAATAATCTGTAGCATGAGTATTTCTATCTTAGATTCAATAGATATAACCATAAATGAAATAATTATTTAGTACATAGTGGTACATTTTAATGAGGAGCCTGAGTAATTACATTATATAAAAAATTCAAGAAAGACGGGGTTTAGTAGTGCTTAAAAACTCTGCGCCATACAGGTTATGAGTCTGTTCCCATAATTACCTTAGTAAGTTTTTTGCATAACTCTCATGTTTTCCTCTGGACTTCAACATTATTTCCTTTTTTTTCTTCATTTTTTTGATAGATATGATCTCATCTTTCTTTTATCACTTCCAGTGTCTCCAGTTTATAATAATAGCAATACTAACCTCAGCAACAAACAGATAGTAATAGCAGTAGAGATCCTGTAAGAGCAAAACTTGTGTGTATGTTTTAAAATAATTGTAGTGATGTTACAAGGAGGTGCAAGAATTCACCAAGATGCTTGAGAAGGGTAGAAGCTAACTATGAATAATTTTTGAAGTGTGTGTAGCTTCCTGCTGAGCATGTCCCAAGGATTTATCTTACCAGGTGAGGTGCCATAGCTGATGATGTTCAAGTTGCCAATGCATTGCAGTGCAGAGCACCATGTGTCCAGTTAAACTACAGTCAATGCTGGAGGCAGTCTGGAAATGTTACACTCTGATCCAACTGGTACAAATTTTGGAAGCGTTTTTTTCATTTCACTGACAGCCCAGACAGAATCCTTCAGACTTCCTGTTTCTGTTACTGGTGTGGGTTGGGTTTTTTTTGCCTGCTCCTGAGTATGTGCAGCTCATGCCAAATTCCTATCTGGTCATCAAAATGGAAGAAAAACAGGTGCTCATCTATGAATTGGGGATTAAAATATTTTGTAATTTGACTCAAAGATTTATTTAAATCACAAAAAGTATGTGTGTGTGTTTTTCTTTTCCCCTCTCAGGTTTGCAATTATGTGTGGCTATATGTCTCAGTTTGAAAGTGTACAAAACAAAATCAGGAATGGTTATCTCTTTAAGGTATGTTTTTGTAGGGCTTGGGGTTTTTTAAGCTATTCCTTTAAATTATTTCCTTACATAGTGTCAAAGACAGATTTTCCAACATGGTAATTCAGCCTCACAGGTCTATTTTGGTACTGATGTTAAAGCAACAAAAAGGGGGGTTTATGTATGTAAATAGATTATAAACTTACAAAATACAAGAATTGAGGTAGGATTCTGGGAACAGCATTAAGATTTCTGTTTTATTATGCAGTCAAAGTGATGGAGGAAAAGAGGGGAACGATTCTGTGTAGAAAATAAAAACATATGAAATACTAAGTGATGAACCAACACGATTCTGTAATCATCTTTCATGCCAACCTTAGGAAGTAATATGTATTTTAAAATAGTCCGTTCATAGCTAATTGTGGGATTTTTTAGAGTTAGCAGTTTCTGTTACCTGTACTATTTTTTTCCCTCCTTGTCCTCAGCGTTGCTTAAGCGCTTTCCATCCCTTGCTCTCCGAGCCAGCGTCCCCTCTTTCTTTGTGTCAGTGAGAGGCAGCAGATGTGTTCCACTTCCTGGGGAATGTGCAGGATGTGTCCCTATCACATCATGTCCATGTTAGGGCTTGGAGTGTCACCAAGTTTTCCTATGAGAGAACATTAATTACATTTAAACTGTGCCAAGCGAGCTAAGCCCCAAGCACTGGGACAAGCCGGGAACAAAGAAAAAATGACAAATAACACAAGTGCTGCAGTTGTTTAAGGATCAAGTTTAAAAGGAGCCCACAGTGTTAGCAGCAGCCTTTTCAGGGAGGTTTTCCTCTTCACAAGTGATTACTGAGATTCATGTAAATCATTTTGAAATGCTAAGGATTTTGGGATATAATAGCATGAAAGCACAGCTCCTGTCTGAATAGTTTGTGGACAAAATGATAGAATAATAGGCTCTTAGATCTGTGTAACTCAGATATGTTGGTAATTGGCTTAATTAAAAAAAATGAGTTTTTAGAGGGGTGGGAGGAGAAACCTTAGTGAAATTTATTCTGAGAGGCAAATGATAGGGGCAAAATAGCATGTTTTGTTTCTCTTCAAACTTAAGTTGATCAATAACAGCTTGCTTTAGGAAATTAAGAGAGAAATAAAGGTACTTGTCGCCTGTAGTGGAAATGATTTTGGAAGAAGCACCTCATTAGATACTGTCTGGATTTTATGATTTCACTATAAATGGAACCATTTTATTTTCTGAATTTCACATTATAACAACAATTTATTGTGTCATGTACCATTCACTGGGGCAGTCGCATTCCAAGGTGGAAAAGATTATGCTTTAATACTAAATGGAAATGAAATTATTTTAATTGAAGTTGCTGCCTTTTAACACAAAAATTCTTGAGTTCTTTGATTGAACTTTAGAGCTGCTTAGTCTTGTTCTAAACACAACATGCCTTCTTTCATTGTGTGCAAAGTTCTGTATTTGTGGTTACCCTCCATGAGGAAGGGGTTTGCTAGTTAAAATACTTCTAGGTTGTTAGAAAGAATTGCAGCAGAAGATAATTTCTGAATTTGTTTATGATTTGCAGCAAACTACTTAAAATGTAAACACACTCGCCAAACAAATATCTAAAGTGACACTAATTTTCTTTCTAATAGGAGCACCTAGACAAAGCAATTGAACTTAATCCTCAAGATCCTTTCTTATATTACCTAAATGGAAGATGGTGCTATTCAGTAAGTTGTTCTTTTCATCTAACGTATGAATTAAGTATACTAAAAGATCATAATGCACTTGAAATGGTGGGACTTAAGACAAAGTGGGTGTTTATTGAAGTAGGTGTTTTGAGATAAATGAAACAGTACATGAACCAACTTCTACATGTGTGATGTTAGCTGCTGACTGTTCCTGTCACGTACATTAAGCTGTGCTTGTATGTCATTCATTGTTGTGTTCAGATTTCTTACCTGAATGTATGAACGAAAAATAACTGGTATTTGGAAGGAAGGAAGGGTGACCTCTGATATAGTAAGACTTTATTTCAGGTCTTTATTCTACCACAAATTTTCTGGGTACCTGGTGCTGGTAACATAGCCTTTTGGTGACTTTATTGTTCATCCGTAACTCAAGCTAGAGGCAGTTGCGTGCTGTGGAATTATGGCTCTGGCAGCAAGTCTAACATACCGATGTGGTAAATTCCAGGAGAATGTCACAGCAGAGATGCAGATATAAAAATCTATAATTCACCAAAAAGTTTCGCAAGAGAAACAATGCATGTTACACCAACACAAGAGGTGCTTTTAAATATTATGTTAATGATGTAGAGATAAATACTCATGTGAAAAATTCAAATAATCGTTTTACAAGCTTAGCTGTTGATTGCTTATTTATTTTAGAAAAACAGTGCTTGTGTTTGTAATATGAGAGTTGTCTTATTCTTAAGCCCAAATATTTGATGGCTCAGGTGGCTATCCTTGATGTTTCATCTTTAGTGCTTTTCTGTCATCAGAAGAAAATGTTCATGCGTAGTCTGCACTGTAAAAAATCACCGGGAAGCTTCTCAGAATAACTACTGCTGAAGTGCAGTGAATTCCAGCCCTGCCATTTTCCTCTTTCTACTCCCAATGCTAATCGCTACAAAGTGCCTGCTGAGTGGAAAGGAGTTGCTATCTTTGATTCCATCTTTATCTGCAACAGGACTTACTGCAAAGTAAACTTTCCGCAGTTTTTTCTGAGTGTATACTTAACTTTCAAAGAGCTTTCAGCAACTACCCTCTTTCTCAGTTGATTTGAAGAAGGAATGACACTAATTTTTTTAGAGGGCTTTTCATTTTAGTTGTTACCACATTTGTATTCTTGATCATCAGCATTAGTCATGCAGAAGTGAGTTGCTGAGATTGTCCTATAGTGTACTTGCTGCCCTGCTTTTGAAGAGCATCTCTCTCACCAGTGATTCCTTAAGCACTTTTATACTGTACTGTGTCCAACAGCTGACTGCAGCTTCCATTTATATCTAACTATCTCAGACGTTTTTCATGGCTTATTTCTCACTTGAGTTATCGCTTTTGGAAACTTTACGTGTCATCTCAGTATACCTCGCCTTGTTCTTATTGCACTGGTTTTTTGCTATTGTTTCATTTAAGTGACAATCACTGCTTCCTGACTAATTCATTTGGTTTGTTGTGCTATATCATTACAAACTCACGTTCCACCCGTGCAGGGCTTCTTTACTAAACGTTAAAGCCACAGATTAGCATTAGCTTTATGGTATGACCTCATCTGAATTTTACTAAGTGAACCAATCAGCCTAAAGAGATATAGCTGCTGAAATACTTAACGTTTGATACCTTATTTTCTTTTATTTTCTTTTAAGTTGTTGCCTTCTGTAACTGTTTTGATGGCTGTGTCAAAATAGTAGCATGAAACACTTAAACCAGATTTTCATAGCATATAAATGCAAGTATAGGACTGAATAAAATTTTGGTTTGACTTCTGGGGCTGTCAGCTCTCAAAAAGTCTCTGCCGGTTGCACACTCGCAGTAGCAAGATGAGGCCATCATTTGGGAACAATAGTTTTGAGGCTCTGCTGTGGAAACTAGATCCTAATCCTAGACTAGTGAAGTTGGTGATATTCTCATTGGTAGATGTAAATGAGTTTTTCCCCTGATAGAGATAGGTTTAGAAGCTTGTGGAAGATGTAGCAAATTCCTCATCCTTTTCTGTGGACTGTGATGTTTCGTGCTGTGGTAATTATCCCAGAAGCAGACTGCTGGCTGTGGCATTGATTCCAAATACTTTTCAGGGTAGAGTTTGTGATAGGATAAGTGAAAAAAAATATTTATCACTTCTTCTCTATACTGGTACCTGTATATGGAGTAATAATGCTCCCTTTAGGCCCTCTGGTTTTACTGTTTTGTCTAGCTAAGTTTGAGGCTGAGAAGGCTGGAAAGTGAAAAGCCCAGGGAATCAAGTTGGATAAATGCCTAAATGTCTGTGCAGACTGTCCTGGTTCCTCAGCTGGCAAGAAAGAGAATATTTGTGTTGGAAGACAGTATTTTAAAACTGCTGTCCGGTTACTTGATCTCTTCCAGAAGTCGCAGCATTGCAAAATTATTTAATACAGTTCTACATTAATATATTGTAGTAAAAAAAGAAAAAAAATCTCTGGGCATATGTTGGTAGGTGCCATTAATACTTTATTGGAGCTGGATCAATGGGATGACTTTCCTTTATGGAAGCTAATTGTGTGATCTGTCTTCAGAGAGGTATTATTGAGGAAACATCAGACAAAGATACCCTTTAGTGCTGCAAGTCAATTCTGGCTGAATTTTCGATCCTAGTGGGTTAGTTCCCTTTTTACCAACATCTTGGTATTGGAAAAGAACTTTTAATGGGCAGGGTTTGCGTTTCATCAGAAACAAACAGAAGAGAAAACACAAAAACCAAATTCCAGCCAGTGTTTTGGTTCTTATGTGTTTTTTGTTGATTCTTGACTAAGGAAGAGAAAGTGATGTTGAGAGATCTTTTTTTTCCCCCAGTATTTAAGGGGAACCATATTTTCTGCCTTGGTCTTAAGAGGAACAAGAGGCCTGATAGAAGTGTGTGGGATATGAACTTTACGGTCAGCTACAGTTTAAGTCTATGGGTGGCTTTCTTCTGTCTCTGGTATTAGTAGTGATTTGAGTAGAATAAATGGATGAAGGCTTGCTCTTTAACATATCTATATGAGAGATTGTTTGAGGCAACCAACTCTTAGCTTTGCAATACTGAAGAGTGGCCTCCTGTCCTTGGCAGAGGTCAGGCTGTTCTGGTGATTTACTTCCCTCCACTCCTAAGGAAGTTCAGCAGTTGGCTGTTGGTCCTGTAGGCCCTTGTCTTTTGCCCTTGAGTGAGTGGAACTAGCTCTCCTTATGTGTGGCAGTTGGGGAGTGATGTTCCTTGAGTGACACAATACATTAAAACCTGATATTCTGTGGAAGCAGCGTTCACTGAAGCTGATGATGGTTACAGTCTCTTTGTACTTGATTTTGTATGGGCCTCAAAATAATGTTTTGCACTATTTAGAATAACCTTGACTGCCAAAGTCAGATTTGCTCTACACTGGAGTGTGCTACACCAGGGTTTCTGTTGCCTGTGCTTGCTCACACACAGAGAATGCCTAATAAAGTTGGTTGGTATAGTAGGAATGACATTTCCATTTCACTGAATATGGCATAAGATTTGCTCTAATGAAGTTATTTCAAATTAAAGACTGTGCTTGTGTGGGTTTAGGTGAAGGGTATCATTTCCTCTTCATCATTATTGCTCCAGGACATAATTTTGTGTCTTCCATAAAACAAGTCTTTGCCATTTGTCCCACCTTAGCCATAGGGCAGTGCAGACTGACTCAAGTGGGGCATGGTTAAGATTTTGTGGTGGGATTCACCTCGCTTGGCTTTAGCCATCCAATTGTCTATCCAATTGTGTAATTGTATGTTCTCCTTTTTGTAGTTAAAGGAAAGAAAGAAGAGTAAGCTAGGAGTGTTCATCCCAGGCTAATGTAGGTGGAGAGGAGTTACCTAGTGGAAATGCCTCTCTCTGTATTGTCCATTCCAGGAACCTGAACAGCTTGTGTACACCGCACACTTCATTTATGGATGGCTAGAGTCAGCTGCAATGAAATCATAAAGGCAATGGCTTGAAAGTCTGGTTCACAACATTACAGAACACTCAAGCTATCTGTGTAATAGTCACTAGCTATTGTGTGTGTAAAACTTGCTGTTGTACATGTGTTTCAGTTTTAAACATTGTTTTAGATTGGTGGGATTTCTGAAGTAAAAATGGCCAAGTGCATATATATTTGAGCTTTTTTAAGTTTAAGTAGTACAAAGCAGCACCCAAGCCAGACAAAATAAAGACTAAAACCTCAGTAAATTAGTTCTGATTAAATCTTGTCAGAAAATAAAAGCAACTGCCAGGAAGAACTTGTGTTTTTAATAGGTAATTGTAACTCCATATGGAAAAACTGCAATTTTTCTTTCCTCAATATTGCATAACAGGAGACACGTGTGTGGTAATTGTATCTGTGCAGTGTATGTATATCTCCAGGGTGTTGTGTGGTCTTGCAGAGAACAGTATAAGCCAGTTCATGTTCTCTTGTTTCTTCCCCCACCGTCTCTTCCTCCCTCTCTAAGCTGCCTCTATCTTGATGTGATGGACCTAGAACTATAGAAAACACTTTCCACTTCCAAAAGAATAGAGAACGCTGCAGCAGTAGATTGGTGTGAGGAAAACAATACTTTTGCAAAGATTCTTTTAATGTTTCTCATAGAATATATCTCAGAAATGAGACAGCAACTAGAGAAATTACGTGCTTGAGGGAATTATATGTGTACCTACAATTTGAAGTTTTGACCAGCATGCTGCTGTTTGTAACACAGTGTGAAAGCACTGCAATATAGAGAGGAGGAACATCTTGTTGCTTCAATGAAAAACAATTGTGGGATTGGTGGACAGCATTTGCAAAACACACTATATTCCCTCAGAAGAGGCTTTAAGAGTGGGATATATGAGAGAGAGAGAGAGAATGGAAAACTTTATTTTCTGGTATTATTTCTCTCTAGAATAGAAGCTTTGGTAGTTTGTGTAAGAGCCTTAGCTGACAGCCCTTAACAACTAAGGCATTGGACCCGGCGGAACAACCAGCAAGAGTTGACCAGGATGTCTTCTGTCTGTAAGAAATGTTACTCTTATGTAGCTCTTATGTAACTAGAGTCACTGGGACCAGATGAGAAAACACAGTCCTATGCATTTTCCGGTTGCTTGGTGGGCTGTATTTGTATTCTTTGCAATGGTATTTGTAGGACAGTTTGCAACACGTAGTTTGATATGTGTTCAGAAGAGAAGTATCCTGGTTGATGGCTGTGGATACCTATGTGTAAATGGATTCTACATTTTACCATTATTAACTGACGTCTACTGAGTAATTGCCGGATTTAGCTGGAGAAGGCAGGGGGGAACAGCAACAGACCTGTAGAAACTGGGAAACAAGGGAATGAGGCAGGAATCACCTAAGGCTATCCAAAACCATTTAAATTTTCAAAGCAGTAGAAAATTGAGTTCAAGACTCAACTCTTACTTGAATTGCAGCTCGCTCTGAAAAAGAGATGTCTCTATGTAACTCATATTTCACTTCCAGGTTTCCAATAAGAGACTCTGCCTGTGTATATGCCCTCTCTGTGTTGCTTCTGTATAGATCAGTCCATAAATTGCTAGGAGAATGCAGAACCTTGGGGGTTTTTTACCATTTTTAAACATGGTCTGTGTTGTGTGACAGGAGCCATCAGTGCTGTGTTTCAGTACTGATTTGAGGGAATTAAGTCCTGACTTTTCTTTACAGTTATAGTACAGGTCTCCAAAGGAGACTTCACTTTCTTCATTTAAACAGGCTTCAGTCTCACAATGCAGCTCCATCCTTTGTTAGAGATGTGACATGTTTCACCATGTTAGGTGGTGGAGCCAAATGCTTCACAGCAGTAACCGAAGCAGTTTCTGTCAGGTGTCAGTATATGCAGGGGAAGAAGTCACGTATGTTATGTGGCAATATGACAGTTCCCTAAAGTTTTTATAGCAGCCTGTCTTTAGCAAGTGCTATTTGGCAGATTTGGAAAGGAAAAAATGAAGCCTATTTCTTAGCAGTGGTTGTCACCAGCTTCTGTGTAATAAATAAACTTGTTTTACAAACTCAAAAAACACTCACATTTTGACTATTGCAACAGCTTTTCATAATGTTGAAAAGTAGTCAAGTACATGGCCTATCACGCTAAGCTGTTCGTCTCATGAAAATCTTAACAAGTTTGAAGCATTATGTTAAGCCTTAGGGTTTAAAAAAAGCAGTCTTGTGAAACTTAAACTTTATTTAAACTTTGAACGTTGGAATAATCTCATATTAATGAAGTTGGTTATTTGTCATTTTTTCTTAATGTGTACAGTTCTGGTTAACAATCTAGAATGCAATTTACTATGCTTCAAGCTGGCAAATCAACAGTATAAAACAGTCCTTTCCAGGTTCTTTTGCAAAATAGGTTTTGCAAGTAGTGCAATGGCACAGGACAGTATTTACTCCAAACCTGAGAGGCAACACTAAAGACGTTTGATTTATTGATGTGTTTGTTTAATTTAATTTTATTTTATTTTTATTATAGGTTGCTCAATTGTCTTGGATTGAAAAGAAGGTAGCTGCTGCTCTCTTTGGGACTCCACCAACTTCAACAGTGGAAGAAGCACTGCAGAATTTCCTTAAGGTGAGTCTTTGCCAGGGATTTTCATGTATGACTGTTTACCAGCGTCTATATTGGACAGTTGTCAAGATGACTACTCAACGCATTATGTTCAGTAGCTGTAAATACAGAGCTCTCGAATGCCACGGAAATTGAAATATTTTTTTATTTTCTATTTTAAAATTTGTTTGGAGGTGAGTTGGTAGCACCGTTATTCTTTCTTGAGTTTTTGGGAATTCTTTAATGTATTTCCATGCTTAGTAGTTATTGGATTTAATTGGAGATGGATATAGATTAGTTATATATGGCATTGAAATAAATTAACCATAGCAACAAATGTTTATTCGCCCATTTCTGCAAGAGGGCTAACAGAGGCAAGGAAATATTTGATGTTTTGATACTTCTCTTTTTTTCTGATCTGATTATTTTCATTGGATTTCAGTAGAAGCCTTTCTTGTTTATGGAGGTGAAGTTGCGTTTGTAGTGAAGCAGAAAAGAAAGCTCTGTCGTGTAGGCCTGTGTTTCTGAGCATTCTTCTTGAATGGACGGTTATGAGAAAACACCACATATATAAAATAAACCTGTCTTTCTGTTCTTTTATATGAGTCATTTCTACTTCTGAAGCTGAAAAACACAATTTTTTCACTTGACTGAATAAAAAGCATAACCTTCCATCATCGCAGTTACTTTCAGACAGCTTCTCAAAGGGATATTTTCTTCGCTATCAAAAGTGCTTGTTTTCTGTGTTCTTAGTCTGTTTAAAGATGGAATGATCTCCTGAGTTTTGGACAATATTATGCATTACTATCTTCCGAGTCTAAGAGATTTTATCTTTAATGTCAAACTCTGAAAGGGGTAAAAATAATTTGAAACATTCACTTTAGCTTCAGGGTATTTTTTGGTAGGCTGTGGTTTTCAGTCACTTTCTGTAACAAAAATTCAATTACTCTCTAGAAGACAACTGTTTGCGTTTCTTTTTCAGTTGTTTTGATAGTACACAGTTGTAGTAAAAGCAGCATTGTTTTGGTCCAAGAATTACAGCTACTATATATTTCACTGATGTAATTTTTCTCCCCCCAAAACTGTTTGTTGAGTAAAGCTGCTTCTTGGCTAGTAAAGAATTGGTAAGGATTTTACTTGTCTTTCAAACATTTACATCCTTGACATTTCTTAAAAGGAAGACAATCTTGAACTATTTTAATGATCTGAATTTTTCAGAAGATGATAATGTGAAAAGAAAGGTGAACCCAGGGCTAGAAGATACAAGTCTGTGAAAGAAAACTAATTATAAAGTTGATGGACACAGTTCGTTACTCGTACATAAAGTGTGAATGGTTAGTTGCTTGTTCATTTCCTTGTTGAGGAAATAAATATTAGTAATCTAGGGAGTGCAGTATCTTCCAACACACTGTGGAAATGAATCCTACAGGTAATCTGTAGAATGATCTGGTATCTTTACAAAGTGCTTATGGAGACAGGAGAACAAGTAGTACAGAACGTTTTTACATGTTCAATATCACCACCTCCTGTGCCTATGTTAGGGTTTGGGTTGGTGGGGTTTCTTCTTTTCATGAGGGTTTTTTAAAGTGCTAAACAAATCACGATGCACACAGTAGGGGTGATTCAATCTGATGTTTGAGGAAGCTTAGTGCACTACTAAAAATGCTATGCAGATCACATAAATCTCATCACAAGTTTTATGTCTATTTTCTTTCCTGTTTTTTATTATTTAGGCAGAAGAAATGCGTCCAGGATATTCCAAATGCAATTATGTGTATTTGGCAAAGGTAACCAAGCTCTTTTGAAAATAATGATTTGTAGACTCTGATATTCTTACAGTGGTCTGATTGGAAACAAAATGTTTTTTCTTCTCAGTGCTATAAAGATCTTGGCCAGAAAAACAATGCACTGAAGTATTGTGATTCTGCATTGTCAGTTCTCTCAGTTACTAACGAGGTGGGTATTGAGAGTGATAACTTGTTTTCTTGTGACTGCTGTCTTGTCTTTGGCACCCATTACTGCCCTGGCAGGAATAACATAATGATTCACTTTTTTTCTCTGAATACAGAACCTTCCTTTTTTCATCCATGGTAGTTGACTCGTTACAGTTGTCTGTATCAACAGTTTAAAAAAAATATCTTTGTTTGGGGAACTGTCAGGGACCTGTCTTTGTCAGAGGCTGTCAGAAATGGAATTCCAGTCTTTGTAATTCAACCTGTTTTGTTACAACTATCATAAGCGTTAGCAGTTGAGTGTGTCACACTAGCTGTGCTGAAATTTTGCCCCACACCTATTTTCTCAGTTGAAAGCATTCTGGATTTTTGGCCCACCGTTCCTCTGCTGTTCCTCTGGTTTGTCATTCTTATTGAAGCCTCCCGGACAGTGCTAGCTATAACAGAGATAGATGAGTTATTCAGGGTTGCCTTTGTCTTCAGCCACAATGCAGTTAAAGAGGCATAGTTCTTCCAGTTGCATCTACTAGAACATGGTTTATTCTAAGACATTATTAGATTCCTTTTTAGGCCTCTTACATTATTTTTTAGTATGTGGACACAAAACTTTACAGCAATTAGAGAGATTTTAATTGATTTCATTTTTTAAGTATAAACCAAGTCATTGCAAATAGGTTCACTCTGTCTGAGCTCATGTATAAGCAAGTTCTGTAATTACTGAACTATCACTGGAAACGTCTTACCATCCTAGAGCATGACAAGTTCAAACCTGAGCTTTGTCAGCCTAAGGGACCCCCTTTGAGCACAGCAGATGTGATAGGGAGAGGGTGGTGTGATTCCAGAGATGAATTGGCCCTATCCCATTTAATTCTTTGAAGTTAAGGAAAAAGACTATTAAATACCTCTGTAACTTGATTGACAATAAATGCTGTGTGTGGAGCACTAACATGTTTATGTCAAGTGTTCCTGCTGGGAAGAAAGACCACTGCATGCCTCACTAGCAACTGCTCTTGGGTGGCCTTTATTTTGGGGTCAAGTTATAGTATGTACCAATCATAAATTAAGCAATCGTTGCTTAAGTTCAGTGTTTCTTTAAATATGTATTCATACAGATATAACATTAATAATCTCTAAACTCTGCTTTATTCTTTACTTGCTGTTGAAATGAACCTTCAACTTGCCTATTAGAGAACACAGGAAAGACTGCTATAAATAATCCATTATTTGGTATCTTACATCTTTGCATAAAAGTGGGATCAGTGGTGTAAAAGGGAGAACATACAACTGAAATGGCTTTATTTCAGCCTGCTTGTGTATATCTGCAGTCATTGTGCTTGTGAATTTTTTTTTTTTCCTGTATTTAGCTTACTACAAGCCAGCTAATCTTGCAATGAGCTCTGAAGCTTTCTGGTAAAATTGCAAATGAATATATATCACAGAATGTCCCAATGGGAAGACTGCCTGTGTTTAGTGAACTGGAAGTCATACAACATATACATAAATATTCCATGAAAAAGTATGGAGAGAGCATAGATTGCAGCTCTGATAACAGCTGGACAAAATTTTGGTGATCAAAGGTAGTTGCTGAGACTCCCTCTACATGTTGGAGACAGATAGATGTATCTGGGTACTTCATCTTGCCTCTCTGTCCCCTGATGGCAGAGAGAGACTAAATGTGAAGATATGTGTCAGATGTGTGCCTGAGACACCTGACTCTCAGACTGGTCGATTAATGGGAAGTGAATCCTGTCTCACAAGTCCATTGTCAATAGGCAAAGATGACCTGAAGTTCACTGTGTCCTAAACCACCTGGAGGGGCTTAGTCCCTGGTAAAAAGAAGGCCTCATCACATGGCTAAAGTAATAGCAGACCTCAGGGGCCCCTGGGGTGAGAGCAATAATCTGAGAGCAAACTGAGGGGGGAGCATTATTCTAACAAGCAGAGTGGTGATGAGAATAAGAATGGTAGTGATTTGTGAACAGAAGAATGAGCCGCAAATGGGCCCAAAAAATCCCTCATCCATCTGAGGAGGACAAGATGATTTGTCTTCCATTTTGGTTAATTCTTTAGATGTCACAGGTTTGTCTGCTTTGTTTTGTTTACTTGTGTTGTGATTTGAGTTTAGAAAAAGAAATCCATTAAACTATGGCATTAAGGCAATAATGTGTAATTCAATTTAAAAAAAAATGCAGTCGGCACAAGGTAAAACCAAGTGCACACCGAAGGGAATTATTGTAAAATAGAGATCTGGAGCACACACTTCACTGATGCTGTTACCTCAAGTCCCATCTGAATTACGATATTACATGTTGTTTTGGCTACTCTGTTAGAGAATGACTGTTACTGATTTTGAGGGGAAACATGTTGGGAACTGAAATTGTTCAGGGCTTGGAGCTGTACACAGGAATAACATTTAGTCAGGTTACTTGAAGGGAGAAAAGAGACTGTAATAAGACTAAAGAGGCGCTGGGGAGATAGTAATAAATGGCTGCTGATAAAGTGCCTGAATTGACTACAGCCCTGTGAAAGATGAGGTTCATAGCCCGAAACAGAAAACACAGATCAGCAGCAGTGTGAAGATTTCTTTTCAGTTTGCCACAGTACAGAATCTTAGCCAGCATGGCTTCACCAGGGGAAAATCCTGTATGACCAACTTAGTGGCTTTCTATGATGGGGGTAGATGCAGCAGTGGACACGAGTAAACTGATGGATGTGATCTGTCTAGACTTCTGTAAAGCCTTTGGCATGGTCCCTCCCAACATCCTTCTCTCTAAATTGGAGAGAGAGAGATTTGATGGGTGGACAGTACTGTGAATAAGAAACTGGTGGGATGGTCGTATTCAAAGGGTAACGGTCAATGGCTCAAAGTCCAGATGGAGATCTGTGACAAGTGGTGTCCACACTGGTACTGTTTAATATCTTCATCAACAATAGTGACGGTGAATCAGGTTTGCAGATGACACCAAGCTGAGTGGTGTAGTTACCACACTGGAAGGATGGGATGTTATCCAGAGAGACCCGGACAGGCTGGAGAAGTGGGTCTGTGACAACTTCATGAGGTTCAACAGGGCCAAGTGCAAAGTCATGCACCTAGGTGAGGGCAGTCCCCATTTTCAGTAGAGGATGGGGGATGATGTGATTAAGAGCTGTCCTGCAGGGAAGGACTTGGGGGTGCTGGTTGATGAGAAGCTCAGCATGAGCTGGCAATGTGTGTTCACAGCCCAGGCCAATGGTGTCCTAGGCTGTGTCAAAAGTAGCGTGACCAGCAGGTCGAGGGAGGTGATTCTGCCCCTCTGTTCCTCTCTTGTGAGACTTCATCTGGAGTACTGTGTCCAGTTCTGGAATCCTCAACATAAGAAGGATATGAAACTTTGAACAGGTCCAGAGATGGGGTTACAAAGATGATCCAAGGGCTGGAGCACCTCCCATATGAGGACAGGCTGAGAGAGTTGGACTTGTTCAGCCTGGAGAAGAGAAGGCTCTAAGGAGATCTTATAGCGACCTTCCAGTACCTGAAAGGGGCTACAAGAAAGCTGGAGAGGGACTATTCTTAAAGGCTTGTGGTGGAAGGATGAGGGGGAACAGTTATAAACTGGAACTGGGCAGATTTAGACTAGACATTAGGAAGAATTTCTTCACCCTTAGAGTGGTGAGGCAGTGGCACAGATTGCCCAGGGAAACTGTGAATGCCTCATCCCTGGAGGTGTTCAAGGCAAGGTTGGATGGGGCCTTGGGCAGCCTGGGCTGGTGGGAGGTGTCCCTGCCCATGGCACGGGAGTTGGAACTGGATGATCTTTAAGGTTCCCTCCAACCCTAACTATTCTATGATTCTGTTATCTCAGGGCTGTCAGCAGCACAGTATGTGGTCATAGTCATGTGAAACCCATCATTCCCAACTGTAACCATAGTTTCTCATGTGAGTTTTCTTTCTTCAAGCAGGGAAATTCCTTTATTGTTTTTAAGTTTTGGCTTCTACTAAGAAACATATATATGTATAAAGGCATAAAATCAAGAGCAGACTGAGAGACAAAGTTGCTGGAAAAGGGCCACATTGAGGAAATGTGTAGTATTTACTGATACAAATCATCCTGCAGCGTAAGCATGAAAAATAGTAGCATCCAGTTTCCAGTAACTTCAGTGGGAACCAGAGACATTCAGCATCAGTAAAATGGCCCATAGCTCATTTTAATCCTCAGGTCAAATACTCAGCTGGTCTAACTCAGGGCATTTCTTTGACACTTTGTCTAGGACTCATTTAATGTAACATTTCAAGTTAAGTGATATGGCTTTTGTCTTGAATGTTGTATCAAATCCAAATATCCCTTATGTGCATCTATTCTACCACTTAAAGAGTATGCTTTTAATTCAAGGGGTAGAGGGGCCTCTAAACAGAAGTCATTCTTGGTAAATAAAAAAAAAACAATCGGATGGCCAGTTTCAACCCTGTTAAGAAACTTTAAGAGGTTACTAAAGAATTCATCAAGAAAAAGGAAACTTCTGATTGAATGACTTCTGTAATTCATAGTACCAGGATTTAACAAGAGATTTGGGGCAAACTGCGTCTGGAAAACTAAGTTGATGTTAACAGTAATACTTTAGAGACTTTTGTCTTTATCCTCTCTGCTCTAAACAAAAACTCCCAGTGAATCATGTGGCCCATCCTTGGCCATAAATACTGTAATATTGTAGAGTGGTACTTCACTGCTGGAGGTGTACAGAACATTAAATCCTCCTCTTTTTCTCTGGGTGCTGTCCAGGTGGATAACCCCAGGGTCCTGGGAAATATTTACCCCTTCAGTAAAAGAGATCCTAATGTTCAAGGCTGCTGTGAGTTATTGCGAAGAGCATAACAGCTGTTCTGTTTATCTAGTAGATGTTACATTACTCCTTCTGAGAATCATTACTTTGTAGTGCGCTCAAAGACTTGGTGAGTGTGACTACATGAAGGGATGTTGAAACCAGATGTGGTGAACTACTGTGATGGGAAAAAATTGCTTTTTCAAAATTGTGGAGAAAAATGTATAATAATTCAAATTTGAAAACGTAAGCATTTGTCTTGCATGTTGAAAGACAAAATGTGTGTATGCACGTTTGGTTAAATACATAGCACTTACATAGCATGTAAGGGAAGTAAGACACTAAATCTCTTTGTAATAAAGTGCGTATTCAAGGCTGGAACTCGCAGAAAATGTAAATCTCAATGTGTGATTGTGAAGTATAATAGTAAAGAAATTATTTTTTCTTCTATCTGGAGATGAGCATTAGTATGACAGTGAACTCTGTACTTGTAGGACCATTATGCTCACCACAAAGGGATTAGCAGTTTAGCAGAGGAAGAGATTAAAATTTCAAGCCTCTGGTCTCTGACGTTTTTAAAAATTAATCTAAAAAAACCAGCAAGTATGTTTCAAAAAGTGTAGTCTTAGAAGAGCCAAAGACAGCAAAGCAGGAAGAATGCAAAGCAAATCTGTTTGCACCAAGAGTTCCTGAAATCTCGCTTAGAATGCAGATAAAAACTTCCCTGGAAGTGAGAATGTATTTTACAAAATTATTGGTGATTTTAAAAAAATAAAATCTTGATTTCAAAATCACTTTCCTTCCCAGCAATTACAAATGAAGGCAATTCGGACTTGAAGTTAAGAGGTGAGAGAGATCTAGATATTACAGAAACTGATCATTCCAGCCTTCACGTCTTACAGGTATAGAATGGCAGGAAGCAGAGACTTGTTAAAGACTCTGTCTTTGGCCTCAGTGATATTTGAAACTCTAAAAAAGCCCAGGTGGAGGAGGTGGTAAATGTAAAAATGGGTAGGGATAATGGCTGAATGTATACACTAGAATGCAGCTGCTGTGTAGAACTCATGCCCATAAGATTTGCTTGAGGTTTTTTTTTTTTTTTTTTTTACATCACCATAATTGATTACTGGTCATTAATTTAAATTTTTAATATTGTCTGTAAGGAGAACCGTGGAACTTTTACAGAAGGAGGGAAGAGAGGGCAGAGTATAAACTTCAGTGCTTGTCAGCTGTTCCTCTTACAACAGAACATTTTTATGTCTTGACTTTTCCAAAACAAATTTTCCAAGAAATGCCTGCTTTAGCCACCATAGATTGGTCATATGTTGCAGACCTTACTGGGATATTTCCAACAGATCTGCTGATTTCTTTAAAAGTGAAAGGTACAAATTATGATTTGTTTCTGAAAAAAACTGCCCTTTGAAACTATGTGAATAATTTGGGTTAACCTTATAAAAATGTTTTGTTTTTTTCATCAACAGAACATTTTCTTTTCTCAACATCATCAACTCAGTACAAAATGTCATTGTTTTCAGAGGATATTTGTCTGTTAGATTTTATGCACATTTGTTCTGCAAATGCCTAGCAAAAGTCCGTGGTGTTTCAATTACAAAATAATGGAAGTATTTAGATCTTTGTTCATTTTGAATAGTACTGTTTGTGGAGTTGAACAAGAATTTCCTAGTAGCTACCACTGGCCCAAAATTAAAGTACCTTTTAAATATGCTTTTTAAAAATATTCCTTCATTATTGATTATGTTTATGCTGAATATGGGTGCTTCAAGCTCAGGGAATGGGCCTTTTAAAAACCCATTATAAAGTGATCAGATTTCAAGCTCTAAAATGCTGGTAAAAATAAGACATTTGTAAAAGAGCTGCTAAAAGAATTTGAGACCTCTTGTATTTTACATTGGTCTGCACTTCAGAGAATGCAGTCTATTTTTCTTTTACTGATGAGACTGATTTGCTGTCTGCGTGGTTTTGAAGTTCCTGCCAAAAGGTTTGTTTGCATTGTCTGCTTATTCTTTTTCTCCCTCCAAAGACAGTTCCAAAAAATGATAAAGATATTTTTGTAGTATGGTAGTTTCATATATAAGGATAAACTCTCTTCTGGGAACTAGTGAGCTCATATTTATGATTAAATTGACTAGTTTCTCACAAAGTATTCATTTCAGCATCCTATGAAATGTAACACAGTTTTAGTATAGGTCTTAGTGTTGCAAGACTGATCAATGGGTGATTCCTGAGTGCGGAGTCTATCTCATCCACTAGTGTGCTGGTGATGCAGGGGAAGAGCTGGAGGTGTATTCACGGAGATGGTGGTGCACTGCAGGATTAAGAGGTTTGCAGGTGTTTCCCTTTCTTTCCACAGTGGTCAAGGGAAGTCAAACTTCCAAGAGTTTGAAATATATTATCTTAGAGTCAATATACAGGGTCAAGGAGAGCCTCAATAGGCATCTTTCTGAAGGGGCTATAATTGGGCATGATTGTGATCAAGCCATTTCAGTGATGACTGCACAGAAGAAGAGGCTGTAGGTCCTACCATGGTAGGAGTGACAGCTGGACAGAATGTGTACAATATTAAAGATAATTAGATGATAGGTGGAACTTCATCCTTTAACTTATAAAAGAATTGCTGGCAGATAAAAATCCTACACAACTATTAATTATTCTAAGTGATTTTTTTTCAGCAGCAATCTTAGAACTGACTGAACTGTTCATTCACAGTCTTCTGGGTATGGAAGGTTGTTCTCTCTATTTGAAGTAGAATCAGAATATGTTGAGTTATTGGCAGCTCTGCATTTTAAAGCTGTGCTTGCCTTGATTCTAAAAGCCTTGAGAATCATGGTTCATCCCCAGAGGAACATAAAATGCCCTGAATTGTGACATACAACAATCAAGAGTAGGTTGCAAGTGGATGATTACATTGACTTATTCAACTATGTAAGAGGAGAAAGAGCATTAACACCTTGTACAGTCACATCATCTATGAAAGACTATCTCAAAACTGAGAATGGATAGCATATGACTTTATGCTATTTATATTGTCCACAGGAGCTATTACTCTCTAATTAATTATCCTCTGTGGGAGTCTCTTTTATTACAGCCCAGGATTTCTCCTGGAGCTGCAAAGCAATGACACAGCTGTATCCCAAATGAGGGGTGGCCCTCAGCACCTCATTGCTGTTACTGCATATCACAATACAGCTTTTGACCACCCTTGCAGCATAACTCATTTAATATACCATACAGCCCTGCTGACTTAAGTGAAACCCTATGGGATGCATGTCAGCTTGTAGCTTGGCGGTGGTTGCACACAGTTATGTTATAGTTGGCTGGTGTAACCATTTTGGCTGGGGTCGTGGGTGTGTATCATTCTCTGTTGACAGTTGGGACTTTGTCAACAAGTGCATACATGTGCAGTGCCTGGGTTGAGTGCGTTTAGTGCATAAGGAAATAATTAGCAGAAATGGAAGGTGAAATCATTAGCTTTAGGTCTCTCCTTTGATTGTCATATAATTTTTACATGCATCTTTATATGTGTATGTCTGTGGGTATAGATATTTATCAGTAACATTTGTCAGCAGAAATTAACTGTCAAAATGTATACTCCCTCCAGTTAAGGCAATGTCTCTTTTTTTCCTCACCAGCTCTCTCTTCCATCTTGTTCTTGTTTTCATCTCTCTCTCCTCCCTCATTCAGTCCCTGGCCTCCCAGGTCTTTATTGACCTATTCATATCCTCTGTGGATGGTGAAACATAAAAGAAAAACAACTAAATAGGAAGAGGGGAAAATACAGTCACTGACCCTGTAATCTGAATACCTTTTGTGCAGCAGTTTGCAGAACATTTTGAACTCACGTTCAACTCCAAAAATGATCTGGGACATGTTTAATAAATGTAAGCCTTGACAGTAGAAAGTCAAGGTTGAAAATGGCAGTATATTAAGTCAATGCTGAACTAAGCCTTAGGGTGAACAAATGGTACTGACAAAAATGTATTGCATTCCTCCTACACCTTGCACCTCTTCCTGTCACTGTTGCTCTGTAGAGGGAGATCAAAGCCTGCCTGTCTTTTAGTAGCTGTAATAATAGTAATAAGCCACTCTATTGTTCAGCTTTAGAAAGCCACAGATCCAGGCATCAGTGAGGAAGATAGTTGCTTAATACAGGATTTATGGCTTTGTCTTCCCATTAGCAGTCAAATTTTGGGTATTGATGAAGTTTTCATCCTTAGAACTGGAAACCAGTGAGCTGAACAGAGTTGTGGCTTCTCTTTCGTTTTAGTGTGATACACTTCATGGTCTGGAAGGACTTTATCCAAAGGTGACATGTTAGTTCCCTTCACTGACTATTCTCTGCTTTGTTTTTAATGCCACTACTGATTTTTTAAAATGCTTTTGCCATCTGAGTTCTTATTATTGACTGGAAATTGCTGGCTCAATTAACACCATCTGCTAAGTAGTTTGCAACAATAATAATTCCAGCTTTCGCTGTTGTAGTCTTGTTTAGAACTGGCAACCAAGAGACAGGATGCTTTGCACGTTTGCAGTTTCTTCTCCAGCTAGTTCTTAGAGCACTTATGGGGTTTTTCCTCATTATTTTCCTAAGCCCAGAGGAAGATTCAGTACAGAATGCCCAATATTTTTGGGACTTTTGCAACTCCAAGTACTATATTTTCCAGTCTAGTACTTTGCTTCTAAGGAGAGGCAAAATTACATAAAGTTGTTTGGAGAGATGTTTTTAAAATGCAATATCTTGCAGAGAAAGTTATTCTTTCAACTCATGAAAAGCTGAGCTCCGTGTAGATATGAGAAAACCTTCATCTTTATAATTTTTAGCTTAGAAAAGTGTGGGAAGAGTACGATCAGATACAATGAAACCTTTTTCATTTTCTTAATAGCATGGGACAGTATCTGGCTTTTTACTGTTTTGTTTAATGGAGTTCAGAATAATTTTCACACACGTGGTACAGAGAAGTGTTTTTCCCTTGAATTTATCAGCATATTGATATGAATGTTGCATACAGAAGTTTTCATTGAAAGCCACAGGCAGCCTGTGGTGATGTGGAGTTTAGGGGTGCTGTGTTCTGTGTGACATTTCCTCCTGTTAGAGTATTTTGGCATTACTGTCTTTGCAGTGTATGCCTTTTTTTTTTTTTTTTTTTAAAGCCTCTGATAAATTATTAAGCAGATAGTTTAGCCTGTTGTTGCCAGTGGGAGCAAGGCAGAGACTCCAAGAGAAGCATCCAGCTAATGTATTAATGCCTTAATCCAAACCAATAATATAATATAGTTTGACATGTCTGGCATATGGTTCCTATCATCTCAATATTCTTCTCTATTCCTGCGTGACACTATAGTCAACTAACCAAAATAAAGAGAAACAGGAATTTTTTCACCCGTAAAATATATTTTAAAATAGCCTGCATTTTGTTCCAGCTCTTTGGTTGATTTGATAATGAAGTGATCCTGAAATTCAGCAATTACTTCACTGTCTGTCTACAGTATTTTCTTTCAGAATTGCCTGTAGTGTTGTCTTGGGAAGAAATACTGGTTTCTGTCATTAGAAATACTTGCACAAAATTTATCATGTGCAAGTACTTTCAGCTTGCACTGCTAAGCACACATGGGTGCATGTATTGGGTGTTTGATATCTACCAGCTCGCAGGTATGAGGTGCTGACTTCAGAAATGTGGTTTAAAACCAAGGTGCCTTTTGCAAGCTGGAAGTTTTGCAGTGGCAAGTAAAGCAAGAGGACTATATCCAGGAGACATTTCAAAAAGCAAGGGCAATAATGGAGTTTTTGTACTGCATTTATACATTCATATGTGTGTACCCCTTTCTGAATAGATTATACATGAAACAGGCAAAACATATGTCACTGGTTACCTGTGAAAGTCTGTGGGCTGGATTTGGTTCAAAGTCCCATGCAAACTGTGCACTTACTCATTAGCCTAAAGGAGCCTTTCCCTCCTGTCCTAGGAGGTGAGGTATAGTGTTGGCTCTAAGCATAGCATATTACTTTCCGCTTGCCTCCCCCATTGGCTTTACTCTGCTATGAACCCAGTAGTGCAGGCAAAGCCAACCAACACCAGCATGGAAGATATCAAGGGTGTAGTCTGTCTATGGTGACTATTGTAGGTAGATGTGGATGTATACACTGAAACCATAACCTAACCTATATCATTAATTACATTTCCCTATCTTTTATTTTTTATTGTGTAATAAATCATTAGCAAACATCATAGAAATAGCTTTATAAAAATCCTCCGCATTTGAGTTGAAAGCTTATGTGTAAAGTGTAAAGCAAGGTGGTACTTTATGCAAAGTACACTAGTAAAAATTACGGCCTAAATTGAAAGGCTTACAAGTCTGCTGAGAGGGCTGTTTGTGGGCACATTTTTAAGTGCTTTAATAGTGCTGTAAAGGGAGACTTACCATCTGTCTCTTGTTTTCACTTCAAACTTTATTTTCACAGTCACTGATAAATTAACTTACTATGCAGCCTTATACATTCTGTGGCTGTTTTGTGTTATGTTTGTTGTTAGTAAAGAAGTGTGGATAGGCACGTATCAGGCAAATAAAGGGATTTATCCTATCTAAATGGATGCATGATTATCTGTTTCTTTCAGGATAAAGAGGCCCAGAAAGACTTAGAGGCTTTACTTCTCACACTGAAGCTGTGACACTACGCACTTTTTAAACTCTTCAAGCTGTGATGAAATTGCAAAAGTAAAATGATAATCTACAGTGATGGGGAACTGCGGATGAATTCCAGCTAAGTCAGTGGGAAAACTGTCATTGATTTTGGTTGGCTTAGATGCCTTTAAGCATCTGGCAATTATGATATGAAAATGATACATTCATTTTGATTACTTATAATCTTTTACTGAACCTTCTTTTAGATTGCTGCCACTGTGAGTCTGATTCTCTGAACATGAAGTCCACTGCTGGCAATGGACATACTGGGGGTTAGAAGGCAAAATGCACAAATCTTACTATATGAAAGATTAATGAACTAGTATGTGATGCCAGCATAGAATTGCGTGTAGCAAAAACAAACAAACAAAACGTTTCTATAGTAAATTATATTTGTATCAACTAATTTACACAAATGTGTACAGAAGAAAATCATTCATATTTATGTTTACACATTACTCTTATAAAATTAAAACCTTGTTGAAGTTAAAGAAAAAGCTGTTGCCTCCACAAAGATGTTTTTACTTTAAACATACATGGAAATGTAAAAAAATTTATAAATTAAAGTTATATTTTATTTGTAACATCAAGTACAATATTAAAAATCAGACCAATGAAATTCAGTGTTCTGGATTCATCTATTATAGCTGTGATGCTTAATTGATTTGTTACAGGACCTCCATCAAGCTTGTGCATCCTGTCTTCCTGTCTTTGAACAGTTGCCTAGCATGGTGGCATCAGTGTGTTTTCAAAGAGGCTAGTCCAGCATGTGACTGTGTCGGCATTACTGTGTGATGTCTCTGAACAAAACCTGAATGTTCAGAACTGGTTCTGAATTCTTGCTGTTATATTTATGCTTTTCATTATCCCGAAGGTCTTCACAAATCAAAATAAGCATTTTTCTTGGTTTTAGTGTTTGTTCTGAGGGACAATAGTTCCTATACCTCTCTTTTGATTCCAGAGTTCCTTTTTTTTTTCCACACACAACTTCAGAGACAAGTGGAAATATCATATGAGACAAATACCATCAAGTAATTCCTTCTATGACAGACTAAATGAATTGTGAACTACGAAGGACCTGCAAAGTTGATGTTAGTAACTGGCTTTTGGTGAAGACTGCTTTGGGCATTTTTCATAGCCAGTTGCAGGAAGCAAGTTTAAATAGATTTACAAACAGGGTTTGTATTTCAGGTGGTTGTTAGCAATTTGCTGTCACCTAAGAGGATGTAATAAGGAGGTCTTTACTTGGATCAATTTTATGATTCTAAATATACATTATAAAATAGATTGCTTGTAAATGGAATATCTATTCCAATTATTGCCAATAAAGGCTGCAAGTGTATCAGAGGAATAGATTAGAACAAGAAGTTATTTAAATTAATTGCTTAAATTAGGTGACATAAGTACGATTCACTTCACTAAGGGCAAATAGAAAGTATTGGATTGAAGTAAGTGACAGGAAAAGTCTCAAGAGATGTGGCTAGTTGTGATAATTCTGTGGGAAAGGATATGCAGCTTCCACTGAGTGGCAAGCTAATCATGGGTCAATAATGTCATGTTTTTGTGAAAAAGCAGATTTCATACCAGACTGAATAAATAAGCATTCCCCATTAAATTTCCATGAAATGACCTTTTATTCTAATTAGGCCTGATGAAGTCTAATGAGATCTGAGCTGGAGTACTATATTCTGTTTCAAACACCACACTTTGAGGAGGTTGAGGGCTAATTGGAAAAAGTCCAGTGGAAAGAGAAAAGAAAGATAAGAGCATTAGCATCATTTTGTGTGTGAAAATTGGAAGAATTTAATTTGTTTAGTCTGCGGGAGCAATGACTAAAGGAGCATTCACATTTGTAGAAAATCAGAGAAGACTGAAACAAAAGAAACCCAAACCTTGTTCTCCAAATCCACTGTTAATAGGACAAGAAGTAATTGCCTACCTCTAAGTTAAGCATCAGGAGAAAATAATCCTGATGGCAGCTTTGCAAAGCCCTGCAATACATTTCCTGAGAACGTTATGAAATTATTTACACAAGTTTTAGAGTAAAAGTTAAACAAAAAAGACTTTAAATGCTGGCAATGTTTAAGGCATAGCTCATCCTCTGGTAGAGGATGGACTAGATAACTTCTTAAGTTTCCTTCTGGCCTTGCTGTCCCTATGGAGTGCCCCTTACAAGCTCCGGGCACTTCTGCTATGTTTCTGTGGTTGGTGGGATTGTGTCTGCAGTCACTGGCTCTCTATTTGGGCCCAGACTACCTAATGAATTTGTACTGTGAAACATTCACCAGCATGTTTTGAGACTTGAATTTAAAGGTGCACATCATGGCTGCCCTCAACTATTTATTGATCACACCTGTGTTTTTAATCCACATGTTTACATATTTTTTAAATAAAATTTCTGATCTTATAAATTAAATCACTGATCATTCTTTTCAGCCTTCTGAAGTCCATTTCCCTGTTTCATTTTTGCTCATTATTAGTCTGTGTATAGAATCAAAAAATAATATCTGGGAGAGAAAACGATGGTTTAAATTGCTCATTCTAAGTTGTCTTCCATAGTTCACAGAATTATTCCTCGCACAGGTAAGAAACTGCTCTTTTATATAGCTAAGATATTTTGTGCTTTTTAAACGTTCTGCTAGTTGGTGTACATAAGCACTCTTAGCTTTTTTGTGTTTCCGCTTTTCTGATCAGAGATCTTTTAAAATTGAAGCGTGGTGCCTATATTGTTCTCTAATTGCTCTTTGGAATAAAGCTTATACATTTAGCTCTAGGCCTAGACTGTCCGTTCTCTATGATGTATTAGCTGGAGAAACAGCAAATATAGTTCCACGGGGCCATATGTTTTCTTTTTTGTTTAAAATATCTACAAGCAGACATTCACTTCCTTAGCTGTATCTCTGTGGAGGAGCTAGAAGTTAACTGTATTAACCCTTGTGGGTCTTTAAGCTGTGTGGAGCAGATGGGGCTCCCTGAAGCCACTGTGCCTTGGCTGTGGCTCACTTCCTCCTTCAGATCTTCCACTGTGAGATCTCTTGCTTGGTCTCTGCTCTAGTACATACACTGTAAGTTCTTGAAGGGAATTTGTCTCTTTACATGTTTGCAAAAGGTGAGTTCTGGTGGCCTTAATCTGGTGCTAGTTTTTTGTTAGAGTTAAAATTGCTAGTTCAGCCTTACTGGATAACTGAGATAATTTTTATTTCTTGTGGTGAAGCTACAGGCTCTGTCACTGAATCCTGATTTCTCTTAAATTGTCCACTTGCCACAGCAGGTAATCACAAACAAAGTTAGCTATTTGTTTGTAGTTGGACACTGGCACAGTATGAAAGCAGTTACAGTGATACTTTCTTTCATTTACTGTATTTCCTGTTGCAGAGTCTTAGGGTGATTTACTCATTTTTTATGTAGTAATATTGATACACTGACTTCTGCAATTAGCTAGGAAGCTACCCAACAATTACGAGTAACTGACAATTTAGAAAGGAAAGTGACAATTCCTGTATCAAGTTAAATTAAAACAAACACACACAACAACAAAGACCCAACCTAAATCTGCAACTTTAACCCCATTATTATAGTAGTAAAAGCCTGAACTAAAAAATATTACCAGTCCCTCTTCCCCCTCAAAAACCCCACTGATGAAGTGGCTACTAGGGATCCATCCACATTCAACACAACCATATCAGCTTAGCTAGATCTACTTATCTTCAGACATTACTACTTAAACACCTTCCACTTGAAATAGCTAGAACTGCAGGGAGGTTCTGGTTCCAGAAAGGGCCGTGGGCTTTCTGGAATTTTCCTGGACAGCCTGGAATGTAGTTCTATGGTGCTTTCTTTCAGTGGGCACAACAGCCCTGACAGATGTGTTACATCTACTCCAAATCAGAAAATCCTACAGTGATGTAACAATTAAAACTGTTTAGGAGCATTCATCCTGTGCAAACTCAAGAAGGAGCAGCTCTGAAGTATCAACGTTATTGTTTGCTTTTTTTTTTTTCTTCTGTACATAAGGTTATGTTCTTATTTTCCAGCACTTTTCTTTCTTACAGAGTCTCCCAAGCTCCTTGAAGAAGAAACAAATCAAACTGTCTTGACAACACAAAAAGAAGTAAGCTTTTCTGGCCCCTTCTATGTTTGTGTAACCCATGCATGTGTGACACTGGTAAATGAAGCACTAGAACTAAGAATGTGAAACAGTAATACTGGGTTTTTTTGAGAAAATATTTCACTCAGTTTCATGAAAATAAACAACCAGTCATTCTAGAAGTATCTGAGGGAGCAATGTCCAGTTGGAACTTGAATAAGAACAATCTGAGCTCTATGCTCAGTAGTGCTACTTGACCCATGATGTGACCAGGGGGTAAGCTGCTTAGCTATGCACTCAGGTTACACACATGCAAACACCATCTATCCGTTCTTCCTATGTATTAATTAAGATTAATTATGAACTTGTTTGAATTGCCTACCAGTATGAGCCAGAAAAACAATCACACAATATTGACTGGGAATATTGTAACCTAAGCAGGTCCTAAGGATGCAGTCATGGTTGTAAATATACTTTTTAAGCTATACTTTTTAACCTACCTGAACCTAAGTTCAGGTTTCTAGTTCATGAATGAAGATATTCAACATGGCTGATGAAATTTCAGCCTCCAGGTGTAAGAAGTGTTCTTGTTGTTCAGAAGAACGTGGTAAATCAGCAAAGTAGATTCAGTGATTTACTTGTGTTTTCTTAATCTTCGAAGAGGATAATTTATAAAGAAATAAGAAGTCAGAGTGTGGCTCTGTCTTGAGAATTGCTGGTTTTCAAAATGCTAGACCAGCTTAAATAGTGAACTGTAAGATTATATACAGAGTCTTAAAGTAGTAATAAAATTTACATTTTTCAAAATAAAAGAGCAGAATGCTTCTACAGGAACACTTTCCAAGGGCAGTAAGGGCTTCATACAAAAGAACTATTAGACAGAATGTTAGTTTTGATCTGATCAGGGTGGGGTATTAACAGTTTCAAGCAAAAGGGGTATTCTTGGTGCATCCCTCACAAATCCCTGAACACAAATTAATTACCAGTACATGCTTGCACCAAAAAAACCTAATTGAGATTGTGACTCCATGGTCATTTGAGGTTGTCTTTGTTTTAGAAGTGTTTGTCTTACTAAAGAACAACCTACCTGTGATGTTGTGGTGCTATTGAGAACATTTCAAAACAGCCTCCGGACGTCAGTGAGACCCAGGCTTTGTGCTAGAATGAGATTTCTGTAAGGACCTGCTTGACCTTGTGTGATGTGCTTCCATACATCCTGACACTTGGGTTGGCTTGTTCCAGGAGCATAGTGCTTTCATCACCTATTGCAGCAGTTCCTACATGATCAAACATGTTGATTCATGGAACAAGAAGGCAGGTCTTTTCAGCTGTTGTGGTTGAAATTCAGAACAATAGATGGGAGTATGGACATCTTAAATGACTGGACCTGGACCTGTATGGTCATTTGAGCAATACTTTTAATTAATTGTTTACTAGATCTGAATTCTGTGAAGCATAAGAGAGGGAGGGAGCTGGCCTCTTCTCCCAAGTGACAGGGGACAGGACAATAGGGAATAGCCTCAAGCTCTACCGGGGTGGGGGGGTTAGGCTGGACATTAGGAAAGAATTTTTTACATAAAGGGTCATTGGGCACTGGAACAGACTGCCCAGGATGGTGGTTTATTCACCGTCCCTGGAGGTGAGTAAGGGTGGATGAGGTGCTGAGGAGCATGATTTAGTGATTGATAGGAATGGTTGGATCCAATGATACTATGATTATATGAGTCTTGGGGGAGAGAGTGGGAGGAGCTTTATGATCAGTTTAGCCTAATGCACACCACAGAGTTTTCCTCCAGTCTTTACATGGTAGTACTCATTTACCCCTATCTCATATTGGCGTCTGAAAAAATGGAGTTGATAGTGGGTTTTTGCCCATGTGGATGCTTTGAAGAACAGCATGTCTGGTGATGAGAGACAGTTCTGAGGTGAGACACTGAGGGAGGCTGGCATTGCAAGAAGGCTGTCCTGTGGTCTTTAAGGAACTGGTAAGGCCAAGCCAAGGGCAAACCAAGTGTTAACTAGTTGAAGAACACCCACAGCAGTAAGCAGTGAAATTGACTTCACTTCTTCAGCCTTTTTTACTCTTTCCATCAGCACCTGAAAAGCTGACAGGTAAGATGAAGCCTTGGGAAGCATTTATGCTGTGTTTCCAGACTGGCTAGGTACGTGCAGAAAGCTCATGCAGATACATCAACGGATTCATACTGTATTTTCAGTTGTAGAAATGTATTTGCAAGTATGGCTGTAAGCAGCTGCCCCAGCAGATGAGCAGTGGTCAGGCAGGGAGTGGTGCAAGGGGCTGACACAGGGCTCCTTGCTAGGGTGAGGGAGGGGTAGGCACACCTGGCTGCATTGGGGGTTTCAGGTGGTTCCTGGCAGCAGAGAATCAGCAATTTGATGCATAAAAATAGACTAAAGCTTCCTAGAGAGCTCTTGAGAGGTGTCTCTGGGGAACACACGCTGGTCACTCAGGAGTTGTGTTACTGTAGGATTTTTCTGGAAGATGGGCTGAGCCTCCAGATGCTGTTGCCTGGGGCTGAAGGAGGAATGGGCATGTGCTCTGTGAGTTATCCAGTTTCACGCTGCTGGGTCTGTGTCAGAAAGAGAGTTTGTGCCACATGCCTAGGAAAGCTAACAAAAGGTAATAAGAATTTGGTAACTCCTGACCAGGAGGCATGTTAAGTCTTAAGCTATAACTGCCTACATGCAAACCTCCTCTGTGCAGGGCTTTGACTCCCCTCAAGGCCTGCAGCAAGGCTTGGGGGATGCCCCAGAGCCACCTTGTGTCATTGCCACATCCTCCTCTGGGGCTCTGGTGTAGGTGACAGTGAAACAAAAATGTTTTTTTTCTTCTTTCCTTACTTAAAAAAAAATTTTTTTTCATGTTTACTAGCTTAAATTTATATGGAAAAATACAAGGTAGAAAAGACATTTCAAATGCAGTAACTATGAGCTGCTATTTTCTTTTGGGAAGAGTTTGTTGCTGTTAAGCAAATGACTGCTAAAATCAAGCTAGAACACATTGGGAAAACATTGCTGTAGCTTGGTTTGGCTTAATTGCCAATATTTTATTCATTCTCCAGCCCTGCTTAAAGCACCTACTTAAAATCCTTGCTGACTGACTTCCACAGAAGTCGAGTGTGGGGTGTGGGGTACTCAGCAGGTGCTGTGAATGAGGAGAGCTCCGTTTGCAGCACTCTGCAAGGGCAGCTAATGCTGATTCCCAGCAGCTGAGAGCTGCTTCATCCATTGGTAGCCTTAAATGAAAGCCAAGGGGTGTCATGTTTTTCTTCAGTTGTTTGGGGATTTGTTTAGTGCTTAAGCTTATACCAGAGCAGGAATTTGAATGGAGGAGCTTTTCTTATAACAGTAAGCAGCAGAACAGAAGCAATTATTTGTTATATCTGCAATTATACTGGGTAAAGGTAAAAAGGCTGATTGAGTTTACCTGCAATGCAGCATCCTCGTTTCTGAGTTGCACTGGATTTACTGAGGTAGGAATGTCAAGGATCCTGTCTTATTTTGAATGCCAAATTGTAATTATAATTGCAGAAATTGTATGGGGACCACAGTTTCTGTGTATATATACATATAAAAATATTTGTGTGCTATATATATGCATAAGTTTAGTAGAGGAATTAAAAGAGATATGACTTGCTGTATCTACCTGAAAGGAGGTTGTGGAGAGGAGGGAGTTGGGCTCTTCTCCCAAGTGACAGGGGACAGGACAAGAGGCAATGGCCACAAGTTCTGCCAGGGGAGGTGTTTAAGGCACGGTTAGACAAGGTGCTGAGGAGCATGATTTAGTGATTGATGGGAATGGTTGGCTTGATGATCTGGTGGGTCTCTTCCAACCTGGTGATTCTGTGATTCTACAATAAGCAAGTTGGTTAGTTTGAAATTTCTAGCTATGTATGAAGTGAAAACTTGAGAAAACCTCTGCCTGCAAACCCTTTTAACTTCTAAGACCATGGTAAAACTGCTTCATAAAAGGAATTGCTGCAGTTCAGCACTCAATTGGCCTCCCGTGTTAGGAAAAACAGGAAAAATATCTTCTGAATAGAAGGTATTACTAGATACCTTGTATGCTGGAGAGGAAATGCTAGATGATAACCCTACTCAAGACTGCAGGTTCATTTTGACGCAGAGCTGTCAGTGCCTGTTGAAAGCCTCTTAGATGTTCACCTTGGGGTGGGCAGATGGTGAAAGAAAAGGTAAAAGATGCTGTAAGTAAGTGTATGAGCTTTCTTTCCCTTGGCTTCTCAACCCATGAGCTTGTGAACTCCAAGGGGTTTACTGAGTCTGTAGGAATCAACTTGTAGTCGTCTGTAGGAATCAACTTGTAGTCGTCTGTAGGAATCAACTTGTAGTCGTCTGTAGGAATCAACTTGTAGTCGTCTGTAGGAATCAACTTGTAGTCGTCTGTAGGAATCAACTTGTAGTCGTCTGTAGGAATCAACTTGTAGTCGTCTGTAGGAATCAACTTGTAGTCGTCTGTAGGAATCAACTTGTAGTCGTCTGTAGGAATCAACTTGTAGTCGTCTGTAGGAATCAACTTGTAGTCGTCTGTAGGAATCAACTTGTAGTCGTCTGTAGGAATCAACTTGTAGTCGTCTGTAGGAATCAACTTGTAGTCGTCTGTAGGAATCAACTTGTAGTCGTCTGTAGGAATCAACTTGTAGTCGTCTGTAGGAATCAACTTGTAGTCGTCTGTAGGAATCAACTTGTAGTCGTCTGTAGGAATCAACTTGTAGTCGTCTGTAGGAATCAACTTGTAGTCGTCTGTAGGAATCAACTTGTAGTCGTCTGTAGGAATCAACTTGTAGTCGTCTGTAGGAATCAACTTGTAGTCTGTTAGCCCTATCTCTAAGATAAACAGTTGTAATTGGTATCCTCAAACCATTGTAGGGATTTGGTGGCTGAAGGGGAGGGGTGAGCGGGAAGAGTTTTATGTATGTATAAGTGTTGTTTTGTCTTTTGAGGGTGTTTTTTGGTAAGCATTGCGGTTTGAAGAGGAATGCTCAAGGAGGCTTGCTTAATACGGTCTATGGTATGTTTGATTTTGGTTTCCTGCACTCAATACTCATTTACCAAGAAGTAAAATGACTTCCGTGGGAGTAGGAAGGGAAGTAAAATTTCAGGCAAGATTGAAGCAATCTTGAATGCTAAGCATGATGAAATTGAATTTCTCTCCTGCTGAGACTCTAATGGATGGTCCATTCACCCATATTATGCTGAATCTCTTCCAATTTTATTGCTAAGTGGTATTTTCAGTTGTATTCCAAGTAAGGAGAAGTCAGATTTTTACCTTAAACCAGTAAGTTTAGAACTAGTATTGTAAGGACTGCGAAGTGCTTTTTCTGCCAAGAAGGTATGTGGGGCGTTTGCAGGAACCACAGGCTTGTCAGCTTGAACTGAGACAATAAGGGTCCCATGGCCGAAAGAGAAGGTCCATAAAAATTAAGTCCTTAGCAGAGCTGTGTACATCTCCTGGACTTCAGTTTCCAAGGTTTTTGGCAAACTGTTTTTCAGTGTTGATCTTGTGTGACTACTCTCTGGAGTTGGCTTTGATTTTTTTATTTGGATTCTTATGACACACGGCAGTCAGAAACGGACAAGTTTGGATCCTCAGTTCAACACTTGCTTTCCACTTTGGTATTTTCATTACTAGGTACAGTTTCCAATATCTTTAAAGCTTAATGCATACAGCATGTACCAATAAGGGGAGGTAATGCTGTATTTACTGAGTTATTTAATTATTGTTTTACCAGACTACTTCTAATTACATACCTCTTTCATCAGATGGGCTCCCTTCTTATCTCTAGAATAGACTTTAGTAGCAACTAAGTGGAGCACGAAAATATATCTTGCACTGGGGATTTGTGAAACATTCTGGTCAGATAGTATTTCATTCAATAAAGTTATGATAAAATACAGTGAACGTGGAAATTTGGGTAGGATGCAGCCCAGTTCCCCAGGTCTACATTTTCTCTTTTCCAGAGACGTGATAGATTTCCAGTTGTTTTTGACAGGTTTCATAAGGATGTATCTTGTATTCAGAGGCAGGTTCAATGATTTTTTTATATTGCGGGCATCACAGTAGCCTTGGAGAGATGTGTGATTTTTCAGCACAGGCAAAAATTACCTATTAAATTTTGAAGAATAGTTTAGAAACTTTCTAGTATCAAAGGATACCCTTCTCAGGGTTACTACATGTAAAGCATTTTACACCAATATTTGTGCACAGTGTTTACCTTATCTCTTTTATTTTTGAGAAATATTGCATATACCTTTTAATACTCCTATCCATTGACACTTACCAGTTGCTCTACATTCCTCATACTTCATGCTCTTTATTTGTTTAAAACCAAACAACATAAACCCTCAATCCAGTCTTTAACTCATGTGAAAAGCCATCCAGGTGTCCTGGTTTTCAGTAGGTTTTTTTCTGCTGTTTGTAAATGGAGTGTTCTCAGGTGTGATAGTGAGTAAAGTGCCATAAAATTAACTGTAATTATCTTCTGGGTTGTCGGTTTTACCCAAAAGGATGTGAAGTGACAACAGGTTAATGCCCTGGGGTAAAGTTAGCTAGTGCAAGTGTTCAGAGAATACAGTTTGCAGGTTACAAAAGCCACAGTTTCTAAACTGACTGTAAACTTAGGGGATGGGGGGAGTCAACAGGTTTTGTGGTATAGGAAGAAAAACAGTACATTTCCACTGCAATGTTATCAGCATGACAATTCAGTAAAGAACTTAGAAAAAAAAATCATGTTAAAAACACAATGAATACGCTAACTTTGAATTATATTTTTCTTATCAGTTAATCTTTTTTTATCCTTTTCTCATGCAAGTAGCGTTATTTTTTCCCTAGTATTAACATGCAAAGATGCATGACTATCAATTACATTTAAATATACATATATATATATATATATATATATAAATGCATTGTAACTAGTTTTCCCATGAACAGTGACTACATGGTAGCCTGTAGGTCTGTCCAAATAAGCAGATAACGCTGTGAGGACACAAGTAAGAGGAAAGAGTGATGCTGGACTGCTGCTAAGTTGCCAGCCACGTGATTCCCTCTCTGACAATGTGTGAGCCTTAAAAAAGAAAGAAATGAGAAAGCTTGATGTGTGACATGATTACTGCTTTGACTCTCGGTGGTTCCCAGCTGTGGTTCAGCTGGGACAGAGGGATACAGAAGAGTCTCAGCAGTGTCAGGCAGCAGTTGCCGAACGTTCATTCTAGGAACACCTAGTTTTGTTGATTCTACAATTAAGTGTGATGAGATTTTAATTTGCTATTTACTCATTTTTTATTTCCTTCATTTTTGGCATTCAGACCTGATTTTGATGAAAAGATTGCCTCAAGTCTTGAGCACTTTCCTGGTGCTGAAATTTGGATTAGCAAAGCACTTTCCTACGATCTCCTCCTTAACACCCGGCCCTTTTCCTAGGGAAGAGATGGGCTTACTGTGAGGGCTGTGGATCAGAATATGCCCATAGGTTTCATGGTAATGTTAAGAACACTTTCAAGGGGCTTGAATGAGTTGATGTGGTGTTACTCTTAGCTCTTCAATTTCTGGGTTGAGGAGTGAAATTTGTGAGCCTGCTTGGGATTCCAACCCCGGAAAAGAACTGAGAGAATTGAGCTATCTCCCAGCGTAGCAGCAAGGTGTGTTTTCCTAGAGGTCTGCAGCCTTCCATGTTAAAACACCTAAGGTATCATGTATGTCTGCATCCTATGATGATTTCTGCCTGTACTCTAACCCTAGCAATGAGCCCATTCACTGTAAAAACTGATGTATCCACCGTGAGGAAGCGAGAAGACTTGTCTGCGCCTAAGTACCACCCTTGGCTTAGGTTATGAGTGCCACCTGACTTGTTTTATATGTTTGCATTTCATTGGACGATAACAGTAGTTTTTAATTTATGGGATTGTATTTAACTGTTGGTGACTGTGAGTTGGTCCCAAGCAAAGTCTTCTGCTAAAATCACCTTGTGTTTGGGTATTGGCCACAGCAGTATTTACTATTTCCTGAAATGCAGGGGAGGAACAATACTAATATGCATCTGTGTGGAAGATGTTTGGCATTACAGTGTTTTTCTAGGATAACTCCTTATTGTTGAATGATTATTGCCAGGACTATGTTGAAATTCTTTTCTGCAAAAATATGAAACTTAACTACAATATTTGTATTTCTTCGCATGAAAAAAAATCACAAAAGATAATGGGCAGGTTATTAGGTTTGGCTTGTTGTTTGTTGTTTTTTCTTTAACAAGCACTGGAAAATAAGTAACTTTGTAATGTAAGTAACTTTACTTCCAGATTCTTGGGCACATGGGAGTTAGGTGCCTAAATGCCTTCTATGGGATATGGCATTGAAAACTTGAGAGCTCCACCCTGAGCTGGAGCAGAAATGTTTTGGAAGCATTTGGTGTTTGTTGTGTTCAAGCATAATACTGAAATTTTGTCCTGCTGAAGGAATCAATTTTCAGTTTAACTTAGGATTAATTGAATCTCCTTGCTAACAATGAATATCCTTTCTCAACTCTGGCAAGCATCGGAACTAGGGAAAGCTCAGGTGATCGGTTTCTGTAGAATTAAAGTATCTCTGTGGCTTGTTCTCTGAGAGCACGGCTCAGTTCCATAGCAGCAGCAGGCTGTTTGCCAAGATCTTGCCAGTCTTGCCAAGACTGCCATAGCCATAGATGTAGGTACCAAGTTCATGTTCCCAGCATTTCTAGTCATGTACTCGTCAAATACAAATGCAGAAAGAGCCTAGGGTCTGGTGTTGCTGCAGCTAAGTGGACTGTCTGCTCTTGCTTGGTTTCTTTGTCACTGTAGGGTAGCTCAATTGGTAAGGCAAGCAATTCATCGTAGCTATTGATAATGGTACAGGGATTAGAGGATTAAATTCTAGATACTGTGCTACCTGTGAAACTACATCTTATATTCTATCATGACCAAGACTGTAGCTGGAGAGTGAAAAGGAGAATAATTTGCTAACTGGGATGCAAATTGAAGCTTTTTAGGGGCTTAAAGAGTTTACATGATACACTATTTTAATTGGTGTAAACCCTTCCTGCAAGGAGGCAGAAGGAGATTTACTGAGCTTGGAATTAATTAAAACCATGCTGAAACTTTTCTAGCAGGTGCTAAATGTGACATAGTGTGTGGTCTCCCTGAACAGGGTTGGCTTTCCCCTATAAATGGGGAAGTGCAACATCAGATGTTTCAATGCATGCACGTGGATAAACAATGCTTTTATGGTGTATTAAGAGCAGTTTGGTTTATGGCTCTTTAGATGGATCTTAAAATCTTGTTCTATGATGACTTTAGCAGAGCTGTCCAATTTCCCAGATGTGGTTCTAAAGCAGGATGAGGGTTGTACCTGTTTTTCATTAACTATATTACAAGCTAAAAATAAACCAGGTTTTGCAGACAGCTGATAGCAATGTAGACCCAAAATGTGTTTCATCAAAAATAATTCTCAGGAGCATGGTGGTGAAGATCAAGCTCTTTATGCCTCATTGAATCCCTTTTGCTTGTCCTAGGGGAAGAAAGTAGCCTGACAGTCTCTGAAATTTACTGGTACTCATCAAAGTCACTGAAAAACACAGCTTTAGTTAATTATGAATTTTAACCCCCATGTTTTAGTTTGCTCTTGAATAAAATAAGTGGTTTTGTCAAGCTACTGGCAGAGAAGCTTTCTGCTAGTGTGTATAGAAGGAGCTTGGAGCTGTGTGTTGAAAATTGACAACTGCAAGTGCAGAATTATAATGAGGGTGCTCTGATTTTTCAGACCAGCATAGGGATGAAGTGATTCTTTCCAATTTGTTATTTAATTGTGTCAGAATGTCTTTGTGATTAATAGACTCAAACTGACTTGAGGGGTGAAGTTTCAATATGGAAATTCTTAGGACTTCTGCAGGATTGCAAGCTAAATGTTCACTCCTGCTTGAGGGCCAGTCCCTTGAAAGAAGCATTATAAAAAATCTATCCTGGCCAGAACTAGACAAATGAAAAGAAATATCCTAGAACATGACTGGGGTCTTTTTTTTTTTTTTTTCATCTTTACTATGTGAGCCTACACTACTACTGAAGCTTACTTCCCCAAGACTTATATTTCACTGAAGTCTGTGTTTTCTAATACCACTGCTATTTAGTAGTCAAAACTGAAAAGGCAATGAACCACATGTATTTTTAAACTGAAAACTCATTGTACCTCCTAATAAATATGGAGACATTTTGTGACACAGTTTAATAAAACTTGGTTTTGTAAATGTCTCTAAACAAATACTTTTGTGTGTTGGATAGAAAAAAAAAAGCTTCTATAAAAACTTAAGTACAGTTTTGATCCTTCATTTTGATAACAAAATGTTTTCTGGATACTGGGAAAGTAAGCCTTGTGCAAATTATTTTGACCAATTGCTGAGCAAGGATGAGAGAGCAAAGGAAAAAAAAATGCTATCCACAAACCAAATGCTAGAAAGAAAAATGTAGAGTTCTAATTTCTAACTATTTTTGAAGTGCTGTTCAATGACCTTGGTTCCCCTGGCCAGATTTGGATTGACATAAGCTGTACTGTTTCCTATCTTTAAACTTTATTTTTCAGTATATGGTAAACTAAAAAATATGCAGTAGAATGTAATTGCAAGATTAGGCACTTAGGTGCTTGGAAACATGTTGTTCCGTAGCTTTCATCTCTTAAGTGCTGATTACAAGGTTTGACTGAAGACACACCATGTATTTACCATTGTTGTCTTGGTATTTGGAAACATGAGAATAGACAAACAGCATTTTGCAAGGAATTTCTTTTTATGTACTGGGGGAAAGCTTAGATTCCTTGTTTTATCTCCATTAAAATAAACACCAACTTCTGTGCTAAAAATTGGTTAGCAAACAGGGCACCGTTAATTACCCATGGCTTAAATTGCAAGGCTACTTCACTCTACTGCTACAGTAAAGTTGCTGCTTGTAATGTGTGACTGTTACTTCATGTGTCAGAGATATTGTGCTATTTAGAACTGTGAAAGGATTAAAAACTTAAAAAGATGTCGGAATTTTCACCCACAGTGGGTCATACACGCCCTGTGGCCAACAGGTCAAGGAAGGTGGTTCTACCTCTCTAATCCTCTCTTGTGAGACCTCATCTGAAGTACTGTGTCCAGTTCTGGAATCCCCAATATAAGAAGGATATGGAGCTGTCAGAATTGGCTCTAGAGGAGGGCCACAAAGATGACCAGAGGGCTGGAGCGTCTCCCATATGAGGACAGGCTGAGAGAGTTGGGGTTGTTCAGCCTGGAGAGAGAAGGCACTGAGGAGAACTTATAGCAACCTCCCAATACCTGAAGGGGCTACAGAAAAGCTGAGGAGGGACCTTTTACAAAGGTTTGTAGTTATAGGACTAGGAGCAATGGCTATAACTTGGAGAGGGGCAGATTTAGACTAGACGTAAGGAAGAATTTCTTCACCATGAGAGTGGTGAGACACTGGCCCAGGTTGCCTGGGGAAGCTGTGGCTGCCCCATCCCTGGAAGTGTTCAAGGTCAGGTTGGAGGGGACCTTGGGCAGTCTGGTCTGGTGGGAGGATTCCCTACCAATGGCAGGGGGAGTGGAATTAGATAATCTTAAAGGTCCCTTCCAACCCAAATCATTCTATGATTCTATACGTATGTACACTGGTCCCAGAGTTTCTGGAGTTATTCTTGGTTAGAGCCTTTGCTTATGAAGCATCCTGGACCAATCCTGCTCCTGTAGGTGAGCAAACCTCTCATTCCTGAAGTCAAGTGGAGAATTCTCCACCTCTCTGTGCTAGTCTGGGTCTTCAGAGAGAGCTGGCAGTACATACAGTTCCTGTTAGATCAGAAAACAGAAACATCGGGGGGACAAGTGACTAACTATCAGGAAAGCCTGTGACAAACCACCCTGGGCAGATAGATCCTCTCCACTATGTGCTGAAGCAGGGAACAAATGCACATTAATCACATAAAATCCAGCTCAAAACAGCAAGGAATGAGCAGTAATGGCTCTCTTGCATGGCCTTTCCTTCTTCCTGCCTCTGAGGATGCTTCTTAAAGGGAAGCAAAGAAGGGAAGGCTTTTCTCATTCAGTGGGAGTGCTGAGGAAAAGCAGTGGATTTCCTACGGTGGTGACCATACACGTGAAGCAAAGGACAGCAAAGTGAATTAGTGGTGAACAGATTATCTGCTATGTGCTTACTGTAAAACAAACAGAAACGAAAATCTAAAGGAAAAAACCTATAATGTGGTTGGTAGCTGTTGTGAAGGTAGAATGACCAGACCAGCGTCAGGTGGACTCATTTGAGCAGAGGGTTGTACTAGGTCCTTTCCCATCTCAACCATTCTGTGGGTAAACTGGGTTAGACTCTGCAACATGGCCTGGTTAGAGCAATATGCCTTACTTGCTCACTGTGTAGGGAAATGTGCCCCATCAGTGTAAGAGTATTGTTTTTTCTACTCTAATGGTACCACTGGAGATATTACCTAGCTTAACACATCTGTTTCCAAGCAAGGAGGACCTAAATATCTGTCTCTCACATATGGTGAGTAGTCAGGAGTAGTCACACATGGTTCATCAGTAACGTAAACAGTAGGTGTTCAGGATGAGCAGAGTCTAATTAGGGACCAAAAAAGGGCAGATGGGATGAATTGCCCTCTGCAGAGTCATGTGTGTGTCTGTCTTCATCAATTACAAGCTGTGGTCCCTGGGGTACCCTGAGGAACCATTGTACCTGAGGATGGGGAAAATCACCATTAGTGCTGCTCACGTTTTTTTCCTCATTTTCTTTCTTCTCAGTGTGATGAAACGTTTATTTCTATTTTCTCTGGTCTTCTATTTTAATGTTTCTCCTTCTCTACTGTGTTTTCCCTCACACTTTTCAACTTCCCCTATTTCCCCTACGCTTATTCCTCTGCACAGAAAGAATGTTCTTTGCTATTGAGTCTGGAGAACTACCTCTTCTAGTGGCATATTATCAAACATAGCTGGGTTTCCCCAAAAGGCAGGAAAAAGCCTATTTAGAAAAATAAAAATAAATGCATATGTGTTGAGTTCAGTTAAATAAATGACTAGAATTCTTTTGCCAGATAAAGTTGTGTGTATTTTGGGGAAGCATCTGAAGAAAAGAGACAGATGACAAATCCTCAAGGAGGAAATTGTTCATAATTGCATGACGACCTTGACTGCATATGAATGTAAGGATGCAGGAAGCCCTGCTAACTGGACCTTTGCTAGGGAAAACATTGCAGCCTTATCTAGGTGCAGTCTGGGGGTTGTAATGAGAGCTAAAGAGGTCCAGTCACTTCAGTAACTGACTTTTCATAAACCCTAGTTTGAAGCACCTGTGTCTTGACAGAAAACCTTTATCTTCAGTATCTAATCCTTACATGTCTGTTCTGCTTTCACAATTACAACCATTCAAACAGCTGATGGAGTGCCTGTTTATTCCAAGAACTTCCCTAAATTTTTCTGTTCTGCTGTATAGTTTCATGGGTTTATGCCCTATGAAAACTACTCTAGAGGTAGAGTTAGCAGGCTAGAGCTATTTACTCAAGCAGAAAATTATTGTATTATGGCAAGAGATAGCTTGTGAAGCTAAGAAAGGAATCTTTCTAGCTTTCAGTAAGACATGAAGCTATTTGAAACCATGTTGTATGGTGAATGCGTGGTCAGCCAAATGCTTTGAATTCTGCCTCTGTGGTTGACTTGAAGGAAATTAATACCTTACTTTTGAAATGCAGAGGACAATATTGTCAGTGTGCTGTAAATTTGCGTGAACAGATTTGAAGTATCTTAGGCTTAGCGCTAGTAAAAGTAGGATTTTTTTTTTTTTTTTTTTTTTTTAGTAAAAGGTTTCAGTTCAAGTATAATGTTACTGGAGAATCCACCTTGTAATTTCCTGGGGAATGTTCTTAAATTAAGTACTTATCTGAACCTGATTATTTCCTGTGTGCCCCCACCCAACCCCCCAATGGGAACTCCTTTAATTTTATCAAACATTTCCTCCAGTGTTTCTGACCAAAGCCAATTGGCTGATCTGCTCTCAGCTCACTGTGGCACAAGTGCTTGTCACTTACTTGGAAGATGCAAGCTTAGCAGGATGTTAAGCACCTGAAGGAAAGAATGCTCAATCCAGAGAAAGGTAGTGGAAAACACTTCCCTTTTGTTCCTATGCCTCCTGGAAGGGTTGCCCAGAAAGCTTCCCTGCAGGGCATATTGTTTTGGAGTGTAGGCACAGCTCTGTCTTGCTTCTGCCAGAAACGGAAAGATGAACGTAGTTATGTCTTGGAACAAGCTGCAGCAGGATGCACTGTCCCAACAACTACGTACAGAAAGGAAAAGAAGTTTTGTTATGATAAGACTGAGGTTCATTTAGGAATCTCATTTTTCATTAGGTTAATTACTGTGAAATCAGAGTTTAACTTCTAGTGGCACATTTTTTTTAACTTTAATTGAGTTATTTAAATTTCCTCAACCACAAAAGATTAATAGTTTCACAATTTATAATTTTCCTTTGAAGAGTGAAGAAGTATAATTAAAAATAAGCTATATGGTACAGTTAAATTTTTTAATTGCAACTTGGAAGTTTTTCACAGGATACAAAGTGTAAAAGAAGCATGGAGTATTGTTTCATGGTGTTCTGCAGATGATTGCAAAACGTGCTTGCTTTGTGAAATCAAAATTTGTCTTTAATCTTGTTTTCCTCCTGGAAAGAAGGGTGTCTCACTCCACATTTCCACTCCATTACAGTGAGTTGAATAACCCAAATAAGTGGAGGTTGTTCTGTTTATTCTTAGCACAGAAAACATGATTTTGTGAAATCCCACTTGTTATCATGAAAAGATTAGAAGCCGATTTATGTGCGATAACTCTAATGCTCTTACCAGAGCTCAGACTGGGGAGAAGGGAGGTTGTAGAAATAGTCTACCCTTGTAGACTTGCTAATAAAAGGTGATCCATCACTGAAAATATACCAATAATATCAGAGGATAAAAGCAATTCTGGAGGATCCTACAATATACACACCATTCCTTCCCGAAGGGATATTGAGCAACCCTAGATACAACTGAAGACATAACTGTGTAGTATGGGAATAGACAACTGATACAAACCTCCTTTTGCTCATCTTGCTCAAATTATTGATACTGACCTGCTCTAAATGGATCCTCTAGACTGGTAGTGTTTCTGTCTGGTTTAGTACCTGATCCTTCCACCACTCACTCTGAATGACAAGAGGAAGATTTCCTCAAAAGGTGTTCAGACTGGTGCAACTGGGCTGTCTTTTTCTTCTTGTTCTTGGGGACTGTGGATGCTGAGGAGAATGGAACGACAGTTTCTCACGGCTTCCTATTGTAGACTGGTTTTGCTTCCAAATCCTGCAGCCTGATCCCTTGTGTTTAGTTCCTAAGCTCTCATTTCCATGATTGCTACCTCCCGAATCTACTACTTGAGTTAAAAGGCAGTGAAGAGTTAGTATTTGGATATTCCTTGTCTGTCCAAAGTTTTCAGGAAAAGAATCACTCATTCAATCTTCAGCCTGGTGTGAAGTTAAGGTTTGATCCAGGTGGTCTTTGTTTTATGTTGCCTGCTGCTGCTGTGAGTTGAACCTCTTTAATTCCACGTGGATTCTTTTTGCTCAAATCCTGGCATACTGTGTGTACTAGTAATGTAAAACCAGCACATCTCTTCTAGAAATTGGAGACCCTGTGCACAGTTCCTCCCTAGCTGGAATCTTCCTACACTTCAGAAATATATTTTCCTCTGCTAGTTGTCAGCCACTCCAGCAAATGACTCCTATGTAGGTCTGCAATTGATTTATGCACTCTTAATAAGTCCCCTGTGTGCTCGCTTCCTTCCCCCTCTACACATACTTGTAGTTGAAATTCCTTAGCATCATAGATGTTCTAAGTGATGGATGGCTGTCCCAGACATCCAGCACAGATAAAGAGTGTAGGGAATTGAGAGACTCTTGTTTGATTTGGTTTGCTCCAGTGTTGTACTTTGAGGCTTGAGAAAGACCTGCTCAAAGTATTGAAGGACAAAGCAACACTAACAAAACAAAAAATGTATTGGTTAGTGCTGTTTGAAATGTTGGCAAAAAGCCCCAGAGGAGGGCTATTAAAGCATTGACTACGGTCTTCTTAAATGCTCCAGGCTGTCTGTGCTTAACACTGAGCTTGTTCTCACCTGACAATTAAGTTGGCCTGTTCTCAGTACAAGTGACTGGAACATGAAAAAACTCAGCTGCAAAAATGTAGGGCAGTAAACAGCACAGGAATTGTTAAAACTTGAATCGCTGTATCTGTATTCCAAAGTAACGGCATTGTTTGGAATCCAACCCTTTTCTTCCTCCACAAAAATGCCAGATCCACTTTCAGTGCTATCCCAAGTAGACTTTGTTAGGCAGGGAAATGAAAGTTCTGAGTAAAATTTCATGAAGCTAAAGGTACAGCAAAGGCAAATGTTAACTGTTCATTTTCCATGGCTAATTCCTTAGCTTTTCTCAGGTAAAATGTAAGCTCCTAATTGCTTAGTGTCTGATTGCTCTGACTGGGTAACCTGGATAAGTTTTCTACAGACCAGACCTACACATTTGTTCCTGCCACTCACAAAAACACAGTGGGTCTGATGCAAAACTAGCTGGAATGTGTTGCTGTAAAATTCGCATCTATTCATACAGTGCCATGACTATGCTGGTGTTACATAGTATGTATCTGTTGCACAGATCCAGCAATGAGACCCTTCTCTTTCTAGCAGCAGTTGTTTCAAGCTCTGATGAGTCTTTATCCTTATTATATTATTGCTATTTATTTCAGCTCTGAACTAATTCCTGCTGAAGCCAGCAAGTTCAACTATTGGCTTCCCAAGAAATATAATGGTACACATGAAAAGTATGAACTCCACCAGCTGAGCCTACTTGCTGCCTCTCCTTATTATGGAGTTGGGGTGGTCTAGCCGCTACTTATTTTCCAATAAATATATGCATGCCCTAAATTCTCCCTGTGCTTCCTGTTTTGTGGTTTGGGTTTGGGGTTTTGGGCTGTTTTGACTTTTTTAATCCTTTATCTCAACTTGAATGAAACACGGGCTACAAAGATGATCCAAAGGCTGGAGCACCTCCCATAGGACAGGCTGAGAGAGTTCGGATTGTTCAGCCTGGAGAAGAGAAGGCTTCGAGGAGACCTTATAGCGACCTTCCAATACCTCCAGGGGGCTTACAAGAAAGCTGGCAGGGACTGTTTACAAAGGCTTGTAGCGATCGGATGAGGGGCAATGGGTATAAACTGGATTTAGACCAGATCTAAGGAGGAATTTCTTCACAATGAGGGCGGTGAGGCACTGGCCCAGGTTGCCCAGGGAATTTGTGGCTGCCCCATCCCTGGAGGTGTTCAAGGACAGGTTGGATGGGGCCTTGGGCAGCCTGGTCTAGCGGGAGGTGTCCCTGCCCACGGCAGGGGGGTTGGAACTAGATGATCTTCAAGGTCCCTTCCAACCCAAACTAATCTATGATTCTATGTTACCGAAGTTCTGGGAGATAGACTAAGTACATGCGCACATACACAGAGAAAGCAAGCATTAAATGCCATTTGGCTTTCCTGACTCACTGAAATTGCTCCAACCTGAGCATGACAATTTTAAAGGAAAAATCTTGTCTTGAATACAGCTGCTTAAGTTATTTGTGCTTTATTTCATTAAGAAAGAGTAACATGTATTTGTCTAGTATTGCTATGGTGACATCCAGTCATAGGCTGCTGAGGGCAGCACTGGCTGTGCAAACACAAAATCTCATGGGATGTGCAGGACTTGCTGTTAAATGTAACCTCACCCAGTTTTGAAAATGATGGTTTTAATACCAACTTTTCCAATTAAACAGATGGAAAATGGACATACAGGACTTAAAACAAAAATAAAATTAAAAAAATCAAGCCAGTTTGCTGGGATAGTCACCCAGTGAAGAATTTTGAGTTCCCTACGTAATTGCTATACATAGTATTCATAGTTATCCCCAAAAATGCCTTCTTCATGCCAGCTTCTGGCTGCACCAGCACTAAGGTTGCAGGTCTTTCTAAAAAATATGCCTGTCAGTATTGAAAAGGGAGTCTAGACTGCAGCTAAGGCAGCTTAGTAAAGCAGAAAAATGCCTAAAATTAAAGGGAAGCGGGGATAATGTGTCAGCATCTCTTGACTGCATGAAGTTGCTCTTGGGTTTTTACTCTGGAAGGGCACCTGCTCTGTATCTACAGTGTGTCCCACTACTCAGCTCCAGCCATGCATGCACTGTATGGGGTATCTTTGATTGTTACAACTACTCCACAGATCTTTCATTAATTCTTGGGGGTCTTTGTATGTTGTCTTCAGCTTTGCGCTTCTTCTGATTTCACCAACCCAGCCTGTACTTAGAATCCTGACCCCTTAGGGGGAAACTCCAGCTATAAATATCCCAAAACAGGAGGGAACAACTGTTAGTCAGTCTGTGCAGCCTTTTGTCCTACTCAGCTTTTCCTCCGCTTTGTCAGGGTTAGGGAGAAAAATTAAGGTCTTTGCTTACTTCAGAGCTGATTAGAAGGCCTGTGTGGCAGACTGAGGAAAAGAAGGTGGGGGTAGGGAGGCTGCTGTATCACGAAGAAATGTCACGTATACACTAACAGCCACCCCTTCACCATGAAATGGCCTTGATTTTGTGAAAGGTTCCACTGCAAGAGCATGTTAAGGCCTGTTTGGCCCTGAGATTTCCTTCCTGGCACTCCCGACTGTAGACCAAGGTCAAAACAGCAGGTCAAAACAGTGGTAGGGATCCGATATCAGCAATATATAGATGCCAGCACTAGATACAGGAGGAGAAAAAGAGAAGGGAAAATCAGCCTGTGGTCTTAAAATAATGGGAGGGGGAAGTAAACTGAAATGCTGGAGGGAAGACTACAGCCTAGGAGATTGTGCAGGCTGATGAGATAATCAGGTAGAAGAAAGTAAGGGACATAGAGAATTCAGATCAATGTTGAGACAAGCAGCAGTGAATGTTCGAAGTGAGCAGCATGAGGACATTGAACATAGATTGCAAGGAGTGAATAAGCAGGCAGACCTGGGAAGCCTTAATATCCAGAAATGCAAACAAAGAATATCTAAAATAATACTTACCAAATCAGAAGTAATAATCTTACTTATCTTGGTATTAGAAAGCCATACATAAACTAAGCAAAGGCAGTGTAAGAATACTTTTATTTAGCATAGTTTTATAGAATATTTTTATTTAGTGGTAATACAATGATACATCTCAAAATGACCACGAAATTTAGCTTGCTGAACAACTGTGTACATTCTAAATGGATGCTACTAAATTTGAGTAACTTCAGAGATTATACAAGGCATTACCTGTTCAGCAGCTATATAGTGTGTGACCCCCTGTCAAGCATGAGCAGTGTGAGTGGAAGTTGCACTAGTAGCCAATGCATAGTTAAAGCTTTTGAAAGAGTACAAAATTGCAAAAGCCATTTTTATTAAAATATGGATTGGTGATCCTTGTGTTACAGTAACTATTCTGTTGTAGGTTACATATATATATTTTAATGATAATACTTACAAAGGTACAAGGAATATGGTCTTGCTAGCACTTGATCTAATGTAGACCTCCATATGACGATGCTGAGTTGTCTTATAAAGCTTTTCACAGGTATAGGCTAAGTTCTGGGATATCGTTAACTTGCACGTAATTCGGAAAAACACCTGTGGTTACTCCTTGTGTATGTAACACAGCTTTTTCAGTGTTGAAAATGGAAGACAGGTGCCTTATGACTTTAAACAGGTACATTACTACTATGTGGTGTTACAGAACAGTACTTTTAGGCTTGATTCAGGTTATTAAAATCAGTAGCAAAGCTTATTATTTTTCTAGCTCTAATACCTTCTTTAGTATTAGGCTGAACACAGTAAGTCATGTGAGGTATTCCCATTTATGATGGACCTTCATATGTGATTGAAGTTGATCTAAAACTCCAAAGAAGTGTCCAACACTTTTCAAAACCAAGTATTTACATAGAGTTGTTTGCTCTTTAGAGAAATACATCCTGCTTTGTGCACACAAGCATTAGCCAGAGGTTCAAGGCCACAAACTTTTGTGTCACTGGATTACTTTGAAATAATAGTTTTGGAGGGATTTTAAAAAAAATATGTCCTTTGCCTCTCAAATATTTTAGAAGTACCTTTTCTTCAGTTACCAAGTGATTAATCAGGGCATGTAATGTCAATTTTCCTTCTGAGAACTTGTTCCAAGCAAATCATACCAAAAGTATAGAGACAATTTTTTGATAAATCATTTAACTCGACATAACAGCATGACTAGTGAGCAGGGCTGTATTTGCTGTACACTTTACTTGAGGCTTGTGGTGTGAAAGTTTCAATATACAACCTCCAAATTCTCACTTCCAAATACCTTGTCCATGTGGATTTTACTAGACTTATGTATGTGCCTAGGGATATTAACTACAGGAATACAAAGTTCAGCTATACTTTATAAAACTTCCTAATTAAAATATCTACTTTGCTCATTAACATGGTAATAAACAGATTAGCATGTGGTTTGTATCACCCTTGCCATTTGGCAACATCAAATCTTATCTTTCAAAACTTAATGAGAAGTAACTATATTAGGACATTCTGTTCACTCAAGTATTAAAAAAAAACCCCTTGATTTTTATTTTCAATTGTGTTTATAAGCAGGTCTTTTTTTCAGTCGTTTATGTAAACATTTTGGAATGTTAAGGGAAGACTTTACATTGTCATTTTACCAAAAATCATTTGACTATTTATTATTGAGGCATTAACGTATATCCCAGCAGTCACAACATAAGAGCTGCTGTGTGCTTATGGCAGCTCCCGGTAGAGTGAATTCAGAGGCAGGCTGCAGTGTTCCAAGCAACTCTTTTTTTTTTTTTTTTTTTTTCACTTTGGGATGTGGAGTTGCTGAAGGTGAACTTAGAGTTAAGGCACAAAGACATGGAAAGGATTGTACAAACAGTTCCTGGAGATGCTCCAACCAGTCAGTAGACAAAAAGCTCTTCACAACAGTGACTTCTGTGAACAAACTAGAAAAGGCTTACTTTCAAATTGCATACGTTATGTCATTTAATATATTAAATTGTTCTCCTGGCTCTCCTTCTGGAATTAACAAGAGTACTGAATTACACCTTGTACAGTTCTCCTTCTTGCTCTTGTAACTTGTAATATTGGCTATTTTCCAAAAAGATCACCGGAACAAACTATAACTTATTTAAGTCTAAAAAGAGAGAGAGGGACTATATTTAGATGCAAGGTTTTTTGCTTAGGCATTTGCGAACAGCTGATTTTCACTGGCTGCTTTCTCTGCTTGCAGTCTTTGGACGGCCTGATCGAGCAAATCCATGGAATCTCTAAGCGTAACATTCAAGGTAAATGGCTTAGGTTTAATGGTCAACCCATAGGTAAAGTCCATTTTAGGGTCCTCGTTTGGATTAGCAGTAAAATTGCACTGATGCACCAGTATGGAGGTAAAGAGAAACAGCTGAACCTTCGATAACTCCTCTCCAATACATCGACGTTTTCCCAGTGAGAAAATCATCACGCTACTAGTCAGATCTTTATTGATTAATCCATTCTCATCTAGGAATCTTGTTGGATCAAAATCCTCAGGGTTGGTCCATTTTGCTGGATCGTGATTCACTGACCACTGATTAACAAATATCACTGTGTCCTTTGGAATGAGGTAGCCCATTATGAAGGTGTTGGTTGTGGTGGCATGTGGGATAGTGACAGGCACAAAGCTGCTGAAACGCATGGATTCATACAAGAAAGCCATGATGTATGGCAAGCGAGGCTGATCTTCAGCACACGGCAGACGGTCTCTCCCAACAATCCTATCCACTTCTTCTTGCATTTTAGCCTGCACATTTGGATACCTGTCATTTAAAGTAAGATGGGTGTATGTACATTACTTTCAAAACATTTCCTAAAAATAATCCTTGCTGAAAACATTTTTTTCACAGAACCCTTGCCCTAAATAATGCAGTTTGAGCAAGGTTTAAATACAAGGCAGGAACACTTAGACCTTGTTTAATAGAAATGGTTGGACTTGATGATCTGGTGGGTCTCTTCCAACCCGATGATTCTATGGTGGAAAACTTTTCTCAATATAAAAAAATGAAACTGACTTTAAGTGGGATGAAACTGGACCTTCTGATCCAATTTTGAAAATGTATTCTAAAGCTACAATTACTTGTCTCTCCTAAATATCTGCTCTCCCTGGGAATGAGAATTTGGTTTCCCAGCTCTGTATGTGACTTCTGAAAGTCAGTATGCAATTTATCCCTAGACACACTGCATACAGATGCAAGTCTGCAGGTTTTTAAACTTAAAAAATCCCTGCTAATACTTGTCAGAATAGCTTTATGAACATCCCACTCTTAAGTTTCCATATACTTTTTCTAATTAATATCAAAGTATGCTTTCTTTACAATGTGACTGTCTTGATATATGACTGTCTTGAAGTCTGGATAGTTTGGAAACTACACAGTAACTAAACAAGCAAGGGTTCCTCCAAGGAGCCTTTACTAGCTTTAAACATTCGAGTTTGGCTTGTGTGTCCTTGCCTTTTCCTCCTGCGGCAGATCTACATATTGAATGCTGGGCAAATATAAGAAATGGGGAGAAACCCAACAGGTTATGTGAATGCTGGGCATCACACCCTTAGCTTGAAGCATTAAAAATCTGCCTGTTTTTCAAGAAGTAGTTGAGTAGATAATGTTTGCATAAGCCTACAAATTATGCAGATGATGAAAGACAAAGCCGGGAGAGGCAAGGAAATTGGTGTTATGCCTTCTATTAAAGCACCTGCCCTAGCTGAGATTTTTCTGCCTTGCAGGGCTGGTGCCAGGGCCAGGCACAGAAGGGCTGTGGCTTGCACCCGCTGGCTGCCCAACGAGACTGCCTTTCCCCAAGTCACGCAATGGTGATAAAGGCACGCACTGCTGGCAAATTAACATAATAGCAAGTTTGTAAATCGGTGCACGAACTCTTTATCTTGCTTAAGCAGTTGTTATCCTGTTCCTGTGATCTCCTTGATCTTGACCTGGTAAAATCTGTTACTCCGGGTTTATTCGGTTGCCTTTTTTGCCAGTTTCTCCTTATGCGCCCTGACCCAAGCACCAGAGTAGGGTTGGTTTTCTTGGGTCTGGGGTTTTTTTTCCTTTCTTATCTTTTTTCTGGCAGGTTTCCCAGAGCTTCCGTGTTAGTTAATCAGAAGGGGCTTGAGGGACCCTGGCACTGCACAGATCTTTGTCATCCCAAGGGCTGCCCTGCCACTGCTGCTTCTCCCAGCTCTCCCTGCACCTAGCAGCTTGGTGATTGCTAAGGGAGCCTTCCCAGTGATGACTGTGCCCATGTAACCCCGTTTAAACTGGAATCCCTCGAGGTAGTACTAGCTGGCGAAAACGATTACCCTACTCTGTTCTGCACTGCTGTGGCCCCACCTTGAGTACTCCGTACGGTTTTGGGCACCACAGCGTAAAAAGGGTATAAAGCTACTGGAGAGTGTCTAGAGGAAGACCACAAAGTTGGTGAAAGGTTTAGAGGGGAAACCGTAAGAGGAATGGCTCAAGTCACTTGGTCTGTTCAGCCTGGAGAAGAAGAGACTGAGGGGAGACCTGTCTACATCTTCCTCACAAGAGGAGGAGGAAAAGCAGATGCTGATCTCTTCTCTCTGGTGACCAATGACAGGACTCGAGGGAATGTCAGGAAGATGTGCCAGGGTGGTTTAGGCTGGGCACTAGGACAATACCCTCAGGCACACGGTGCGAATGTGCGGGTTGTCCTGTGCAGGGACAGGAGTCTGACTCGATGATCCTTGTGGGTCCCTTCACACGCAGGTCACACTGTGATTCTGTAATACTCGGGGAGAACGTAGGGACTGCTCTACAGAGCTGAGGTATAAATAATTATATTTTTCACACAGAGGGTCATTGGGCATTGGAATAGGCTGCCCAGGGAGGTGGTTGAGTCACCTTCCCTGGAGAGGTTTAAGGCACGGGTGGATGAGGTCCTGAGGGACATGGTTTAGTGTTTGATAGGAATGGTTGGACTAGAAGATCCGATGGGTCCCTTCCAACCTGGTTGTTCTATGATTCTATATGGAATGGTAAGTCTTACGCGATGCTGACCGCTCTCACGCTCCCTGAGCGGGAAAGGCTTCATCTGCCGGGTCTGGGTCGGGCGTTAGGAAAAGGCTGCTCGCCCAGCGGGCGGCGGAGCCCTGGACCGTCTCCCAGGGAAGCAGCCGAGCCTGACGCCCCTTCCAGAAGCGTTTGCCCCACGCCCTCGGAGCCGCGGGGCGAGCGCCGGGGTGTCCCGTGCGGGGACATGACCCGGACTCGACCATCCCCGCGCGTCCCGTCCCGCCCCCCCCCCCCCCCCCCCAGGCCGGGCCCCCACCTGATGAGGAAGATGAGGAGCCACTGCAGGGCGGTGGAGAGCGTGTCCTGGCTGGCGCCGAAGATGTCGGTGACGGTGGCGGGCACGTGCTCGAGCTGCAGGCGCGGCTGCTCCCGCTGCAGGCGGATGAAGGCGTCCATCATGTCGCGGGGGGCGGCCCCCGGGCGCAGGCTGCGCTGGTGCTGCAGGAATTTGCCCCGCACGAAGCCGTAGAAGTCGCGGTTGAGGTCTCGGAAGGCGCGGTAGGCGGCGCGCACGGGGCTGGGGAAGCTGCGCAGCCAGGGCAGCGCGTCCACCAGGCTGCCGGCCCCCACCGCCCGCCCGAACTGCTCGTTGCGCCCCACCAGGCGCAGGAACTCGCCGTCGCCGTGGCTGTAGCGCCGCCCGAAGCAGAGGGCGCTCATCACGTTGGCCACGGCCACCACCAGCACGCGCGACGGGTCGAGGAAGGCGCCGCCGGCGCTGCCGCTCACCAGCAGCGCCACCAGCGCCCGCGCCTCGCCCAGCAGGTGCCGCTCCAGCAGGCGGCGGGTGGCGGGGCTGCCGGTGGAGAAGGCGCGCACCGTGGCGTGCGCCGCCCGCCGGTGCAGCTTCCACAGCTCCGAGTAGCCGCCGAAGGCCAGGCTGAGCCCGCCCGACACCAGGCGGAAGGAGGGGAAGGGCGGGCGGCCCGCGAAGGCGGCCGCCTGGCGGACGAGCGCCTGGCGGATGGCGCTCTCGCCGTTCAGCACCACCACGGGCCAGCGGCCCAGGCGCAGCTGGAAGACGGCGCCGTAGGTGCCGGCCAGGCGGGCGAAGGAGAGGTGCGGGGCGCTGCCCAGCTGCGCCGCGTTGCCGATCAGCGGCCAGGGGAAGGGGCCCGGCGGGGCCCGGCGCTGCCGCCGCCGCCGCCGCCGCAGGGCCAGCAGCTTGCCCAGCTGCACGGCCGCCAGCAGGCACAGGACGAGCAGCAGCGCGCTTTGCAGGGAAGGGGCGCCGCGCAGGGCGTCCCCGAGCCGCTCCAGGGCCATGCTGCGGGGGGAAAAGGGAGAGAAGAGGGGTCGGCCGGGAAGCTCCCCGCGCCGGGGGAAAGCTGCCCGGAACCAGCCGGGATCCTGCGCGAAAAGAAAAAAAAAAAAAAACAAAAAACTCCCCCCCCCCAACTCCCCCCCCCCCCCCCCTCCCCCCAAGGGATAATGGATAATCGAGCGGAAAGCGCTCAGTAAGCGATTAAAATCGCATCAGGCGGCGGGGCTGCTGCTCTCTTCCCCGCCCCGCTAGGGAAAGTTTGTAGCGGAGGCTGCAGAGGGAGGGAGGGAGGGAGGATGCTCTCGCCCGCTCAGCCCCGTCGCGCAGACAGGTTCATCCCGGCGCTTCTCCCTGCGAGAAAAAGGGCTCCCCGCGCCGCCGTCGGAGCTCGGCGCTGCTCCCGAGGAGGGTCCAGGCGGCCGCGGAGCCCCCTCGCTCCCCAGCCCTTCCCTCCCCGCCGAGGATGCTTTCCTGTCGCCGCGCCCGCTCCTTACCGCACGCTCCAGCCTTCCCGAGGCAGCGAGGGGGAAGAAGGGGTGGGATGGGCGCCCACCTGGGGCGCCCGTAGCGGAACTGACCTGTTGCGCGCTCGCTTCCTTCGGGGAGGATGGGGAGAAGCCGGGCGGCAGCTCTAACGGGAGGAGAGCGGCGGCTTTGGGGTCCCGGCCTCTGGGAGACTCATTAGGAGCCCCGGTTCCCGTCCCCCGGAGCTCGGCGGGTCACGTGCGGGCAAACGCCAGTTCGCACCCGGTTCCCAGCGCGATTCCGGTCGCCTTCCCGGCGCTTTAACCTTTCGGAGCTCGCCCCGCGGGCTGCCACCTGCCCGGGGCGGCCCCCAGCCACCTGGCCGCGGGTCGGGACGGGGCCGCCGCAGGGAGGGAAGGAGAAGGGGCTCAGAGGGAGCGGGGAGGACGGAGCCGGAGCGGCCGCGTCTGGGCGCCTGGCATCGGCACCGGCGGCTTTAAATCCGCGGGGAGTCCCGCTGACAAATCGCTCCTGCCCGGCCCTTCCCCTGGCGTGAGGGGTCGCAGCTCTTTGCCGGCTGCCCCCGGGCCTCGGCCGAGCGGAGCGGCTGAGCCGGCGAGGCTTTTATGGGCAGGGGGTTCGGCGGAGGAGGTGCCGGGGGGGTGGGGGGGGAGCGGGGCAGCCCTCCCTGCCGGGACGCGGAGTCTCGCCTGCATCTCGGGGGCCGAGGCAGCCGGAGCGCTTCCCCTCCTCCGCCTGTCGCCTCCCCGTTGCGTGCGGAGTTTGCATTGCGTGAGCCGGGGCTGGAAAGCCTCCAGCCATCTCCTCCCCGGGCCCCTACCCCTCCCCGCAATACCTGACACCGGCTCGAGGAGGGGGAAGGAGGCAGGGAAGCACCGGGCGGCTCGTCCCGCTGCCCTCCAGCCTCGCCCCGCTCCCTGCGCTCGCTCCCGTCCCGCTCACGGGGCTTTTTTACTCCTGAAATCTGGCGTCCGTGAGCCGCCCCTTCCACCCCTGCCCCGGGGGGGAACCGGGGCTGCGAACCCCTCGGGCATAAAGGGGAAAAAAAACCCCTAGCAAAACCCCGTTTCCTAGGAAATCGGAATGCTCTTGCTTTGTCGTCGTTTTTGCTGTCCCAGGCAAAATTTTAAAACGCGGCGTTTGTTTCAGTTTTTTCTACAGTCACGCCGAGAGAAGAAAAGAAGGTGTTTTGGTAGCATTTAAGCGATAGACAAATTTAGATGCTGGGAGCCAGCCCAGCTCAGGGTGGGTCCAGGCCAGGCTGCTGCTTCTGACTCTGCTAAGAAGTTGAGTCATAGAATCATAGAACAACCAGGTTGGAAGGGACCCATCGGATCTTCTAGTCCAACCATTCCTATCTAACACTAAACCAAGTCCCTCAAGACCTCACCCACCCGTGCCTTAAACACCTCCAGGGAAGGGGAATCAACCACCTCCCTGGGCAGCCTATTCCAGTGCCCAATGACCCTCTGTGTGAAAAGTCCTGGCTGTTGTCACTGTCCTGGGCTCCTCCAGTGCTGCCTCTTGCTCAGACTAGCATCAGCCATTTCTCCTCGAGTCTTCCTAACACCCTGTGCCTCAGAGTGTGCTGTGCTTCTTCCTGCCATTGCCAAGTGACAGAGGGGTCAGAACCACTTTTTACGGAGCAGTGCTGGGACAAGAGAGCTTCCCTCCCATTAGCCACAACTCTGGGGTGAACTGGAAGGATCCTGCAGTGCAGCCCAACACGTGGCCCAGCTTTGAAGATAGCTCTGTCTCTGTAACATTAAGGTTAGAGCAGAAGCGGAGAGAGACTAGGGAGTTTGATCTCTCCATCATCATCAGAAAGTTGAGAATGAATTTCACGTGCTGTAACCCCTCACCTGTGGCCAAGTGGCCTATCCCACCCTGACAGCCAGCCTTCCATCCTTCATCAGTTTCATGTCAAAGAAGAAAAGCAGATTCTTCCTGCAAAGAGTGTTCCAGGCGCTGTATCTGGGTGGTAGGTAAGGACTAGCTTGGATCAATTATCTGAGCTCTGGATTATAGTGCTGGGCATTTGTCATTGCCAGCAGGTAGATTTGCTTTTTTTTCCTGGTGACCATGGTTATCAGTTGCCTAAATCCCAGAATTACAGCTCTTGTTACAAGAGCTGTAATTCTGGGATTTAGGCAACTGATAACCATGGTCAAGAATCCTGTCTTCAATGTAGAACTTAAACTAGTTCTATTGCAGTCAAAGTGAGAGACTAACATTTGCTTTGGAGTATGCAGAACAGCTTCCATTTCGGCTCCCATGTAAATTTGAGCTTAAAAAGAAGTAATGTCCTCAAGGCTGCAAAACTCAGGCTACAATTGGTAAGAGAAAAAACAACTCGGTGTGGGGTTGCTGGAGGTGACACACTGTGCCCTTACCTCTGCTGTAAGTGGCCCCACACCACACCTCACTGTTTCTCATCCATTCAGTGAGAGAGAATGGGGCCAGTGTACTGTCTGCTTTGCATTGTACTGACTTTATTCCTTAACCTCACACTGCATCTTTTCCTGGCCACTAGCGGGCAGTACTGAAAAAGGGGCACTTTTCCATTGTTGTGAGCCACAGATTCAAGGCATGAGCCCAGGAATCATTCGATTTTTTTTTATGCTACAGGAAAACATTAGTTTCTTTTTTTTTCACACTTCGTTTTGGTCTTAAGGTGTTCTGTTGCTATCGACAGGAGAGAAGGAAAGCTCTATTTTAGACCTTTTGTGCTATTGTGATAGTACCAAATGGTCCTGTTGTACTAGCTGCTGTACAAACAAGGTATTTACAGTCTTGGCTTACTAGTGCATCTGTTGTAAAGTGAATATTAATTTGTCTGTATACAATAAATGTTCACCCAGTTCTCTAAGCTCTTACTCTGTTTGGCTTTGATTAGTCCTTTCCAATCAAGCACAAATGTTGTGAAAGATTTTGTCACACCAATGAATTAGTGTGGTAAAAAAATGCAGGTAATTGGACCCTTGATCTCTGTTATATTCCACAGTTTCCCCTCCTGCCTACCTCCTTATTACTCTTCCCTCATATTTTGTTTCTAAAACTACAGAAATTGGGAATTGCTCTTAGATAACACATGCTTCTTTTTTTTTCTGGTTCTAGTACTTAATTCAGATGCAGGTACTGCTGAAGCTAGTCCCAGATTCCTGAGCCAGAGCTAGGGTTTTTAGGCATTGAAAACTGAATCACTGAAAAGGTACTCTGCCCAAAATGAGTTATTTCCGAGACCTAGAAAACCCTACTTGATATAAGATGTGGAAGAGGAAAGGAATTCAAGGGGAAGAAGTGGGTGGGTTTGGTATTAAGAGAAAGGAATCCAGGCATAATTGGTTAAGAATCCTGATTGATTTGACAGGAATGCTAGATGCAGGGGGCTGGTAGAGTGTGTGGGGACATCATTTCCTCTGCAACTCTAAGTGAAGGTGCTTTATGTACGTGGACAAGAGTCCTTGTTGTGGATGTAAAAGTTTGATAAGAGGAGGAGGAATTCCACAACCTTAATGTCTTTACTTGCCCTTTGAGTGGAAGTTTTTAGCTCTCTGCCGCAATCCTCCCTTTTCCAAGAAAGTCTCTTAACCCGTAAGAGATTTTTTTTACAAGTGTTAAAAATTACTTACCTAAATAAGGTTTTGCAGACTCATTTCTTAGTTTTTCTTCTAACTATGGCACCTGTTGGCTTCTCTTTTAGACACTGGCAAAGTGCTCATAAATCCTCATGAGCAGCAACTGCAATTTCTCAAGGACTGGACCTTGTCCCATTCTCTTTCCTTACCTCTTTCTTTTTCGACTTTCCAAGGAGATCACCCCTACAGTGGGTTTCTCTGTCTGTTTCCCATACCTGGGACTAAGTATCTTTTCGTCCTCTCTCTTAATCTTATAAAATGTTGAGGTAGATTATACAACAGTTGAGCACTGATTTATCCTGGGATTGCTTCAGTACGGAGCTTGTACAAATTGTTTACAGTTTAAAGAGTGATACAAGTCATTTTTCATTAAACAACCTCTTGCAAATATTGTTACTCATTGTTCTTGAGTGTTGCACAATACTAAATGAGATGAAGAAACAAGTCCTGTAACTGTAAAACACAAATCACTTGGAAACTTAAACAAATGCAATGTCCTATTGTTTCACACTGCTTAAAATTGTACAGGCATCCTTATGTACCTCTGGAGTTTAACTCCAGTCTCAACAATAATGCTGTAAGTCAGGAGAATCACCATTAAAACCATCAGATTACAATCAGAACCTGCCAGCCTCCATGTTTATGACAGATTATGTTTATGCAGCAATCCCGCACAGCGCAGATTTGCCACTACACTTCAAACAGTTTCTGATCCAGGAGCAGAAGATCTGTACCAGGTCCTCAATCCAGCCACAGTGCCCAGGGCAGCCTTCTACTGTCTGTGCTTAGTGTTTTGCATGATGTAGTTGTTCCTACTGACTCAGGCTTAGCTACACAATACTGAATTGCTCAGTGTTAAAACTAACCTGGGATGGGTTGATGCGGATGACAATGAGATCATATCTGATGCATGTTCCTGGTTTTGTGCAGTTTGGCAGCTTTCCTGTCATGATATAAGCAAAATACAGTGAGCCACCTCTTCCATGCTGCTCTAAGTGACAGGCGTACATGGGAGCCTGCTGAAGCTCCATGATTCAGGGTTATTTATTTAGGCCATTCACTCTGACCTAAAACAAAGCATTTGCATTAGGCTTTTTAAAGCATATGTATTTGTGGATACATACTGCATTCTTAACTTTCCTTAGATTGCAGATTTTCTTGGACTTTCAGTCTTTCCTGGATTCCCAGTGATTTCACAGCTCACATTTTTTATTCTCCCTTACTATTGAAAAGCCTAAATTTGGCTCCTAATTCTGAGCCAAATTCCTTGAGCTGCTGTGGGAAGTCAAGAAACCTCCCAGTATTTGCTGAGGCTCAGCTCAGTGCTAGTCTGAATTGTAGACTCTCTAGGTATACATTGCGGTCTCAGAGGCATACATTGCGGTCTACTTCAACACAGGTAACACACAGATATGATTACAGAAAATGAGGACACAGTATTATGCTTAATTCAGGCATCAAACTTGATTATGAAACTGTTCTAATTTTGCATTGTCAAATCCCTACAATATTTTTTTCCAAAGTTTGCTGTCTTTTCTTGACAGTATTAGACAAAACCACATCCTCTTTCCTCTCTCTTAAGAGGAAAACACAGAACTCATCCCGTTGTGGTGAGCCATCGAGGAGCCTTTTTAAACTGCCTTCTGCAATGAGCTAAAAGGGCAAAATCTAATTTACACGCTGTTGGGCACTCATCCATGGCATTTTGCACGTCTTTGTATTTATACTATATACACGCTCTTTATTAAAGTACTCTAAGAGAAGCGCTCTGAAGAAGGCATTTAGGAAAGTTTAGATACCGCTTAAGATATGCATTATTGCATCTATCCTAAATGTGTTATGTGCCGGCAAATTGTTGTGCCTGCTTATTCTCCCTCTTTAGCAACAGGGTTCTCGGGAGCATCTGGCAGCTTTGCATCCTCACACTGTTTCTGAGGTTTACAGAACTGATAGCTGTGTTGGAAAGGTCAGTCTTCATGTTGAAATATAGAATTATTATAGTCTGTATGATGTGCTAGAGTGCTCCAAAGCTTAAAAATTATAATATGCTTTGGACCAATATTGTTAACAAGTTAACAAACAGTAACGTTTTATTAACTCATTTGTTTTCCAGACTTTGTTCTATGTAGTATTAGTAGCGGTGATACAAAGTTTGTAGTGAAATTACTGTATTAGCTCTGGGAATTTATTATTTGCCATTTTAGAAAATGCCAGTGTGTTGTTTGTTCAGCCTAGTGACAGACGCTAGCTCAAAACAGCCCTTGTTTATAGCTAAAAGCAAAGTCTACTTCAGGCAGAAGCATATTCTGTGGGAGTGAAGGGTTTGAAGATTTACCTGTGAAGTTCTAAGTCTTTTCTACAGTTGTACAAAATATGACTTTTCAGAGTTTGGAAATTTGTCCAAATATGAGTCAATTATCAAGAGAAGAGCAAAAGTCGCAAATGTGAGAAAAGACATCAACCCAGATGAGTGCCAAGTCCCTACTTTAGAGCTTGAGGCTACAAAGTTTTTCAAAGAAAAAGCCGTAACTGTGTTTTAGCATGAGAACTAATTTTCCTTGTTCTCATAAATAGGTTCCACTGGTTTTATACTTAACATTTTGAAAAATTACAATGTGAAACATGCTTTTTTTGAGATAGAAACTTTCAGATCAGATTATTAAAAGTGTGCAAAGATCTAGATAACGAAGGACCTGAAGTTTCCAACGAAGGAAACTCACTGCAAGTTGATACCACGACTCCTCTGCACAGAGAGACAAGATACAGAAGCACAGATGGAATGCAGGAATCAGTTCTTTGGTTGAGAACACGGGTTTTCTTTTCTTGTGTGCTAGCTGTCCTAGCCTTTGATTAGCCCAACCTCTGAATGTTCAGCTGACCACTTTCCAAGCAGTGATTTCCCATGATGCTAATACTGGTCATGTGCGTTCTTCAGTTTGTATTGCATATGTACTGTATTTTGGCCAGAACAACTCATCAAAATGCTAAAACAGGCAACACAATTGGAATCTAGTAGCCTCTAGAGCAATCCAAGCTGAATTTCAGAATTCTCATTCCTTCAGAAAATAAACCTGTTTATGTAGTGAGGGGTGCAGGTCTGATCTAGGTAGGGGAGCTGCACAGATGTGTAAGCATTACTTTGCCCCTCATGAAGAAACCTCCAACCTTGCTACTTAGGGTAGTTCTTGAACTGGGCTGCAGACATCTAACAGTGCATCAGAAAGTGATGCCAGGGGTCTGGAATTTTGTGTGTGTGTGTGTGTGTATAAATATATATATGTATGTTTTCTCTTTTGGAGTCCGACCAGGACTGTTGCTGAAGCATAGTGTCAAGTGCAAAAGGCAGGCCTTGGCTTACCTGTGCTCATTCAATGTTTTCATGGAGCTGGCAGTGTGTGTCTCCCTTCTTCACGTTTCAGTTGTAACTTCTGAAAAGCCTGTTCTGCTTACCTGTACATTCAGGTGGATGCACCAAACTTACTTTTTCTATTAGGCATGGGCTCTATAGGACCTGGAGTAGTATCTTGTCCAAACGATAGAAATTTCATGATGGGAAATTTTCAGTGTTTTTAAAAAATCCTATGCTTAGTACTGCTCCTTTCGGGTTTTCATGTTCTCTGAGAGAGGAGGTGGTGCCCAAATTCATTGTCAACATGGCAGCTGAACTAAACAGGAATACAGTAACTCATGAGTGCTTCCTCTAGTTTTTTCATCATGAAGAGACAGGCCTTTAGCTGGATTTTCCCAATGAAGATTCCTGTCATGGAGCTGAGAAATTTCATGTCAGTCAAAGAATTGCTTGTACGTGTCATCCTTTAGATAGCCTTGCTCAAATGAGCCAGGGAGAAAGCTCCCCCTCTTCTCCCTTCCATTACTGCAGATCAATAAAACAATGAGTAGTATTTGTGGAAAAGTTGTAGAGTGATAGATTTTCCACAAGAAATGTGTGGTTCTGGCTACATTGGCTTTACTGAAGTGTCCCGTCAGATGGAAATGTGTGAATCCATATGAGAACCTTCAGTGACTTGGCTGCTGAAACTCAGCTGAGGAAACACTTGCACATCCCTCTGTGGCAGGGCATTCTTGGCTTCCTCTGCACTGTTGTGCAAGGATTTGGTGTATTTGCCTCCAGCGGTAACAGTATTTCAGTGGTAAATGAAATGACTCAAATACTAGGGGCTGAGATGTATACGGGTAATACTCTAGTCTGTAAATTATTCATGCTCTTCCCTGGGGTATGGGAAATGGGAGTTGTTTATTTGCACATTTTTTAATTTGAAGAAAGACTTGGAGAAAACATATGAAACCAAAGGCATAATGGAAACTCCCTTTGTGGTATCTGTGGTCAGTGATGGAAAATTGATCTTAGGAAATTATTACAATATTCCATATAAGGTCTGCAATCTTGATCAAAATAGTTCTCTCCTCTTGTAAGACAAATAATAGTAATAAAGATTTTCCCTAGCCCACTGTAAATTGAAGAGGGGAAAAGAGCTCTTGACACATACAGATTGCTCCTAGCACTTGGAAGCAAACCCAAGGAAGTGTCTGTTTCTGAGCCATTCAGGTCTTCTGACCTTCAGCAATGGCAGATCAAAGACCACAAGGGAAACAGACTGCAGGTGCCAGTCAGGACAAGTTTCATCTTGTCACAGCACTCTGGGATGAGGCATTTGCTAATGTCTGTTAAGCTCATGGCATGCCAAAGGAGAAAGACAGAAAAAAATTGCCATAAATTCTTCCCTTTTCCAAGCAGCCCACACCCAGGCTCAGGATGTGCACAAAGGCTTGCCGGCTGCCTCCAGAAGGGAGAGCATTGTGGGAGCCCATGCCTACCGTGGAGTGGCAGGGCGGGTCTGGGTTCACCCTGTAGGGTGCTGGCTCCACCAGGGAGTAGGAGACGGAGTAGCCACAGAAGCAACATCGCACTGGAAGTGCACCAACATGGCAAAGCTGAAAGCAGTGGTAGCAGAGACCATTAGAGCGAAGGTTTCCCAAAGAAGAAAGCTTGGAGTCCATCTTGGCTGCTGTTCTCTCCCATAGAAAGGTTTACACCCTACGGTCACGGAGGAAGTGTAAGATGCTGTGTGGCTCCATGGGGAAGAGGTAGCAGCAGTGGAGGTGGTAGAGTGATTTACCAGATGCAGGGAGAAGGCAGGATTAAACACAGCTTGGGGCGCTCTAGGGGATGGCTTTGGCCAAAAGCCAGGTTTGCCCTCTCTTTCTTTTGAGGTGCAAATGGCACGCAAGCAGGCTCCTCTCGGTGGCTTCCCTGTGAGATAAATAACCTGATCCCCTGGTTATTATCCCCCTGCTCTCCTCCCCTTCCCCCTGACTGACTTTGATTATTGTAACTTTACATGCGCTTTTAATTTGCGTGCAGGCAAGTACAAAGGCACAACCGGATATACCTGTTATTTGCCAATGACCTGAAAGAGTATAGTTTATGTTAAGCCTTGGGTTATGGTAAGGTTTGCACGCGATTCCTCAGTATACATGCTACAGGCAACTGATGGATGGAGGTGATGGAGGGTGGAGGAAAGTTTTAAAGTGACAGAACCTGATTTGGTTCCTACTTAATCCACTAGTTATGTAAAGGCCCGTATAGCAATTTTGTATAGAGCCCAAGTCTTATCCTCTCTTCAGGCAAGTGATGTGTTACCATATTATCTGGGCCACAGTTTGTTCATGGCTACTGCTGCAGTGGATCTCCTGAAAGCTTTATGAAAATTAGGCAACATAGGCAGGTAGGATATTTACACCTCCCTGTTTGCATATACTCAGTCACGGCAGAGAGGAGACTGGAAATGGAGGAAAAAACTTCAAGTGAGATGATTCGTGGCAATGGAGTCAGTGTTGAGTGTGCGGAGATGCAGCTCTGCTGAGGTGTGGGGGACTGTGATGGAGAGGTGGGTCTACATTTTGATTCATGGGTCTGCTTGAAGACACTTCTTGGAGAGATTTCATTTCAGTCAGCCTCCTTAGGCAAGATTTAAAGAATATCCACCACTCAAGGGTTGCCTGCTCCCACAGGAGAGGAAGAGAGCGTAGTTATTTCAGTAGTTACAGCAGGAGATTGCAAGAAGTGGAGTCCAGTGCTGAGCCCACATGCTGACTTACTCATCCTTGAAAGTAACCACAGAGAAAGCCTACTGACATATTTTTTAAAAAATTATTGCAGTGATTCCACTTCTAATTAGCTATGTTTTCAAACAGAAAGGAAGTGTTTTTGTCTGCCAGGCAAGTAAATTAACATTGAGGTCTGAACCCGGAGTGGCTTTGATTCTGATGCATGTCTTGACCCAGTGTTAGAGGCTGCACCAAAGAATTCAATGAAACATTTTGTTTGGAAGTTCAGAAAAGGGAAAGGATCCCATTCTTTCTCAGTATCTTATCTCCAGAGAAGTGGAAACAACATGAAAAAATCAGGAAAAAAAATTCATGGAAAGAGTAATTGGGCATGGGAACAGTCTGCCCAGGGAGGTGGTTGAGTCTCCCATTGAGACAGGTAGACAATGTGCTCAGGGACATGTTTTAGTGGCAGATATGAATGGTTGGACTCAGCAATCCAAGAGGTCTTTTCCATCCTGGTGATTCTATGAGTTAAATACAGTTTTGTGGAACAGACCTTGCTTCCCTCAGAGACCGTGGGTGAAGGTACAGAGAGTTGACTGCTACTCTTACAAATGATTGCTAAAAGACCAGAAGACAAGATTGACCTGCTATTAGAAGAGTGTGATGTAAGTTAAGTTGCTGGACATAAGCACGTTTAATCTTTTCTGCGCCTCAACTTCCCCATAAAATTGGGAATGATAATAGTATGTGGATCTGCCCAGTAGCCATTCTACTGTTGTCTAACTTGTTAGGAGAGACCTTGTACAGCCAGCATCTGGGAAAAATTATGCACAGATTTGCGGTATAATGATTGAGGGACTGAGACTTTACTTCTGTTTTTAAGTCAAACCAATCAACATTGCCTTTTGTCTTCATAAGCCTGAAGTGCAGCAGACAACCATGATCTGCTTACAGCAGGCTTTTATCTGGAGAAGTCTTGAAAGTACCTCTATTCGCTTTTCTCCTCTCTGCTTTGCTATTTCTTGCTTCATGTTTGCAAGCCTCCAGCTTATCTACCCTTTTAAGGAATTGGTTGTATTTAAAAATCTCTTCTTTACCTCATTAGTTTACTGTTAGCCATCATATTTTTCAGTTCTAAGCATCCAACATACAAAACATTTTTGCTTGTATGCGTTATTATTCTTCCCCATTTGTCTTGATACTTTGGCTTAATGTTGAATACTCACATCTGACAGCAGCTTCTCAGAAGTCGTGAGCACTTAAACGTACTGTTGGTCTTTCTGTGACCAGTGTATTTCTGAAAGCTAAAATGTATGTACAGGCTCATGCTGATGAAGAAAGTTTTCCATTTTGCTTTAAAAAAATTAGAATTACATATAGCACTCCGTAGCCTGGTTTTTAAAGATATTTAGCAAAATTATCTAATTCGCTGTAAGTACTAATACACAAAACAAGCCTTTGAAGTGTCATGCACTCAAAAAAACTGAAAGAGTGTAAAACTGTCTGCTCCAGCTCTGGAATCAAACATTCACAAGAGCAAACTCTGTTGTGACAGGGTTAAACAGTCAGGAAAGGGTTACAGGCTGCTGGCTTGTCACTTGATTCAGCAGGGGTTTAGATGAAGATGTGTGCCCTTTTTCTGGCATGGAAAGCTTGGGAGCCCCTGCAGCTGGCTTTGGATGAGGGAATAGATTTTCTTTGTGTTACTTTATGAATTTGATGTTTAGATAATAAAATGTATCCTGGAGCGAAAGCTGAAGAAGACTTGGGTATTTCTGTGCCTTAACCTTTCCCTTTCCCCTGGGCAAGAAAGCCCACCAGCACACAGGCTGTGAAAGAGCATGTGACAAGCATAGTAAAATATTTTCCTTTTCCTTTATTAAAACAATCCTGGGTTACATTATCAAAAGAGAAGTGTGAGGCAGCAGCTATGAGGAAGCTGTAAAGAAGCATCAGGCCCATGTTTCACTTGTACGTGCAAGAGAAAGTCCTACTGAAGATAATAAGGGTTTTGATGAAAGTAGAGTGATTGAGATAGGTGCATGATATCTTTTTAATACTCAGCATTTGCAATGCTTATGTTGCAAAGCAGTGGCTGCTCGAGCATGAGGATGTCTTGTGTCCACTGAAGATTTTGAATTCCCAGACAGGAAACCTGACATTAAATCAGGACAAACCAGCTACTGTGACCTAAGGATCACAGAAATGTATTCCGAGTCTGAAGCAGTGCACATCTAAAATAAGGTAGCAGTAACAATCTGCTGCAGTGTTATTTACTTTTGTTGTTTCTATATTGGGCAGAGCTCTGCTTGTGTGGCACTCCTTGTTGTTTGAGGTGAAGTAGAGAGGGAAGTCACTGCCTAAAAGAGTGACAAGATGAAGTAATAAAAGTGCAGAGGACTAGACACAAATGAGATTGGTTTGTGGTATCTATGTAATAGTTAGTATTTTCACTGCTCATGAAAACATTTTTTTGCTGAAAGCATTTCCCAAGCAATTATAAGAGGTGCCATGAAAATGTTTCAAGTCGGGTGAGCCAGTGTCATCAGTCAGCTTCATCACTTGGCATTAAGATGGGAATGAGTTTGCCTGAGGAACCTCTGTGTAAGCATCGAGGAGGCTGGATCACAAATTAAAGAGAAAAGGCAGACATTAGTCTGCAATGGACAAGAAGCAGAATAATATGTAAGGCACAGATGATAACTGTCAGTCTCTTCCCTGATGAAGTCACAGCAGAGGAACTCAAATTTAATCTAAGCACTGTAGTCAAGGGACACTTGGATAAACTGGAGGGTGATAAGATCAGAGCAGTGAGTACTATAGCAAAGTTTAAGAAATGGAAACTCTTCAGCTTGCATACGCTGCTAAGTACTTCAGTATATTGGTGGATGTCTTAAAAAGGAGGAACAAGCTCTAATGGATGTATGACTAAAACTTACCTGATCATTACACAAGGTTTAAACACTGGGAAACACTTCAGACAAAGACAACGTAGCACTTGAAAAGGCTGCCCACTGGAGGTTTTGGCAAGTTGGAAAAAGTTTCTCTGCTGTCATTGGAATGTATATGGTTTTACCTTGTTTTCATGGGAGTGAATAAGTTTGACTGTGGCCTGTTTCTGGATTTTTGTGTCCTGTGATGGTTTTGCAGAACAGGGAAGCTGGTGGTGCTGGTGCACCTTTATGAACTTTAATTCATTTTACCAAGTACTGCAGGTAGAAGACAGCCAGGGAGCTGCTTGCTCAGTGCAAGCCCATCCACCTTTTCTTTTGCATGGGTCTAAGGCTGACTCTTCTTAGTCCTGGTAATGTCACTTAGATACTAGAGCTTTTTGAATACTGCTATTTGACAGTTTTGTTAGATGATGTTACTGTGATTTTTAATGTTCACGTTGAAAAGCATTTCTCCTTCCTGCTAACAACTCCTTCATTTAGCTTTGCTTTAAGCTCTTATGTCTTGGAAACTAAAGAATTGATGCGGCATGTACACACCTCTATGGCCAGTTGTCTCCCAGCATTTTGATCCTTAGAATCCATGGATCCATGCTAATGCCACCTCAATGTGCTATCAGATCATCTGGCAGGACAAACTTCTTTTGACGCAGGTTTCATTCTTTATGCCAGCTTTGTACGGAGATATGATAAGCGTAAGAGCAGTATGGAAAAAAAAATCCTGTCTAGTCCCACTAGCTCTGCACAGGTTGACTGTATCTCTTCAGAGTATTCTGGACTAATCTGAATGGACAAAGTGAGCTCATAGCAGTTTTACATAGCTCAAGTATTTTAGATCTATATTCCAAGTATATTTGCCTCATGGAGTTGTATTATTGAGTTGTAGCCTGATTTGTTCTCTATGGTGCATAATTCTTACTCTTCTGTCAAGGTCAGCTGAAATTATTTTCTCAGCAGCTAAGTACGTGGATTCCATTTACTAAGCCCACATTGGTCATTTTCCAAAATGAGTTGTTTACTGTAATTTTAGTGTACTTTTCCTTGAAGTACATACTTTGCTTTACAGCATCCTTATGCTGAATGAATTTTGAGTGGACTTTTCAGTGCTTACTCTTGATTTAACATGTAGGCAACTGTTGAGATTATACAGCAAAACAGCTTGTAATCTGGAACAAGTGTTTCTGTCTATCAGTTGTACTAAGCTATGGAGAAACAATGTAGATTTAATAACTACTTACCTATAGGTTCCAGCCAGCATGTGAAATACAGATCACTTGGGGACACAGACATATTTGCATAGATGTACACAGATCATAGCAGTAATACTGCAAATAACGTTTCTTTTTGTGAGGTAATCGCAGACCCTTCCACAAACACTCCTAAGCATAGCAGTACAGCACAATTGTGAGGTGGGTAATTATTAGAATTCCATTTTAGAGAGGAGAGCACTGAAGCAACATGATTAGGGACTTTCCAGAGGCCATCCCTGACATTTTTTTACTTGCTTGGCAATGAAATCAAGCGTAACTACTCCTGTTCCTGTACTGTATCTACAGATTCAATTTCCTCTTTTATACTTTTGCTTGATGTTGCCTGTTATTCTTAATATCTTTTGCATTCAGGCAGATCTGTGCTAAGTGTTTCCACTGACAGATAACTTTTGAAAGATATTTTCTAAGAAAATGTGACAAAACCCTCAAGTATCTTATATACCAGGACAAATAAATACACACACCTACTTCTTCTTTTTCCCAAAGATTGTTTTGACAAGCCAGGCCTATGTAAAAGTCAGGTAGGCACCACACTCACTTCCATCCTAACACTAAATGATGAAGCTGACTGATGACACTGGCTCACCCTACTTGAAACATTTTTATAAACTGTTTTGGAAAAATTGGCAACAAAACACAGGTGTAAATGACCAAACATGGTGGAAAAATACTTGTGGCAAAAAGTATTCAATCCCATATAGGGTCAGGGTGTGCATCTGTTATTACAGCTATTAGGTATCACCTGAGACAGATGACTCCAGCTCCATTGTGGACATGGTCATGCCCCAAGTCATGGGAGACGAAACACATGCACAGCTCAGGTATAGAAATCCAGAAACACAGCCTCAGCTGCAGATGCACCACTCACAGGACAAGCAACGTGTGTGTGAGCATCCAGAGGACACAGAGCTCCCCAGTGTGACCCCTTGTTCCTTGGCTTTGTGTTCTCCCATGCAAGATGGAGGTCAAGTGGCTGGAAACTACAGCTGGAAATTGCAGGGAACTGGTAAGGAGCTGCAGCCATGGAGGACTGGATGGGATCTCCAGGGATAACACAGTCTCCCCTGCTACTCCCAAGCCCAGGTCAAATATGCCTGTAATATTTCCAACAGATGTGTCTCTGTGCTCTCCTGAAAGCCCTTATGGAGATCTCACTTTGTCCTTTGAGTCTGTGCTTAGGGCTTTGTTGCTCTTTCATACATGTTGTACTTCAGGATTCCTTCTTGCAGTTGAGACATATAACTTTTTATCCACCAGGGACCTAGAGAATAGATTCTTTGATTTGCAACCTGTTAAATATTTGAAGTCTGTCATGGTGTCTTCCCTCAGCCTTCTCTAGATGGAGCCCCTCAGCCTCCATGCAGATTATAGTTCCTATGTGTATGATGATTCTTGGTAACTTTCTTTCATGCACCCCACTATTGCTCTGTGTTCTTCTTAAAGCCAGAGACTAAAGCTAGAGAGAGTATCTAAAAGAGTGTAAGTGAGTAGAACAAAAAGATGTTCTAGCTAAACCTCTGTGTTGGTGGTATACCAGTTTTTCCATGGTATATGTAGCCAGTTCCTTTATTTTTAATAAAACTCTCTTCTATGGCAAAGCCTATGTGTGCATGAGGTGTATGCTGCAATGAGAACACCAGCTGGAAAAGATGGTGCATGAGAATGAAGATGAGAATCATTGGTAAACAATATTACAACAGAAAAAGGCCACAAAAAACCTTGGCTATGCCATGGAAATTTGAAATTGTTAAAAAGTGAGATTTGTGAGGTTTGCTTTTTTTTCTCCTAGCTACATGCAGTGTGTGTTTCCTGTGTCTCCTATTACAAGCAAATGTGAACTGAGAGTTTATGATAATACCACCAAGGAAGTATGATATCATCTCCCCACAGGTGGTAAATCAGTTTTCCAAGGTGTGTTTACATGATGCATTTCAGAGCACTAGCACACACGGGAGATACTTTAGCAATATCAGCAATTATGGAAGAGTTTTGAGGAATAAACACTGTCTAGCCAGGTATGAGTTGCAAAACACCTTATGGCAAAATAAGAAATGTCATTCATCTTATCTTGATAAATACTTGTTAGGACATGAATTTGATTGTGGTTAAGTGAAGCTGATAATGTTTTATAAATGCACAGCATGTAGATCTTATGTCATAGGACTAGTGGTTAATAAATAGTTTGATAGTGCAGAAGCAAATTTGCTTATGTTTTGGCACTTATACCTCCATATTTCAGAATACTGATCTGTTTTTATCTAAATTGTTAATCACAAACATGACAAATGGTAGAAGATTACTAGAGGAAAAGTGACAAAAATGATCATCAGTCACATGCCCAGTTTGATACCTTTGTTTTCCTTTTGGGTCCTCAGAGGACTGAATAACCAAAGATTGTTAATATTATTGAATTATTAACTGCCCTTTGTATTCTCTGTGTTTATGTTTATCAAAATAATTTTATGCAGCTATGACACTTGTCTGCTAAACCTATTTGCTGTTTGTAATATTTTACATTGGAAGCATATATATATATGTATATATATATAAATACACACTCATACATAAATATATATCACTTCATTTCCACTGCCTGGCTCTAGCACACATTCACAATGTCTTTCTCTAGGACCTGGAGTATTTTGGTCAAAAAATGATACAGAAGGATGAGGTTCTGTATCAGGTTACCATTGCAAGTACTGGTCCCTCCCTTTGTTTTTCATTGTTGTTTTTCACAGTCTGATCCCATTCAAATGTCTTAGCAGATGTGCTTGACCACCTACAGACTTTTTGGACTGTTTTCCTTCCTGGCTTTTCATGCTCAGCTATTCAGGAAATCTGAACTATGTGTTGATCTCTGAGGCTGTTCCAACTCCCCTTAATGCAGCATTTATTTAAAAGAAGCAGCAGACGGTTGCTCCACAAAATATTTGTCCACATTTCTTTTGAATGTTTTTTTGTTGTTTGGTTTGGTTTGGTTTTTTTTTTATTAAGCAGATGAGGAAAGTATTTAGTTTTAGCAAGTTTTCCAGCAAGGCAAAGCAAGGGCAATACTTACTGACTGTACACATGTATGTGTCTTAATGCTCCACAATCAGCTTTTGAACCCACTGGCCACTCTGGACTAGAGGGACAGAGATCCCCATCGTCCTGTATATCCCTATAAAACTTGCTCAAACTAGATGAAATAGAGGTGTATTATCCAGAGGTTGTCAATAGACAAGCTTCATCACAAGCTCATCCTTTAGTAGGCACAGTTCAACCAAGAGGCACAAATGCTTAAGAGCAGGTTCATTAGTTTCACTGTTCACAGAACAATCACAGAACAACCAGGTTGGAAGAGACCCATCGGATCTTCTACCACTCCTTGTAGGATTAATGAAGGTGTGCATGTTGAGTTGCTTATGTTTCTTGTCCAGGAGTAAGGTAGTGCTTTTGTGTGTACTAAAGTCTTGAATCTTACGAAGGACATCATCAGAGTGTATTTCTCCCGTCTTCCTCATCAGTCATTCAAAACATTAGTTTTCTGGCTAGTTTACTCGTTATGGAGCCCCACAGGGCTTAACATTGTACCTGCTTCTTATACATATGTGTTGTTTCCTAGTCCAGCTTTCCACTAAAGAGCTATGAAGCATTGCTGTATCAATCATTCTTCAGCATTCCTTCTTTCCTGATGCGTCATGTTCTTCTGTTTCATGCTGCACTGGAGAGTAGGCATTAACAGCACACAAGGTTTTAATCAAAACAACAATACTGAGCAAACACAAAGAGATATTTTGCTAGTTTTATTGTTTACATCACAGCCTTTTCAGCTACTAATTACCAGAAGGATGGGAAGTAATACCAGAAGAATGGGATGTAATCCAGAGGGACCTGGACAGGCTGGAGATGTGGGTCACTATGAACCTCGTGAGGTTCAATAAGACCAAATGCAAGGTCCTACACCAGGGTCAGGGCAATCCTGGTTTCAGTACAGGGATCGGGGATGATGTGATTGAGAGCAGCCCTGCAGAGGTGGTCTTAGGGGTGCTTGTTGATGAGAAACTCGACGTGAGCCTTCAATGTGTGCTCGCAGCCCAGGCCAATCGTGTCCTAGGCTGCATCAAAAGAAGTGTGGCCAGCAGATCAAAGGAGGTGATTCTGCCCCTCTACTCTGCTCTTGTGAAACCTCGCCTGGAGTACTGTGTCCAGTTCTGGAATCCTCAACATAAGAAGGATATGGAACTGTTTGAACAGGTCCAGAGAAGGGCTACAAGGATGATCCGAGGACTGGAGAACCTCCCCTAAGAGGTCAGGCTAAGAGAGTTGGGCTTGTTCAGCCTGGAGAAGAGAAGGCTTCAAGGAAAAGGGCAGATTTAGACAAGACACAATGATGAATTTCTTCAATATGAGAGTGATGAGGCAGGCACTGGCACAGATTGCCCAGGGAAGTTGTGAATGCCCCATCCCTGGGGATGTTCAAGGCCAGGCTGGATGGGGCCTTGGGCAGCCTGATCTAGTGGGACACATCAGGAGGTTGGAACTAGATGATCTCTAAGGTCCTTTCTAACCCAAACTATTCTATGATTCTCTTTATAACCTCTTTTTAATGTGTAGAACTGTAACATTACTGGTATTTCTTTTCCTTCTTCTCATCTCCAAAGAAAAGTTTCTGACTGTCAGTCAGTCTTTAAAGATGGCTCCTGCCAGCACCAGCATCAGGCTCTGTTGGATCCCCAGAGAGGTATGAGGATGACAGGTCTCCTCTGTTCCCATTCCCTCCTGCTGGAGTGTGTGTGGCCTCATCAGAGCTGCTGAAGGACCCAGAGCCAGAAGGGACTGGCTTGAGGATGGACAGGGTGCACAGTGGGTACGTGACCACCCCAGCAATTTGGTAAAAGCTGGTATTGCATAAGACTTGGGTAGTGACCACAGGTTGCAGGAGTGCATGGGAAGGCTGCTTTCTAGGATACTTTGAGCCTTTTCCAAGGTACTTCAGTCTGTATATTTTGGATACCATGAATATGCATACTCAAGACTTGGGCCACTGACTTGGATTTCCAAAGGAGGTGGTTTATCCGAAGTCTGTCACAGTCAGCTCTGTCTTTTTTCCTCATGGACTCAAATTCATCAATCCCAACTCATCTTTTTTTTGCAGTTGATACAACTTTCTTCTTACTAGGGCAGTTACAAACTTATCTACCAGTATTAGAGACAGATTTTCTGCCTGAACTCCTTCTCCCTGTCTTTCTGACCACTAACTGTGGTAAAGGCAGTAGGGATCCAGCTCAGGTGAATTCAGCTCATGTGCAATTCCTTATGAGAAAACTGTATTTCTGCCCATATTCCCTTATTACAGCTTTAGAAGTAGCTAAATCAGTTTTAGTTTCAGAGGATACTTTTGGCCTTTCAATTGTAAAACAATATAGATCTTTCCCAGCCACTGATGTTGCTCAAAGGGATGAAGTGGATCTTGGAGAAAAGTTACAATAACCTGAGCTGCAGAGAATTCACGTATTTCACGTTTTGTAATTTCTGGCTGTTTAAAACCACGTGCATTGCACAAGCAGTACATTTGTGTCCACCTTCCTGCTAAGGTTTTAGAAGTGAGGACTTTCATTTCCAGTAAGATTCATACCATGTAGTACAACCCATTCATGGTAGTTTTTGGTTATTCAGTAATTTCATGTCTGCAAGATGGGAAATCAGATTTTTCTGTGAGAATTATTGAGCAAACAATGACATTTAAAATCTGAGTCTGCTTTCATTATAACTAAGCTTGTATTTTCCTTAGCTCAGCATCACGGTATAAGCACTACTCCTTCTAGGAAACACATTTCTTAGATGAATTTAAAATAGTGACATTGAAACTTAATAATAACTAAATAAATGGTTTTGAAAGATAACTATTTGCACAATCCTTCAACACTTGCTCTCAGAAATGCTTTAGAAGAGGCATAAAGTTTCTAACTTGAAAGGAAAGGAGGTAGTGTTGGATTTAGAAATGTCTTAAGGTGACTAAATTAATTACTCATGCTTAATCCACTGACATTTCAGGTGGGAGCTGCTTTTATTACTGACTGACAGTACAGAGACACAGTCGCCCAAGAAAGCATCTGGTAGAATAATTTACTCATTGCCCTCCACAACATGAGAATGAAGCAGTCTATAAGTAAATGATTTTCTAATGATGCCCTAGGGTGATGCATGAAAAAGAACTTACTTTCTCTGGAACATGCTTGATCCAGCAGTTTGAAGTCTGCGTTGGTCTCTTTATAATCGCAGAGATAGCAAAGCTTGCCCAGTTTCCTGTCCTAGTACATGAAGAGTGAAAGAGGCTGCTCCTGCCCCCTCCAATGAATCAAGACTTCCAGACAGAGTGAAAAGATTGGAGCTTTTTTTCATTTGGAAGGGCATAAGAAAAATTAGACATCATAGTAAAGCATTTAGAGCAATTAGATTTGTCGCATTTATTACCTTCCTCACAACACAGGAGTAACGAGACAGTCAGAGATGAAATATAGACAAATTCCAAATAGATTAAAGGAAATATATTTTATTTAATGTACAGCTGGAGCTTGAGACTCATTGCCAAAAAATAACAACTAGGCTCAGGAGTCAACAAGACAGGGAAGAGGACTGGATACTTCCATGTGTAGCAGAAACATTCAGAGGTACATTGGAAAGGCTTAAAAACATGTTCAGAAGGGATGTAAAACTTGAGGAAGTTGTGAAATTTGCACAAATCAAACCTCTCAGCATTAAACTTACAACTTCAATGCTTCTCTTCATTTGATCTTTTGAGCCTGTAGGTAAACACATCTGTCAAACCTCGTTGGTGTTAAGCAACATATTAATTTTCGTGTGTATCAAGACTATGCCTAGCTGCTATGGGGTGCTGCAGTTTCATGGATGACACTCTATCAGTCTTTAGTTAGGGTTTTCCTAGCCTTTGGGTTTTCAGCGTCATCTCCTTAGGAGATGACACCTCTCCTTTTTCTGCAAGATTTTTGCCAGGTGAGAGAGAGCCTGCTTCCCTGTTAGAAATGTTTGCTTTGGAAATTTGTTTGAGTGAGTTCTGAATAGTTGTATCATCAAGTAAGTTTTTTTATGGCTGGTTGTTGGTGGTTGTACATATGCTTGTTGGTCACCTCCAGATCTAAGTTCTTCCCTGTCCAAAAGGAGCATTTGATACTTGCCGGATCATTGCAGAAAAGCAGATTTATTGATAAGTTATTTTCTTCCTGTAAAGATGCTAACCTGCAAGATTCTCCCTCTCTCTTTTCATAGAATCATAGAACAACCAGGTTGGAAGGGACCCATTGGATCTTCTAGTCCAACCATTCCTATCAAACACTAAACCAAGTTCCTCAAGATCTCATCCACCCGTGCCTTAAACACCTCCTGGGAAGGTGAATCAACCACCTCCCTGGGCAGCCTATTCCAATACCCAATGACCCTCTGTGTGAAAAACTTCCTCCTAATCTCCAGCCTAAATCTCCCCTGGTAGAGCTTGAGGTCATTCCCTCTTCTCCTGTCCCCTGTCACTTGGGAGAAGAGGCCAGCTGCCTCCTCTCTACAACCTCCTTTCAGGTAGTTGTAGAGAGCAATGAGGTTTCCTCTCAGCCTCCTCTTCTCCAGGATAAACAACCGCAGCTCTCTCAGCCACTCCTCATAGGTTCTGTTCTCCAGCCCCTTCACCAGCTTCGTCGCTCTTCTCTGAACTTGCTCCAGAGCCTCAACATCCATCTTGTGGTGAGGGGCCCAGAACTGCACACAGTATTCAAGGAGCGGCCTCACCAGTGCCAAGTACAGAGGGAGAATAACCTCCCTGGACCTGCTGGTCACACCGTTTCTGATACAAGCCAGGATGCCATTGGCCTTCTTGGCCACCTGGGCACACTGCTGGCTCATGTTCAGTCAGCTGTCAACCAATACCCCCAGGTCCCTCTCCTCCTGGCAGTTTTCCAGCCAGGCTTCTCCCAGTCTGTAGTTCTGCATAGGGTTGTTGTGCCCCAAGTGCAGGACCTGGCATTTGACCGTGTTAAACCTCACGCCATTGGACTCTGCCCGGAGGTCCAGCCTGTTTAGGTCCCTTTAAAGAGCCTCCCTACCCTCCAGCAGATCCACACTTCCACACAGCTTTGTGTCATCTGCAAACTTGCTAAGGGTACCCTCAATGCCTTCATCCAGGTCGTTGGTGAAGACATTGAACAGGGCTGGACCCAGCCCTGAGCCCTGGGGAACCCCACTTGTCACTGGCCTCCAGCTGCACTTAACACCATTTCCCACCACTCTCTGGGCCCGGCCATCCAGCCAGTTTTCTACCCAGGAGAGTGTGTGCCTGTCCAGGACAGAGGCTGACAGTTTCCGCAGCAGAATGCTGTGAGAAACTGTGTCAAAGGCGGGTCATGGTCACTGCTTGCTGCTTTCCTCCAACTTTTATCTGTTTGAGTTACGCCTTTTTTTGACTGCAGGGGTTGTGTCAGGAGATTCAGAAGGAATCTACAGGTGAGAAAAGGTGAAGTCCTTGTTGCAGGAGATAAAGGAGTGTCTGTGGTCTCCATAGCCCTCTGGTGTGAACAGGGGGAAGAGCCAAGAGGTCTAGATTCGGAAACCTAGACCCACAAGCCAGAAGACTAGATGAAAGCTTGCTTTGTCATGTGGGAAAAAATACTTAGCAAACCGCAGTAAGGCATTTCAGACTACCTTCTTATTCATTCTTAACTGTTTTATTTCCTTTTAACATTACCCATCAAACAAAATATTTTAAGGTTTTTTAAGAAACATATTTACTTTTTTCTTTGTAAATAAGAAACTAACTCATTCAACTGTAGCTGTCTTTGAGATCTGGGGTTTTTTTTGATTCAATGGAAAAGTGATGACAGGTGTTGTCACATAGAAATTAATTCTTTCAGCATAACTGTCGGGGCTCTTGAAAGATTTATTCTGTGTCAAGTATTTGGCAAAAATGGAATCTACTTATTCTGTTTAAACAACAAGGGAAAATGATCAGGCTATATTTTCCAGTCCACCCTCCTGGGTGATGCGGGTTGGAAAGCAGTGCCCTCACTGTTAGTGTGTGTGGAGCAGAGGCTATTAAACTGATACCAGACAAGTTCTCGTAATGGGGGATTTTCTCAGTGAGAAGACTGCCAGTGCTTGTTTTAGGCCAGCACCAAACCCATTGTTCTCGTTCTTGTTGTTGTTGGTTTTCACTGCATTAGAAGAGATTACAGCCTTAAAAACAAAGATCTTCATTCCCCATATCCATTACTTTGTTCTCATGAGAAGAAACCCATGTCTGCCTGTTATAATAAACTAATGCACCAGATTATGGTGAAGTTAATCAGAACTGACAGTATATTAGGAGCAATTGCAACTTAAGTTGCAATAAATTTGTTTGTTTATAGATGGGATTTTGCAACAAAGAGTGTATTTTATAAATCAGAGATCTCTTGTCAAATTTACCTTACTGAGGGGTAAAACATTTAATAACTAGAAAACAAATGTGTCCTGAGAAAGCCATTTATCTTAATTTCCTTTGAAATAGTTGGTATGTGATAATTTTCTTTATTTCAGCCAATGGAGCATTGCCATTGTTTAATTCAGTCCCACAGTTCCCTAATATTTGTCTTACACCCAGATGACATCTGAGCACCAGTTTCTTCCCTTTCCTTTTGTTTCAGTTTTTCTGGTTTCAGGAAAACAATGGGCTATCAAACCAAGAGGTCAATGCATTTTCCAAGTTTTATTATGTACATAAAAATATAGTAAAATTCAATTAATTATTGTGACTCATGTCCAACTCATTTTTTTTTTCATTCTTGCATCTGCAGTTTTGTTATTATTTAGCAGTCCTGCCCAGATAAATCCCATCAGGAGTGCTTTTCTGTCTCCAGAGGTCCCAGTCCTGATCCCTAATTTTCAAGTTGACCATAGGAACGTTACAGTAGTTATCATCTTAGACCTGGTAAAGGGGCTGGAGCACAAGTCTTACAAGGAGCGGCTGAGGGAACTGGGGTTGTTTAGCCTTGGGAAAAGGAGGCTGAGGGGAGACCTTACAACTGTCTATAACTACCTGAAAGGAGGTTGTAGAGAGGAGGGAGCTGGTCTCTTCTCCCAAGTGGCAGATGATAGAACAAGGGGGAACAGCCTCAACCAGTGCCAGGGGATGTTCGGATTGGACATTAGTGAAAAAAAAATTCTCCAAAAGAATCATTAGGCACTGGCAGAAGCTGCCCAGGGAGGAGTTTGAGTCACCATCCCTGGTGGTATTTAAAAGACTTGCAGATGAAGTACTTAAGGATATGGTTTATTGCAGGTACATATAGTTGGACTTGATGATCTCAGCAGTCTTTTACAACCTTGTGATTGTACGATTCTATGATCTGTTAGTCACTGTTACTATGCTAAACACCTTTGCACTCATCTTAGCAAAGCACTTGGGATGTAAGTGGATTTATAGATATGTTTAGAAAACATTGTCAACAATTTTTATATCAGTTTATTTGCTACTTCCTGAAAATTCCTCTTGCTTTTTGACAGATTTATTGTGAGTACAGGCTTCCCACCTAATTGTGTTCTACACTTCCCTAAACCTACTGATATTGATTAATGGCAACTTTAAAGTATTTTAACAGTTCAAAATCTTATGCATGTACAGCAGAAAGCAGTGCTTTTCTTCCTCACAGGTTAAGAAATATGGAACTGTCTTACTACTGCACGATACAGCATTCTCCTTTCAATGTTGTAGACTATAGATAGTAATTTGCAACTTGACCACAGGGAAGTTGCCACCTCTTGACTGTCATTACTGCGCCAGTCACCTTGGCTAACACACATTGTCATTAGCAAGAAGATTTTGCATTTTGATAATGTGCATTACACAGAGGATAATGTGGCAAAGATGAGAAATGCCATTCATGTAGTGTGGCAATTTGCAAAAGATGTAAAAACTGTAGAAGGGAAGGACTTAAGGACCTTTTTTTAGTTTTGTACACAAAAAACCCCCAAACAAACATTTCATTTATAAGCCTCAAAAAAGTTGAAAATAAGGTTCACTCTTAGATTAGGTGTTTTGCCTTTACTGCTCCTTTACAGGCTGATCTGGAACATTTTATTTCTGATGGTCAGCTTAGCTTGATCTCCTGTCATGGTGCTTGCCTTGGAGTATTGAATAGCAGCAACATCATGCCTCAGTTTTTATTTTGTCTGGATAAATTCCTTGAGTTTCCTCTTGCTTCATGCTTTCCTCTCCTCTTACTACCTTGGTGGCCCTGCCCTGCCTGTCTCAGATGGAATTCATCTTTCCTGAACACACAGATAGCAAGAACTTTATAGAGCATTGTAACTGAGATCTTACTCATCTGTGACATTAGCAATAACATTGCTGCTGCTGGAAACACCCTTATTTTTTTCTTAGCAGGTAATTATGAGGAATACTTCATCACATTCAGAATAATGCAGTGCAATTGGCAGGATCCAGTGTAATGTGTGCCGATTTCTTAGGATACATTGTCATCGCCTTTAAGAATCACTAGCAATAACTCATCTAGCTTTTTTTTTTTAATGGATTTTAATTTGACGGTTAAGATTTGTAGTTAAGGACTGGATAAGCCCTGTGCCAACAGGCTTGATAGCTGCCAGGTCAGACAGATCAGGATAAAGCATAGGCTGTGCCTTTGAAAATCAACAACAAGCTTTGCTCTGGAAGCTTATTCTCAGGTTTACCTCAAGTTAGCACATTACATTTTTATTGCTGTGGGTTTTCTGCTTATTAAAAATCTCTGTTGGAGGGAGCCTGTTAAAACCTGCCAACAGCTTCTTCCCTTTGGCAACTTCTAAGCCTGAGGTGTTCTCGGCTTGCTGCTCTGTGACTTTGTAGTGTATACAACCTGTCCTGGCTTTGATGTAACCCTGCCAGGAAAGCGATGCTTTCAAAATACTTCAAAATAATTTAAAAAAATCTAAATACCTGTATTAAAAGCAGAGTTTTGTATAAAGAGCCTGTCAGTGAGTATTCAATGGTCTACAGAAGCGATGCTCACTGTTGTGGAGTATCCCTAGATGTCACCTGTGGCCTGTATGCACTATGAGGTCTTCCAACAGCTTCTACTACTATCCCATGTTTCTACAGATTGAAATGATAAATTGATATATTTCTGGCCCTAACTGCACTGGTTTTATTAAGGTGGTTCCATTTCTGCTGTGGTCAAAATTGCTTGTGTGACTTTACTGTAAGGTTCACTGACAATGATGCAGGCAAAAAATAAAGGAGACCAAGTGTGGATTAGAGTCTACAATTAGACTCTCCTTCTGCAAATACTTCTTTACAGATGGATGCATGCGCAAAGTCATCTCACTGAAGTCAATGGGATGAAACACCAAAGCAAATAGGATATAGGTAAGTGTCTACAATAAGGTACATGATTAAGCTTCCTTAGCCAACAGGTAAGTTTAATGTAACTGAGGAGGTAAGAGTATGGACTGACCCAGAAGGCAGCTAATGATAGGATATACTCTTCACGGTTTCTTGCTGCAAACACAGTTAAGTGAATCTTATGAATGCTGTGGCTAAACACCCTGTAGGATGGAAAATATGTGTTCAGTCTTGGCTGTGGAATCGCTACCGATAGAGCCCAAGAGAGGTCTGCCCTGAAGAAAGGTAGCACTCTGCTAAGCCAGTTTTAAACAAATCCATGTGAAATGGCACAAAATGAAAGTCTGCCTACAACAGTGAATCTGTTTCAGGACCATCTGAAGTTCACTACAGCAATTTTTAATTTGTATGCAAAAGACCACGTTCATTGAGCTTGCTACCAATTAAGATTACTTATAGAGAACATGATGTTTAATTTCAAACATCACAGTTTCGAGTAAGAGAGGGCAGGCCCTGAATGAATATGGATACGAGACTCCCGACAGTGCTGGCATGTTGCAAGAAACAACATTTGGCTATGGACAGACATCCTGGAGTGATGCAACAGCGTAGGGACAAAATGTCCTTGTCCTCCCTTGTCTGGGCTGCTGCCTCCTGGATTGTGAGAGCCCTCTTGTCCCTTTTAGTCCCCATTAGCTCAATTATTATCATCAAAACCAAATAATTTTAACTGGAAGAGTCCTGGGAAGGGGAAGTTTCTCCAAATCAGACTTTAAGTTAATCTGGAAAGAGAATATTTACACAATACAAGTCTATAAGTACTTTTTACGTGAGGAGCTTGCTCTGTCCTCATGTTGGTCCAGTGTGAAGGCAGCCTGTCCCTGTTGGCACTTTATACGCATGTTGTCACTAATTTAACTAAAACTGGAAGAGGTTGAATTGCCTCCTGCCCTTGTCCTCCTTCTGACCTGGGTGCTGAAGCCTGTCTGCATGCAGTGAAGACTGCTTCAGCCCAGGCAGGGTGAGCACCCATGTCCACTTCTTGAGTCCCTTACTTTGGTTTCATTTAAAATATCTTCTGGTCAATGGAGGATGCAGATTGATGTTTTTCTGCAGCCTATTTCTCTATGGGTTTTTTTCCTACTATCTCCCTTTATGAAGAATTTCTTTAGTGACAGAAACCAGGGAAAAAACGTCAGCACCTACCGATTAAGTATGAAGCATCTTTCCAGCTTAGAAAACACAGAGTTATTGCAATACAAGCTTAGCCAGATATGGAGAGAAAAAGTAAATATTTATAAAAAGAGAGAATCTAATTAAAAAAAACCCTCTCATATTTCAGAGGATTTCTAAAACAAAAGTTTAAAAAGATCCGACCGAAAACAACGTAAAAAAAAGTTCAAGAAATATTATTAGTTAGATTGTATCTACTGAAATTGGTCAAGTACTTACGCAGGTTGCTGAAAGAAATTTGATGCTTAATTCTTTTTGACAGTCTGGCTGTTGCCAGAGGCGGTGATCCACCTGCCTACAGGAAACTATCTGCAACTTTACATCTTAAAAAAAAAAGTTTTAAAATTTATATTAGTCATCTCATTTACAAGCTACTGGTACTATACATGTTGCTGCAGATTAAATGACTCATTGGCTAGATTTCAAGTAGTAGAAAACAAGAGTCTGCTCCCACATCTTCCCTTTCTGTCACATTGATTAGACTGCTATTTGCATTCTTTCTGTTCCATCTAGAGCCCTTAGTAGAAGGGATTGTTTAGCCCTGAAAGATTAAAGTCTGGTGACACTCTGATGGAAATTTATCTTGTTTTCATGCTGGCATTTTGGCATGCACTGGATTTCCATTAGGTCTATGTGGACAACAAGTTGCTCTGGTGGTAGGTCAGCTGGCCAGAAATGGTATGTCATGATTATGCTATTTCCCTGTGCTATGTTGCGTAGGCTTCTGGGGAGGCATACGTCCCTTGTATTTCCTACGGATATCACAGGATGAGACCTTACAACCATAGGCAGTTGCTGGTAATTCAGACCTGGCCTCAGCCGTGGTGTCTTCTTCATTTGATGATCTTCAAAGGCAGGAAAGGTGCTTTTGGAATTAAGAAACTGAAGAGATGTGGAAATATGAGACAGGTTCTCCATCGCTTTGTGCATTGTTCCACATGGTTCCCTGTTCGCAAACAGGGATGCTCCCAAGCCAAAGAGGGTGGTAGGCGGACAAGGGCCCTTCTCACCCTTGTTTCAGGGCTCAGACCAAACTGAGCATTTTCTCAACTGTCTTGTTCCTTGCTGACAGAGCTAGATTACTGCCTGCTGAAGGAGATGTCTCTTCATGTTTAGATGACTTTCATTGCTTGATTATAAGCAGGCCACTGGGTCAGTGGGATATTGTCCTGCAGACTCTTTGGCTATTAAATGCTCTGGGAATTTGCTAGTCCACTCTTGAATGATTAATTTCTCATACATATGGATATAAGACATCTGTGTAGGATGGATAAATGTGACGCAGTATCTACAGGAGACACATGATCTTCTGAGTGGCATCTGATAGCCAAGAAAGCCAGATGGCTTTATACACCCATGTTTAAGCTACCACATTGAGATCTAGGCTCAAAAAAAACCCAGTGATAGAGTAATTATTCAATAAAGAGCACTTGAGGGCTAATAATTACTTGTAAACACTGCTCATTTTTATCTTCCAGAGCATGAAGTTAGGTTTCTGACAGCAATTGTTGTTTTTCCTGATAATCTTTCTTGCTTTACATTTGCTTAGAGTTGTGTAATTCTTTGTCTCACTAAGCACATATCTGCATCTTGAGGTAAATGCTTTATGGAGTCAGAACTATGCAGCATTTGTGTGCCCTTGCACATGGTCATGGCTGGCAAAGTGCAAAGCTACACCAGGCTCCTGTAAGCAAAGCTTCCTTTGTTGCAGGAGCTTCCAGGAAACAGGAAGAAATGAGGTCTTACCAATCAGTTGCTCTCTAGACAACTGAGATGAGCGGACTGATTATTGACAACCTGCCTTCGAATTGTAGCTGAAAACATTAAATTGTATTGTTGAACCTGGTTCTGCAGAACAGTTCCCATGATCCTGTGTATCATCAGACTGAGACATATCAGCTAAAATAAATAGGAAAGAGATTGCTGCCTTAGATGCCTAAGAACTGCCTATTTAGCCTCTCTTCCCTACCTTACATTTTTTCAGTCCAATAATACATTTCACTTGTGTATTCTGAACTGCATCTTTTGCTTCAGGAAACATAGCATTTAGCCCATAGCAATATTTTTCTCTGAGATAGGAAAGGGATTTTACTGTTGTTGAAATTCCCTTTTCAAACATGCATAAGCTACTCCTGTTTCATGGAACAGTGAAAGGAAAACCATTCTGACTGCATTCAAGTGAAGAAGTTATAAAGATGGAACGGGAAGACACAGGTAAATGTTATGAAGTGTGTGATGAGTGTTGTTTTTAAAGATCATGTTTTCTAAGATTTGTAAGAGAATATAGAAAGAGAAATGAAGAAATCTGGAAGCCAGCCTGCCTGGGAGAGCGAGTCATTTACATGGTTCCGAAGAAACCCTTATGTGAAAGAGTGGTTATGGAAAGTGCCAATAGAAAAGCCATTGCTGGTGTCTACTGTAAACTGTACATAGGCAATGCAGAATAAAATTAGTATGTTAGGAAGACATCAAGAAGGAAATGAGAGAAATGGTTATCAAACCCACAGAGTTAGTCACATTCAAACTCAAGGCTTTTACTGGTGATGCAAACATCATCTGAGTGGTGCTTCCTAATAGACACTTCCCAGGTTTTATTAATTTTGATGGCAATCTATGAAAGGCAAGAGTCCATGCAGGAAGCGGATAACTGAGAAAGTCTGGATTGGAAAGTTTTCCTTTCCTTACTCAGATCAGTTGGTGCTTCATAATTATTTTCTATTTGCTTTGAGAATACTGTTGTTGTATAAATCAAGTGAGCCAATACACAGTGCTGGAAAAGGAAAATTAATAATAATAAAGGTACTAAATAGAGTGATAAAGACCTAGCATGTGAGCAAGTGCTGATGAACCTGCTTTATCTCTTTCAAGTGCACAAAACTGTAGGAAATTGTAATAAATACCTTTTACTTATTCAGGCCTAGCAGACTTGAAAAATCAAAAATCTCCTTTCTGTGCAACATTGTGCATAGCGCGTTTTATGCAAGACAATAGACTATACTATACCTTCTGTCTTAATTGAAGGTACAAGATGAGAGAGATGATAAGTATTCCCATTAGCCGGCAGCTCCATTATTCATTATTACTTTTCAGGCATAGTTTCTGTTACCCATTCCATTATTAATATAGCAGAAAAAAACACTTATTCTTGGAAAATGCCCTTCACTGTTCCGAATGACTGTGATTGACAGCTTGGAGATCCTAATTGCATCCTATTAGGAATAATGAGATTTGCATGGTAGAAGCCAGAGAATTACATGGATAAAGGAAAAAATTCACAACGTGAAAGGTTAATATAAACATATACTGCCTGAGAGTGCAAAGGACACATAAATTGGCAGCTCATTACTGCAGACTGACCCATGGGTAAGAATGTCACCCAGCTCAGAGGCTTTCCCAGGAAGTTTGGCTGCAAAAGTTACAAAAGATAAGGACATGCTTGTGGAAACTGCTGAATTAATGAGAGCTGAATGTTGTTTGAAATATCCCGATGACCTCACAGATGGGATGCTTATTAAGGTATCTGCATCAGTCTCTTTTTTTGTCTAACAGACTGTTGTAAAGCTTTGCTGAGGCGTAGCCAATAGTCCGTGAAGGTGTCTCCATACTTTCTGACATACCAAGGGCTTTTTTTTTTTTTGAATGAATTCAAAATGAAAACCAACATGCATATCCAATTTTTGTTTGTGGGCATATTTGTGGAATAGCACAGGCGAGGCAGTCAACTATGATTACTTCATCAACACGGGGTCTGCCCGCTACCTACGTGCCTATCTGCTCGAGTGCGCTGGTCAGGAGCCAACTGCAAATTTAGGTCTTGAAAGTCTGAAGAAAAGCGCTTTATGTGCAAGGGTCCCATGAAGGCTTCGTAATGCAATTAAGCCCCATTTTAACAAAAGGCTAGCCATTTTGCTGAGGCACGACATGAGTAATTAAAATATCATTTTAAAAAAGACAAATGAGTCTCCTTTTCTACTCTTGGATATTGTTTGAGAAAGTTAGGGAACAGGATTATGATTTTTGTTTTTAACAGGATCCTCTGAGTGGAAATCATGGGCAATGCAATAAGCCAGCAGCAAAACATATCTACTCAATCTCCTGCGTGGACCCCATCACTGTAGCAGCCAGTATAATTGAAAGAGTAAAGAAAGTTATTTCTTCCCCTACTGGACAGATAGGTTTTCCAAGTGGTTTTCTTAGCTTGCTGTAGATGACTGTGTAAGTTTAGAAGCGTTTCAGGAAAATCAAGGCATGGAAGAGAAGGGGAAAGAGAGCATGAATTGGAACCTGTGTTTTGCTTGTAATGATATGATGCATGAGATTGTGGCAGATCAACCAGAAGAGTGAGGAATGGCCATAGGCTAAAAGAGGAAAGGTGTAATTTTACTGATTCTTAAAAATAACAAAAGAAAGAAAGATGAATTTGGGAGGAAAAAGATTGTGCAAGTTTTGTTGAAGGAAGCAGATTTCAGTGACTTTATTTTAGGAACCTTCTGTTCGGTTGGTTTTGCTAAAACATGACAAGATGTAGCTATTGCAGTACTTTCTGCTAGATTGTGAGGGATATCTACTGTGAGACAGAGGTCTGGTAGATATTGAAGTTGGCTCCTTCCTCTGGGTTGTGATTGAGTTCGTGGTTGCTATGAAATTCATTGTGTTAAAAATACATGGTCGTATTGCAGTGAGATTTTGCCTATAATGAGGAATTCGGTAATAGGCCAGGCACTGCCAAATACCACTAAAATGCTTGGCAACGTTTATTTAAGGTCTTATATTCAGGTTTAGGAGCCTAACTTTAGGCTCTCAAATACAAAGGTGTACCCTCCTTAGGAAAACAGCTAATGAAAATAAATTAGAGAACTGCTGCGTGCAGCACCAACTAGGTCCTTCCAGGGACATGCAAGCCAATAAACCCCTTCAGGACATGTCCTCTGACCTTCTGGCAGTTTCCTTGGATCACTGTCAGAAAGGAGGCCAGCAGCAAGCCACAAAAACAAAACCATCAATTTGCTAAATTCCTTCATTCATTCCCTTTGCTTTTCCATTTGGGTCTGTTTCTTTGCTGAGGTCCCACAAAAATCCCTGTGGTTTCAGCTGTGGTGGGCAGGGGCCATCTGAGGAGATGCACAGGGCACCCTTGTTCTCTCCCCACACCTTCTTCTTGCTATGGGCTCTGTTTGGAACCCAGGAACACTGAATAAAACAAAAATCAGGGAAGGTACCCATTATGGTTCTGCTTGCACTTAACCTTTGAGTGTGGGTAGAGGAGAGGGTGTGCACTGGACCTCAGGGAGCTCCATTTCCAACAAGTACACTTGTGAAATCCCTTACAAAACCTTTCCCTGGCTGAGGCGGTGCTTTTAAGATAGTTGGTTAAACACTGATTTTTCATATCCTGAAGCATTAAAATGGAATGGATTTTTGCCTTGATTACACTGAGATGTTAACTTTGTGGAATTTATTCTTCCTCCACACAAAGCTATTATTATGTGTGAATGGATCATGCTATTTCAATGACATTTCCTTTATGACAAAGAAATAGGACTGAAAATTATTGAAAATCTGTTGTCCTGTATATTTTGCAACTTCCGTAATTAGGAGGGAAAGAATAAGCCACAATAATTCTAAGAGTTTATTGAAAATAGCAAAGAAAGGGCAAAAATATTCATGCTTGAAGCCCATCATTTCTAAGCACCCCAGTTATTCTGCTGGAGGACAAAAGATACTATGTGTGAGTGTGTCAGTGGGGAGTTGCTCTGGGGATTTGAGTTCAGCAAAGGTTACAATTCAGCTTCTATAACCCTGTGCTGTCTGAACTTCTGAACTCAGTATTGTCTTGGGTTTGTCCTCCTGCTCATGCGCCCATGTGCAGCTGTGATACCATTACATTTCGATTTTCCCCAACGTGCTGTCATGTGATTGCATATTGAAATGAAATGGAAGATGATTTATTGTGCGGGATCAGCTTATTTTTCCTCTGCAGTGTATGGATGTAAATCTAGGGAGATTTCCCATGCTCCTGGAACTAGGTTTCACTTGAAAAAATGTCTAGAATCAACAAATGGGAAAACACTCCAGAGCACTAGAAAAATAGAAGCATTTCTCTCTGCCTTCCTGTGTTGGTCCAACAGGGCTTTTCTGCGGTTGCTAATGATTGTGAAATATCTTACAGATAAATTCTCTAAACCCCTTCCCATAATTCCATTTCATAATTCTCTGCAACTGAATACACAAATGACATTAAAATAACAGTCACGTAATACCTCTGAATTCTCAACGTGAAGCTATTGTAAATTTGAGGTAACGGCTACAAAGAGCTGCTTTACAGAAAGGATTGCCCAAGAAACAGGAACTCAGAAGGAACTGATGATGAGACTTACTGTGAACATTACTCTATAGTTGTACAGCAGAAATCCAGCCAGTAGAGAAGATATCTGACTACTTAAATAGATGAGTTATTCTGATGTTAAATGAGGCACAGATGAAGTATATGTCATTTAAATTAAGTGTAGGGTAATTAATGTTGTTCTAAGCTCGCATTTTATACTAATATTCTCAGGAGATGGATATCTGCCAATCTTATCCACAGACCCATGCAAGTCTTTCTTCCTCTGGGATGGTTTAATTTCATGAAGTGTGAGTTTCTTCATGTGCAAGAACATCTTAGTAATTTTTCTTGTTATTTCAGATTGTAAACTTTTATGATGTATAGTTGTATCTTCTGTATAGCCCACATCATACCGGGGCACATGTATCCACTGGGACTTTCAGGAGCTATTGTAGCCCAAATCACAGTAAACAAACGTTGCTTGGAAGGAAAGAAGCATCAACAGCTGGATTTTCACCCTGCATCACTCACCTAATAAGAACTTAGTTCACTCCTGACATGGGACTGTTACTGAGAGGTGAATGACAAGTAGAGGATCGTAGATAATGTGGCCAGTGTACTAAGACTGGGATAGATTTCTCCCATGATTTTGGCAGACACAACACTCTTAAAGCCAGAAAGCTATCCAAGATCTCATGAGTGGGAGTGAGGAGAAAAAAAATTCAATTATATGGCATTTCTGGAGAATTTCAAAGGCTTGGGATGCATCCTTCATTTTTTCTTACCAATCCTAACCACTGATTTTTGCTTCTATGTATTTTTGTTTCCTGTAAAAACAGGAAAGGATGATAAGAGTTTTCTAAAATGTTAAACCTTCTTTTCTGTTAACAAAGAAATATTATACTAAGAAATAGGACTGAGAAAGAATGGTAATTTATTCATTAATTTTTCCAGCTAGTGCTATTTGAAGTGTCCATCTGCACCAGTCAGTGTATTACTCCAGGGGCTGATTAGGGGCCCTGAGAAGGGGAAGAAGAGGGACTTTGCTGAAACAACTTGCTTTTTCCCACTTGTACAAAAATGTAATTTGATAGTTGAGGCAGGATCCTGCAAGAAGGATGGGATAGCTGAAGTAGCAGTAATCAGTCTCCAGTCAGGCAAGCTGCAGTGAGCTTTGCATCTTGGCTTGGCATCACATGCCTGTCGTGGTAGCTCTGAATGATTAATTTTGAGGATAATAACCTTCTTTGCAGTGCTGCGACCTGTAGAAGCAAGGGTGATGGGCTCCCCTTCAGACTGAATCACAGCGCCATGGCTGAGTTGTTTTTTTAACCCTAACAAGAGCTGTCATTAAAAGTTACTGAAGCCTGACTTTTCCTTGCTCTTTGCCAGCCCCTCTCAGCCTGGGCCATGGGTTCTGCATCCTTTGAAGGCAGCTGAGCTCCCTTTGTTGCTTTTTGGTGCATAATGACACCGGGCAGCTCTGCAATGAGGGCATCTAGCAAGGCCCAATGAACCATGGCTGGCGAAAAGGCCAATACCTAAGTAAGCTGGGAAGCAATTCCTTATAATATTTCCTAAGTTCTACCTCTTGGGATTAAAAGTTACTGTGAAAAATGCAGTGCTTTTACCAGTCCTCTGCCAAGTGGAAAGGAGCTTGAGTCTGCATTTGGTGTCGCCTAAGATATTGGATGAAGGAAGTTTTTAGCTCTTCATGTTTAAAGTTATTGGCATTATGTAACTCCATAATGACATGATGGTTTTGACTGCCAAAGACAGTATCATTAGCTAGGATGTCCACTTATTAGTTTTAAGCATTGTAAGATATTACTTCAGAATCATAGAATATATCATTTCAGAAAACACTGCCTGCTGTCAGAAGCATTCCTTTCTTAGGTATTTACTTTCCCATTTTAGAATCACAGAATCATAGAATCACCAGGTTGGAAGAGACCCACCAGATCATTGAGTCCAACCGTTTCTATCAAACACTAAACCATGTCCCTCAGGACCTTCTCCACCCATGCCTTAAACACCTCCAAGTGTTTAACCACCTCTCTGGGCAGCCTGTTCCAATGCCCAATGACCCTTTCTGTGAAAAACTTCCTCCTAATCTCTAGCCTAAATCTCCCCTGGCAGAGCTTGAGGCCATTCCCTCTTCTCCTGTCCCCTGTCACTTGGAAGAAGAGGCCAGCTGCCTCCTCTCTACAACCTCCTTTCAGGTAGTTGTAGAGAGCAATGAGGTTTCCTCTCAGCCTCCTCTTCTCCGGGCTAAACAACCCCAGCTCTCTCAGCTGCTCCTCATAGGGCTTGTTCTCCAGCCCCTTCACCAGCTTTGTTGCTCTTCTCTGGACTTGCTCCAGAGCCTCAACATCCTTCTTGTGGTGAGGGGCCCAGAACTGAACACAGGATTCAAGGAGCGGCCTCAACAGTGCTGAGTACAGAGGGAGAATAACTTCCCTGGACCTGCTGGTCACACCGTTTCTGATACAAGCCAAGATGCCACAAGCCTTCCTGGCCACCTGGGCACACTGCTGGCTCATGTTCAGTCAGCTGTTAACCAACAACCCCAGGTCCTTCTCCTCCTGGCAGCTTTCTAGACAGACCTCTCCTAGTCTGTAGCTCTGTGTAGTGTTGTTGTGCCCCAAGTGCAGGACCTGGCATTTGGCCATGTTAAACCTCATGCCATTGGACTCAGCCCAGCGGTCCAGCCTGTTTAGGTCCCTTTGTAGAGCCTCCCTACCCTCCAGCAGATCAACACTTCCACCCAGCTTTGTGTCATCTGCAAACATCATAAGGGTACCCTCAGTGCCCTCATCCAGGTCACTGATGAAGACATTGAACAGGGCTGGACCTGTGTTTTACTACACAACAAGTATCAATAATTTTTTTCTATCACATATATATCAGCAAGGACCTTACAATAGGTTAAGAATATAGAGAATAACCAAAGAGCAATGAAGCCAATGGAAAGACTTCCCGTGGGCATTCAAATGCACCTGTAATTGGTATTGTACTCAGTACAAAGGGAATAATTGATGTCTAGAAAATGTCAGCATCTGAGGGATTTTTAATGGGAGCAAAAAAAAAAAATAAACTTGGGATGTGGGATCACTTGGCACAGACCCTTCCCATGTGACATCCACACTCACCCTTTCTACATCTGCTACCCCCTCCTTGGAAGAAGGTTTTACAGTACTGTTGGGTTTTGCACCCTGGGATTTCCACTCATGGCTGTGCATTGTCAATTCTCTGTTTTCCTCTTACAGGAGCAGAGCTGATGAATTCTGCTAATGACGACTTAAAAGTTCATTCCTCATAAAAGTCCTTATACTCAGTAAAACTCAGTAAAACTGAGTATAGCAAAGAGGTGGTTGCATCACACTCTCTCTGTCCTTGGATGTCAAGGAGCAGTTTCACTTGCCTTTCACAATCCCGTTGTTGATGTTGTTGTTGGTAGGGAATCTTTATTTTCTGTGCTTCCAATATGCTTCCCAACCCAGCCATCAGCTTCAAGAAAACATGAATCAAATGTTTTTTATTCAACGCGCTTGGCTCCCTGTGTCTTCTAACTATTTGCATGGTGCTTAGTTCTGTGGTTCTCCTGATTTCTGCTCTTCCCTCCTTTGGACATCCCTCAGCTAAGTCAAGCTCTGGAAGTAATGATTCCAAGGTAATTAAATGTAGTAAGTAAGATCTTGCTATTCTCCCAAATTTAAAGTTGTGCATGATGATCTGCGGAGTACATCTGTCTACAGCTTTATTATTTAGTAAATTTCATCTCAGTGGTTCATTGGTAATTAAAGTAATAAACACCATGGAGTCACCAGTTTAGCTAAATAATTTCAGAGGGAAGGCAAGCAGTCCAAAGAAGATCCAAGGAAAACAAATACAAGCACTGAATTCCTTTTTGCTTTTTCTTTCACTCCTTCTCATTTCTTGGATTGTTTATATATTCCTGCATCCATCCAAGGCCCATATTTCTTGTTAGCTGTATCACTGGCACCATTCATTGTAAAAAGCATTTCAGCACTACAAACAAGTGCAGACACAGTGAGGGGATAAGGGGAATGGTTCTCTTGCTCCCCACCTCTGATCTGCACCGACAACAGTAGACCCTAAGGTGATCCTCTCTCTCATCCAGACTCAACCAACAGCTTGAAGACTTGCCCTTGAAAATCAAGCTTAGAGGACAAAAATAATTATCATTAGTTTATGAGTATTTGAATACGTTTGTTTACAAAACTGTACTTGTATGCCAAATTTCCAGGACAAATACATAGCTGAGATATTAGGCATCTGCAGGTATTTTCTGGATAAAAGGGAGCAACTGAAGGTGGTCATCTTGTATAAGATATCCAATCACTGCAGAAATAAAATGTTGCTGCCTTTCTGCCCAGGCTACAGCCCACTCTAAGTTCAGCAGAATGTAGGTGTATCCATCATCTGCTCTGCTACAAGAACCATCCACTGTGGCAGACTGACTACAATTCCATGTTCTTAGAATCATAGAATCGTTGCATGGTTTGAGTTGGAAAGGACTCTTAAAGGTCATCTAGAGCAGGGAGATCTTCAGCTTGGACCTCTACACCAGTCCTCATTTTTTACTTCTCTTCCAACATCACATATTCCCAGATTTCTTCATTTCATTAGCCATGTATATGAATGGTATTCCCCTAACAGAAAGCCAACATTTTTCTCAGTCATGTCAATTAGGCTTTAGTCCCACAAATGTAAATATTTATCTTTGTGTAAGAGAGTAAGCCTGTTGATTTAGTCACTTCCTGTTTATTACCTGTGCTGCCATAGTACTGTGTCTCAGTTCTCAGAAATCATTAGTACAGGCATTAAATGAAACTGTTTTCTACTATCTTTCAAAAAAAATATATAAGTTTAAATGAAAGTAAGCACATAATTGGATACCTTGTCCACTGTGGGAAACACAAATTATTATATGGACACATTCTTGCCATTGTTAGCTGTCCAGAAAGAGAACATCCATTTTACTCCAATCACCTGATAAGACAGGAATATCACTTTGCAACACAGTTATGTGTAGTGGATCAACAAACTCGCTTTCACAGCAGTAGTACCTAGAAACTGAAGAAGGTACCAGTTTGTGCTTTGTTTGAGGGGGACAGAGATTTACAAAAGGGATCTTATAGCTTTGAAGATGAAACACTATAGGTCACAAACTAAGACAGCAAGGAAGGGTTTTCTAATGAACTCTATTAAACCTGGCCATGGATAGTGTGCCAGAAGCAGGACTAGCTTTGGAAGGTGGTAAAATCATGCCGTGGTATTCCTGTCCAGAAATGCTGCTCTTTGCAAGAGACATTATTTAGGGCACCTTGCAATGCCTGTGAGGATTTACTTGGACTGCTGGAGCAACGCTGCATCTGGAGGGTATAAGGACAACTCAAAGCTATATCTGCTTGTTTTCTTCCCTTTTCTGAGTGCTTTATCTGCGTCTGAATGACACAAATCATGTTCCCGCACTGTGCAATTATTAATATTTGTATAATTCAGAGACAGAATATCCTAATTCATTAAAATTATTTCAGGCATTTTCAGGTGAAAAAAAATGGCACAAAACTAATACATAGACACTCACTGCTTTATCACTGGGCTAATTCAGGATTTGGGATGAGTGGTACATCTACATAGACTTTTAATGGGCAGAAATCTATTTGAAAAACTGCTGAATTTGCTGATACCCTCTATGTTGGAGGGTGCACAATGAAACTGGAATTCAAATATAATTCCTTTCCTTTGGAAAGTGGCTGTAGTCAAGGAGGCAAGACACCAGCAGGTTTTTAGCCACCTGACTAATCTCTTAAGCCAAAAACTGTTGAAATAAAGCAGAGCCACTCAAAATGCAGTGATCTAGGTTTTCCTGAAAACCATTTTCTGCTTGGGTGGTTCTTCACACCCACTAATGTTGCTCTGGTCTACAAGGTGGGATTAATACAAAATCTCCAAATGGCAAGCCTAGCAAAAATTAGACCATGAAAAAACAATGATTTTCAGATGTGTTCCACCTGAACTCATAAATTTCACATCTGAACACATCTGGATGAAAACCAGCTAGGTTTTGTTAGCAGTCAATTGAGAATTGCAAGGCATTCCAGCTGTGTCTGTCTCCTATAGCACATTAAATCAGACAAAGAGGTATTGAGCTATGCCTGACTGACATTATTAATACTTCTCTCTGGTGACAGATTTCTGCCCTAGGACAATCAGGCAAGTAATGAGTGAGATTAGCTTTACCATACAATACTGGTACTTTTTAATTGTTATTAGCCTTGCTTTATGACCTCTTCTAATTTCAGCATCCTCTTATTCTGATGCTCATGTCAATTTGTGTCTGATGGATATTTTAAGATGTTTACCTTTAATCTTCTGAGCTTTTTCTTCTTTCCACTACTGTACACTCCATGTAAGGGCAGCACTGCATTCTCTGGATGCCAGCTCCTAACAGTGGCCAACATCTAGGGACCTTGTCTGTGTATGAGATGATGTTGCACTTGTCACGAGGCCTAAAACAGCAGAGAGGTGTACTACAGGTACTACCTCTGTGCCTGTGAAGAAAAGCAGAAAGTCTGTATTTCATGTATAAATATTGATGGTAGCAGCTGACACACAATCTGTGTAAGGATGGTCACTAGGGCATGTAAACATGCTATCTTCAGAAGGTTTTTTAAATACAGTATGGTTATAGTTTAACTAAACAAGAGCTGCACGTTTACTTTGGGGAAAGAAACCCAACCCTGACTTTCATAAAATATTCTGTAGCAATCAATAATTTAAAAAATGTAGTTTAAAGAAGAAAATGAAAACCTAAGGAACGTGTGTGGGAAGAGAAAAAGCTAGCATGTAATGTCTGAGATTAGAATTTATCCTTTTACTTAGAAGACATCTGTTTCCGATTTGTATACAGCATATTCTCTTCTGTACAGATGCCACACAGTATAACAAGAGGTTTCTAACCAGTTGTCACAAAATATTGACCAGAACTTCACATGTATGAATTAAATTTTGTCAGACTATTGTTTCCCCCAGTAGCTGAAAAAAAAATATATTGAAAATTTAGAGACATTTTCTTGGCAATAAAGATGTGATTTTATAGGGGTTCTTGGAACTGCACATGTACTGAACACTTTGTAACAGTGATTCACATGGGCTGTACTCATTTGGTGGATTGTCAGTTATAGCCTGCAGGCAGTATCACAGCATGGACAGCAGATACTGTGGAATCATCACTTTTCATATTTGTTTCCTCACTTACTGGTGGATGGCAGTAAAATTATTGGTAAAGTATATAAGGTCTATATGTTATTAGGCTGAGCTGAGAACAGCAAATATAAGAGTCATATACAAATCTGTGAAATATGCAACATAAGGGCCAGATATTATTGTCCATAAAGTTGACTTAATATCAGTGTGAATAAAAAGTGGTGAACATGTATATATGTGTGTGTATATATACACACACACGCACAGACACACACTCACTCACTCACTCTCATATATATATATATATATATATATATATATATATGAGAAGCCTCAGAAGAAGGTGTTTGGCAGAGTCCTTAGGGAAGCCCTTTCACCAAAAGAGGGTGAACTGCATTTAGGCATTCCCTAAAAGGATATGTCCACTGAGTTTCTGGAAACTACTAACATCCCTGATGACTCTATTTAGCTAGTTTAAAACTCTAATCAAAAAGGCTGTTTTTTTCCCTCAACAACCAAATAAAATATTCTTCGCTACAAATTAAAAAATTCCTTCTCATTTTCTCTGAGTGGTTGTGGAGAGAAATTCATCACGATCCTCTTTCAAATAACCCTTAGAGTTGGAAGATTACTATCTAACCATACTCCTCAAACCTGCCTGCATCTAGAGTAAGCAACAACAATCTTCTCTCACATTCAGTAGCTCAGCATAGTCCAGACTCTCTCTCCAGTTTCTCCATGTCTTTTAAACTAAACATAATGTGGTAATTGAGGTCTTTCCTAGCAAAGAGAAGAAAGCTGTCTTTATTCTGGTGAGTTATGTCTGATGCTGCTGTTAGTATAATTGAGATAAATTAATAGAGTAAAATTATTTCTTCATATTCAGCTTAAACTAAGCCTCATCCATAGCCTTGCTTTTTGACTAAGCACTTACTTGTGTGTTTGATTTTTCCTTCCCAAGTATTGCACTGACCACTGTCATTACTGAATGTCATTTCGGGGGTTTTTGCTCTTACTGATACCTTATGTTCAATTTGAATTCTACTTCCAGTCTCCAAAATGCTTTAAATACCTTCCAGCATGGTGTGTCACATTTAGCCCACTCTTCTCTGTCCTCTAAGCTGTTCATTGGAAGGCACAGGAAAGGCACAAGTAAAGGTAGACACCAAACTCCTGAGAAGTGCTCTTTTGGAGTGTTTTTTCAACCAGCTTTTGTGCTGGTTGTAACAACAACCATTAACTTGCTTTTATGAGTATCATGTGATGCTACTAAAAACCTTACTGAAGTCAAGAAACAACTGTATCTAAGACATCCAACTTATTCACCAAGCTAGAGTCTCTGTTCTTTAGATAACCATGCTAACACTGTTTAGTCTTTTTGATGTCTTCTAAGTATTTACATACTGATTTTATAGTCACTTGTTCAACAACTCTTGCTGAAATTGAGGGTAGAATCACTGGTTTACTATTTCCTAAATACTTGCTGAAGACAGGCACAACGTTTGATCTTCTGCCAACTGAATGGATGGTCTCACTGCCTCCTACCTTCAGTGGTGCTAGTGTTTCCCTCTGAAGTGTTACTGAAAAGGGAAAATATCTACAGTACTATCTTCTCAAGTTATGAATGAAATCTAGTTTTTCAAAGGGAAAAATAGATGGGAAAAGCTGCGGCTGATTGATCCCAATTTTTGAGTGAGGGGAGAAATGTTTAGGTATAGTCTGAGTGTTGGAGAAAAGACTCAGTACAGAAAACATGTATCTTTATATCCACCATATTATTACTCCTGTTATTCCTTAATTTTTAACAGCTTTTATGCATCTCAGAAGTCTTTCTCATTTTCTAGATCAGTTTAATTTCTTTAGGAGCCTTCTGTGAGTGACCTTCTTCAAAAGGCTTTTTAAAAAAACAGTTAGACAATGTCAGTGAGATATGGCTTATTTGCATGTGTGTTGCCTTCATATAACTCTAGTAGATTTGTGATATTTGACTTAACTATGCAGGAGCCATGCAGTTTTCATCAATGTACTGAATTCGTCCACACACCTACTCCTCTGCTCTTCAGAACATTTCTGTTATTTTGCCTGCTGTTAAAGTCAGTTTTGTTTTTCTGATGTTTCCCTGATCTACCTAGAAATTCTTTTGGGGGTTTTTGCACCTCCAGTGAAACAACTGATTTTTGCAACTACCAATATTAACCCTCACCATTTCTTTGGCACAGTACTCTGCTGATGTACTGGCTTTAGCCCAGAGACATGAGATCTCTTGTGTTATAAGAGTTTTACTGTAGATTCTTTCTATTTTCTCAAGCCCCCAAAGCTGATTTAATGTTTTCCTAGCAATCATTCTGCAAAATAAAGACAGATCCTGATATGCCTCTGGTGCTTTCAGCATTGTGTTAGAATTAATAAAGCTCTCCTCAGAGGTGACTGGTTTCCCTTCTATGCAATTAAGAACTAGTATTTGATCACTGCCTCTTGTTTGGAAATTGTCCAAGCCCTTCCTAAAACCCTGAAATATTCCTCATTTTCTCTCCTTTGCTCTCCTCCAGCCTCATATCCCACTAGAAACATGCTGCACTGTCTTTTCAGCAAGGGTAGAGACCTCCTTTAATCTCCTAGCTATCTGATACCTTAATTTGTTGATTAATGTTTAAAGAGAGGTATGCAAGTGTTATGTTCATGGTGCAATTATTCAGGACTTCCAGAACACCATAGGTAATAGGGAAATAAGAGAAAAGGAGTTGCTGTAAGTGCTGAATACTTTTCTCCATTTAATACCTTTCAGTCACCACATGTAGGTTACAGGAAGGAGCATGACTTCCTAGCTCAGGGAGTTACCCTGCTTCTGAAGCAGCTTCTGAAGGCCAGCAGAGACAATGGGTTGAGGACCAAAACTCCAGAATTTTCCATTGCGTTATTGCTTTATGGTAAACCAAAGCCAGCATAGCGTGACTGACTCGCTAAACCCAAGGTGTAGCGTGCCAGGAGAGTTGCCAAGTTTTTAGATTACAGCTTTGTTGTCTTTCAGGATGTAGACTGCCAAGATATGTGGCTTGGCTGAGTGGAAGCACTTTTTGTTTCAGTATGACAACATAGCAGGCTGGTAGATCAAAACATATAATTACTAAGTTCCGACGTGCATGGGATACTGGCAAAGAAAGTGGTTTCTTTATCTCTGCAACAGCCAGGCATTAAAGGATGTGTTCCTGTCTGTGATGTTTGCTTTTGATTCATTATATGTTTAGGAACACTGAAATGGTTGCAACTAGGTCATGAGCAGAGGGCAAAGTTGTTCTTGTCATGGGTGATTGCACTTGTGAGGAAACGACGATATTGACTGTGGATCTTCAGGTGCAAAATTGCAGAAATTTGGGTTTTACATAATCAAATGATTATTCATTCACTGTTCACTGTTCAGTGTTTACTTGCTTCCAGGACTGAGAGGCTTCCAGTTTGATTATGGATTCTCACTACCTTCCTTTATCTACCAGTTATTACCAAATACTCATATTTTCTATGTATTCTTTCTTTGTATACTGCATCCTCCATGCCTACACTACAGTATAGTTAGTTATGTGGTTAGGCAGTCTTCATTGAGGAGATGCTTCACCACTCACCAGTTCTGAGACTGCAGGCTACGGTGCATGATGGTCAGCTTCATCTCCCAGGGGAGCTTTATATCACATTATTCATTGGACCTCTGTAATTCTAGCAAGCGGAAGTGACTGCACTGACTAGAAAGTCAGCGCTCACCTTGCTGTCTGTCTACCTTGCTGTTGGGGTTGAGACTTACATCTAACCAGGAAAAAAAATGTATTTTCCCATGAACTTCACTAGAATAAGAAGAAAAACACAGGACTGATCTTTGGAAGACTCAGGTTATTTTCTGAATGGAAAAGTTGTAGGAAATACATGAAAGGACTGTATACAAAGGACAATTTGTCTGCCCTCTAAAGCACCTGGGCCCGGTATGGGATGACCATCTCCATGCTGCCCCAAACTTCATTGTAGAAACACAACGAAGACATTCACAAGGCTAGTCCAGACAAGTAGAGTGGGAACCTGCCAACCCTACTCACTCGTGTATTGTCCTGCTGAAGATTTCCCGTTAAAGACTGGATTCCAAGATTCAATTTCCATTTGGGGGGGGGGGTGGAATCAAACCAAAAACCAAAACAAAATGTCTTAGGGTAAAGATAGTCTGCTCTTAAGAAATCAGAGGTGAATTTAGGCCCTGGGGACTGACTATTCCTGTTACAATTAGTGCCTAAAAGACTGTAGTCAAGAAGTCATCTGCTGCATTAATTGACCTGAAGGGATCATAAAGTATTAGTGGGAAATTACCAGGCCACAGGATAGAATATGTTTTGTGGGGAAGAGTCACATGAAATGGCTGGCTGGAATTCACCAGCAATATGAAAGAAACACAAGCTTCTGCCTGACTGAAAATACAACTGCAGTGAGTGGTAAAAATTGGAGGAATAGCACATAATGACTAAGGGAGGCCAGAGGAAAAACATGTATTCTGGCTCCTTCAGTGTGACAGGAACCACCAGGTAGCAGGAGAGCCTGGAACAGCAAGCCCATATCAGTTCTGCAGGTGCCCAGAGGCTTGTACTGTGTCCGCTTCAGGGATGTCCATTCCCAAGGAGATGCCTGTGTAGGCTACATGATGCTGTAGGTCAGGTCCACTTTGCACTGAAGGCTGTAGGAACACTCTGCCAACTAGATCAGCAAGATTCCCTGACCCAAATAAAACTTCCTTGCTGGTTAACTAATAAAAAGCATAGGAGAAATTGCCTAGCACTTTTTCCTCCTCTCTTCTGTTTTTTTCATTAAACCCTTATGGATTTATGGATCCACATAGCTGACTATCAGAAACCAAAATCCACCTGTGTCAGAAAAATAATTTAATCTTTATTTCCCTTTTTCACTGAATAGTGAGAAACCTAATATATGCTGCCTGACTGGGTGTGTTTGGATGTTACTCAAACTAAAACAGTACTCAAAAGATTAAAGTGGAGCTTGGCTCAATATCAGATTAATCAGCACAGTTTATAATTCCACAAAATACCCTACAGGTTTGCCTTCTTTTCTGTAATTACTCAGAGGTTTTTTATGCTGTACAGGCTAAGGAAGTATTTTATTTTATCTGTTCTAATTAAAAATGTGATATGAGGAAACAGCGATATATCTATTTAAAGCATGTTTTAGGCTTATTTGGTGAAAAAGTGAATGGGCTAACTGCAGCTACAGTAGTCTAACATGACTGTAACTTTGCTATTAGTCTTTATGCTCTTAAATGTCATTTATGTAATAACCTCTCATTGCAGGTTTGGGCTGAAAGGTGGGCTAAAACTTCATGTAAAGAACCGGACTTTGAACACAGGGATTTTCCCTCACGTTTTTATATAGCATGAGATTTTTTTTCAGCATCTTGGAGATCGCCTGGGGCAAATCCTCATATCCACAAAAACAAAATTAAATTCAGTTATCACAGAACTGGGATCAGTGAAGTTATTTGGAAATTCCCATAGACTGTAATGGTTTGACCCATTGGGTCAAATGTGGTTTGACTGTGATCTCATGTAGGTAAGAAACAGACAGGTTTCCTCAGAAAGAGTATGTGAAGATTGACAGTCTGTACTCCTTTTCTATTGGTAAATGTCTGACCATGAGTCCTGTCTTTGGTTTCAAAAGCCAAGGTCAGCCCTGAGCTGTTACATGAAGATGTTAATGGAAAGAACTGGAAAGGGAGAGGATTGTGATTAGTGAAAGAAAAGGATTGAGGAAGTCAAATTATCAGATACCAGTAAAACAAGGATCAAGAAAATTTATCAAGTTCTCCATTGTGCCTTCCTTATCTAGGGCTAAGGCAAGCTGAAGAATATTTGAGGTTGTTCATTAAAAAAAAAAAAAAATCAGCATTTTAAGACCACTACAAATATGCTGTCTTAATACAGCACAATGTGTTTGGCAGGTGCTTTCCCATATTTTTATGTGTGTTTTTAAAAGAGGACTTGGATTCTTAAAAACTGCCCCCATGAGGGAAAAGGACAAACGCTCTTGCGGAGAAAAGGGTTTTGTGCTCTTGGTGCTTGTTTGAAGTAAGCTGGCATTGTTATTTCATTATGTATCATTGGTTTGTAGTGGTATGAGACTTCCAGAAGGGCTTGACGTTCCAGGTGTTTAAGAATGAGAACATATCCTACAAATTGGATTGCAGCTTTTTGCTGAGGATTAGAGCTAGGCTTTGGGGGAGGAAAGAGTGTCTGTGAAAGTTCTGGTCCTTCTGACAGTGGTATTGCACTCATGGAGTCTTTCCTGTCTCACAGACCTAGGAACTTAAAATTAAGATAGAAGAGAAAGTATTACCTGTACTATCGAGGAAGGCTTTGGCACTGTCATCCTGGAAACCTACCACGGGAAAGTGATATTTCTGGGAGGAACTAATGGCTTATTCAGATCCTAAAGCCAGTTGTGCTAATGACTCGGAGAGCAGGGTGCCTTGTTTACATAGCCAAATGTTTTTTACTGACTGCTTGCCAGAGCAGAGCCCATCCTGAGGTATACCAGCAACCCGGGAGAGGGGTGAGGTGAAAACCTGCCTCTGACTTTCAGGAGAGGTGTGCACAAGGTACGAGGGTAAAACTCCCGGTTGGGTGCCTGCTGGCTGTGGGGAGATTCTGCTGGCAGGCACAGGGTAGGTTCACTCCTGAGAGGAGAACAACTCCTCCCAGTGCCCTTTGTTCCTCAGGTCCCCAGGATAAAACAAATGGTACCAGTCTCCAGCTGCATCCTGTGCCCTAGGGTGGCTGGCATACAATTAATCTATTACTGCCACAAATTGTGAAGCACTCAGGAATCTCAACAGCACTTGCCCCAATCCCCTGGACTGGTGAGGTTTTGCTGTGGGTTGATAGCAAGAACAAGGTGGTTTTTGCTCTCTCCCTCAGGCTCAGGAGAGGTGCTGCTGTGGACCATGCAAGATTTCGGTGCCACGATTTCCCTAGTGCAGCAACTGGTGCCACCAGTGCTGGCAGTGAGACGGCAACAGACTTAGGATGGTGGCATACAGCCTAGTTCAGCATTGGCAACCTGGCCTCAGTCCGTCACTCCCAGCTAGGGCTGAGGCTGGTGGTGATATTGGAACACAAGGGTAGGAGAGAAGGCTGTGAAAGGAAGAAGCAGCATGAGGAAAGAGAGAGGAATGATGGGGCAGGGTGAGAGAGAAAGGCAGGTGGGTTATAAGAAAGAAGAAAAGAGATGTAATAAAAAAGACAAAAAGAGAGCAGGGAAGAGGGAGAGCTATGACTAGAGAGGTGCTGTAAGTGCTAAAGGACTCGGGGGTAGCCCTGTCTTCATGTCAGGGGCTAGCAGAAGGCATACTGCTAGGCTGAGTTCACAATCACCTCTGTAAAACTAAGACCAAAATATGAAATAATCCCTGAAGTATCTCAGTGGCTTCCCTGCAAAGGCAAAACCCAAACATTGTGGTTTATTCTACACCGACATGTGCGCTGATGCAGACTCATAGGTGGGTGAGGTCCACTTTAGGGTGAGCAGACACTTGTTGTAATAATAATAGTTAACTAATAATAATTAAATACCTGTTCCCGTTACTCTCAGGACAGTCATTTTTCACAAGTCCACAGCACCAGATGGAAACATTTTTCTAACCTAGCTCAGTTTCCAATCATGTTATAAATTTAACCCAATTAAACTCTTCCTAGAGCCCATTGCGTCCTGAGTTGGGTTGCTGGTTAAAGCCCAATTTTGCCAACATGGTGACAGTGGCAATAAGAAGCACAAAATGCCAGGTGTTTCCAATCTTTTGAAAGCTTTGAAATAACTGTTAGCACAATGGCACCTACCTGCATGCTGTGCGCTCTCCTCTGCACAAACTATGTCTCCCTTTGAAGGCTCAGCTCCTGTGTCCATGTCCTGCAGTGCCTCCTGGCCTGTGGACCACTTCTGTTTCCCAAAGTCAATGATGTGTGCTGAAAGAGCACTTCGCTAATGGCTGTCCCATGTTACTGAATGAATATTGCCTCTGTTGTGGAAAATTAGTCATTTGCTTCCTCTGGCTGGGGGAATATTTGGCTCTCATGCAGGCAGGGAGTCTACAGTGCGAGAGGTGGAAAGCAGTTGCCTGCTACATGCTCTTGGTGAGCTGACGTCGACTGGATGCCCACCTCATAACTGAGTAGAGTGAGAAGGGGAGGCTGTCAGGACAACATGCATGAGAATAAAGACACTAGTTGCCATTGCCTAAATAGGTGTTTTACGCTCAGTGTGAGATGGTCCGTGAGGCGCTGTGGTATGAAGCACATACCATGAAACATCTGCAAAAGAATGGTGCCAGGATTCACGGAGGTCCCCTGTGCATTGTGCAAAACCCACTAGAAACAGAGGTTGTTCTCACATCCCTGTACTAGTGACACAGCGGCTGGGACCCTGTCTCGTAGTCTAGGTCCAATGTCTGAATGTGGAAATAGCTTTCCCGTTTCCCCTGCACCGGGCCAGAGGGAGCAGCAGCACAGGGTGCAGGACTTTCCCAGGCACTCAAGTGACAATCAGCTGTGAAAGAGTTCCAAGGGGCTTTGTAGCTCAGGGGTCTTCCTTGTTACCTCCTCAATTTCAGCTGTGCCTACCAATGCCAGTGAGGTCCCACTGCTTCCGTCCACTTTGGTAGCTGATCCGGATCAGTTGCTTGCTTTCCTAGGCTTCCCAGGCCACATACACCACAGCGTCCCTTTGCCGGCAGCTGTGGGTTTGTGCACCCAAGCAGGGTGCAGCTCAGTGGCAGTCACACATGTGACTGTGGGCAGTGCCTACTCCTGGCCACTCACTGCTTTCTTCTCTCTCTTTCGTCCTTACTGGGCCTATCCTGCTAGGTCTGTAAAATGTCTTCCCTAATCACTTTCAGCTATTTTTAACCTATCTTGCTGTATATATACTCAAACCAGTTCACAAATAGCTTTTACTGAGATTCATGTGACATACCGGATACTCTCCTGAAATCTTTAGTTGTTGTATGAAAACTTTCCTCCTCTCCCTGTTCAACTTAACCCTGTTCTTCAGATTACTGCTTCATTGCCTGCCTCTGCTAACATCATTAAAACATAAGGGATACTTCATTAGCTCATCATATGCACCCATAAGGAATTAATTAGGGAGACTCATAGCATTGCTGCTAGTACTCCAGTCTCCTGCTTTTAATTACACTTGGGTAAATCCAAAACACTCTTTACAATAGTTAATTTTCTCTCTACTAATAGTACTCCTGACTTAGGACCTTCTCGTATCACCTGTAGGATGCAAGTTGGCCATACCTATGGGTTTCCTTTTTCACTGCAGTGCAGTGTGCTGATTTTGCCTTTGTCATATTGAGTGGAAGAGGCAGGAAACCTGATGTGTTGTGAACCAGAGTTTGTCATCTCTAGAAGCTTCACTCAGTTTGGCACTGCTGTGCTCTCGGGGAGCATGAACACAATGTTTTTGCATATGTGGGGTCAGGCTGATATTCACACACCCAGGCTTTTCAGTGCCAGGCAATACCCCTGAAGAAGGCTAAAGTGAGTTGAAAATTGCAGGTACACTCTACTCTAAAATGTGTTTGAACAATGACACTGGTAACTGTGTAACTGTACCTCAAAGGTCATAAACCAGCATGGCAGTAGATAGCCTGTCATTTATGTTCCCTGCCAGGGATTGTGAAGAACCATGATGATATGCTCCTTGGAAAAGTTCTCATGCTTCTCATTTTTAAGTTTTACCCAGTGACATAATTCCTCTGTGAGAAGTACTTGGCAAAGAATAAGATCACCGTGAGAAACTGGCACCCACCTCACAAAGCCAAAGTATTTTTCAGCTTTGATGTCGCCAGCTGTAAAAATACATTATGTTTAAGTATTGAATCTGTCCACAAATATGTGTGTGTGTGTGGTGTGTTTATGCAAGGTGTATGTACACATATATACCTTGCACACATGACTCTTTCAGTTTTCCTCTTCAGCACATGTCTTAGCTAAGGAACTGTTTCAGAAATTTCCATCCTAGTTGGCCTTCTTCCTTCATCATATATAATAATCTGATGTCATCTATGTCGAACACTTAGTTAGATCAAACTTGGGTAAACAAAAATGGGAGCCATAAGACACTCTATAAAACAGCCTATGCCTTTCATGAACTGGAATAGATATTTGTCAGTAATGACACACTGCAATCAAATGAAATAATCCTTGGAAACAGCTCTGCTGTATTTGCCTGTATAATATTCCCTCAAGCAGCAAAACACCCATGGGAAATTAAATATAGAGTCTGTGGGTTAGCTAGCCTTATTGCCTGAGTGCCTGCAGCCAAAGAACCCCCTGCCCTGCCTCCAAAATGAAGCCCTCGTGGATGAAGGGTTTGGGCTTCCTTGAAGTTTGGGTACAAGCTGAGGAGTGAGTACTGAGTCCCTGTGACGTGCCCACCCTGGGGTGACCATGAGGGGCAGGGAGGTGAGGGGAAGACTTTGGCTCTTCTTCTGTGTTGGATCACTTCCTGTGGCTCTGTGAAATGAAAATTATAATGATGATGATGATAGCAACAGCAATGGGAGTCCCTTCCTAGGATTAAAAGGTCCAAATACAGGTTGTCCCTTTTGAAAAAGACCACTCAGTCTAACTCTTTGAGTGGTCATGATGATCTTCTGTTATCTCTATTGTGATCTTCCCCACTATTGGGAAAGTCATACAAGCCTGAGAAGTGCAAGGACCATCCTGGTGATTACACCAGGGAGAAAACTTCTACCTTTGGTGGAAAAGGTCTTTTCAGGGGACTCAGTCATTCCCAAGGATTTTTTGGATTAATGGCCACTGTCACTCCACAAAAATGCTGTGGGTATTAAAGACAGCAACAACTTGCCAGCATACTTTTATCTAAAACCACATTACGGGGACTACTTTCCATGTCCTCCTGAATCATTCACAGTCCATAGCCCAGGAACTACTCAATTATTTGGTTTTATTGTTATTGTTGTTGTATTATTGTAATATTTCTTAAATTAAGGATTTCCTAGACTGGAGTAGAGAGATTATAAAAGTGTTAATAACTTGATTCTAAGTTCTCAGGCTGGGCAGGAAGAATAAAAGTACAGTTGCCTTAACAGTGAATAAAATATGTTGATTCAGCATCTCTTACTTTTAATAGATAATTGAGTCAAAATCATCTTCGGAGCTTTCCTTACAAAACAAATTTTGTAACACATTTCCCAGATGTAATCAGCATTCTCAAATCTTCTCCAAACTATTAGACTTAAGATAGCATATTTTCATAAACAAGACATTAAAAAAATTACCCAGATCTAAAAGTAGTACAACACTTCAATGATTTCTAAGGCAAAAACTATTAAACATTTTTGTGTTATTAAATATGATGGTAAGGGTGGCACTGTAGTATTGTATTCCAATGTAATTAAGCTCTTTCAATTTTCCTATGAAACAGCTGCTTCGAAGTGTATGCACAGAAAATGCTAACTTCTCCGAGCTAGGTAAATCACATCAGACTGTAATAGTCTGCATTTTCCTCATTTTCATGTAATTATATATTTCAGAGACTTTTTTTTTTCAAGACTTTTCAAAAAGAGAACTAGGAAAAATCAAGAAACAAAGTTGGTAATAGGGAGTTAAATGAGTCTAAAGTAGAATGTAAGATAGAAAGGGAAAAGAATCATGAAACTAGGAATGGAAATTGGCAACCTCTTATCTGAAATAAAAGTAGAGATAATGATATTCTTAATGTTTGAATGAGGTGTGTGCAAGGTGGAGTACTACTGATGTGTACAGCCAACTGTGGTTCAGAAATTAATTCAGCATCTTTTCCTAAAAGAATAATGACATGAAACTATTTAAAAATATTCTTTATTATTTACACAGTACATATGTTCAGGAAATACTCAAAAGCATTTTAGTTTGGTAAAGAAATTGAAGAACAGGAATAACAGAGACAGTTAGTAAAATCCAAAATCAAATCAGTTACTTACATAATAAAAAAAAAAGTATTACAGAGACCTGAAATAATCTGCCTATGTATAAGGAGTTTCTGTTCTCTCACTTCAGTGTATTCACAACTGAGTGTGGTGGAGCTGATGGAGCACATCTACAACATTGTCTTCTGAAACACCTGGTATTAATGGTTGTTGGAAGAGGGGAGTGGACTCAGTAGACTGTTCTGAATTGCAATGGTAGTTCCTGCAGTGCCATTACAGAAGTAAAAAACTGCCCAAATGATTAGTTGTGTGGAAAGAAAGAAAAGGATAGAGAGAAAAAAAGAGAGCGAAGAAGGAAGGAAGGGAGGAAGGAAGCAAAGGAAGAAACAAGTTTTCTCTTCTCCAGTCAGGGATGTTCTCAACCTGAAGAGACTACCATGGAAGCTTGGGCAGATGCTCAGCTAATGTACACCAGCAGGTCCCCTGCTTCAGCAGAGCTATTTCAGCTGACACCAGTTTGAATCTCACTCATGACTTTTACACTTCCCAATTGATTCAAACTTTAATACTGCCAAGGAAAAGGAATGGCAAATGCAGCTTTCCGTCACTGTGAAGGAATTAGGAGTCCTGTAAATCTGCATCATGTCTTGGGATTTAGAGTCCAGGCCACTTTCCTCTTCACATGGGTGAGGGACACCAGAAACGGTGTGCTATTTTCCGCCTGGTGAGAGCTGAGTCGGAAGGATGTCTTTAATTGCTACTAATTAATATAGTTAGCTAACTAATATGCACTGTTACCGGTCTCAAAATATTTTTTTTGTTTTGTCACCAATGGAACTAGCTGGTTTGTCCTAGTTTTAAGCCCAGCAGCAAATAAAAGCATATGCAATATGGGTAAGCAGGTGATCAGAGCCCCAGAATATAACAGGAGTTGCATCATCTATGACTTGGCAGATGGAAGTGTAATAGTGATAGTGGTGGTGCAGTCTCTGGAGATACTGAATATACTAAATGAAGTGCCTCTGCTGTTCATCTATGCTGTTTCTTTCATCACAATTACCCACCATTACAATACATTGCAGTAGTTTTTTGTCCTATCTGCTGAATCCCTAAAATAACAAATAGGTTCTTGGCTGCAATGACAAAGGAGTGTGAAGAGTTGTAGATAAAAGAGGAACTTCTATTCCAGATTGCTTTGTGGCTGAGCCGGCAGGGGTAAAAATCCTGTTAAAAATATCAGATTGTAATTTTCTTTAAAAAACAAATAAGGTTTTCATGACCCACAACATTAAAGTTCTTTTTAAGTATACATCCATATTTAAAAAGTCTCTGCTTGTGGCTGGATCTGTTTAGCTGAGTTGGATGACATATAATCAACATGTTGTGAGAAAACAAGTCATGTAGTTTAAGCTCTCAAAATATAGGATTTTCTTGCATGTGGGATAAGATAGTTATTTTTCTATTTTAGCAGAAGGTATTCATCAGAATAAGGAATCCTGTCAACTCCTCCATCAAGTAGGGTCAGTTCACCCCGTAAGAGCTATTCTTTTGTAAATCACTGAATTTTGTGTTAAGCAATTTGTTTATTCAGAACTCCTGCTCCTTTGTGTAGACACCAGATCTCCTTAGGGCCAGGTATAATTGAATATGAACATATCTTCATTTTTATTTCTGGTGTATAAGTTGGTCAACTTTTGAAAACAGCTCTCTTTGCAGCTATGCTGTTACGGCACAACAGTTTCATTCATTATTTCATCCAGGCCTTTTAACACAGAATACAGCTTATTTATTTGTTACGTACTGATATGTCATCCTGAGTACATTAACAGCACATTAAATTCCTACTCGGCTGTGGTTCCACAGAGCAAGGAGCAGCTCTCAGTGACCCAAGTGATCTGACCCAAGCTGGTGATTTATGGAGTTCTCCACTGGGTATTTCCCTGGGGATTGTGGCTGCCTAAACCCTCTCGCAAAATTAGGTTTCCTTAACATAGGTAACATTTATGTTCAAAATTATGTTGGTTGCCTGTATATTTTAAATGTAGTTCTATATCTGAAGACATTCTTTATTCAGTTTTAAATGTTAGGTATTCCAGTTGAAGGTGGTGGCATACTCAATTAACTAGGCTGATATGAAACTTATTTAAATCAAATTAGGTGCATTTCTGTAGTGGTTAGCATCTATTTCATTAATTGTGATTAAGAACTGCTTGGGAGTTAAATTGCTGTGACTTGGAATATAGATAAAGCCAAGGGAAGACAGAACTGGCAGCTGAGCCTGAACCGCACTGGAAAGTTTGGAGTCCTTCTTTGTGTGCAGAACACGAGAGCTTTGTTTGTTTTAATTAAAACTGGGGTCCTGCAAAATGTAATGGATATTGTTTAGAAAAGCTGCCCACTTGTTTCTGGTAATTGGATTTTTCTAGCCCAGATTAATATCCTACCATGGCATTTAACTGAGTCCAAGGGGATTCCTCCAAATAATTAAAAAATGAGCACTGAAGACTGTAACTATCTCATTAAGATAAACTTACAACAAAGTCTTAGGTTCATGTAAGGAGATCCTTTCTTTTTTTTCTGGAAAAGAGCCACAGTTTGTTTAGCCTGGCAGTGGCAAGGAATTGATTTATGTGCACAGAAAAAATGCTTTTTTAACTGCTGAATCACTGTGTTTCAAGTAGCATGAAAGTGGACTGTGGAAACTAATTTCAAGGTGGTTACAGCAACAACGTGATGAAAAACATAATACAAACTGGGAAAGCTGGCTAGCCTACCTAGGAAGAAGCTGTTGGCAAACTTAAGTGGAAAAATACTTGGAAGCACTGGAAGAGAATGGGAGAGGCAAAAACTCCCATGTAAGTATTTTAAAACTAGGAAGATGACCAGAGCTCAATCAATGAACAGGTTCAGGGGGCCATCTGCAGTTGCATGCGATTCTCCTTATGACATACACAAGTCACTGAGGTTCTGCTTAAGGAAACTTCTAAGGTGCCTTAAACCCAAGAGAAAACTGATGGCACTTGCAAGCATTGAAATCTTTGTAGGCTCACAGGGACTCACTCATCTTGCTCTGTGAGAGCCAGTTTTAAACTGAAACCTGTACAGTGCATAGATTTATTCTAGCTTCTTCCCAGGGCTAAGTCTCATCAAACCCTGTAAAACTGAGTAATGTCACATTTAGAGAGGTAAAATTTTAGTATCAATATATAGAAATATATTCTTTTAAAGTAATATAAAAACCAAATCCTTACTTCTGGCTCTCATCATCACCATTAACATATGTAATAAACATAACATGCCAATTGATAGAATATAAGGTCAATCGTGATGCTTGTAGCTCAGTAAGTACTGGATGAAGTACTTATTTCCACACAGAGAAGTGAAAGGCTATGTGTTATTCTCAATTAGGGGAGGAAATTTGCAGTTTTGTGGTATGGTGGGGGTGAGATGTTTCTGTATGACTTATGTTGGGTATTTTCTTGGGGTCACATAGTTCCATGGGATATTTTAAATTACTATTACGAAGATTTCATGTACTAGGTGAACTAGGCAGTTCCCAAAAGTGTACTTGAAACCACTTTCAACCAGGAGTCAGTTGTTGGAATGTGGGAAGTAATGAGAGTGAGAGGTGCTAGCTGGTACAGTGATTGTAAGTAAATTATAAGCACATATTGCTTGCTTTTATGAGGTGTTTGTCTGAAAGTTGTAAGAAGCCTAGTATCATAATATTTTCTAAACGAGGGGTGCAAGCTATACAGAAGTAATAAAAAAATTATCTTAATTTTGGAATGCTTGAGATTTTGGGAGGAAAATATTGTATTAGAACTTCTGTCTGGGATCAGCTCATAAGAGCATCAGTCCCAGTGTGCTCTCTGCTGGGTTGGCAAGCAGTAGATGACTGAGGAGGAACAGAATAGGAAATGAAGCATTTTCTAGGCTGTTCCTTTCCCTGGTAAGCAGTTTTAGCTGCTGGTCACCAGTGTGGTAAATACTTCCAGAAGCATAAGCTGTATCCAGACCATTCTGTTTCACATATTCTTTTGGATGCATGCTCCACAAATGGGTTTAATCTTTCTGAAACCATTTATACTTTGGCAGCCGAGACATCCTGCAGGAATTAATTCTGGATTTAATATGTAAGATGTCCCAAGGAAGTACTTGAGCTATTTGTGTATACCTGTTTCCTGATATTGATGTAATTCCCACTTGCCTTGTGTTCATCTGTAGAGATCCTGGGGCATTGCTGCTCAGTATTTCATTTTCCTTGCAGCAGTGTTCAGGTTAAAGCGCTCACTACTCTATATACAGTGTTCATTTTCTGCACACCAGACTGCTGCATGCTGACAAATACCTGCCAGCAGCTATGGGTTTTGTCTTGGGAAATTCCAGGTAAACTTGATCCTTTAGCTTCTCTCAGGTAACAGCTGCTACTTTTGCTCAAAGGGATTTCCCACTGACTGTTCTGTAGGAGAGGACATCACCCTTGGTTTGCTTTGCCCTCGTGACAGACATTAGCTAAAAATGTTTGTCAAGGACATGTGAGAGCAGTTGCTTGACAAGCAGCAGGCCAGACTGTTCCACTGTTTACCTTAGTCATATATGCTTTGATCTTAATGGAGTTCTTCTCTATCCACCCCGGTGAAAGCAGGAGTCTAAGCCAAGTAAAACCAGGACCAGTTATTTCTCTGATATGATCAATGGAAATCTACAGCCATGTTCAATTTTGGCCTTTTTACCTTCTAAATTTGCTATCTTTGGTGTGTGGAAAAGCACCGAAAATTTTAGAAGTTCTGTTTTTCATTCCATAACAAAGATATTCCTATTATTCATTAAAACAAAATAATTATTAGCTGTGCTTACTTTGGGCAAGACATACTGGCAAACCTCCTGGGCTTACTTTATGCCGGGTGCTGTAGAAACTTGTAGCAAGACAAGGGAGCTTAACCAACACGTCTGGAAAAGTGGGTGAAACAAGAAAGAAGAACTAGATGGTCAGGAAAAGGAAGGTAGCAAATATGGCATGGGGGACACAATTCCTAGTCAGTCTTATTACAGAGCCTTTACAGTCTCAGTGGTCAAAGCTGCATTGACCATTTACTCAAACTCTCCCAGATTCCTAGCACTGAAATTTTGGTATTTTATGTCATTTTGGCCTGAGTAAGGTACACAAAACTTTTAAAATCACAGTCTTCCTCATATTTGTTAGGTGTACCAAAAGGCCAGTCATTTAGGCAATGCAGCATCTTCTTCCTAAGTGTCAAGGAAAGATCTTGGGGATTGGGTAAGGGCATTTTCTTTGTGCAAACATCTGATAATATTACTTAACATGAAGAAAGATCTTTTCTAACACGAGTCCTGTTGAGGAAGCTTCAAAATGTTCTACATGCTTTCAGGAGAAGAGAGGCAGACAGTGCAGAAATGGGTTCTTTTGAGTGTGTAGCCAAGTTACTTGTGAGAGGTGTTTCCCTGCAGCAATACTTCTGTACAACCGTGCTCTCAGGTGAGAAAAGCTGTTGAGTGCAAGTTAACATTTAGAACCTCTCCAGTGCTGCTGTGTTGTTTATTCTCATTATATGAACAGATTCTGCCGCCATGCTGTTTTCCTTCACCTAGGGGAGCTTCAGAGGAGGTTTTGCCTAAGGGTCAATGGCCAAGACCAAAACCCAGGGCCAGGCATAGCTGGTTGTGATCACCACCCCAACCCCAAGCTTGCTATGTGACTATCAGCCAGTCACTCTGGTTTTCTGAGTCTCTGCTAAGATGAAAGAGCAGTATTTCTGCACCTCACAGTTGGGCCACCACTTTATCTCTCTGGGCATATTCTCTTTGTAATTTTTATATATTTCTTCCTACTCTGCTGGACTGGAGCAGCAGAAGCAGATCCAGCAGTGTTGCTGGAGAGCTGGCAGCACGGGAGCTGCTGATGGCTCAAGCAGCACTACCCAGAGGAGGTGCAATCATCCTGCCTCCACACCAAACAACTGATGTGTGTCAAGTGAATACTGTGTGAGGGGCACTGGGCGAGACCTATAACGTTGTGGGACAAGTTTCTGAAGCCCACTACAGATGTTGATAAGTTTTTCTGCGCTTTGAGGGGAGTGTGATTAGCTCGGGTGGAGAAATCCTCTGCTGGGCACTGCAGTGGCACTGGGATCCTGCAGCCCGTGGGCTGTTTCTACTGAAAAACTGGTTCTCAGCTGCCACCTGCTGAGCACTGAGCGAAAACGCAGCAGAAACTGCTGCCTCGGTTTAAGGCTTCCCCAAGCAGAGATGTAAAGCCCCCAGTGAGGGGCAAAATTCAACTCAGTATCCAGCGGGAGATGTTAACAGTGTCGCTGGGGTTGTAAACGAAAAGCATTCCAGGTTTTCAGATGCCCCAATAGGAACTGAAGTGCTGACTTCATAGCCATCACCCAAATTGCTGGTCTGGGGATGCAGCCAAGAAGGCCATGGAGAAAAATACGATGTGGTACCAGGTCATGACTTGAGGTCATAGAAATAATGTGCTAGAGTGTTATCTAATTATAGAGAAAGGGACTCATCAGGAGAATTTTTGAATCATAAAGATGACACTGCAGCATCAGCTGCAGGGAAAAAAAATACACATTCCTTTTTCGTAAATAAATCCAGTACTTACATGACATAAAACAAATTCAGCTCAAGCACAACATACAGGTAGCTTAGAAGGCTAGATTTTATTTGACCCCATGAGGCTATGACAAACTTGCTGCTGATCCTCTTAGTCACGTCTTTTTCAACTGACATGCATTTTGCAAAATATGCCACAGATCCTCATACTTAAAATAAAGATGATACTTACCTACTCAGATCAGAAATCTCTTCCAAGCAGGTTTGTTGTGCTCTGTGTGTGTACAATGCCTAGTAAAATAGAATCTCATCATCATTTATGATGTCAGAAGGGTAATATGAAGTCTGCTCTGATCTCATTTATGGGTACCATGTATGTTTTATTTTTAAAACAGTGATGGAGATCGCTGAATAAGGAGATCAAGTCAAAAGTAAACAAACACGCAAACAAAACACCAACCAAGTGGGGCTGTATTTACATCTAACAAGCCTCTAATGCCACCTGTTGAGGAAACACTGAAAATGAGAATGAAGTATCCAGGAGACTACTAATTGCATTATTCTTGCTAGTGTTTTCTTTTAAACTTTATATTATTTGAAAATACTGATTCTTAAGAAACTTAGATGAGCAACTGTGACCATTATAAACTGGGTCTATTTTTAAATACCCAAGTGGTATTTAAAAATTCAATTTTCAACCCAACTTCAGAAACTAATTCAAGAAATGGTCTTATAATTCAACCTTGATTTTTCTCTTTCCACACTCCTAAGTTAGCCCCCCCAAAATATCCTAAAATACATCTGCATTTTTTAATGTGGAAGGCATAGGTTATTAACAGTACCGTGACTCCTTAAGGATATTGCTTTAGCATTCAGCAATACAGAAAAAAGAAAGTCATTTTCCTAATAAGACCCTGTTACAGAGCAAATGCATACAACCCCAAATACAGCACTGGTCCTTTGTAACAGAAAGTAGAAATAGAAAAACAGTGAGACCTGTTTTTTAACATCCTTAAAATGTTTTACATGGCATTAACCCGCTGGTATCTGAATAATCATACTGTGACACTAAAATGGAGAAGCCAGGCCAATTGCAATTCTTCCTGCCAGTCTATTGTAGAATTATTATTCAGCATCAAAAACTTCATCTTTGCTTATCATTCACTGGTGACAGAAGTTAAGCAGTAGAGAGGGCTATTAAATCAATGTGAAAAACTGCCAAGTTCTGTAAAATGCTGGGAATGCAAATCTTAACACAGAGGATATTACAAATTAAAGGGCTTTTTTCCTCTACATTTTGCGTCTGTTGCATGCTGTTGACCCCAAAAGTATGCACAAACACTGCTGCTTTATAGAAAAGAGAGAAAAACATACAAGAAGTCATTTGTGTGGACAGAACATCATTAAACCAGGAGCACAGTATTCAAAATAAAACAAAAAGAAAGTGTTAACTAGGTAGATCTATCTCAAAGTATAATATCTGAATGATTGGGGCTTATTTCATTTTGAATACAGCATAGAAATATAGTGTAAAACTATAATAATACAACACCAAGATGAGCCTCAGACTGCAGCAATAGTTTTAAAATAGACATACAGTGTTTCACAAAGTAACAAGATAAATATAACAAATATAGCAAAGCAGTTTAGAACTCCGAGTTATTAGGTATCTTTTAAAATACTTTCAGATGAGAGGAACTGAAGCAAAAAAGTATTTTTATCTAGTTTCATTTACTGAAAGGAAAATAAACAAGCTGTTTGTGTTGTTTGGGCATTTTCTTCCTGAAAGAAAAAAAAAGGACTTAGAACATTCAGGACCCTTCTCATTTAAATGTCTGAAACAAAACACAATGGAAGGCATCAACAGTTTGGAAAACAAAGGCTGTCAGTTCAACCACTGCAGACTTCCTGATAAATCCTATCCCCAGTGAGATTTAACAGGCCCTGTCATTACTACCAGTAGCACAAATGAAAATGCCTAAGCCTGATTTTATCAAACAGCCGGACCTACCACATATTAGTGCTCTGCTGGAAAGGGCAGGGTAAATTTGAGGATACTTGTTGGCCCAGTGCACTAAATGAATAAAAGAACTTACTGAGTTTGTTAATACTTGCATAGAGGAAGGACTAATAAAATACATATTTGAGTAGTTGATTTACTTTGAAATGTAATGATTTCATTTCCAGTTTGACCTTTCTGTCACATTGGCCATAGGCTCTGGAGAATGATCTTCCCACATCTGCCTGAATGCAGTAGCACTGAGCAGACTCAGCAACAACACAAGCAAATAAATATGTGCTCACCTGATGCCCACCAGGCTGGATTTTGACTGGTAAGCAAGATAAATTTAAAATCTTTCCCCTCTATTTTTTCATCTTCATGTCCTGGGAAACTGAGGCATACTTATTTTAAGTGAAACATTGAGAAGTAACAAAAAAAAAAAATCCATAAGGCTTTATCACAGCATAGCTCTTAGATGACCACAGTCATATATACTCAGGCACCTGCCCATATCTTACTGCCTTATGATCTTTGATGTATATAGGTAAATAACAGAGGATTTTGTTTGCAGGCTTTCCCCCTTAACTGCATTTTTAGGTTTCTTTTTTTTTTTTTTTGGGGGGGGGGGGGGGAGGGGGTTGTTTGTTGGTTTTTTTACAAATTTTCCTAGTCTCTGAGATATGAATGGAAGTTTCCTTGGAGGAAAGGCCGTTTAAAACAAACACAGCCCAAACCGTGCTTGCAGGACACAGCCGCCAAGGGTCAGGTACTAAATGTATGTACTTAATATGATCTTCTTACAAAAGCTGGCACTTCTTTTTTAATGCGATCTTCTGCAAACTTTGACCCAGATACCAGGTATTGTTGTGATTCAGAATATGGAAATGAAACCAACAAAACAGATTATAGAGATCAATTAGCAAAGGGAGAAGTGGAAGATAGAAGTCACTTGCAGATGATCTTATAGAAATGAATGCACAAATCTTACTTAAACCCGTGAAGTTCCACTGATGTAAGTGGCAACATCTTCCAATGTAAAATTAGACCCTGTGTGAAGTTATCATCTTGTCTTTGGTTAGATGTAGGCTTGAGAAACATGGCTTGTACATCTAAAAGGACTGAAATTTTATGTATTAGCACCATAATTTTATTTCATGTTTTTAAACATGAATCCTCTCTCTGGCATTTGAGGACTGTTCAGGAGAAGGCTCTCATGCAACCTTGTTTTTAGTAGACGGAATAAAAGGTCAAAATATGCTATACAGAGCAGGCAATGTGATTCTCTCTGCCTAGGTCCCTTGCAACATAGGCACAAAGTTGCAGGTTTTGCTTTAGACACAGCTGACATCATCTCTGCATTGTTATGTCTCTTGTATGTGCACAGTGTGATCTAGAAAGCGAGTTATAATGGAGACAATCCCACTGCAAGGCTGATAGTGAAAGCCGGGCACAAAAGAACCGTATACTGCTACATACAGCAAAGATACATTGTGTTGCTATTTGTTGCACTTCTCAACCTGTTTAGATGATTTCCAGATAATTATTTTTGTTAGTATAGAATTAAGGTAGGATTTTAAATTCCATTTGAAGGCCTCCAAGATAAGCTGGAAGTAAAATACCCGCATTTTATAGCTGAAGTTGAAAAATAGAATCATGACACCTGTGAACTGCAGAAACAGCTCTGACCGATCAAACTGACTCAATGAACTTCAAACCCCGGCTACTGGTGCTGTCAAGTAACAGATGCTGCAGAGGAAAAGTTAAATAGGATTGGTTCAAGTCAGTTGGTGCACAGGATGTTGTAGGCATATCTGAGCTGGCACTCAGCTTGGCAAGTCAGTCCGTCTAGGAATGAACTACAGTTAGAAATTCAGCATACGCCGTCCAGCCAAGAAGCTTCATAAATACAAAATTATTTTTCAGCCTGTGTTTGAACTAATGGGAACTACATCCAGTCACCACAGCCAAATGTGAGGTCACAGATTTGGAAGCCTAATTTAGTGCTGTTTTAAAACACAAACAGAATCCTTTGCCTTTTGTTGTAAACCTAGTCACAAACATAGTTATCCACAGTAATACAGAGAGTTAAAAGAAAGGTTTTATAAACAAAATACTTTTATTAGACTAGTACATGGGTTATTTTAAATCAAGAACTAAAATACAGTTCATATTAAACTATTGTTTCAGTTCATTTAATTAAAGTAAAAGTGTAGATTCATGTCAAGAGGTAAAGTTTATCTGGAAAAAAAAAGCTTTTAAAAAATATAGGTGGAATTTCTTTTTCTCTTCTTACTTAGTGTGTTTTGGCAATATAATGTAAACAACTTAGCTATTAGAGCATTACACTAAGCAAAACCAGAACTGGAACCAAATATAGACTGTTTTACTGATCTGTTCCTGCTTCTGCTGTGAATTTTTTTCCCATCACTACATTTATTTTTCCACTTCTTTAAACACAGTTATTTTTCATTAGGCTTTCTGTAAGAGCTCCATCCATGAAAAACATCTTGAGTACTCAGAGATACTCCAGACATGTAATATAGCTTATCAGGTAACTGCTTCTACGACTCCTGAATAGAGAAATCCCTTATGTTGTTTCTTCTTGTTTTATAGAAGCATCATAACACTAATGCCCTCTCTGGACACTGGTAGTCACATCCAGCCTAGTACAGAACTCAGCAATGGAAAAATATACTTGGGTGCGGCCTCTACAGGCCACACCATCACCTGAGTGTTCAGTTACAGTGTTCTTTTCATAGATTCATAGATTTAAGAAAATGACTGGCCACATGCAAAACAATGAGCAGTCCCTTCTAAAACAAGAGACTTTATACAAAAAGCAGGCTTAGCATCCCACTTCAGAATGATGCAGTGGCAAGAGAATATGAGCATTAACTTATATTAAAAAAAAAAAATAAATGTTACCGGGTATGTATAAATCCTTCAAGACCACAGACAGAATTGTGAATTATCGCTGATTGTTATTTTAAACCTCACGTCTATCAGAAACCTCATTCCAACCTAAGTCCTATTACCTGGATGCTGTGCAAACAATGCAAAGTTAGTGCAGCTCCTTTGGGATGCTGCTGTAAGCAAAATTGTTGCTTTTGCATGAGACAGAATGATTGAAAGAGATTGCTTCAAATCCATTACCTTTTCAGGGGTCCATCTAACCTCTTGCATACCTTTCTATTTCTACACAATATTCCTTATAGCCTCCATGACCTTTTTTCTCTCAATCCTTGGTTATAGGGAACATTACCAGCAACTAAACCAGAGAGACGCCTTTTCAAGCTCTTCCAAATGCAAAATCAAATCTTAGCTTAAGCCTTTTATTTCAGTAACAAAGGTGCGTCAAGTCAATTCCACTGGCTCATGTTACACGTGGCAACTTGGCACATCACTGTCACTGGATCATTGTTAGCACACATCCATTTCCTCAAAGGTACAGGCAAGGCTTGCCTCTGTTCTCTTCACTCATCCTAATGTCTCAAAAATCTCTGCCAGATAGTGTAAACAACCTGTACCTGCTTCACCTTTTTTAAGGGATAACTAGATGAAAGGGGTTTGGATTTTAATATTTTCTCTGCCCTTCTCCACCAATTCAGAAACAACATGTTTTGAGACAATCTAACCTGAATTTCACCCAGACCAGTAGCAGCCTCCTCTAAACTGAATCTGTCATTCTATGCAAGACTAACTAAAATTCATGTCAAGTTAAACAAAGGAACCCTTCTTGTATATAAGATTCCTTATACATATCCATTTTCCTGGTAGGTTTCTGTACTTTTTGCTGATCTTTTATTGCTGCCCATATGCCATCTGATCTTCTGCCAGCACCTCAATATCCCTGTTCTCAAAAGATTTGTCATGGATTTATTCTGAAATACAATATTTCAATGCTCAAATATGGTAAGATATTCAGCCCAATGTATATATAGCAAAAAGGTTTTGAAAAATGTGGTGTTCCAATAAGTGGTTTTACATTTCCATTTACTATGTGAGTATTTTCCCATTAAATTATTGAGATAATACTCTGGGAAAGAGAAATCACAGTGTTTTAGAGAATCATCTCCTGCATCTAGTGGAAATAGCACATCTGCATTATAAAGTTGTACACAGTACTATATGACATAATTTTCCAATGTCCTGGAAGAGAGTCATGAAAGCCACTTACCAAGAGCAAGCTCATATTTTCTCCAGAGTAGATTACATGAAATACATGTAGAAAACAGAGTAAGGAGGGATTGTATAGCAGTGCCATTAAAACAGTCAAAAAACCCCCACCGATCCTGCAGTTGAATCTGGGTAGTCATACACGTGAGCAAGGCCAAGACCAGTTTCTCCCAAAAAGCCTGATCAAAATTCACTAATAAAATCAGACAAAACAATATTAGCTTTTAAAGAGTTTGACAGTACAGTAAGAAGACCATTGAAAATATCCTGCATACCTGCATAAGCATCAAGATAAAGAAGGAAGTTATCCATCAAGTCCCTCTGATAAATGGTCCCCTACACAAATGTAAATTTTAATGTACATGTAAGTACTGTTGGCAAAACTCACAGATTCCATACAAGAAAAGTCACTGCAAAGTCTGAAAAAAAAAATTCTATAACTTGAAAAAAAAGATCAAAGTTAGAGCATTTTCTAATGGTTTGCTACATAATAGACTCTGCCAATAAATTCTGGTTTTAGGAACAGCAAAATGCACTCCAGTTCCTGAGATAAACTACAGATTAACTGTGAAGCTTTACTAGACCGTACCACACTCTTTCTCACCTTCTCTCACACACTGCAAACAAGGTCTGACCTGAAGTTTCTATTAAACTTAAAAGCCAGCAAAGCAGGCCAAAGATCAAAACATTCAAATTCTCTTCTCTGCTGTAAAAACAAGAGACTAGCAACTTAAGTCAGAGACATAGACTTTAGTCACAGTCTGTCAAAACGATTTCCAGACAGGCAGTTGCTTTAAATTAACTGCACCTGCATCCTCTAAATTAATCTTAATTCTTTGTTCTTATCCTGTTTCCGTTGACAACTATGCTCTTATTCACCCCTGCTGTTTAAGAAAGCATGAGTTCAATATCCTAGGCTCAACGTTTTTAAAAGGCTGCGAGTGACCTGACAGCTCAGCACGTCTCTGATCGAACCATCAATGCGCTTCGTCATTACTAGCCATATGGTCAGTTCCTAACTTAGCATTAATTTTGTGCTCCATCTTCTGTAAAACCGCTGGAAGATCCAGAACAGAAGAAATAATATAATGAGGTACGGGGGAAGTATCTACGGGGGTTGTCATCGCTTTGTTTAACCAGACAGTCGCTTTCAAGCCAGCGTTCAGGCCTCCTTGGATATCTGTGTCTAGGGAGTCACCGACCATCACGCACTCCGCGGGCTGCACCCCGAGCAGGTCGCAGCAGTAGTGGAAGATGGACGGGGCCGGCTTCTCCTCCTTCTGCTCCCCGCCCACCACGATGGCATCGAAGTAGGGCTGGCAGGCGCAGGCTTCGATCTTCTCCCTCTGCGTCTGCTTGTCGCCGTTGGTGAGGAGCAGCAGGCGCACCCCCTTGCGCAGCTCGGTGAGCATCCCCCGCGTGTCCTCGGCCAGGGTCAGGTGCTGCAGGCGGGTGGTTTTCCACAAGAAGTAGCACTCGGCGGCCAGGTTGCGGTTGGCCTCGCCGCCGATGGTCTCCTGGATCGCCTCCTCCCAGTGCGAGATCCGCAGGTCGGTGATGCACATCTTGGCCGGGTCGTGGCACTCCTTGAGGAGCTTCGCCTGGACCTTATCGCAAATGAGCCGGGCCTCCCCTTCGCCGTAGTGGTGCTTGGACTGCAGGGCGCTGATCACCTGGAACAAAGGAAGAGGCCGTCACCGCGGCGCCGGCCGCTCCCGCTCCCGACCCCGGGCGCGGCGCGGGGGACACGCAAGGGCCGTACCTCCTCGATGGCGCGTCGCCCGGCCGCCGCCGTGTCCACCAGCGTGTTGTCCAAGTCGAAGAACACCGCCTTGACGCCGTGCACCCCCATGGCGCCGCCCCTGCGCCGCGACCCAGGGCGGCGGGGAGCGCCCGCACCGCCGCCACCGCAGACCCGCCGAAGCCGGGCGGGGGACAGGCCACGCCCCCAACGTGGGGCGGGCGGGGCTTGCGTAGACCACGCCCCTCCACGCGAAGGGGCGTGGCCTATGTAGGGCATGACCGCCTAATGCAACAGGCCGGCGAGACCCAGCACCGCCCTGAGAGGGCGGTGCTGGGTCTCGCCGGCCTGATGCATTAGGAGGCCTCTCTCTTGGGCCCCGCCCCTTCCGCCCCTCCTATCGCCCCCGCCCCTCCCGTGACGTCACGGCCCGCGGGGCGTAGGGAGGGGCTGCGGGCGGGGGAGGCGGGGGATGGGAAGCTTACTTAAGTAAATTTGAGCATGACGCTAATGTGGGAGGAGGTGTGGGTCTGCTGGAGGGCAGGGAGGTTCTGCAAAGGGATCTGAACGGGCTGGACCACTGGGCTGAGTCCAATGGGATGAGGTTTAACACGGCCAAAGGCCGGGTCCTGCACTTGAGGCACAACAACCCTGTGCAGAGCTACAGACTGGGAGAAGTCTGTCTAGAAAGCTGCCTGGAGGACAAGGACTTGGCGGTGTTGGTTGACAGTCGATTGAACATGAGCCAGCAGTGTGCCCAGGTGGCCAAGAAGGCCAATGGCATCTTGGCTTGTATCAGAAATGGTGTGACCAGCAGGTCCAGGCAGGTTATTCTCCCTCTGTACTCAGCACTGGTGAGACCGCACCTCGAATAGAATCATAGAATCATAGAACAACCAGGTTGGAAGGGACCCATCGGATCTTCTAGTCAAACCATTCCTATCTAACACTAAACCAAGTCCCTCAAGACCTCATCCACCCGTGACTCAACCACCTCCCTGGTCAGCCTATTCCAATGCCCAGTGACCCTCTGTGTGAAAAACTTCCTCCTAATCTCCAGCCTAAATCTCCCCCGGCAGAGCTCGAGGCCATTCCCTCTTGTCCTGTCCCCTGTCGCTTGGGAGAAGAGGCCAGCTCCCTCCTCTCTACAACCTCTCTTTAGTAGAGAGTAATGAGGTCTCCTCTCAGCCTCCTCTTCTCCAGGCTAAACAACCCCAGCTCTCTCAGCCGCTCCTCATAGGTTCTGTTCTCCAGCCCCTTCACCAGCCTCGTTGCTCTTGTCTGGACTTGCTCAGTTGGGCACTGGCACAGGCTACCCAGGGAGGTGGTTGAGTTACCTTCCCTGGAGGTGTTTAAAAGAAGGGTGGATGAGGTGCTGAGGGCCGTGGTTTAGTGGTTGATAGGAATTGTTGGACTTTATGATCCTGGAGGTCTTTCCAACCTAGTGATTCCATGATTCTGAGCACCCACCCTGCCCCATCCCTCTGCGGGGAACATGCTTTCCAGTACTTGGATCATAGGTTCATAGAATCATTACAGTTGGAAAAGACCTCTAAGGTCAAGTGCAACCGGCAGCCCAACAGCACTGTGTGTACTAAACCATGTCCTCAAGCACTATGTCCGCATTCTTGTCCAATGCCTCCAGGGAAGGTGACTCCACCACCTCCCTGGGCAGCCTGTGCCATGGCTTCACCACTCCTTCCATAAAGAACTTTTTTCTGATAATCTAAACCTCCCCTGGTGCAGCTTAAGGCCATTCCCTCTTGTCTTATCCCTTGTTACTTGGGAGAAGAGACCAGCGCCCACCTCACTACACCCTCCTTTCATTTAGGCAGTTGTGGAGAGTGATAAGGTCTCCCTTGAGCCTCCTTTTCTCCAGGCTAAACAACCCCGTTTCCCTCAGCCGTTCATAACCCTTGTTCTCCAGCCCCTTCACCAGCTTTACTGCCCTCCTCTGGACACGATCCAGAACATCAATGTCCTTCTTGTAGTGAAGGGCCCAAAACTGAACACAGTATTTGATGTGCAGCCTCACCAGCACCAAATATGCACATATCCCTGTTCCTGCTGGCCACACCATTTCTGATGCAAACCAGGATGCTCTTGACCTTCTTGACCACCTGAACACATTGATGGCTCACATTCAGTCAGCTGTCAGCCAGCACTCCTCTTCCGCCAGGCAGCTTTCCAGCCACAGTTTCCTAAGCCCTTAGTGCTGCATGGCCCCAGTGAGGCCAGTGGAGCCTGGCATGATCGGGTGGCCCTGCCATTAGGAGAGGGTTACAATCATGCAGGGTCCTGAAGTAGGGCTGTGAAGAGACCCCTATGGGGTCCCTGGGGAGAAGTGTCAAGAGGGGAGCTCCTGTGCCCAGCCCAGCCACACCATGTCCTGTATGTCAGTCGCTGTGCAGTACGCAAGGGGAAGGTGAGCAGAGGAGGAGTCAACAGACAGGGAAGGGACAGAGGAGCAGGAGCTGTTTCCCCACCAGTCCTGTATCCTGAAGCTGCATCAGAAGTGTGACCAGTAGCTTGAGAGAGATGATTCTACCCCTCTACTCTACTCACTTGGAGTACTGCGTTCAGTTCTGGAGTCCTCAACACAGAAAAGACATATATCTGTAAGAGCAAGTCCAGAGGAGGGCCACAAAGATGATCAGAGGAATGGAGCACCTCCCATATGAGGACAGGCTGAGAGAGTTAAAGTTGTTCAACCTGTAGAAAAGAAGGCTATGGGAAGACCTAAAAGCAGCCTTCCAGTACTTAAAGGAGGCCTACAAGAAAGCTGTGTAGGGGCTCTTTATCAGGGAGTGCATGGATAGGATAAGAGGTTATGGTATTAAATAGAAAGATGGGAGATTTAGGTTAGATATTAGGAAGAAACTTTTTACTGTGAGGGTGGCGAGGCACTGGAACAGGTTGCCTAAAGAAATCATGGATGCCCCATCCCTGGGGATGTTCAAGACCAGCTTGAGTGAGGCTTTCAGCAACCTGATCTAGTGGAAGGTGTCCCTACCCATGGGGGCGGGGGTGCAGACTGTAGAACTGGATGGTCTTTAAGGTCCCTTCCAACCCAAACCATTCTATAATACTAGGTCCTGGTACCACCACTGTCCCTTCAGGAATGGCAGTGGGGCATCCCCGCACTTGTCCTGCTTGCTTCTGCTGGTGGTGCCAGCAGTTCCACTCCCTGTGACTCACTGCCTTACTGCTGCTGTAACCTACAGGCGTCGTCACTCTTAGGAAACATCACCAGGAAGTTCTTTTCCCAATGTCCCTGTGTGGCAGCCAGGGACACCCTGTTCTGTAGGTTTGTACTCCAGAGCATTCCTAGAACAGGCATTGGTGAACAGGGACCTCCGTGGTAGGAGATGAGCTTTGATTTGGTGTCTGAGCCCAGCATCTTTCCCACTTCTGCTGTTGTATTCTGGAGCATGTCCTCCTGCAGGGTCACCTGCAGGAAAAGCAATCCATAAAACGCTTTGCAGCACCAGGATGATTTGGTTGTGATAAAGTCAAGGCCAATAACTCCAGTGTATATACTTCAGTATTTGGAGCACTGGTACGATACTCAGATATTTGCAGTTCCAAACACTGAAATTTTCTAGAGCAAATGAAACTGAAAGGCATTCAGATAAAGGCCTGGCAGACCTGACAGAACAAGTTTTACAGGTGCACGTACCAACTGCTGTTTCTGAATTCATCATTTTGCCTGAGGTGAAGATTAACATCAGATTGCATTGTTCAAGTAATATTCTTACTGTTCTTTAATAGCATGCTTTGATAAACACAGTATCTTTTGCACCCGCCAGCAAGCAGGTTTTATTGATTTGATTTCTTTTAATACTGCTAAAGTTGATTAGATATTAATAGTTAAGCACAATTCATGAAACTGGACCAAACTTTGTATCTTACCAGAGAAACTGGAAGTTCACCTTAGGTGCCTTTCAGTTTGAATAACTACACCAAAACAATTGTGGCAAAGAGCCTGGCATATGGCAAGTAAACCTATAGAAGGCAGACATTTAAAGAGAGGGAGAGATGCTGAGAAGAAACAACCATGGCCAAGGATCCTATAGTTAAGGAAAGAGGAGTGCTAATAAAATTGCTCTAGTTGTCTTGTAATAAAATGTGCTATTTTGTATGTTAATATGAAAAAAATGTTAAGTCATGTGGATTTCACCTGCCTCTATGGAATTACTGTTTTTCAGAATTTACACAGAAGAGTGATTAAAAACAGTGGAGTTTCTAGGATTTGCTCAGCTTAAGAAGTCAACTGTTTCAGACAGGCCGACCTTCCAGTCAGTGAGTGGCAGATCCTATGAAAAAAAAAAAAAAAGGGTACATCCTTTCCAAAAAGTACATTTACATAGAAGTAATCTTTGTGCTTTCTCTGACTGTTTATCAATGAGGCCATGATGGGAAAATAAATGTCTTAAAAGAATTCGTAAGATATTTGTCTTTAGCAGAGGCTTTCAGGTACAGAATTGAAGCAGCTAAACCATGGATTATAATTATATTTTAAACTTATTATTTTATTTTTCTCATCAACTGACTGTGCTTGGAAAACTGACGTTCACTTCAGTGTAGGACTAAAACTGCAAAATATGCTCTGGTGTATACTTCTAAGTCACCACTTCTGTTTTTTAACGCTAAAAGTTGTTTAGCTTCAGACAGACGTTTGTCCTATTGTATTTATACGAACCCTGTGATTAGTAAGTAAGGCTGCCAGTCATGGTAGCTTTTCCTACCTGGATTTCAGCATGTGTGATCTGTGTGCAGCCTTACACTATGTGCAGTACTTTCTCATTGTTTTTTAATTAGAGCCAGGAAGAGAATAGTGATCAGAAACCTGAATAGAAGCCAAGTTGAAACATGAGATTAATTACACATTCTAGAAGTGATAATCTAACAATTTCATTTTTGTATCTTGAAATAAGGTCCATACATAGAATTATGGAATTGCTTTAGGTGGGTTTTAACAAGGAAGGTTGTCAAGAACGTTTTCGAAGAAAACCTGTTTTGTCCATACATATGGAAATAATAATTTGTGGATTATTTGACTCATATAACGGTGTGTCTTTTTTTCTACAGGATTATTACATTTAGAAATTCAGCATTTTGGACACCCTGCTGTTTTGGGTTTTTTTCTACATCCCTTTAGTGGCTGAACAGATTCCTCCTCTGTTGTGTCAGCACTATGGGAGAGCAGGTGTGCTTCCCGGATGCCAGTAGGTGCCCAAGTCACTTCCTTATGCTAAGGCTGAGACCTAAAGTTTACTGCTATTTTCTTTTTCTCTGCTATAGCTGGCTGGTTTCTGCTGGAGAGTGATCTTGCGGGAGTGGGAATCAAAGCACAGTGCAATAGGTTATGTATCTGGAAGATCAGGAGTAGATGAGTACACAGTGAAACACATATGATCCATACTTATAGCCTCTGGAAACTGAACTTGGAGATTTATTTTCTTTCCTGCTTCTCCAGAATATATTACTAATTTGATGGGTGATATTTTTTTCTTTATTTCAGTAAGAGATTTACTATGAAGTTCCTTAAAGTTCAGTGTCTTACTAGAAGCGGCTGAGGGAGCTGGGGTTGTTTAGCCTGGAGAAGAGGAGGCTGAGGGGAGACCTCATTGCTCTCTACAACTACCTGAAAGGAGGTTGTGGAGAGGAGGGTGCTGGCCTCTTCTCCCAAGTGATGGGGGACAGGACAAAGGGGAATGATGTCAGGCTGTGCCAGGGGAGGTTCAGACTGGATATCAGGAAAAAGATTTTCACAGAAAGGGTCATTGGGCACTGGAACAGGCTGCCCAGGGAGGTGGGTGAGTCACCTTCCCTGGAGGTGTTTAAAAGATGGGTCGACGAGGTGCTAAGGGACATGGTTTAGTGGCGGATAGGAATGGTTGGACTTGATGATCCTACAGGTCTTTTCCAACCTAGTGATTCTATGATTCTATGAAAAAGCGAGTGAGTGTAGTAATGCAGTGAAACAATAAGATGCAATCAAATAATATCCCCAGCCGGAAAGATCATAACTGGATTGAAAATTCAAAATGTGTTGTAGGAAATACTTTTTGGACATGCCTTAACTATCATTTGGGATTCGTTTCTCTGGGAGGTCGCTGAGGTTGAGATCATTGCAGTACTGCAGATGAGCACCAAGCACATTTGAAGCCGTAATTATAGAATCATAGAATCATAGAACAACCAGGTTGGAAGGGACCCATCGGATCTTCTGGTCCAACTATTCCTGTCTAACACTAAACCATGTCCCTCAAGATCTCATCCACCCGTGTCTTAAATACCTCCAGGGAAGGGGAATCAACCACCTCCCTGGGCAGCCTATTCCAATGCCCAATGACCCTTTCTGTGAAAAATCTCCTTCTGATCTCCAGCCTAAATCTCCCCTGGTGGAGCTTGAGGCCATTCCCTCTCGTCCTGTCCCCTGTCACTTGGGAGAAGAGGCCAGCTCCCTCCTCTCTACAACCTCCTTTCAGGTACTTGTAGAGAGCAATGAGGTTTCCTCTCAGCCTCCTCTTCTCCAGGCTAAACAACCCCAGCTCTCTCAGCCACTCCTCATAGGGCCTGTTCTCCAGCCCCTTCACCAGCCTCGTCGCTCTTCTCTGGACTTGCTCCAGAGCCTCAACATCCTTCTTGTGGTGAGGGGCCCAGAACTGGACACAGTATTCAAGGAGCGGCCTCACCAGGATTCAAGGAGCGGCCTCTGTTGCACTTTCTAAAGGATACGAGTGTCGAGTCAGAGAGGGAAAAAATACTGGGATGCCTTTGGGAAAAGCCGGGGTCGCCCCTGCTCTCACGGAGATGAGCTGCGGTGCGCGCGTTGTAGAAGGAAAGGGTAGCAGTACTGGGCATCCCTGAGCAGCGCTGCGTTAGCCAAGCATCTCTCGGGCTTTCGGTTTCGATTCCAACCGAGGTGTTGGACTGTGGGAAAAGAAACAGGGGCGGTGCCTGGGGGTGCTGCTCCACCGCCGCGGCTGCCGGGACACCGAGGGACCCAGCCTGCCCGGTACGTGCCGCAGCCCGAGGTTCGGGAACGTGTGTCTGTGTCCGTCTGTCCGTGACTGTCCGCTAAAGAGTCGGTTCTAAATCTGTACGGGGAAGCGCTAAGGATTGCTTCGCGCGCGGTTTGGGGGATTAATTCAGCCTTTTCCTGCCAAGAAAGCCCTGATCGCTAGATTCTCTTCTCTGCTTTCTAAATGGCTCTTCAGAACTAATGACAGATCGACCCCTTGAATTAGAAATTGGAAGGAGGTTGTGGAGAGGAGGGAGCTGGCCTCTTCTCCCAGGTGGCAGTGGACAGGACAAGAGGGAATGGAGACAAGCTCCACAAGGGGAGCTTTGAGAAGAGGAGGCTGAGAGGAGACCTCATTACTCTCTACAAGTACCTGAAAGGAGGTTGTAGAGAGGAGGGAGCAGGCCTCTTCTCCCAGGTTACAGGGGACAGGACAAGAGGGAATGGCCTCAAGCTCCACCAGGGGAGATTTAGGCTGGAGATTAGGAGGAGGTTTTTTACAGAAAGGGTCATTGGGCATTGGAATAGGCTGCCCATGGAGGTGGTTGATTCCCCTTCCCTGGAGGTGTTTAAGGCACGGGTGGATGAGGTCTTGAGGGACTTGGTTTAGTGTTAGATAGGAATGGTTGGACTAGAAGATCCGATGGGTCCCTTCCAACCTGGTTGTTCTATGATTCTATGATTCTAAAGTATCTCTTTTATTGTGGACTAAAGTCAGCAAAGCAAGGCACTGGAAACATGTCTGGGGCAAGGCTGCATCTACCCAGCGGCTCCCCAGGTCCAGGCTTCCCAGGTCCAGGCTCCCCATCCCTTTTATACATTTCTTCTTGGCACAAAATCAGTTACATTTGGGTGGGAAAAGTTGTTGCTCCTCTGTCCCCCATCAGCATGTGCTGGTGGGGGGTGGTCTTGCCACATCTTGAAGACGGGGGTGGGGGACAAGTAGAACTGCAGAACAGGTGAGCTGGCGCCACCAAAGAAAGAAGACATGCCACCCCGTGACTTAAGCATTTGTCCTAAACTCAGGTACAGTGATCAGGACCAATACATTTGGATCTTCACCCCCATTGACAACACCCCCACCCCCCACATCCTTTATTCAAGCCAAAACTCTGTTTATTATAGTTTTCTGTGAATTCTATTTTACTGGCACTGGTTTGCTGTTCTATATCACGACCGAGGTCTGCCAGGATTAGAGGCTGTCTCAGTATTCAGCCTGGAGTAACAGACATGTCTTTTCATGCAGCTTTGCAGAACATTTTTGAGATTGTGCGAAAATGGAACGTGAGTGTATGAAGCTGCTCAACCAATACTGTCAAAAGCAGAAATTGACACTGGTTTATGCTGATGTCAAGATGACCGGTCCATCTCATGATCCTGAGTAAGTTTACTGTGCATATCAATAATCATTAGGACTCTTCCTGCAGTGAATGGACTTAGTAAAGTTTACAGTCGTAAAAGTTAATTTGATGAAAGTGTATACGTGGCAGGAAAGCTGGTTGGAGCCATAAACTGAGAGGTAGGTGAGTGGGGAGGATGTAATGTGGTAGAGTTTGAGGAGAAAACAGTACATAGTGTCTGGCTGCAGTGATAAGTGCTATAAACCTCTTTTGGTGCCCTTCTGATACTCTTTCTTAGTGCCCTTTCTGCTAACAGTTTGCACTGGCCACTGCTGGTCCTCAGATGGCTCCCTAGCTCTTTTGTGTTGGGTCCCATCTCATAAGTCCTCCTGCAGTTATCTGAGGCATGATGCAGAGACACCTCCTGACCTCTTCTGATTTTGGTGCTGTAGCTACTTCCATTACAATGTCTGGCAGGGTCAGAGCTGAATGTAATGTAAGATGGTGAAGAGCCCAGGCTGGCTCTGTCCTAAATGACTGTGAGCTTTCTTGGGCTGGGAATGCATCATGGCTACAACCAGGACAGTCCTGCCTAAACCTGTCAAATCTGAGCAGTACTTACTAACTTGGGGTCTGTGGTGAATAAGCATGATTATACATTTGGGACCAACTCACGTAACACTCATTCAAATAATCCTCAACTCAGGTCTAACTCATGAGTCATTTAGATTCAGAGTGCAGATTTCCTCAGGATGCTTAAATGGTAAATTTTGGAGGCAAAGTCAAAGCTGAATGTGAGTAGTATTCAGTGCTTAGATATGGGTTTGCAGAGAAACCCTTTCCAAAGAATGATCTTTCTTTCATGCTCTTTTTGTATGCAGTTTCCTGCAAGTAGAGTACGTGGCACGTGGCAGACGGCCTTGCCTTACTGTTCACCTCCTTAAGATCTCTCATGAGTGCTTGCTTACACAATGACTGCAAGCACTATTCTGCATCTGCATTGTTTTCTACTCAAACATTTCATTAATGAGAAGTGGAGAATGAAGTTGGAATAATGAAAGAAGTGAATTCCTGAAGTCATTCCACAGTATGAGACAAATTGTCCCACAGAGAAACTAATGGTGTTATACATAGACTGTTTATTTGTATGAGTCTATCTTGGTTAGTATGAACTTGAGTATCTATGTGCTCCGCTGCAGTTTGAAATATTGCCATACCCTGAGGTTAGTAATAATGGTCACTTTACCTTGATGCAAGTCTATGGTGCTGTTAAAAGCAGAAATCTAGTTGTTGATTTCTCCTCTGTTGCCTTTTGTGCAAAGGCAGTAGCAGAAACATTAGGGATTTTGCAGCTGCAGGACAAGTTGGATCTGGCTAAGAACTGGTTTGGCTGAAAACCAACCATATATTATTAGTTCATGGTGGGTTGACCCCAGCTGGCAGTGAAACCCCCAGCCAGCTGCTCACTCACTTCCACACAGTGGGACAGGGGAGTGAATCAGAAAGGGGCAAGGGAGAAAAACTTGTGGATCAAGATAAAGGCAGTGTCACAAGTGAAGCAAAGCTGTATGTGCAACCAAAACAAAATAAGGAATTCATTACTTCCCATTGGCAGGTATATATTTCACCATTTCCAGGAAAGCAGGGCTTCATCATGTATAGTAGTTACTTGGGAAGACAAAGATTGTAACCCCAAATGTCCCCTCTTCCTCCTTTTTCCCTCCAGCTTTTATTGCTGAATGTGACGCCATATGGCATGGAATATCCCACTGGCCAGCTTTCCTGGTTTGGCCCCTTCCCAGCTTTGCAGTCCCTCCCAGCCTACTCGCTGGGAGGCCAGAGTGAGTTAAAAGAAAAGGCTTTGATGCTCTGCAAAAACTGCTCAGCAATAGATAAAACATTATGTTACCAATGTGGTTTTAGCCCCAAATTCACAACATAGCATCATACCAGCTGCCATGAAGAAAGTTAAGTCCAACCCAGCCAGTCAGTCCTGAGCTGCATCAGTTCCCTGCTCTGACTCATGTTTTTGCTATACAGAAAGTTAAGTCCATCTACAGTTGTACAGTAGAGGGAAAAGGGATCAGCAGTTGAGTGGGGAAGGGCAGGACTTGGGCGTTTTTTGGAGGGACCGCCTTTAAAATCATCTTTCATGAAGCATCAGACACATTTTTTCACTTGCTCAATAGTTTATTTAGCAGTGTATCGAAGGTGAGTGTCATATTATGTCAGGTATAGAACCATGAAATCAAGATTAGCTAATCTTTCCTCTCCACATTGTTTTGCAGTGCTGAGATATGTCCTAGTTTTAGGGCTTCACAACCTTGTCTGTAACAATGCTGACCTTATGCATTCTTTTGCTTTTAAAAAATTAAATACCTTTGTTTTTTAAAAGCAGTTAAGCATTTAAAAATGCTGTTAGAAATAATGAAGTACACGTGCTTGTGAGTAGGGAGGAAACATTTTAAAATATTTCTACTAAAGAATTACGATAGTCAGGAGTTGGATATAATAAAAACATATGAACACTTAAATACCCTCACAGATAACTTGCAGTGCTTTGCAAAAAGGAAGTTGAATCAACAATGGTTATTAAGTATATTGAGATAAAGTGTAACAATGTTGTATTCATTACAGGTTCACAGTTGTGGTTAAAATAGATGGGGTAGAATACGGCACAGGCACTGGTAAAAATAAGAAGGAAGCAAGAGCAGAAGCAGCAGAAAAAACCTGGGAAATGATTGAGAAAGAGGTGAGTGAACTGTAGGATTTAATTAATTATTACAATTTTTTTTTGCTAGTAAAGGTTGAAGATGAATCTCTAAAATTTGCCAACAATGTGATTGTTCTCTTTAATTCGGAAGTGCTTCTAATAATCTATTAAAGTTGTCTTTGTTCTAGCCTATTCAGTACTTTTCTCCTTTTTACCACTGAACTATTTTCCTTATTGTTCTACTAGAGGGTTGGTATGTATATTGAGAGTGTTTCCTCCTCTGCTGTTATAGGAGGATGTGGGAATGTACTTGCCTTTGTCAAGTTGCCTTGGTATATCCAGTGCTCCTTTTTCATCTTAACAACTGTTAAATAATTTGTTGCCTTCAAAACATTCAGTGTTTTTGTTGTCACTCTGCTTATAAAGTTGCTTACTTGCGCTTTACGTGACTCATCTTTGTTTCTTTGTCATATTCTTCATGATATAGTTGATTCTATACTCTTTTTCCTTCCTTGATTTAGATTAGATTTGGATTTTGCTCCTATATTTTCTACTATGCATTTTGTGGCAGCTGTTCTTTGTTTTTGTTTTTGACTCTGAATGCTTCTTAACCCCTTTTGAGTGAAACCTGCCCTTAATGTGTTTCCATGTACTTTTTACTGTCACCACCATTAAAGCAGTTGCTGCATGTTTGCTAATATATTATTAATGCTGCTTAATTATGGGACAGCTGAAAAGTCCTGATTTCCTCTCTTGTAATTGACTCTATTAACGCAAAACTGGGATTTCTTTAAAATACTTTGAAATGCTGACAAACTTTGGAGCTGCGTTACATCTTGTACACTTTTTATCTTAATCTATTTATTAAGCTTAAGATTTTGAGTTATGTTTTGTTTGTTTTATAGCTAGAGAGTCCTTCAAATATGCAAGCTGCAGAATTAGTGACAAGTCCAGTGACCTTACCACCTGTACCAGGCAATGACTACGTCAGCCGACTAAATATATTTTCACAAAGGACGCGGACATCAGTTCAATATTCTAAGAAACAGTGTTCTGGAGGTGCCCATGCTCCCATGTAAGATGTGCTTTGTCTTCATACTTGCTCTTAATACTTCTTTTTATTTACTAATGCTGTCATTAGTTACCCTGAGTAGTGTTGTATGAATCTTCAGAAATAAAATAAATATTTGGAAGTAGTCTGGAGAGAATCCAGTGGAGGGCCATTAAGGCGGCTAAGGAGGGTACAGCCTAGGAGGAGAGGCTAAAAGGATTGAGTTTGTTTAGCCAGGAGAAGAGATAGCATGGTGATATAAAATGGTAGACAGTGTTGACAAATTGTCAGTTACCTTGGTCGTAGCTTTGGCACCTTTTGTCAGCCTCTTGGCATGTACTTTGGAGACCCTTAGAAACCAAGTGCCAAAGAGAACCTGGTTTTTGGTATGCATTGCAGTTGGTGAGTTGTAGAGACGTTCTAGTTAAGGACAGCTGAATTATGATAAAGAATATCTACATATTTTAACCCTCTTGATGATGACTACTGGAAAACTTCTCTCTGCCCCTGCAAATCAGTTGTTTTAAAATCTAAACTGCAAGTTCTTTGTGATTGCAGGTGCATAAGACATGATGCTTTGAGGAGCTCTATCTTACAAAGTGCCAAATATTCACTTTCTGTAAAGTGGTTATCTTGAAGGCATGTCCAATTAGTTATCTGCCATTACTAATTAGATTAAACATATATTGGATGCATTGCCCTGAATATGTATATTTGAGATTTCCATTCTATAATGTCAATTGACTGTGGTGCTTAGAATCATTAAGTTAAAACTTGTCATATGGGATATACAACTTCATTCCCTGTTGTGTTTTACAGGTTTTCTTTTCACTGTATAATTAGTGGCACTGTATATGGAATTGGCACTGGACCTTCTGTAGCTGCTGCAAAACAAGCTGCTGCAAAAGAGGCGTATGAGAAGCTAGATGAGGAAGGCTCTCTCACAGTACGTACTGTATTTAGCCTTAAGACAGCAGCTTGATTCTTGTATCTTCAATCTTTGAACAGATTTCCTTATTGTATTTACAAGCATATTCCATTAATTCCACTTAAAGCAATCCTTATTTTAGTAGGTTAGTTGGGCTACAGAATTCTGTAGGTAAAATTTATATTGTGTTTCTGAATTCAGGTGCTGGACTCAAAAAAAATCTCACTTCTGATACCTCTGTATATTTCAGAATATGGTCTGATGTATTCTCAGTCCAGGATGCACATATATTAAAAACTTCTGAATATTGACTACTCTAATATACTGGTTGTTTCCCGTATGAGGTGGTGTCACAGAAATGTCTTACTGCCTTCTATTGGATCAAGAATCTATTGTGAAATGTGAGAAAGACAAAATCAGGAGTGAGAATCAACAGGACTTGCTTGCTGCAGTGTTCCAAGTCAGGGTCTAATAAAGCAGTTGCTAATGCCATCCTCTGGAGAGCAGAGCTGTTTTCTTCATGTTGGCAATTGTATTTCCATATGTACAAAAAATTATCTGAATTCTAATAGAGATCCAAACCCACTTCTGAAATGCACAGAATAGTACATACGAACTAACTGAAACAAAGTGTAGTTTAAAGGGAAGGAAGACAGTATGAGGGAGGAAATAATTATTTTTACTTAAAGTACTTTCTTCTATTATTTGACTGTGTACAGTGAATTTTAAAAGATTCTTTTATTGTTGTTTTGTTAACCATGTAATTAATGGCCTGTTATAGCCATGGGATCCTTCCTTAACGCTGTTCTGTGTTGCAAACACATGGGGCTTTGCATTTTAATCTGGCAGTCTGAAATGTATTACCTCAAGCAGAACCTGTGTAGCAATTATTCTAAATTTGGGGTGGGCTGCTTTGGTTTGGTTTTAATTTTTATTAATGCCCAGCAATGTCTGTGTAACAAACAAAATGGAAGTAGCAAAAAAGCAGTAAAGTTCCAGTACACCTGAATTTTAGAAAAGGGGTTTGCTTGTTGGCTACCATCAAGATGTAAACCCATAATTTTTTTTTTACTTTTTCTCAGTTTATGGTCTGTAACAATTGCAGGTGTTGCATTTATTATTACATTGATGCTCTTATGACATAGAGGGGAAAAAGGAATGGGTGGGAAGAACCTCTACTAAATATTTAGGATTAATTTTTTTAGTTGATCCTGATTTAGTAATCCATGTTTTGCACGGTTTTTGCACTGAAGACATTGAATGTCTTTTTGCGCAGACTTAGATTTTCAGTTCTGCTGATTACATACACCAAAGCCTACATGTATCTCATTCTCCACATAGACAATTGCATATGCAGCGAACAATGAAAATATATACTTTTAAGAACTGTTACTCTTACCTAGATTTTTTAATAGATCTTAGACTCGACCTCTGCAAACATGTCTATATAGTTTCAATATGAGTAGGGAAAACACCATGACAGGCTACTGTGTTTCACTCCTCTTGATGGAAGTTAGGAAGATACGTTTCTTTTACAGGTCTTTGAATGTTCAGTGCAGTTAACAGCTTCCACTTAGGACCTTGTAATCTTCCCTCCCCTCTCTTTGAATGGCATCTTTTGCACTAGGGATTTTTTTATATGATCATGTTAACAATTCTTGTTTGGTTTGTTTTGGTTTTTTTTCAGATGGGAAGTGAAAAATCTAACAGCAATTTTACATTTAGTGAACATAGTAATTTCTCTCAAGCACCAATTCAGTCTGACTCAGAGTAAGTTGGGTTCACAGATAATGTGATAACAAAATGTACACACTAATTTTAGAGGGTCATGTGATCTGGTTCTAAATAAATTCTGTCATAGATTCTTTACTGCAGTACTTTGAGTTTATACTTATTAGACTTCAGAAGAAAATTTGTAATTATACAACTATCTGAGTCCTTACAGATTAGCTTATGATGATTTTAGAGCTTTCCAATGGATTTCTATTTTGCCCTGAGATCTTCTTTCAGAAGATGTGATGTAAACAGAATAACCTACTCAATTCAGCTGCATTGTTTCACACCAATTTAACACTCATTTTCCTATACTCTTGTGAACTCATTATAATTCAGTTTCAGTACTTTTTTGTGCTCCACATTCTGCTTGCTTCTGAATTTTTTTTAATTTTCCATTCTCCATAAATCTTCACTTCCACCAAAGTGAAAATTTGCTTAGTGAAAAAAAATGAACACGCATAAAGTTTCATTGGCAATTTGGGAACTCTACGTCAAGCCCTTTGTGTCCAGCAGTTAATCTGACTGTAGTGTCACTATCACTTCTTTTGTTCTTTGTGTGATTGTAAACAAACTGATACATACAATGCTAGGGGTGGCTGCTCTGCATTGAAATAAACCTCTGTATTTAAACTATTTAATTAAAGGATATAATAGAATATGTATTATATCACCTATATATACAAACAATTTCATATATCGTATCATAGAATAGTATGTTACAAAATGTTATTTAGTTTTTTATCTCTCCAGCATAAAGTTTTGTAGTTTAAATCAGTCATGACTGTTATTGCTTTGTCAGGTTTTGCTTTTTAAAACTGTGTATTTGTTTTATGCTTCCTTTTTTCTTGTGGTAGTAATTTTATTTATGATTATGTTACTTTCACCTAAAACTAGTCTATTATTTTTTCAACAGTAGCAGTAATTGCATTGAAGACTCAGCTGAAACATTGCTAGAAAAAAAGAAAGAAATGTTGGTATGTGCAAAACCTTCACCTTCTTTGGTAATATGAAAATAAGTCTTCCTCACAATTATATTTTAGACCCTGAATAAAGCAAGCTTCTTGTCAGCATTGCAACAGATTGCTCCTTTATCTACATATCACTAGAAAACTTATGTGCATTTTTCCTAAGAATATTCAGTATTTTCTTACTGTTAACTATTAGTCTGTAGACCCAGTTCATAAACTGTTGGCCAAATGGGCAGTACTCCCAAGACAGGGGCTCAAACTGAGCTTGTATTATTCTGTAGGAAGAATGATGATGTTATACATAGTGAAAAATTTTAAGCTAAGATATGGCTTCTTACTACATTATCTGTATAAGGAATGAACACATTTGTAGACAAGTCCTAGTTATGTTCTCAGGCACATTTTAAAGTTATTACAGTGAAAATTTTCCAGATACCTCAATTTGGCTTTTTTTTTTCCTTGTAGAGAAACGCACAAAGTTCTGCCCTGAAAAGTATAAGGTATGTGTTTATTTCTAGCTTGCCATCTCCCATAAAATCTATTGCAAACCACATCAGTGTTTCTATATCTAGCAAAGAAATGCTGCTATTGGGAGGTACATTTCTCTTGTCACATACTAGGAAAATAGCTCATTATAAGTTTTGCTTTTCTCGTTGTTAAAGAAAACTGGCAGCTAATTTTGATAATGCCGGAAACAAGGGAGAGAAAAAAAAGATGTCAGATTCAGATGACAGTTTGCCAGATTTGGACACACATACCAGGAAGGAAAATGAAAGTCCATACACTGTGAATGAAAGGTAAGGGTTTTTTTTTGTTTTTTTTTTTTTTTAAAAGTGAGATCTGCCTGGCAATTACAGTATGTGGTGCTCTATATGTGTTTGTTTAGTTATAATATAATGTGAAAAAAACATTGCTGCAAAAATAGCTTTCAAAAAACCCAGGTGCTTGACATATTTTCCCTCTGGAAATTTCAAGTATAGTATAGCAACTGACATGCAATATTTAATGCTTACAACCAGAAGTCCTTTCTGTGATGATGTGAGAGTAATTACCCTTATGTGCTTTCAAGGGTCACTTTCCCTTGTTTTTTTAAAACTTCTACAATTGGGACCTGTGTAAGTGCTCAGTCATCCCTGTAGAATGATATTTCAGCACATGTATTAGAACTGTCTGGATCTGTATCTTTAATTTTACATATATTTAAGCTATATGCTTTTTTTTTTTTTTAAAGATTTCTTGAGAGTTTTAGAAATATAGAGCCTATTGGTGAAGGTGCTTTCGGGAACGTTTTCAAAGCAGTGTCAAAGAATGCTGACAGAACCTATGCAGTCAAACGAGTTTGCTTCACAATGTACGTACTATATATATATACTTCTGTTTGGGTTATTTTTAGTACAACCTTAATCAAGATTTTAGTACTTTGTTTAGTCTCTTTAATAATTTCAGGAGCATTTTAAGCAATTTTCATTATTAACTTTCCATACTTTATGGAAGAATGTTTTCTTTATTTGTAAGTGAAGCTGAAAATGGCATACAAATTTGTTAATTTTTGCAGGCTCTGGAATAATTTCAGATGCAGCTGTAAAAAAGTAGATTGGTTAAGTTCTACTTTCCTTGAACACAGTAGTACTCCGGTTATTACTATTGTAAAATGTGTTGGAAGAAAACATGCTGGTTAATAATACAAAAAAAAAATGTTCATATCAGTAATGCATATAGGCTATAATTAGGCAAAATACTAATTTGTGATTGGTAAATGCTTATTATATATGAACCATGTGAAAATAAATAAAATTCAACAGAGAATTTTGATATTAATCTTTTTTAAAAGATAATTTTCTGTAACCCGAACCTACCGGAGCATTTGATCAGCAACTGAAAAACTTGAATTTATTTTAGGTAATCTAGCTGAAAAATTAAAAGTTGTTGGAGATACTTGTTGTTTACATTGTGTAACTGCCCTTCAAGTACTTGTGTTTGTCTCAAATACATATTGTTTTAATTTGTATGCAATCCTGAGAACAATGTTAAAAAACATTCCACTGACTCTTCAAATAAAGACTGCTGGTTTTCTGATGGGTTTAAACTTAACTTCCCATAGGCAAAGTTACAATAAGTGCTGGCCAAATTTAAAATTAATTCTTCACGAGTACACTGCTCTTCTTCACACTGACTTCTTTATATGTAAAGGATCTTCACAGAGGTGAAAAGAAAACAGAGGTATTTGCTACACTGTGTTTGGCCACCTAATGGAACTATGCATTGTAACTATCTGCTTTTTTTCAGCTTTTTTTTTTGAGTGAGGCTTTAATTTCTAATACGGTTTAAACATTTTTCCACTTTCAGTAACTGGGCAGATGAAAGAATATGTAGCTATTTTTGAACCTATATGAAAAAGAATATGATGTTCTTTTTCTAAATGAATGTAAAACTATCTGCATGCTGCTACTTGATATGTATTTTGTTTAACTTAGTATTATTTTTTAATAGGGAAATACCATTTAGTTTTCACTTTCTTTTGTCTCTACCCTCCAAATAGGAAGGCAAATCGTGAAGTAAAACAACTTGCAAAACTTGACCATGAAAACATAGTGCGGTATTATTTTAGCTGGGAAGGAGATGACCATGTAACATACCCAGACTCAAGGTATCTATAAGATAGTAGTTTGCACTCACAGATTTGTTTGCCACGGTGAATTTTGTGTTCTAAGAAGAAAGACTGATGATTGGTTATAATTCATTATATAAATATAAATATAAATATAAATATAAATATAAATATAAATATAAATATAAATATAAATATAAATATAAATATAAATGCATATGCCTACTTACATGTTTGTGGTTAACAAAATAATCACAGTAATTTCCAGTAGCAGGTCATATATAATTAAGTATATTTATATCTTCTTTCCCTTTATGAATAGGATAAATTATGTAATTATATTTTCTCCTCTCAATATACAGAACATGCTGAATCTATAGAGAAGTGCAAGAACACAGAATTCAAAATCTGGGACAAGAATTACCAACAGTAGCTAAAAAATCATCTGGCTGTTGGCTCCTAAATTCCTGATGAGAAGTTCCCTAAATTAGCATTTTCACCATGATGCCTGAAAATGGTTTTGTTTTTGAGAGCAGAAATACGAAAACAAATGCTCTTTCATTTAGAGGTAGTCTTTCAATACTAAGACTTCTGGGAAGATAGTGACGAGCTTTACTTGTAAGATAGGTTATTAACTTTTCATAGCTTCTGTGGTATGTGATCTGTCCAGTGTGCTTAGTAAGTAATGAGCAAAATGGGGGAAAATATCTGGTATCAAAACCCAAACATTAATATTTCAGAGTCTCGATATCACATGCATTTTATATTGAACAGTTACTGAATAAAAGACATTTAAAAAGCCCTCAAAGATGATTTACCAGCCTGAAATTCTACTCAGTGCCCTGCCCTCAAGGCTACAGAGAATCCTGAGACACTTAATGTTTGTTCTTTCAGTGCCTCAAGTGGCTTTATTCCAGAGCACTCGGATCACACAGTGCAAGTAGGAAAAAGTGGTGCCTCCTTTTCTTCGTTTTGTCCTCCCTTCACCATCTGCAGCCTCAGCCTATCCTATGGGCGGATGGTGCAGGAACATTTTTGGAAAGCGTGAGGATGTTGGATGGATGAATGTATTTCCAGCTCTCAGAAAGGTTTCTCTGTCTCACAGACTGATATCAGATAGCCACTGCACAACCTTCTTGAAGGGACAGTTTGAGAGAGTGATCGTTCAGGGTAGGAGAGGGAGGCTAATGTTGTGTTTGTTGAGCAGAATAGAGAATATCTACCAAGGACTTTCAGCAGTCCCTAGAGGGAAAAATAGTAACCAGGGAGAGTGCTGTTCTTCCTGTATAAACATGCTGTATGAGGGGAGCAGAATTTGGGCACTCATAAAATTTTCAGTGTGAACAAGAAAGCAAGCAAACCATTAGGAATATTCCAGGGGTAAGTAGCAACTAAGGAGGGATTCTTTTTTCTGCAGTTCTATTTATTTATCTCTAGTACAAAATTCTCCGGGAACTTTTTTAAAATCAAGGGACTCACAGACTTAGTTTTAGTTAACTCCACTACTACTACTACTACTACTACTGCTTCTACTACTACTACTACTAAACAACAGAAAGTTGAGAGATGAGAATGACTGATGGCTTGGGAAGAATTACATCTTGCCAATTTCAACATGGCATTTCCTTTTGCAGGAAGAAGTCAGAAAAAAAAATTAAATGTCTTTTCATCACAATGGAATTCTGTGAACAAGGGACATTGGAAAATTGGATTGAAAAGAAGAGAGAAACCAGAAAGTATCACGAAATGGCGCAAAACAAATATTTACAGATACTGAAAGGAGTGGAATATATTCATTCTGCAGACTTAATACATCGAGACCTCAAGGTAAGTAGGATAGGTAATAAAAAAAATAGTACTTATCGGAACTTCAGAAAATATTAAATTGTTTTAGTCTTTGTGTAGTCTATTAGGTACCCTAGTAGTGTGCTTCTTGTGATAATGCTAGTGATTAACTTTTTTTCCAGTGGTAGGCTAGACTTGATCCTAAAATCAGGAGGTAAACATGAAGATCTCAGAAAGCAGTAGTTAAAAAAAAATCAGTAGTCATCAGGTAACAGATATTTTCAGTGTATTATGTGTTACTGGATCACAAGACTGCCTATTGGAAAAGAAAAAATAACTTCACTTGATAAAAGAATTGAAAGTAAAAAGTTGAGCCTAGGAAGTTCGCTCTTGTCATATTGTAAAGGGACAGTTCATATATCCCAATAAATGCTGACTGATAACAATGTACTGTAGTTGCTCTTGCATCACGTATCCATACAAATATTTGAATGTTACTTTTTTTTATATAGAATTTCAGTCTCTACGAGTGCACAATCATAAAATGATTTCATTTTGATATAAAAATTATAAAGGACAAAGTTGCAGGCCTTCAGGGCTTCAGATGCCAGCTATAATGTTGCTTAAGAGTTTTCAGTTACTTGCTTTTTGGAAGTCATTACCATGGTGGTGTTCCTAAAAGTGGCTGTAGCGGGTCACATTAAATGTTGATGCAGGACACTGTTCTCACATAGCAGCCATTTCCAGACACCTAGAAAGATGACACAGTGATGCTGTACTTGGTGCATATTCCCTTCCACTAAATCTTCTAGTAACCTGAAGTTTATGGACTTCTTGAGATAGAGATTGAAATCTTGCATTTTGTATTCATGGTTCCATATCCTGTTCACTGCTCATTCATAGAATCTTGTTGTATGGACAGATACATTCATATCTTCTAGAGATTTTCTGTCAGGCTTATTACTCCATTACTGGAATGAACCCCAAATACATACACAGTATTTTTCCTAGATACCTGGGGAAAAGGCATCTAATAAGTGTCTTCTCTCCATACCCATTAATTCTTAGCTCTTTTATCCATGGCATCTGGCTGTAACCTGCTGCCAGGCCCTATTGCTAGCTTTCCTGCACTTGAATTTAGGAAGTTTTTTCCCTGCTTTGATTCTCTGTCAACTCCACAACTGACTTAGTACAGATAATCCTTCTGTACCTACAAGAAAATATGATTTGAGCGAAATCAAATCCCAGGGCTAGGACTGAACACCTAAAAGCACTTCTGGATATGAAATGTTACACGCACAATGTATTTGAAGAGCATTAAAGCATGATGCAGTTATGACTGAGCTAGTGGGAAAAAAAAAGCTTGCAGTTACTGTGGCATGTTTAATACTTCAAATTCAGCTTGTGTTTTTAAAAATCAGTTGAACTTTTTTCTGTTTCTTACACTACCTGTTTCTTAGTGGCAATTTCTGGGAACAATGAACAAATTTTCTGGGGAGCACTTCTGTGGCTGATCATGCTCAATGGTAAACTTTGGCGATATGGTGATTATGTTTTTTTAAATATATATCTAGCCTCAGAATATATTCATATCACATGAAGACAAAATAAAAATAGGTGACTTTGGTCTTGTGACTTCTCCGGCATATGGGACTCTGACTAAGAACAAAGGAACAGAATCATACATGGCACCAGAACAGGTAATTATTCTCCTATATTATAGTCTCTGTGACTAGATTTGCATTATAAACTCAGCAATGAAAGCTCTCAATCCTAAACCAAGTTGCCTGAGTTCCCTAGTATGACTGTATACAAGGGTAATTATATTCTGGAAACTGTCTGTGTGTGTTTATTTCCCTGTGCTAACCTACCGTGTCTGACACTGCATGCTGTAAGGAATGCTCTTGCAAAACTAGGTTGCCAACCACATAGTTCACTTTGAATTTAGAACCTCTGTCAACTGTGGAGTCCTTCTATTTGTTTCACAATTTGTGAAAAGACATATTGGCATGCCTTATCAGCATAGGTCCATTGCAGTCTTAATTTCAGTATGTTTAATGTGACATAACAATCATTATTTAATAGGTCTGCAACAGAAGAGGTTAACAACTAATAAGACGGCCAAGTAGGGCTGCTTCTGTAGCCCTGGTGTGGAAAATTGCTACTGACTTGAAATTTTGCTTTAAGAAGTGCTGTTCAGTTGGATTTGACTCCTGCGTTCTTGTTCTAATCTTTATAGCATGAGGACAAATATGGAAAGGAAGTAGATATTTATGCTCTGGGATTAATTTGGTTTGAAATTCTTTATCCATGCAGTCGTCATGAAAAAAGTGAGGTATGTAATCTGTTTTTTAAAGAAAAGTCTCATTGCCATTGTTTTGCATTTCTGCTAGTATCACATGCTGATTGCTGATATTGTATTGTCTCTATTTACATTTTCCCCTTGATTAATTTCTGTAAGGTGAAGAAGTCCTCACAGCTTGGTGGAAACGTAAAAACTGAAAAAAAGAAATATTACTGGTCTTATTTCACTCATGTCCTACTGACATACATACACATTAAAGCCTAAGCGCATAAAGTCTAGCAAATATTTTTCAAGTTTCTATAAATCTCTTTGTTTGTTCAGGGTATTTGAAGAGAAAATTTTTCTAATAATAGAAAATAAAAATTATGAATAGGAGAGTTCTGTCTCTGCTACAGTCTCATCTTCATGGCATAGTGGAGCAAGGACAAAGTTTCTTTCAAGCCAAAACACTTGCAGCTTTCCAAAATGAAAACAAAAGTGATTTAGAGTATTTAGTCTGAATTGGAAAAGACGTTACTTTAGCTTTTTTTGAAAAGATACCTTTAATGTGTTATTTGCTTTTTCTTGGTACTTTACGTATTATTAGTGTAATGGTTCATATGGCTTAACCTATGTAAGTGTAGAATAGTGATACAGCTGCTGAGTACCTTGTCTGAAGTAACTGTAAGATAGGTGTGCATGGTGGCTGGCGCAAGAAACTACTGGAATTCTATTCCCTTGGTCCTTTGCCAATATAAGAAAATGATACCATTGTGTCTGCTCGACTCTGAGGTTCATCCTGGCGCTGTTTAGCTACCTTGTAGTAATTTCTAAGACATCTTGTGCGCACAGCTGACAGCCTAAATGCATCCACAGTGTCTACAGTCAAAAGGGCAGGACTAATTATTTAGTCTTGTTTCCTTAAAGCATAAAAACCTTTTATCTGTAGGCAGATAAGGAAGTCATGTGGATGTAGAGTCCTAGGATGGTCTTCAGATGCTCCATCATCTTAAAAAAAAATATAATTAACTTAACACAGCATGAAGAGCATCAGGCAAAAATGAAGCTGATCATCTGAGTAACTGTTTCAGCTGATGAGCACCAGCAGGTAGGGTCAGCTATTGATGAAGAGGGAAAAAGCTTTAAGTTCACGGGAACAGTTTTACTGGATAATGGTTATAAAGGCTTGCTAAGCCAGGCTATAGCAGCCATAAGACTAACTAATGACACAACATTCTAAGTGTGCAAGAATATGGCCGTCATCTTCAAGCGCACATTACACTAGTTAACAGCAAAGTCAATCATGTGGACTTCTCTGTTTACCCAGAAAGCTTCATCACATGGGAAGAAAATAGCTGTTGCCTTGAAACAGTTTCTGAAAGCATATAATTACATACCCTCTATATGTTAGATGTTTTGAACTCCACATAGCATTTTCTGCAGTAACACAGAAATAAGTGTGTGGTATTGAACAAGGTAAAAGGGAAGAAGCACACCTGCCTGACTTGCAAATAGTAACACCCAAAGTAGGAAATTTAGTCAGCTTGCATTATTTTTAATGGAGCAAGAGTATATAAAACCATACAGGACTGATGAAACAAACACATCATTGTAGACTGTGAAGTTTTAAGCTTAAAAAGGGACAACAGTTGATGAAAAGACTATAAAACCAATAAAAAATACAACTTCACGAAAGAAACTTCCTAACTGTTTATACTTACTTTCTTTTTGAGGCCTCACCTTTTTGCAGATTTGTGTTTTCCTGATTATTTTGGTAAATTATTTGGGTCTTGAAGTAGGATGCAAAAAATGATCAATGAAAACATACTGAAACTGTTGTCTCTTACAAATTTCAGATATGGCATGATGTCAGAGAAGGTAAATTTCCAGAGAGCTTAAACAACCAATTTCCAGCTGAGGTATGGGATTTTAACATATTATTTCAGTTAGTTTATTCAGTCATTAAAAATAATTTATTGACACTTAATTTCTTTTTTGCAGGCAGCTATGATAAAAAAGATGCTTTCAAAAAACTCTTCAGGAAGATTGTCAGCATCTGAAATTCTTCATTTGATGTCTGTTGATAAAAAGAACTCACTTAAGACTCCTTTTAGAAGTTTTTCAAATTCTGCACATCAATCCAGCATTTGATATCTGTTGAAGGTGACAAAATAACAATAAGTGTCAGAAGCAACAGTAAGACTTAGGATATGTCTTTTCCTTGATGTTTTGCCTTTCTGTCAATGCGGAACTTGTTAGCCTGAAGGATCACATCACCATTTACATCCATTAGCTACAGACGAGGATGGTGTATTTCTGTGAGCAATGACTTGTGATTTCTACCTGCAAACACAGGTTGTGTGCAAGCTGAACTATATTGTTCAACAAGGTCAGGAACCTAGTCTTTGTCTCCCATAAGACTAAGTTGCTGTGGTGCTAACTGGCCTGTAGCAAATCCCCATCGGTTTACTCTTAATATATGCTGCGTCCCTTATAAATCAAGATTATCTACTGCTTTCTGTGGAAGAGGTGCTGACTTGTATTATGTGACTCAATTTTTTCTCAGATCAGTGATAATTTTAACAATTACTAGAATGCACCCATTAATATCAAGCCTAATTTTGGCAGAAAAGATACTAGGAATAGGTGTGGGTTATTCTTCACTAAATTTCAGTTCTTTAAAGTGAACTTTTATCTCTACACATCTGTTGAACACCTAGCAGGTTCAGTGCTTTACAACGTAAAAATATATGCTTTTAAATTCTCAAGGAATGCGTACTTAATGTTAAGTAGTCATCTTCTAAGAAATCTACTTTAGATTTACTTCAAACGTTTGAGAACCTTAGCTTATGGCTTTTTTTTTTCCTGAAAAGAATGCTTATGGTGCTTTTAATACAGCAAAATTCTCTGAAGTTTCCTCCATTTGAAATCCTGGGCTATGACAGCACCTTGAAGATTACCTCCCACAATGCTAGATTTTAACCCCTTATTATGATGATTGGGCGTGTCTGTCCCTTAGTAAATGTACAAGAATAGCCTTACTGTCAGACTCACAAAAGATAACAGCAGTTTGTCTGTTACTTCAAAGAGGTCAGATTTGCCTGGACTGGAAGAATTGTGTGTGTGGGGGTGAGGAGCACTAAGAAAAAACAGGCACATTATTAGTATTTTAGGTGCTTTTCTTTGAGCTATATCTTCTTGAGGCTCTGGAGCAAGTCCAGAGAAGACCAACAAAGCTGGTGAAGGGGCTGGAGAACAGGCCTTACGAGGAATGGCCAAGAGAGCTGGGGTTGTTTAGCCTGGGGGAAGCTGAGGGGAGATCTCATTGCGCTCTATCACTACCTGAGGGGAGGTTGTAGAGGGGAGGGTGCTGGCCTCTTCTCCCAAGTGACAGGGGACAGGACAAGAGGAAATGGCCTCAAGCTCTGCCAGGGGAAGTTTAGGCTGGACATTAGGAAAAAAAAAATTCATGGAAAGGGTCATTGGCCACTGGCAGAGGCTGCCCAGGGAAGTGGTTGAGTCAACTTCCCTGAAGGTGTTTAAGGCACGGGTGGACAAGGTGCTGAGGGACATGGTTTAGTGTTTGATAGGAACGGTTGGACTTGATGATCTGGCGGGTCTCTTCCAACCTGGTTATTCCATAATTCTATTGCTATCCAAACTATATGTTGCTGTGGAGCCCATGTAAGTCCATAAAGGCAAATAAGCAGAGATTTCTAAGAAAAATGGATATTATGTGTAGTGAAGTATGATTTTTCAGAAATGTTAAATGGGTAAAAAGCAGGTATTTGGTTAAAAGGAAAAATATAAACGAACACATAGTTATTTTTTATATTCTCATGGAAATTATTGCTGATCTGCTGCAAGTATTTGTTCCTAAATAAAATTTTACATCCTTTTGCAAGGCCTACCTGAACTTGTTTTTTTCTCCTTATCATGAATTACAAATACACTGAGCATTTCAGTATTCCAGACTAATTAGTGTTTCTTTGCAGTGGTCAAGATCTGGGAGAAATTATATCCGGACACAGACAAAATACCACTAGTTACATTTCCTTTTCCCCAATACCCATGAAACTACTCATAGTATGAGTATTGATATGTGACATATTTTGGCCAAATATCCTTTACAGTTCTTGGGCAGAGCATACATAATACAATTACCGTTACATAATACTGAGCTTGTCCCAGTAGTTTTTAATACTTTTTTTGGTAGTACTTGTATACTTTAGCGGTAATTTCTATTAATGACCGTTTTGCAGTAGCAACTGCTGTTCCCTAAAAATAAAAGATCTATTAAAATGTATTTTTAAATATATATAAAAGGAGAAAAACAACAAGAAGTGGTGCTACTTAATTATGCAAAATAAGGACCTTTAACATCACTGTTATGTTTTTCACAAGTTTTTCCCAGCTTCCCTCCCCTCCCCCAATCAGGTCTAAGATAGCAAAGAAGAAAAGTCTGATGTTTAGTCATCTCTGAAAAGATGAAAAAAACAAACCCTGTTTAACACAACAGACACTAGAATAACTAGCCAATATTTATTCTGTTACTCAAACATGAATTTTATTATCAGCTGACCATGTCCAGTTGGGCAGGGCATGACCAAAGACTGTGGAAGGCTTAACTTGCCTCTCAATTAGAGCAGTTCAATTATAAATGCAAAATTTTAATGCAAAAAAATTCCACAAGATGCTTCAGAAATGCAAGTTTAACCTGTCAACTAACTGATCTTCTGGCAAAGCTTCAAACCTTGTAAAAGATATTAACTATACGTACTTATTTAGGACTCCTTCCTTTAGAAAGGCTTTAGTCATGATCTGCAGCACTGTCTCCAGGGCAGTTTGAAGATAAATCTCCAGAGTCTACAGGATAAGCAGAGAAAAAGTGAGTAATTCCGGCTCACAAGAGGAAAAATAAAATGGCAAGAATTATCTGAATAATCCATGTAAAGCAGATTAAATAGAACTCAAGGTGGTTTGCAAGTTACATATCCTAATTTTGTTTTAAAATAGTGAACACAAATTCTACCCTCTTTGGCACAGCAGAACTACATAGTATTTTGAGGGTCTCAGTATTTTTAATATCTGATTTTATTTCCTTGAGACAAGAGTACTATGAATATCAATTCAACTAAATGCCATAACAGCTGTTTGTGGGCTGTTTGTTTTTTTTTATAACTGGCTTACATTCAAAACTTACAAAGCTTCGTGCAAAAAACAGCAGCCTGTAAGAACCATTTACTATACAGACTTTAAAGACTGCAGAAGAGAAACATAAAGGATATATTTTACCTTTTAAGTCTATCTGCACAAGCAAAGTAAAACGCAAGACAAGTTTATTCTCACCTTCATAGGTTGTTCCACACCAAATGCAATAGAAATGTTCTTCTCTCAGATAGGCAGTCAGGATGCGTAGCTTTTCTGATACCTAGAGATATATGTACAGGTATGCCATGACCTGGAGCGCGCATGACATAAACCAGTCTGAGCTAATAACTTTATACAACAGATAGTTTGACCTCTTGCTATGGAAAAGCTATACAATACTGTAGTTCAATAAGGTATGAAGTTTCCTAAATTAGTAGCATACAGCACAGGAATTCATGATCTCTGGAAAGTTAATGACTTATCTGTTCATCCTTCTTTCCAGCTAAGAAACCTGCACTGAAGAGAAAGATGAAATAAGGTACCAAGGCAGCATTTTTAAGTATAGAATTTTTTTTTCACACTGAATCTCTGTAAATCAAACACATAAGGCTAGCAAGAGTTGTGTAATCAAGTCCTAAGAAAATGAAAATATCCAGTGTCTGTGTGAAGATAATCTGTGATGCGTTTTCAGAAATTACCCAGTGATTCTAAAATTCAGCCTCAGGCATGAGATGAGGTATCCAAATTTAAAACTCAAAAGCAAATAACTTTGATCTTGCATGTTTTGAATAAGACAAAAATGTTTAGAATTTAATTTCTGGTCCACTTTTTGTAAAGATCAGCTTGAAAACAGATGAGAAAGAAATTGGTTGTTTAATATTTTATATTTTATCACATAGCTGATACAAAAATGACTGCTCTAAGACTGCAAAGGGGCCATTCACTACAACTTGAAAAACGGCATATATACATATATCCTTTACACATGTATACATTTTTAAAGGAATATTAAATACAATTCTGAGTCAAGCCATTAATTTCATTGCAGAGCTTACACTTAAGTCTGAGCTAGTGCATTCATCTTCCTCGTCTTCCTCATCCTCTTTGTCTTCCTCTTCAGATGTCAGCCAAAACCAAGTCTCCTTGGGAACATCAATATCCTTAAATAACAAAGGATGAAAATGAAAATCCTCTGCCTTTCTAGGTTTTCTTATAAAATGCTGGATAGAACCAATTTCTAATTGGTGAAAAGTTAGGTTTTAAAACTTTCCTGTACAGTACAATGAAGAATTACTATTAGGAAACTAGATACACTGATCCCTACGAAGGATGTCTCACTTTCTCAAAAACTAGCAAATGCACGCTAACATTAATTTCTAGGCCACCTAGGTTTAGCATGCATAAGGCTACAAAGGAACATAACCTTACACCAAGGGTGTGAATAAATACCCTTTTTTATTGGCTGCAGACATGCTGTCCCAAGGTATTTTATCAGAAGATGACACAGTGTTCCCTAATCCACCTCAGTAAAGTTCAAGGAAGAAGAGTAAACAAAGACGACCTAAGATAATTCACCCAACTTCATCTGAAGAAGACTACTGAGTATCAAACAATTTCAGCAGAAGTTGTGGTGTGGTACTAACCTCTAACAAGTTAATAGAGAAAAGAAAAATACTTAGAGTTTTCAAGTCACAAAAACATTTATAGTAGCTCACTGCTATTGCCTGTGTTATTCTTTGCAGGTGAAAGGTACTTGGTTTTTTGCCTGTTTGTTCATTTTTGTTTAAATGCTGCTTTGGTGAATCTGCCAATTCCTTCAGTGATGATCCCCATTCTTGGAGATACTGAACAGCTGTCTAGACATGGGCCAGATCCAAACCTGATTTAGGAGCTCCTGTTTGAACGGGAGGGTTGGACAAGGTGACCTACAGAGCCTCAGCTAACTTCAGCCATTCTGTGATGGTGTTGCTCTCTCACTTGAGGCAAACAGCACCATTATTCAGGACAGTCCAACACTGGCCAGCAAAAGGCATCTGGAAAGCTCAAAAGTAACAAGAATGCAAGAGCAAAACCAGGTGAGCTCTGACAAAGCAAATTAACACAGGTCTTTATGTATGAGATACAAGGTACCCATGAGGCTGGTGTACAACTTCAAATATCTAAATGATGCAAACAGATACTTCAAATCAAAATTTCAGGTCAATTATCTAGAACTGAATTGCTACTTTACAGCCTGTATCTCTAACCTACAAGTCTTCCTTCCAGCTCCCAAAGATACAGGTCTCACTTTTTGCATATCTAATTGCTGGCAGGCCCTCTGGCTTTTTCGAAGGTCCCCTTCCGTCTTCCGTTCTTCTTGTTTGTTTTTGAACCTTATTCTGTTAAGAGAAAGTAGATAGCTACAACGCAGGTAGATAAACAGCAACATGCATTACAGTCAACAGCTTTTTTAAAACAAAAAAGCTAAGATTCTCACTCTACCAGTTCTCTCTGATCATGACAACACTGAAGTTAAGAAATCCTTCTGACATTATTTCTGTGTGAGCACACACAAATTTATTGAGAATTATACTTTCAAGACAGATTTTTTAATGATGCTACACTGAATACTGTTTCTTCACCAGGTTTTTGTAAGACATGAAAAAAGTGGCTCACTTAAACATCTACAAAAGATTCAGCCTTCCCTACGCTTTTCTTCTCCACATACAAAATGGAAATTGGGAGAAAATAAGAACAGTAAAACATAGAATAAAAAAACACCCTGGTTTTAAAACCATTTAAAACCCTGCAGGATTATTTGTGCTTTTTATTTTAAGAAAAATTACATGGTTCTCTGATTTAAAAAGTGCTTTGAGAAGATTTAGTATCTATGATGTTTGCTTTACTAACATTTACAAAAGTAAATGATACAGCACACATTTTAGGTATCACATTATTCTTTTGCTTTAGAACTGAGGAACTATTACGCTGTATTTCAAAGCTTACCTCTCACTCGAACAACATTTAAAAATAGTACCACATTAAAATAACCACCAAACTTAAAGCATGAAAAGAATAATTGTTTCAACATTGCCTGGAATAGCAGCTACATCAATTTACCTGAACTGCTCTGCAGCTTGTTCATTTGCTTGTTTTTTTGTATGGAGTTTTTGTCTATAGTTTTCCAGTTTTTCTTCAGCTTTTCGCTTTTTTAATTCCTCATGACCAAGCCCACTTCTGCCTATGTAAGTTCAAAAGATGAATGTAAGCAGCTAAGAAGCTCTGACATCCACCCACGTAAATTAGGAAGTATTACAAACCTGTTTTAATGTTCAGAGGAATAGGTTCAACAATGCCTTCTCCTATGAGAGAAAAAATAGGCCAATTTAACAAATAGGGTCTTTCCCAAACTATGATCCATACAGCATATTCAAGCAGGCAAACTGCTTTTGCTATTAAATATGTATGTTACCTTGTAGTTTTGTTGCTTGGAACTTAAAAAAAAATCCCAAATCAATGTACGTTCAGTTCATTACAAACAACCCAGCTAAACTTGAACTCCCTCTCTTTATTTGGCCTGTATGCTAGATAGCTGTGTACTTTTTTTCAGGACACAACCCAACTGAAACAGAATGGTCTTGATTTGACAGGCATAACATACTTCTGATGAAGACTGCTTTGTTACAGCCTTCTGTAATATTTTTCATTCTGGAACCATACAAGGTGGCAATTTAAAGAATTGAAAAAAAAAAAAAAAATCTGTTTGGGCCAGTTCATTTACTGATTGTCTGCTAGAGACACACTGAGGACACACAGGACAGCTTTGTTTTACTGGCATGCTTTGTTTAATTGATTTTACTTCCCCTATTAATGCTTCATAAGGGTAGAAAAGTGTACACCATCTCTTTTTTGCAACCCAACTATAAATTCAAACAGGAAGGCTGACAGTTTTTGGAATGTTATTAGCTTTGCAAGGCCATCAAACCAATCTTATTGAAATTCCTGTAGACACGCAGATTTACTAAGCAGCAAGCACTCCTGCTTCCCTCTTATCTCTATAGTCCATACCACTTCTATTATAGTTCATATCAATTTGTTCTCATGTTTTCTTCTGCCACTACACATTGACATCTTGGGAATGCTAGGGCTCTCAGAGGCACCCACTGACCCTGTCTATAAATGAAGCAGCAGCTGCAATCCGTAAAATACAAAGGCACACCTGAGCATAGGCACACAATTCCAGACAATGACAAGCTTACCACTCTTGCCAAGGGCCTGGCCGCTCTTGTAGCCCATCTTCTGGAGCAAAGCAAAGCCTTTGTTCTCACTGCCCAATGCACTTTTCAATACCAAGTCACGTCTCTCTTTTTCTTCTTCTTTTATACTCTTTTGTCTGTTCTTCTCATTAGCTTCCTTTTGCTTCTCTTCTTTCTGAAAAGCTTCCTTCACCCGCCTCACCATGGGCAAGCCTGGCCTTACATCCTGTCTAAGCATTAATAATTTCAGTTAGAATTAGCACCTTGGGGTTTTTTTTGCATGTTTAAAAATCACTTAAGAAGAAACAAAAGAGCCACCATCTTACTTAATAAATGAATCAGACATGTAGTCTTCCTCTTCATCTTCTTCCATGTTCAGCACGCGTGCCCTGTTCTGATCCCTTTCCTTTAAAAACCCTCAACAAGCTTTATCTTGCATTCTGTTTCTCTGCAGGTTACCTGCAGAACCCCCAGGAAGAACTTGCCGCTAAGGTCTGCTGTGCTCACTCTGTGGTCACAGGCTGGAGGGTCACAGTGCTGAGGGACAAAAAAATGGGAATACAGGGAATGGGACACCATGCACATTTCTCTGCCCTTGTCTCCATTTCCATCCCTACCCATCTCTTTCCCCTCCCTCCCTCTCTCTGCATCCCCCTTCCCTTCCTCCATTTCTCCCTCTCTTCAACCCCTTCTCCCTTCCTCTATCTCTCCCTCCTTCTCTTCATCCCCAACTCCCTTCCTCCATCTCTTCTTTCCCCCTTTCCATTCCTCCCTGTCCCTTCCTCTATCTCTTCCCTCTCTTTCTGTTCCTCCATCTCTCTCTCCCTCTCTTAATTCCCTTCTCTGTTCCTCCCTCCCTCCCCTTCTCTCTTCCTCCTCCCTTCCCCTTCCTCAATCTCTCCCTCCCTCCTTTCCCCTCTTCCCCTCTCACCATCCCTTATCTCTTCATAGAATCACAGACTCATAGAATCATAGAACAACCAAGTTGGAAGAGACCCATCGGATCATCAAGTCCAACCATTCCTATCAAACACTAAACCATGTCCCTCAGCACCTCATCCACCCGTTCCTTAAACACCTCCAGGGAAGGTGAATCAACCACCTCCCTGGGCAGCCTCTGCCAGTGCCCAATGACCCTTTCTGTGAAAATTTTTTTCCTAATGTCCAGCCTAAATCTCCCCTGGTGGAGCTTGAGGACATTCCCTCTTGTCCTGTCCCCTGTCACTTGGGAGAAGAGGCCATTACCCTCCTCTCTACAACCTCCTTTCAGGTACTTGTAGAGAGTAATGAGGTCTCCTCTCAGCCTCCTCCAGGCTAAACAACCCCAGCTCTCTTGGCCGTTCCTCGTAAGGCCTGTTCTCCAGCCCCTTCACCAGCTTCGTTGCTCATCTCTGGACTCCCTCCAGAGCCTCAACATCCTTCTTGCGGTGAGGGGCCCAGAACTGAATACAGTTCTTCCTCCATATCCCTCCCTTCCTCCATCCCTCCTTCTCCCTCTCCCCATGCCCACCATTCCCGCCCCGGTACCGCACACTGCCAGACCCCTTCTTCTCACCAGTTCCCGCTCAGCCCAACGCGATCGCGGCGCCTGCGCGCGGCCCCGCCCCCAGGCCCGGCGCCTGCGCACGCGCCGCTTCCGGCTGGGCGGCCGCCTCCGCACCGGGCCGGGCCGGGCCGGGTCGGGCCCGGGAGCGCAGCCGGTCGCCTGCTGCCCCGCACCGGGACGGGGGCGCAAAGCCGAGACCGCGAGGCGAGTCGGACGGACGCGCGGTACGAGCGGAACTCGGCGGGGACGGGTCGGGGACGGGTCTGCAGCCGTGTGGTTATCGTCCGTGCCTGCGTCCACTGTGTGCGTCTGTGTGTGTACGTGTGTGCATCCTTGTGTGCTTCCATGTGTGCGACCCATGTGTGCATCTGTGTGTGAGTCCAATATGTGCATCATCCCGTGGGTGTCCTTGTCTGCATCCCATATGCATCCATGTGTGCATCCCGTGTATCATCTGTCTGTGCACCCTGCGTGTGCTTCCCATGTGTGAGTCCAATATGTGCATCATCCAGGGAGGTGGTTGAGTCACCTTCCCTGGAGGTGTTTAAGGCACTGGTAGATGAGGTCCTGAGGGACATGGTTTAGTGTTTGATAGGAATGGTTGGACTCGATGATCCTGTGGGTCCCTTCCAACCTGGTTGTTCCATGATTCTATGATCATCCTGTGAGTGTCCTTGTCTGCATCCCATATGCATCCATGTGAATATCCTGTGTGCATCCTGTGTGAGTATCATCTGTGTGTGCACCCCATGTGTGCTTTCCATATGTGTGTGTCCGTGTGTGTCCACTGTCTGTATCCCGTGTGTGCATCATCTATGTGCACATCTGTATGTGCATCCAGCATCTGCATCTGTGTGCACATCGTGTGTCAGCATCAAATGTGTGCATCCCGTGTGCGTGGTTGTGTGTACATCCAATGCGTGAGTTCAATATGTGCATCATCCCGTGAGTGTCCTTATCTGCATCCCATATGCATCCATGTGAATATCCTGTGTGCATCCTGTGTGTGCTTCCCATGTGTGTGTGTCGGTGTGTGCATTCCATGTGTGTCCAATGTCTGCATCCCGTGTGTGCAACATCTGTGCGCACATCCGTATGTGCATCCAACGTCTGCATCTGTGTGTGCATCCCGTGTGTATGGTTGTGTGTGCATCCAATGTGTGAGTCCAATACGTGCATCATCCAGGGAGGTGGTTGAGTCACCTTCCCTGGAGATGTTTAAGGCATGGGTAGATGAGATCCTGAGAGGCATGGTTTAGTGTTTGCTAGGAATGGTTGGACTTGATGATCCGATGGGTCTCTTCCAACCTAGTTGTTCCATGATTCTATGATTCTGTGATCATCCCGTGAGTGTCCTTGTCTGCATCCCATATGCATCCATGTGAATATCCTGTGTGCATCCCGTGTGTGTATCATCTGTGTGTGCACCCTGTGTGTGCTTCCGATATGTGTGTGTCCGTGTATGTATTCCGTGTGTGTCCAGTGTCTGTATCCCATGTGTGCATCATCTATGTGCACATCTGTATGTGCATCCAACATCTGCATCTGTGTGCACATCGTGTGTCAGCATCAAATGTGGGCATCCTGTGTGTGTGGTTGTGTGTGCATCCAGTGCGTGAGTCCAATATGTGCAATATCCCCTGAGTGTCCTTATCTGCATCCCATATGCATCCATGTGAATATCTTGTGTGCATCTCGTGTGTGCACCCTGTGTGTGCTTTCCATGTGTGTGTGTCTGTGTGTGTATTCCATGTGTGTCCAATGTCTGCATCCCGTGTGTGCATCATCTATGTGCATCCAGCGTCTGCATCTGTGTGCGCATCATGTGTCTGCATCAAATGTGTGCATCCTGTGTGTGTGGTTGTGTGTGCATCCAATGTGTGCGTCCCATGTGTGCATCCATGTGCACACCTATGGCAGTGTGTGGTATGTGGAAGGCAGCACGCTCCCAGCTGCTCTCTGACACAATGCCATCGATGCCATGAAAAAGCCAAACTCAATAATCAATGCCAGTTTGATTAGGGATCCTTTTAACACAACACCAGGCACACAGGGGATGATTCCACCTAATGTGTGCAACTCTTGAGGCTGGTTACATGACTTTTATACTGGTCAAACTTACCTGTTTGTATAGATTCAAACATGTTACGTATTCATTATTTTTTGAGAACTCATTATCATAGTTTGTCACCCACCCTCATATGTGCATCACAGTTTCCCTGTGGTCTTCAGAAGCCTTTGGTGGTCTTTATCTTAACCTCCTTCATCACTGTGTCCTCTTAGTGAGCTCAGGTCTGTTCTTTGTTTCTGCTGCAGAACTGTCCTTTTTTTATCTTTTAGCCAGCTCTGCTTTGGTGGTTTGGAGCATCAGTTGGAGATAAATTTCTGTAAGATACACAATAGTTGATTTGTTGCTTCTCTCAACTAGGAAGCAAACTAAACTCCTGTTAAAATCACTTTCTTTCTAACCACAAACTGGCCAAGAGTAATTGCTTAAGCTAATTCATTCCCTTAGCATAATGATTTGTTCTTTCCTTCACCATCCTGAGGGAGCTTGAGAAGTGGGCCTATGTGAACCTCATGAGTTTCGGCAAGGCAAAATGCAGGGTCAGGGCAGCCCTCAGTATCCATGTGGGCTGGGAGATGAGGGGATTGAGAGCAGACCTGTGGAGAAAGACCTGGACGAGAAGCTGGACATGAGCTGACAATGTGCACTCGCAGCCCTGAAGGCCAATCGTATCCTGGGCTGCATCAAAAGAAGTGTTGCTGGCAAGTTGAGGGAAGTGATTCTGCCCCTCTACCTCTGCTCTTGTGAGACCCCTGTGTGCTGTGTCCAGCTCTGAAGTCCTCAGAACAGGAAAGACATGGACCTGTCAGAGCAGTTGTAGAGGAGGGCCACAAAAAAGATCAGAAGGATGGAATACTTCTCCTGTGGAGAGAGACTGGGAGAGTTATGATTGTTCAGCATAGAGAAGACTTCAAGGAGACCTTATTGTGGTCAAAACTTTTTAGCAGGGTCTGTAGCAACAGGACAAGGGGTAATCATTTTAAACTAAAAGAGGACAAGTTTAAACTAGATATTGTGAAGAAATTTTTTTTCACTGAGGGTGGTGAAACACTGGAGCGGTTTACCCAGAGAGATGGTGAGTGCCCCATCCCTGGAAACACTCAGCATCAGCTTGGATGAGGCTCTGAGCAACCTGGTTGAATTGAAGATGTCCTGGCTCACTGAAGTGGTGTGGACTGGATGACCTTCGTGGAATCTTCCAAGTGGAGCTATTCTATGACTCTTTGATATTATTCCTTACTGAGGAATGGATGTATTGCTAGGGTCATAATGTGTTCTTGAGGCCTTACTTCATGAGGGCTTTTTGAACCTGGCAAGACACAATGGGAGATGTGTTACAGCTGAATAAAGTCACCAATAAAGGTAGAAGTGCCCAAAAACCTTTCACCTGGTATAGTTCTTCAGAAAGGTGTCGCTTCTCTTAAATTTGCCTGTTTTTCAGCTTTCTTGGTTATTCTGCTGAAGTGCATGTATGATGGAGATTTAAATAGTTGCTCTGCGCTGACAGTTGGACTGTGTGATCATGGAGGTCTTTTCCAACCTTAATGATTCTACAGTGCTATGATTCCATGATTTGGCTACAGAAAAATAGCTGGAGAATATAAAGGGATGCTAGTACATCTAAACATTTTATAATTGTTGTAATGCATCAGCATAACTTACTGGATGCCAGTTGGCTTTGGTAGGCTTTTGCTCTGCATCCTATGGGAAATAGCAATGTATTAATTACTTGTGACGTGCACAGTAACACGCAGTCCTCGCCAGAATCAATAGAACTTGCTACGCATTGTTTGCTGAATTTTGGAGTAAACTTTTGGCCAGTATGGATGGGCTTTCGATTGCCAGCCTGCATAGGTGTATGTTTAGTTTAACATTTATGCAATTGTTCTGGTATCCAACCCCTTGTGCTTGAGCAACACAGCTCAATGTGTGTGCAGATTTGGTAGCTCAGAGCTCGTGTTTCCTAAATTTAGATGAAGAGGTGTGTGGAATGTGTGAAAAGGGAACATGGCTCTAGAGGCCAGAGGAAAATGAAAACTTTTGTCTGGGAAGGAAAAGGAGTCTTGGGCTGTGCTGTCATGGTACTCCTGTGCTCTGTGGGTGTGATGAGCAGTATAGATCTCTGGGATTTTATCCAAAGAGTCATGTGTCGTTCATTGCATTTGTCTCATATAAAGGTGTTTTGAGGTGATGTGTCTACATTATTGACAGGCGATGCCTCCTCTATTTTTTATAGCTTAAAAGAAAAACCAAACTTGGAAGAAGTCTTTGGAGGTGTCAGGGTGAGGCTGTATGTGCTTCCATGTGTGGCTCTTCAACCTTTGCTGATCTGTCAGTGGAGATGTACGCAGTGAAAAGTATAAAATGCAAAGAACAGGGAACAAATCTAGTGTTGTGGACATTGTGATGCTTTAATTTCGTCAGCACCAAATCATTAGGGTGAATTTAGACCCATGATACAGTTATAGCATTGATGTGTCACCCTTTGCTAGTGTCTAATCTGGAGATTGGTTTTTAAAAAGCCTAAAGTTCTGTTTAAATCACTGCATTTGACTTTAAGAATTTGTTGCTTTTGATGACAAACGAGGAAGCAGCTGTGAGCACTTGAGGACACAAGTGGAATGGCACAGCTGTCAAAAGATGATGTCTTGCATAATACTGCTTAGTTGCTTTGCTTTTTGTGTTTTGCCCAAGATCTGAGTTTTCAGCATCAGTGCATTCAGGTTTAGAGGTTGGGGTTTTCTGCTTTTTGGGTTTCTTTTTGCTAGAGGTAATTGACCTGATTTTTTGATTTTTAGATAAATTGAGTTTCTTTTTCTGTCTCTTCTACATTAAATAGCTACACGTAGTTTAAATAGGGTTTGGCCAGTCTGCAGAATGTTTGCTTGCACTGCTTTTGGTAATGCTTTGCTGCTAGGCTCTATTTGCTATTTGAGCAGGATCTCCAGTGTTTGGACTGTAGTATTTTAACCTGTTGGGGAGACTTGCAGTCTCTGGGTTTCAGTTTTATTTGTACAGGCTAGTGGGACCTGGGAAGTCTTAAGTCAGTGATGCCAAATGATGTCACTGTTTTCCGACCTCTCTCAAATTTATGATGGTTGGAAATAGACTCACCTCCTTCTCACCTTGTCTATGAAAGATGATGAGAAGGTAGCCAGGTTCTTGCCCAGACTTTGGGAGTGTGGTCAAAGATCTTGATTAGGGATGGTCCTTATTCTGTTTTATTTAAGAAGAAACAGTAAGATGACTACTCCCTGTATCTTTTTTTTTTTTTTTTTAAATTTAAACAGCAACCTCAGTATATTTTTCTCAGTATATTTTTTTAACTTTTCAGAGTTAGCACCCTGAAGTTGCCTGTAGGTGCTCTTTTTATAATTAATAACTCTGTTCCTTGAAATGGTAATGGATGTATTAAGTTGTAAATATGTGAGTAGTTTTTATGTGGGACTGCTTAGCTAAGACAAGTCTAAGCAGACTGGAATCATGATACTGTAATCTATAGATTTCATCTTCATATTTTCATTTGATTTTCAAAGCTTTGTACTGTTGTACTGTATATTTTGTACTAACATTTACATTTTTATTTTAGAGTTACTACACAAATATAACCGGAATTTAACCAGTTATGGAGCTGGCTCATAGTTTGTTACTGAATGAGGAAGCATTAGCTCAAATCACAGAAGCGAAGAGACCAGTCTTTATCTTTGAGTGGTTAAGATTTTTGGATAAAGTGCTAGTAGCTGCTAACAAGGTAATTTAATGTTATTTTTTTCCATTTCTTTCTAAAACATAACTGTATGATTTTAGATTCAACCTGAAGAGCCTCTGTTTTAGTTGGTAACTTTAACTTGTTTCACTGTAGGCAGTCAGTGTGACTGTGTTACGTTACATAGAGCCTGGTTTGATTTCTATGTTGTTGAAAATATTTGAAAGGCTAAACTTTCCCTCCCAGAGTAGGGCTTCTTGATGCTAAAGAGGATTAAAAGATGCTCTAGGCAGGTCTTACTGTATTTTTAGGAAGTATTTTTTAAAAAAATAAAAATTAAATAGAATGACAGCTAATTCTGAGCATTTAGCATCTGTCTGTGCTATTGTTGAATGCATCTCAAATCTCTGTGAGATATTAATTTGCTGAATTAGGTAGAAGTGGGAGTTGTATAACGTTTATTTCAGTCTCTTGTAGGTTTTTCTAGGTGTTGGAGGCAAGACAAAAGATTAAATAACTTATCTTATTTTGTTTATTTTTGGTTCGTTAACAGACAGATGTCAAGGAAAAACAGAAGAAACTTGTAGAACAGCTAACAGGACTCATCAGCAGTTCCCCAGGGCCACCCACACGAAAACTACTAGCAAAAAATCTTGCTGCTCTTTACAGCATTGGAGACACATTTACAGTTTTTCAGACACTTGACAAGTGTAACGACATCATCAAGAGCAAAGATGATACTGCATCCTACCTGCCTACAAAACTGTATGTTTAATATTATTAGGGAAAGGGAAATGATTTTTAAGAAAAATGAGTATTACAGAAGAATCTGTAATATGTATATGGGCATGTTATGTTTACTTGTATTTTGTGTGCTTATTTGGAGTTCACTTATGCTTGATGTAGCAGAAAAAAAAGAACAGGATTGAAGTTGTGGAAGGCAAGACTCAAAGGGGACATACGTGGCTACCTGAAAGTGAAATACTTATCTCTAGGCAAGGGCCTGTTTTATGTTTCTTCACATATTTATGTCACGGTGAGGATAACAGTAGATGAAGTAAAGCAGTGAAGAAATTCCACTAGTGGGATTATTGCTGATTGTGCTTAGGTACCTTGTTTAAGATGGGCCCTGCAGATCGTCGAATGAGCATTATGTATGCCCAGAGAATTGTAACCAAACATTCAAGGTCTTTTTTTGCCCGTTTTTATCTCCCTGCTGAGATATACTGCACAAATCTCTCAAACATAGTTTCTGTAATTGTATGTGTGTGTGCTCGCATTTATGTGTGATCCAGTTCACCTTTACTTATAGAAACAGCCTTACTAGTACGAATGCAATTAATGCCACAAACAGGTTCTGCTATAACCGATTTTAGTACTTTGTCACACATGCTGCTTCATATCTTCGCAGTGTCTAGTGAACCCCAGTTTGGGCCTAGTTTCAGACATTATCCTAACAACAGGATTTAACAATAAGATCTGAAATTTTGGGCAGATGCTGTCCTTTGGTTTGAAGCTGTTACCACTCTGTGAGGAACTTGTGGAAATGGGAAGAGATTTATACTATAACATGCTCTGAAACTTATGCTACCCACTCACGTGCTAGTCCAGAAGGTTTTTTACTGTATAGGTTTTGATGTTTGTCTAGAATAGTTGTGTTGAAGACGTGCCTGTTAAGGGGTAGACTGTAATGAGTTTATAATGTATAGGTTTGCTGAAAAGTTGCTTACCCAAGAATTTCAGGCTTCAAAAAAAGCCTTGTTCCTTTGTGATGTGAAAGTGCACATTCTCAGGAGCTACTTCTGTGACTGTCCTGGAGCAATTTGTTTATATAACTGCTGTAGGATGTTACTTAAAATATTCCTAATCTCAAATGTCAGGTCAAGGAAAATGTGTGTATAATTGTTTATGAATCCAGTGATTTTTATAGTGCCTATACATTTTCTTGTGTTATGCAATAATTTATGCATTTGAAGTTTGTAGGCTTGGGAAAAGAAAAAAATTATTAAGTATCTACAGAAGTGTGTCAGAATCTGTTAAAGGTGCTTGCAGGTGCTTCAAAACAGTTTATTAGAACACAAAACCTTGCTAAGATTTCAGCATATGGTTGTCTTTTGCAGAGTTTTTCATTCTCATCTATAGATCCTGTAATAATACCCATTCAAATACTTTGGTGTTTTTAGGAGCTAATAACTTCTCTGTTACTTTTTTTTATAAACAAAAGAATTATTTGAATGCAGTGTTAAGCACCCAGTATAACTAGTGGGTAATAAATAGATTTTATTCATCAATGATGATTAAAACATACATTTCTATTTCAGTATTTGTCTTCATTTGGATGATACAGAGAGTACACCAATTAATGTCTTTTTTAATAGGGCTGCTGTGGCATGTGTTGGAGCTTTTTATGAAAAAATGGGCAGAATGCTGGGTAGTTCTTTTCCGGAAACAGTGAATAATCTTTTAAAGTCTCTGAAAAGCGCAGAGGTAAGTTTCATATTATTTCATATGTGTGGTTATGGTTCCCTTTGAACTAAAATCTGCTTCTTCCAAAGGCGTTTGCCAAAATGCCTGCATTGTTTGCCTTCTGCGAAGAAAAATGCAAATGTCTTACATAGTTAGTATCACGTTAAACATGTGCTTGTATTTTTAAAGTTTAGAGTTTTGTCATGTGAGTTTGATAGTAGTTTCTTCATAGTGGCATCAGTAATTAAAATTGCAATATCGTTGTATGTGAGATTTCTGTCTGCTTGTGTACACTGAGTGAACATTCATTGTTTAAAAGATAATAAGTACTTAAATTTCACAACAAAGATATTACTCCTGCATGCAGGTGGGATACGTTGCACTCTGAAAGGACAGAGTGTGTCATAATATTGAGAGATGTGTGGATGTGCCCTGGACTGGCAATGAATCTCAGTTAATACCACTGGCTCTGGTGTTTTGGTTTTGTTTTCTTTTTTTGTTGTTGTTTTTGGTTTTTCATCTACGACAAGTTGGAAGTAGTACTGATTCTGTGGATCTTGTCCCGGAAGCTGTTCCCTTTTGCTGTATTATTGTATCTGTGTGATTTTAATTTTTTTTTTTTTTGCCCTCCGACTGCAAGTACCTGCCTGTGTGCAGGGATAGCAGGAAGCTGTTGATTTTCTGGGCTTCCTGTTCTCTTATATCAACTGTTTTGGGTGTTTTTTCTGTGGCCCCAGCAGAAGCATGTTGTCTGTGGCCAGTTTGTTGGATTGCTTGGGCTAACTTTAGTTCATGTGACAACTGAGGCTGTTTCAGTAAAGTTGTGTATAGTGCTGACTGCTGTCTAAAACCAGCTAGGTAGCCATTGTATATGGCTTCAGTGAACTGTATTATCAGTGTTTCCAAAAGTGTTCCTGTAAAGAAGCAGGAAAATGCGGAATTGTACACCTTGTTCTTGATTTAAGTTCTGTGTCCACATGTTTGCATAAATGTGTTTGTGTGTGTGTATGCAGTCTCAAGGCCGCAGTGAAATTCTGATGAGTTTACAGAAAGTCCTAAATGGACTTGGAGGAGCAGCAGCTTCTTGTCACCGTGACATTTATAAGAACGCTCGATCTCTGTTGACGGACAGATCTATGGCTGTACGATGCGCAGTGGCTAAGGTGGGTGTTTTTCTCACCAGTCTTAGAAATTCTTGTGTTGTGAGTATGAAGTACCTGTAGTTGAACTGTGACCTGTTGTTTGTAATAGGAAATTTGATATTTTCTTTTGCAAGGTAAGTCCTTGCTAGCTGACACTGAAGGCTCAGACATTTGATTCAATTCATATAAATAGAGATACTGTAATACTGTCTTCTCCTCTTCAAACAAATATGAGATAGAAAGTATTATCAGTTAGCTACACTGGGAGAAGTTTTTGGTAACAGTTTTTTTATTGTGCTTTCCTCTTTTAATTTTTACTTTAGTGTTAACCTATTATATGAGTCTTCTGATTGTTTGCTCAGATAAGTTATTGGTTAAATGGGAGTGTGTGTGTAAGGAAATTTACTCTTAATGTATTTGATGTTGAAATACTTGCTGAATAAACCTGACAGTTGCACTGATGCTTTGATAAAAGGTAAGAATAGTGACCATTCACACTCAGCAAGTTGTTTTTTTTTCTTCCTACAGTGTCTGCTGGAATTACAGAATGAAGCAGTGTTTATGTGGACAGCTGAACTAGAGAATGTTGCAACACTGTGCTTTAAAGCTCTGGAAAACTCGAACTATGGTGTGCGAGTTGCAGTGTCAAAGCTTTTGGGAACAGTCATGGCTACAGCACTGATACCAAAACAAGCAACAGGTACAAGTTCTGGATTCCATTTCCAAGTAGACAAACTTCATCTTAAGTACCATGTTACATGACAGTGTTACACGATGCATGGTTGCAGATGAAAACTTAGGCAGATAGTTTTGTTTTATAAACTATAAGATAGAAAGAGTAGAGATTGCAGAATCCTTGTTGTAGTTGTATGAAGAAAGAGAGCAAACTCTCAGAAATCACTTGGGAAGTGCAGCTTATGTTTTAAGCATGAAAACAAGCTGTTATTGAAAATGTTGGCTAGATTTATGTTTGCAGGACAGTTTTGAATTGATGTCTAGGTTTTAGATCATTGCTTGTATTAGGAGGAACTTTGGGATTAAATGATTACTTTTCGTTTTCCTAAAGTGATGCGACAAAATGTGAAGAGAGCCACACTTGAGGAGGTTTTGGAGCTCATGGCCACAGGATTTCTGCGAGGAGGATCTGGTTTCCTAAAGAGTGGTGGAGAGATGTTAAAAGTAGGAGGATCTGTCAATAGAGAAGTGCGAGTTGGTGTTACTCAGGTTTGTCATAAGCTGCATTATTTAATTTTTTTTTTAAATAACGTAACATTTATATGTGACTAATGCTTTTAGTAGGAAAAATATATACTTCTTTATTATAGTTGGACTCGATGATCTGGTGGGTCTATTCCAACCTGGTTGTTCTATGATTATTTGTTTATACGTTAACTTATGAGTCTAGTTGGACTGTTTTGTGAGGTGTTCATGTAGTGTCATTCACCTAAGCTACTTTCTTTTATTATTGTTATGAAGTAATAATAGGTGAAAATATGTGCTAAGGAAAGGTTAATTGCTCAGTGTATGTTAGGTGGGATAACTTGTAAAAATATTTGAAAATTTAGCATGTTAAAGGCGTTTAGAGAGACATAAGTGTTGTCTTGTGGTGTGTGCTGGCTCTCTTTTCAACTGCTGGTTAACATTTGCAGTCCTAATTTATTAAACTATGAATCTTCTTTCCCAGTGTATGTCTTTAGTTGGTGAACTTCCCTGAATGTGGAAGCTCCCCTTGCCTGCTAGAGAAAGGTGGCAGCACCATCTGTTGAAATTCAAACATTCTGATTCTGACATGTATTTCAATATACTGCAGTAACTTGCCAGAATCCAATTTTTTTTTTGTTTGTAGGATATTTTGTGTATACTTTTTATTTTTCTCAGCCTTTTTTCAGATCAACTTGGCAAAAATACCTGGTATTCATTGTGAATTAGAACATGCTCATGTTACTGCTGTTGTTGACATTATGTTCTTAACATTTTTTAAGAGAGACATATTTAGAGCAATGCACTGGATTTTCGTGCTGTCACCCAAAGAGTATCTTGTTCTTCACGGTATGTGTAGTAGTATAGGAACTACTTTTGACATTGGAAACGGGTCAGCTTCAATGACAAACACCTAGCTAATAAATAGATTCATCCTGCTGAGCCCCATCAGAGTTGTGTATTACTAATTGGCATTGCTACTGTTTTGCATTATGCTTGAATAAAAATGTAGTCTTAAGTGATTGAATATAGATTTTTGTTTCTGTTTTAATTGGATCTGCGTGTAACTTTTGAATTTGCAGGCCTACGTTGTCTTTGTTACAACATTAGGAGGTCAGTGGTTGGAGCGCAACTTTGCTACGTTTTTGTCACATGTGCTTGATCTGGTCTCCCATCCTCGTGCGACTCAGACCCATGTAGAGGCAGTTTACTCTCGAAGATGTGTATCCTTTATCCTGAGAGCAACTGTGGGCAGCTTACTCGGGGAGAAAGCACAGATTGCAGCTGCCAAAGATATATGTCAAGCCATCAGTAAACAAATGAAGGCAGTGGGTAAGAATCATTTTTAATGATTGCCTCTCTTCATATAAAGGGGACAGTTTTCTAAATTTTACTATAGTAGACATATAAACACCAATCTGATACTGAAGTGTGTTTTCTTTGAAGTGGCAGTTGCTGTGTCTGGAAAGTTGTATGGGAGAAAAATCCTACAGTGGAATCTAGGAACTTAATTGGATAATTTTAAGATGATTAGAGATTGTGACTAATTGTTTACTACAGGTCTGGGGTTTTTTTTGTCTTATTTTATATATATTTACATGCAAATTTGTATGCAAAACCTAGATATATCAAGATTATTTTTTTAGTTCCTGTGCATTGATACAATACACGTGCTCTATATATGTGTATACTTGCTTTATCTGTGTGATTCTATTAATTCTACCTCCTAGTGCACTGCCACCCATAGTAGCTGTGGGGCATCTATTTTTCATGATCTTTGGATGATTATGTTTGGCTGATAACTGTGAAAACTGTTTCTGTTTGGAATGTGTTTGCTTTATGTGTTCACACTATGACCAGGCTCGTGGTTTAGTTTTAATATAGGGTTGTTGTCAAAACTAAACTCTTTCTATCCTGTATATGTTAAGATGTGATTCAAATGGTAGGTTTTTTTTTTTCTTTTCTGCAGAAGTAGTAGTGAATGATGCTAATAGTGAAAATAAATCAGGAGCTGCTGATGTAGCTGCAAGCCAGCATGTAATGGTGTGTGCCCTCCAAGAACTGGGTAGTCTGGTTCAGAGTCTGAATGCCACTGCATCGCCTCTTATTCAAGAACCCTCTATTGGTATGCAATTAAATCTAAATAGATTAAATGAGATGTTTGAGCACTGAATATGAAATAACACTAGATCTAGTTAAATAATAAATTCATGCGTAAGAAATAAATTGAAGAAACTGGCACTCCCTGTGGTATTCCAGATAGCTACATTTGTCTAGCGCTTTGTGTTTAGTAATCTAATTTTAGTTCAAGTTTGACAAAGTATTAAGCAACTATTTTGATCAAAGTCTGCCTGAAGCTCTGTTTTAGGGTGTGTAAAGTTGTTAAGTTGTGATTTTTAGCACTGATTAATTTCTGATAGTGGTTTTATAGGAAAGCCATTTTTTTGCCATATAAGTTCTAAAATATTCACTCCAGGAAAGCTGTATTGCATTGAGATATCAAATTTCTCTGGGGAGGTTAAGGGTATTTTGTTGAGATAAAGCTGTGGATAGTCCCATTTTAAAAAGACAGTTATTTGGCTTAAATTGACTAGGATTTATGTGGGGTTTTCTTATTTGTTTTAACATCTGAATCCATATTTAAATAGTGTTGCAATTTTAAGTTTTTCTGGTTTTTGGATGTCCATAGCTTTTTTTTTTAGTCCTTTCTTTATGTAGATTGTTGTCTTGATGCATATGACAGTCTTCTACTGATTTTGCTTCAGCTGTGGGGTGGGAAAGATTGTGCTCATGTTGATTCCTTCAGGCTGCTGTGGCCTGCAGGAACAGAGCGGACTGTATCTCAGTGTTATTTCTGCTAGCTGCTGTGAAGTAAGCAGGTGGAAGTTGTTCACCAGCTACAGAGAAAGCAAGAGATAAGGCAGCAGTGGGGGCTTTGAAGTAGGAGTTTGTGGAGTCAGATATCTGGACTAGGGAAAGCATTGATGTGGAGATGGATTGAACTGAATTGCTCACAGAGAGTGGGATTAGCCAGGCATGGAGGTTTGGAAAGTGTAGAAAGATGGTACATTGGTGCAGGGGAGACAGCAGAGTCAAAAGCAGAGTCCAGCAATGAGTGACATCTGAAGCATGTGCTTGTCTACAGTGTGAAGCAAAATCAAAGATCAATTGTGCTGTTGCTCTTTTATTGGCAGTCTGTGTAAAAGATGAGAAGATTCTAGGAGTCATCCAGTGCCTGTTTTCTTGTATAGGTTCACAGCCTCTTTTCAGTTGTTCAAGTAGCAGAAATCAGTGCTATGGCTCTGGCAGCTCCAGCTTGGCTGGTAAAATCTCATGTGGTGCAGCACGATGCTAATAACACTTATATTTTTCTGCAAAGAAAAAGGCAAAGTCAAAAACTTTAAGTTCTTTAATTCTGACTTTCATAATGTTTGTGTTGCCTGTTTAGGACTGATTGATTTTACTTGTCTATGTATATTAAAAAGCACATCATGACTTTAAGATTGTAAACTCTTTTTTCCATAGGTCTTTTGGAGACAGTAACTTCAGTTCTCCTTCATCCCAGCATGGCTGCTCGACTTGCAGCCGCATGGTGCTTGCGATGCGTAGCTGTGGCATTGCCTTTTCAGTTGACTCCATTTTTAGATAGATGTGCAGAAAGACTCAACAATCTGAAGACTTCACCTGAAGCTGTTAGTGGCTACAGTTTTGCAATGGCTGCTTTGTTAGGTGGTGTGCATCAGTGTCCTTTAGGTATTCCTCATGCCAAAGGAAAGGTGAGATTATGAGTGTTTCATCTGAAAGTGTACTAAAATTTACCTTTTTATCTAGAAGTAGTAGTTTTGCAAAATGTTTGACATGTTAATGAGTTGAAGCATTGTTGAGATTGAACTCATGCCTGGCAAGAGAGCATGTGTTTGTAGTATTTCACTTGCAGTATTTCCCAGGTTTGTCCTTTTTTCTCTTTCAAATTTGCATTCTTGTTTGACATATTAATAAATAACTGTTGAAAAGGATATCATTGTCTGTATTGACACGTACAAAACAGTGATCAACTGCATGAAATGTAATCTACATTCATTCTTTATGGAAGGTCAATTTAAATTATTTGAGAACTTCTTTGTAGATATAGTCTGTAAGGGTTGATATGTAGCAGTAGCTTGTAAGGGGCTTTATATTTTTAAAATCCATTGGTTTTTTTTTCACTGGTACAGATGGTGGTCAGTATTGCTGAGGATTTGTTACGAACTGCTGCACAGAACAGCAGACTCTCCTTGCAGCGGACTCAAGCTGGATGGCTTTTACTTGGAGCACTTATGACTTTAGGTTTGTAAAAACAGTTGCTTTTTGTTTTATTTTAATGCTTATCCAACATTTCTGATTATCTTTTTTGGCAAATAGTTTGTACATATAATCAGTCCAGTGTTAGTGCATTTATTTCAACAGTGTTGTTCGTACTATGGGAAGTGAAATATTAATATTTACATAAGCTGAAGGATAGCAGAGAGTGTTTTAACTACAAAAAAAAAATTCTGCTGTCTTTTTGGAAACCCAGTCTCTAGTCTCTCTATTAAAAAGGCAAAATTGTCCATAGTCTTCCTTTCTTGGTACTGTAGTGCAGAAGAAATGAATGGATTGTAAATAAACCTTATTAAGCAATTCAATGAGTTAGGTGCCTCTGGATAGGCAACAGTACTCATTGAAAGTGTTTAAAAGCCATTCAGTTGTCTTTCAAAACAGCCAGATTCATGTATGTATCACAGAAATATAACCTCTCAAAATGCAGCTTCTGGTAAGTATACTCTTGTCACTTATTTCTCTACTCATTTTATGAACAAGTTAGGATCAGCTAGTGACCTTGCCTTCAATACAGTAATATATTAAAATTAGAAGTCACTGAAAAGGTGTTAAAAACCAGTTGGCAGTAGTTATGTATTACATGATGAAGTTTAGGATTGCCTGTTTGCTTTTTTTAGTACTGATTTTTATTTATATTTACTTTACTGTTTATTTACCACACTTTCAATCTAGAAATGAGAAAGGATTTGCTTTGTTTTAGTTGTTCAAGCTGGGGTAAAAGGAAGAGTTGTGAAAGCAGAGAAAATACCTTAAGGAGCAAAAACCTTGATAGCATATTTTTCACTGTTAAATACAAGTTTTTCTAATGCTGCCACTTTATTTTTTGCATAGGCCCATCTGTTGTTCGGTATCATCTGCCTAAGATGTTGCTGCTGTGGCGAAATGTGTTTCCACGTTCTCTGAAGGAGTTAGAAGCAGAGAAAGCAAGAGGAGATTCTTTTACATGGCAAGTAACGCTGGAAGGCCGTGCTGGAGCCCTGTGTGGTAAGAATTTCAAACTTCAAGATTACAAGTGCGTGGTAAACCAAAACATGGTCCTGAGTACTATAGAGACTGCTCTCAACTTCCCTGCTTTCTTTCAAAATGTTTAAAATGCATTAGCTTATCATCAAAGTGACCTGGCTTTGACATCTAGTTTTATGAACATGTCACAGTCTTTGTGTAAACATTTTTAATTGCTGCTTTTTGATATTCTCTTAGGATCTGTATTTTGTTCATGCATTAGATATGTTTGTTTAAGCAAAATTGTAATTTATAACTTTTTGTTATTAGCTATGAGAAGCTTTGTTGCTCACTGTCCTGAGCTCCTTACTGAGGATGTTATCAGGAAATTGATGACACCTATAGAATGTGCCATGACAATGATGTCACAGTAAGTAGGCAGTTTTTACTCTTTACTCACTTTTGTCTTTACCTGGACCTGAAATACTAGAACTAACTTGTTTTATTTCATATGCTGACCTAGTACTGCATTGTCACTGCTTGTTCATGTTGAAAAAAACTCTTCTATGAGCATTGTCTTCATGGTCATTAGCTTTGTAAAAGTATATTATTGCAGAGCTTGTCCTGAAGGCCTTAGCATGGTAACTTCTGTAACTGTGTTTTGGGTTTCAAGTTCAGTGATCTCTTTAATTCATGATGTTCTTACGCTTTTGCAAGAAAAGAGAAAACTCTGGTACCGATGTACTTGATGTTAATCAATAAGCTCTCCTCTTATGAAATGTGTTAAGGAAAATAATTTAACACTCTACACAATATAAAGGGGAAAAAAAATTTGGGTTGAGTTTTGTGGTTTTGGTTTTTCTGACCCCTATACCCTTCATCCCCCATTAAAATAGATTTTTCTTCTGAGGCCATATATGTGCCTCATTTACAGCACCATGTGTTTATTTTGATAAAAGTTTTTCCCATACAATTACCTCTGAAAATGTACTGATAATTGAGTAATGTTGCTCAGTTGTTCTCTGAACACCATTTTCTTGTCTTGTCTAGAGGGATATATTGTGAAAAGAAATCTGAAAATACTCTTTGCAGGAACTGCAATATTTCTGGCTGTCTCTCTTTTTGTTTTTATTCTATAGCATTCCATCAGTAATTAAAGCCCATGGAGCTCATCTCAAAGCTAGTGCGGCTATGGTCCGTTTACGACTTTATGATATATTGGCTTTATTACCTCCGAAGACATATGAAGGTACGTAAATATTTATTATAGTAAAAAATCTGCTTCTTTTGAAGCAGATACAAGGTTCAAAATAGAGTACTAGGAATCTCCATGAATTTTGTACTATATCCCTCATCTTCTGTATGTCATCTTGAAAGCATAACTCCAGAGTATGAACACTGAAAAATACTAGAGTAAAACAGCATCAAAGTTATAGTCCTGTTTATAGGACTGAGAGATATGGAGATCGTGTTCTGAAATCTTGTTTAGGTGGTATATGTCATTGTTACTTAAAAGACAGCAGGTGGTATTTCTTGGTATACTCTAAGGGTGAATGTAAGAATGAAGATTTACTTTTGGTTTCTGTTTTATTTTTCTGTGCCAGGCAGTGTCACATAATCCAACAGATTAGTTTTTTGGGTTTTGTTTATTTGCTTTTTGTTAATTCATTACATTTACATCATGATATGGACAAGAAAATTTTTGCAAAATCTGAATTGTCATCCTGGAAGGGTGGGCTCATCTGTTGTTCAGAACATTTACTTGGGAATGGGAATCCCACATTTCTGTTTGAAGCCTTACTTTCAACTCTAATCTTGTCAGGTTTACTTTTCTGTCTCTTTGCTACCTGTAAAATAGAGGTAATAGTGTGTGCTTTGATTTGTAACTTCTAATCACTGACTGAAATGTTCTGGATAAGAAGCAGCACTAACTCTGTTTAATGTCCATCCGTTTAGGATCATTTAATGCGCTTCTTCGAGAGCTGGTAGCAGAGTTTACTTTGACAGACAACTCTGCTAATACAACCACATCACTCCTCAGATCTCTTTGTCATTATGATGATAGTGTTCTTCTTGGCTCTTGGCTGCAGGAAACGGATCATAAGTCAATTGAAGACCAGGTAATGAAAGTCTAGAAGGATAATGAACTATTTGCATTATCTTGCCTCTAGGATGTGTGTGTGGGAGAAGCTTTCTAAAACTGAAACTGCATGCCTTGTTTTCAGTCTTATTTCAGAGGTTTTGTAGATGTAAGTCCTTCTATCTGTAGGTTACCATTTTGATTAAAAGCTGCCTACAGCTCACATACTAATTGTATGACACGTCTTGTGGTTGTGGTTAGTGAATTAGCCTAATTTCTCTAAAACAAAACAGCAGTCCTTGTCTCCCTCTCTACCACTCAGCACCACCACCTCCCTCTGCCTTCCTGGTGTAGCAGTGGTTCTCTTACATGTTTTTTGAACTAGGAAAAATCTAAGTTCCATTTCATAAATAAACTGCTGTCAAAATGTCTGTATTGCAAATGGTGTTAGAGGAAAACAAGATTTAACTGGTTTTATAGGTACAGTATGAAATCTTACATTTCATTTGGAAGTGTTGTCACAATTTTGTTGGTATTACATGGAATTTACTGCGCTTCTAAAGCATGTGAGTCTTTGAAATGTAGGAATTAAAAATTTTAAAAGAGGAAGCAAGTATTGCTAAGGGAATCTTTCATGATAATTTTCAGATCAACTGGTAATGTTGATCCAGTTGTTATTTTTCATATGGCCCTTGAAGAAGTACGGCTTAGGGAACAATTGGGTGATGCTAAATAGTTTAGGAATCTATCTGATAACAGCCTTCTCTTTGCTTTCCTGATTTGCGATGACTAGTAAGGGACTGACCACCACTTTTCAATCCTTATGTTTCAGGATTTAATGACATGGGAGAAAACATTTTTGTCCATCTGTGTATACCCACCTTTGTCTTCATAATTCTGCTCTGATTTCTGCTTTCTCAGTGAACCTGTATTCTGTAGACAGCTAACTGTTTTGAGCATTTGCTAAACTGTACCATCATAAATTTGCAAATGAGCTTTTCAGAAATTTGTTGGCTTTAGAACAGGGGAGGCTGGAAATGCCTCTTCTGCCCAACCTGTCTCACAGTGGCAAGGTTTCTCAGAAGGTTTCTGTGCAGATCCAAAAGTCAAGACTGATGCCAAGTATAAGAAACCAAGGGGAAAGTGTTTCTGAGAAAAGGTCAGCATGTCAAATGGAAAAAAACGTTGTATAAACTTGCCTTGTTTGTTATGATAGACATAGTAGACTTCTATTCTTCAGTCTTCAGAGTTTTCTGGGATACTCCCTCACACCTCCCTCCTCTCGCCCCTTTTTTTTAACCTCTAACTATGTAAAACAGTCTCCAGTGGTAACTGAAGCTCTGTAGTACATCCTGGGATCCTTTTTCGCTTGGTTACATTTTGGTTTTTTTAGTGTTATGGAGGTCTCAACAAATGTTTGTATTGTTTTCTGACCTTTTAAGAAGAATACAGAGCTACTATATTCTAATTTTGTTTCATGATTAAATAATTAACAAGTTATGAAAATAAGTTTTTCCTCAGAGAAAAAGAGTGATATTTAGGAAGTATTTTCATGATGATAGGATTGTTACTAATTTTAATACTATTTCTAAATCTTTGTGTAGGGAATTATTACAGCTAAAACTGATAATTTGATATAATGCATTGTAACTCAATGCTAAAAACGAGAGTGAATGAATAACTTTTTTTCTGAAATGTCACCTTGTAGTCAGTGATTCAGAAGCTATTAATACCAGATGTAATCTGCTTTTTTCTAATTTCCATCTCTTACTATCAGGAGTGATAGTCTGTGCATTTATCCAGCTATTAACTGCTTTGACCCTCTGGAATTTAGCTGGCCCTGTAAATATTAGTTTGTATATGCATGGGGACACTGCAGTTGCATTCAAGTGTTTGTAGGCCATCTTGTTGTTTTAAGCTGTTGCATATGTGTTTTGATTATCTCTGTTTCCAAATTTTATGTGTGAAGGTGTATTCAGAGTTATTTACACTATGTGGTATTTTGCAGCTTCAGCCAAACAGTGCGTCTGGAAGTGGTGCTTTAGAACACGATCCATCTTCTATTTATTTGCGTATCCCTGCTGGTGAAGCTGTACCCGGTCCTCTTCCTTTAGGAGTATCTGTCATCGATGCATCTGTGGCTCTCTTTGGTGTGGTTTTTCCTCATGTCTCTTACAAACATAGGTCAGTTTACATCAATATCCATTTCAGAATCTAATACCTTGTTCACCAGATAGTATTACATTTTCATTTTTTTTCCTTGAAATAAGAATCTACTTTGATATGAACTGTCTTTGAATTCGGAGTTCAGTATTTGGTGATTTCCTCGGTTTTATCAGTTTTGAAGATTTAAGGTTCAGAAATGGAAACTAGATTCTTCTCTTCTCTTACTAGATTTAACATCCATAGTATCTCTGCAACCAAAATTTCCTGTAAAAATATCCATTGCAATTAATTTCAAATCAGACCTGAAAACATGCCAGTGGAATCCATTCAATTTCATTTGGTTCCACAAGTAAGACTATTTGATTGATACTCAGCAAATGATTTTATACATGATGAAAAAAGAGGGAATGGAATTCAACCTATTTTCCTTTGTGTTTCACATTGTATTTGCAGAGTTATGAGTTGCCAGGACTACTTTCATCATTCAGTTTAGCTAATTTGTCACTGAGCACAGAGTGAAAGTAACTCGAAGAGACATTTCAAAGTAAAATTATCTTTCAGTGCAATTGCAATGAGAATGTTTTTTTCCTAGGAGTCAATCTCATTTTGCAATAAGTGCAGGACAGACTTGAGACCAGCTTGCAGTAATTCAACTTGATCTGCATCTTTTGTTAGCTTTGGAAAGATTTGTCTGGGGAACTGAAAAGCAGTTAAGAATGCAGATTATTCATTTTATATTCCTGTTCTTGGTATCTTCTAGGGAGTACTTCTCCTCCCAGTAACACTTTCTGGCATGGTTGAATGGGGGAAAATGGAGGTTAAATTGGGAAAACATTAGGAACAATAATAGGAATATGGAGGGTAACTCTCTTTTGAATAGTAGTGGAGAGGCAGCATTTTAGCACTCTGATCCTCATAGCTTTCTAGCTTTACAGCCAGATATTTCTGAAGACTCTTGGTGGTGTTTTCTTCAAAATGAATAGTAAACATTTGTGGGTAAGCTTAAAGAACCAGGAAAAGGGACATTCAGAATACCTCTGCACTTTCTACTTAAACTGGGTAACTTCTGCAACCCCCAAAGCATAAATTCTGTGACTTTTGTTGTGTGTGCTTTTTTACCAGCTGTGTTTTAGTTTATATTTTGAAAGAGAATAACTGAAATTGTGTTCTTTCCTTTGTTTTAGATTACAGATGTTGGATCACTTTGCTGAATGTGTCAAGCAAGCTAAAGGTGTTCGCCAGCAAGCTGTGCAGCTTAATATCTTTACAGCTGTTCTTAGTGCCTTGAAGGTAAAATTTGTAAGGTTGTAATAAATGCCAGAATTTAGCAGTTTGATTCATCAATTTATAGTGGATACAAAAGGCTGTTAGGAAATTGTTACTAAAGGTACCTCTTACACATTCAGCAGTTTTACAATACCGAAATTGATTTTTTTCAGATATTGGCATGAGCTATCATTGCATGTATCAGTACAGAGAACAGATCAGGCCCATGTAGTTAGTGTTCTGTAGTATCTAGACCCTTTTTTTTAAAATTTTTTTTAGTCCTGTAGTTTTGTTTGCATCGTATTTATGCATTGAAGTACTTTGTCCTATGTCCTCAAAAGAACCCTTGTGTCGTACGGTGTTGTGCAGATGAAGCTCATGGAAATAGGAGCAGAAATAGATTTTGGGTTCTATTTTACGTGTCTTAATTTTTTTCTACTTAAGACTCCCTAATATTGCACAGAATTCTAGATGCTTATGTCCAGTCCCACTGACTTTAGTTACAGCTCTGTGTTCTCTGTCTTGAAAATCCAGCATTGTGCTATCAAGTCATGAGGCCAGACAGCAAGTCACAAATAATATTCCTGAGAAATATTTGGTTTCAATGACTTGCATTTCCTCAAGGGTTTGTGGAGCAATATTAGAGTGTAGGATTTTCTTTCTGCTAGAAAAATTTCTTAAGGCATTTCTAACATTTTCCAGATGCTGTTTTATATAGCTCCCAATTCATGAGTTTACTGGACAAAGTCTGTCATTGTCATCACTGTTCATCTTCAGAGCAACTAAATCCTGTGCACTGAGGAAGCAACCCTCATAGAAGTGCCAGCCTGTAATTAAAGATTGAATAAGTTTCTTCTTGTCTGACTTTTGCTGTCCAAAAAATGGCTGCCTAGATTAAGCTAATTGTTACCAGAGCTCCATGTCCCATTTAGATGGGCAAAATACAATGGCAAAACAGCACTTCTTTTCATTGCTCTGTACTTAGAAATGTGGACCATTTCACTACAACCTGAAAAGTAGATTCTGAGGCAGGTGCTTGGAATTTCCCGTGCAATGCCAATGGTGAAAGAACTGAGCTGAAATGACGATTTCAGAACAGAAAATGAGAATCTATGGTAGAGCCATCAACTTCCTCCTCTGTAATACATGCATTATTTGTACATTATTTATTATTACACAGTGTTCAATTATTTTTTCCAAAATAAAAGACTTGTTGAAAGTTGTAGTGAAAGGTGATGTACTGAAATGTGGGAACCAAAGAAGATGCAGAAGTGGTGTTTACTGTTATTGTTGTATATAGCACTTATATAGCAGGCTGTATAAATGTTTGCAAAGATGTAACTATTAAGAAGAAGGCATTTTCATGTACTTAAAATGTCTTCTTCAAGTGATTTTTGCAGAAACATAACTGAACTGTGCTTTTTGCATCTGACAGCAAGAGATGTTGCAGTTAGGTTTTAAGTTTTTTTTGTTTTCTTCTGGGGTATCCTGTATAAAGGTAGCTCAGATTCAGTAGCACTAGGGTGCATATAGCACTGTAGTGCTTTTGATAGAAAAAGACTGATGCAACAGGTCTTCCTGTATGTGACATAGCTAGTGTTGGCAAACATAAGGCTGAGTGTGTGGTTGAGTTTCATTTTTAAATGTTTTTTTCAACTAGTATATTTTAGGATAAATTATCACAAATGTAAATAGAAGTGCATAAATTTTAATTGCAGATTTCAAATGCAGTGAAATCTCTCCTATGTCTTTCCTTTCTGCTCTCCTTTGAAATTGTTTTTTTTTTCATGCAGGGTTTAGCTGAAAATAAAAGCACGTTAGGACCAGAAGAAGTCCGCAAATCTGCTCTGACACTGGTAATGGGTGCCCTTGATAATCCTAACCCTATTTTGAGATGTGCAGCAGGGGAAGCTCTTGGCAGAATGGCTCAAGTGGTTGGAGAAGCCTCTTTCATTGCCAGAATGGCTCAGTACAGCTTTGATAAGTAAGTTGTTTTTGATTTGTGAAAGGAAATGAAATTGTAATTTAATGTAGTTTGGAAGATTCTTCTACTAAATACCATATTGATTATTCTCTTTTCTTTATGCTTGTTTGCCATGGTTACATAGATTTAATAAACCTTCAGAGTCTTGTCTTTTAGATTTATTTTGTGTGATTCTTCCAGGAATAAAAACTGAGTTGTTAAACTCCTTGGAATATGAAATTATACCAAGGAATAGTTTTTGATGCATTACTTAAAGGTGACTAAAATGCTTCCGATAGATAAATGCAGCTTATGCTATGTCTGTGCTGTTAATTTTGCGAGAGTGATTCTGTTTCATCAAAATATCCTCTTTATGTGTTGATTTAACTTATCTACTGGCCCATATTTTTTCCACATTCTGTTGTTAATATGAGGTCTTTAGGAAGATGGCTGGTACATGTAACAGGCAACACATCTCCCAATTTTTGGCTTAAATTTAAGACACCAGCCTGTCTGTGAATCATAATGTACCTGCCTCAGGGCTGCAGCCCATGTTTTTGGCTAACCAGGCTACATGCATATAGCCTCAATCCCACTCTCCTGACTCTGGGTAATTCAGTTTTTCACATAATTTTCTCTTGTAATAAAGTACATAAACTTTAATATTCTTTCCTTGAAATTCTGTTGCTGGGACTACTTTCTTTGTTTCTTATCTAGGATTCTTGTTGTTAATGGTTGTCAGTCTGTTGACATTGTCAGTTTATTTTTTTTGTATTTGAGATTTGTGCTTACTTTGTTGTTCACTGATGGCTGAGAGCATGCTTACCTCTTATATACGGACAACGGGGAAAGAATGTCTTTGTTATGTGACATGCATTCAGAGGTATTGTGGAAAATAACAAGTCACCCCTTCATACAATTAGGTCATTCAGAGTGCTATTCATTATGTTTTAGCTTCATTAATAACATGCTATTTAAAAGAAAAAAGTTTTTTTTGAAAAGTCAAAGAACTCAACTATATAAGAAAATTACCCTATTAAAAAGTTATTAAAAGTTATTCAGTTGACTTTGCAGTGGAAGACGTAGCTGTGGATTTCTTTGTAATTTCTTAATATGTGCTGTCATTTTTCTTTTCTTGATTCATTCACTACAGTGACCAAGCAATGACTTTTTTGATTATTAAATTAATCTTCTGTGAAACATTGATAAACACCAGATGCTTTTCCTGTATTCTTTCACTTCCAAAACACTTCTTCATCTAAAATGTCAAGTTCTGAACAGGAAGAATGGAAATTACTATTAAAGTATCTCTTTTTTTCTAATTTGCCTTATATGTAAGCTGGTTTAATAGCCATATAGAGTAAGTACGTTGGTTTTGCTTTTGTTGGTAAGACTTCCCAAGATCTTGTAAGATAGCCTGCAAAATTCTCTTAGTCATTTGCACTGTCATGGTTCTTGAAGGATTCTTTGTAACAAACTTAGTGAATTACATGATTTTCTTTTATTTAAACATTGATAGGTTAAAATCTGCTCGTGATGTTGTATCAAGAACAGGCCATTCTTTGGCTCTGGGCTGTCTCCATCGGTATGTTGGTGGAATAGGTTCTGGACAGCATTTGAAAACAAGTGTCAGTATTCTGTTGGCATTGGCACAAGATGGAACCTCTCCTGAAGTGCAGGTAAAACTATTATCACCCCAAAACTACTTAAAAATGAAAAATTAAATTACCTGTTCACATGTTCTTCAATTGATTGTGAGATTGAGTGTGAAATTGTCACATGAAAGTCAAATCGTGCAGATGCAGCATGTGCCAGGGAGCACGAAGGAAGTGGAACTTTCCTTATTAACTCTTACAGTACAGATTCTCAAATATTTACTGCAATTGAAATGTAACTTTACCATTAGTTAGGGGGCAGTTGCAAGTAGTCACATTAATTCAGACTGACAGGGGTCTGCTTGTCATCTAAGCCAGAGTAATTCACTGTGGGCATATTCCTAATTGACTATAATTCTAAAGCAAAAAGTTTCTGGAGTCTCAGGTGGCGAGCAGTATTTTTCCTTGCAAAGTAAGTTATGTGTATATGATACTGTAAACACAGCATCTTTGGAGGATTACATTATGACAAAATCCTTTTGCAAGCTAAACTGCAGTTAGAGGATGGGAGGAGGCAAGTCCAAGACAAGGCAAAGGCATGCAGGGGTGTCTATCCCCTATGGCCTATAGATGTGAAGTCTCACAGGAAGACAACCTAACTGCTAATAGTTGCTGATACTCACCCAGAAAAAAATTGTGGAGTCAAGGATTACATCAGAAGGGAAGCAAGTGTCTTGTCTGTAGTTATTATTCTCCAAACACTGTGGTCTAATTGCATGATAGAAGAGGTAATTTTTTGTCATTCTTTTCACAAGTTACTGCAAGGAAATTATTATCTGGAATAGACACTGACTGTTATGCTTTAGCAGCAGAAAGTTGTGTGCCACCCAGCAGCAAAGACACTTCATGTGTACAGATTGAGAAGCTAGAGCCTCAAGTAACTGTACAGACTCGTACTTCTACCAGGCTTATCACTTGGGAAAACAAGCCTAGCTTTGTTTGTAATTACTATTTTAGAAATGGTAATCTATAAATACCATTTAAAGTATCTTTTAAATTTCCTTAGTTTATTTCAGGCAAGACAAAATTCAGTTTTCATATGTAACTTACTTCATGTATGAGTAGGTAATATTGAGGCATATAATTGTGTACCACTGTTACTGCTTTGTGAAATAAATGTGAAGTATAAAGGTGAAGCCCAGATGGAACTTGCAGGGCCACTTTATTTTCTGTCCAGAGTATGACACCAGACCACCGTGAAAAGATTTTACACCTCATCCCTCACCAAGTCAGTGTGGATACAGAAACCATATGGGAATACTAGTAATGGAAATTTGCAGGAAAGAAAAGATAAGCTGTAATGTGGTTAGGATTGTAGAAGTAGTTACGTGATTGCTTGTGCTATTAGTTTTTGGGTTGCATCAGAGAGGATTAAAAAGGAGTAGTTTTAATGGCAGATTTTCTATCTTATTCCCAAGAGTCTAGCTTTGTAACTGTAATTATTTTTTAACTTAGTCTTTTTACTGAAATTGCATTGTGTATTTAATGAAAGAAGATTCTGAAATAAGATAACACAGTAGGAGTTTTTGTAGAGAGAGCTAATGCTTTCATATGTGTCAGAGGAATATATTTTATATGAAGTGCTAGTGGCCAAAAAGACTGTCCCCTCACCCACTTTTTGCTTTGACAATTACAAAAAAGTATTTTGCTCTTTTGTTATTGACTTATCTTGCACTTGGAATAGGTTAATTACCATTTTTTCCTTATCTTGTAATGGATGGACTTTGAGCAACACTGCTTTCTTCTCTCACACCATGTAATAAGAAAATTAATTACAAAGTGCATGTGAATCTTTCAAACTGTTATAAAAATCAATTCCTCCTGGAATGTCAAAAGCAGTCCCCACTAAGGACTTTGTCAACTTGCCTATTGCAGACTTTACAACCAGTTTTACAACAGAATGCTTCTTTTTCTTAAGAGTCAGTGTTCTTCTGTTTGGGTTTTTTTTGTAAGTGGGTGCATTGTTTGTGTTTGTTTTTTTCTTCTTCGAAGTGCATGACCATTTTTTTCTCAATTTTTTTCTTACCTGATTTACATTATCCCCAAAACTGCTGATAGCCAAAGAGTATGCTAGAGATACTTAAACTCCTTGACGTGTTTAAGCAAGGAAATGCAGAGCCAGCCTCAGTCTGTGTACAAAATTACTTTAATTTCCTGAATGTATTACTGAAAAACACTCCTTTGTGTTTTTGATAGACCTGGTCTCTCCATTCACTCGCCTTGATAGTAGATTCTAGTGGACCAATGTACCGTGGGTATGTGGAGCCAACACTTTCTCTAGTTCTTACTCTGCTGTTAACAGTTCCACCGTCGCATACAGAAGTACATCAATGCTTAGGCCGGTGTCTTGGAGCTATAATAACTACTGTTGGGCCTGAGCTGCAAGGTTAGTGGGACTTCGAAGATAAAGCAAAAAATCTAGCTTGTTTAAAGATAACATATCACAACCTTAAATGGAAGAATATAAATTTGTGTTTGTTGCTGTTGCAGGCCAGGGAGGGGTGGGGTGGGAGATGTTGACAAATTCAGTTACAGTCCTGCTAGCAACACTACTTCCTGTCCTACTTATGACTACTTGAGGCTTTTTGGAGTGCAGTTTGAGAGTTATATAAAGAACTTGCAGTGATGCATGTTGTTCTTGCTAATGGCAAATTTGCATGGTAGGTAAAATGTGAAAAACACTCTTACTGCATATTTGGACATGTGTTTTTTGTGTATAGGTGGGGCAGGAGACAAGGTTTTTCCTCTGCTTTTTCAATGTGTGTTCATTTTATTTTTAACTGTTGAGAAGAGCTGAATTTTGACATAATTGATAATATTGTGAACTATAATTCATTTCCACTCATTCTTGATATTCTTAAATCACTGTACCTTACTGTAGAGAATAAGATCTTGTCATGCTAAACACTGTATCTGAAATTCTGTTGCTCAGATGGCAAAAACGTGGATTTATAACTTTGTCTAAGTGGGATTTTTCAGAATGTTTCTAGCATGGTCATTGGTGCAGTGCCAGAGAGCCAACCACAAGTGAAACTTTAAGTCCAATTCTTCAGAGTTAAATTTCTACTTATGAAAAATTAATAGATGGTTTAATTGAGATTGTGTGTTTGCTTGCTGTGTGTAAGCCTTTTGATCTGGTGTGTCATTAACTTTTAAAATAAACAACAGTTTATATAGAATGACTCTTCTAGGTTACATTTTTCTGTAATTCAAGAGTTTGGGTTTTTTTTTTGTAAACCTGATGCAGGTTAATTCTTAAAGTAAGCAATGGGATTATTTTTCAAATATGTTTTTTTGAGTGCTTGTTCTGTTAGAGCACTGCAAGTCATCTAACGGAGCTAACTAAAATCACCTGATCATGTGTATACTAGCTTAAGTGTTACCTGATATTTTAGGAAATGGGTTGGTTCTTGAAAAACTGCTTGTGTGTATAGAATGAAAGACACTCTCAGAATTTAAATACAGATAATTTTAGGTGTTTTATATCCCAGGAAGATATTCTCAAGTATTTCTGACTGAATGTTAGGTATCAAAAATTTCATTTGGACAGGACATAATTTAACAGAGCTAATGAAGAGGTATGGAAACAGTCTAGTGTTCTTTTGAAATTGTGTAGATACTGTTTGTGGTAGGAATTCAGAAAAAATTGCATGTTAGTCTGTGAAGTTTGAAGCATTAAAAATTCTTTTTTCTCAAAGGTTTAAAGTGTGCAGTTATACAAAAATTTTGCTGTGTTAAGTTTATCATATTACATCATTAGGTAACGGAGCTACAATTTCAACAATCCGTTCTTCCTGTTTGGTGGGATGTGCAATCACACAAGACCATTCAGACTCGCTCGTTCAGGCAGCTGCCATATCCTGCCTTCAGCAGCTTCATATGTTTGCACCACGGCATGTCAACCTGTCCAGTCTGGTTCCCAGTCTTTGTGTGAGTAGAGAATACATACCTTTTGTTCCCCAAAGTTTTATGTACATGCATAGCAAGGTGATAGGAGAAGCTCTTGGCAACATGTGAAGGATACTCGTATGTACTAAGCAAGCCACAATTGCAAAAACACTTGGGTGCAATAGAAGTATGGCTGTCCTGAAACCTTTTTAGATCTTTTCAGAATAATACCCAAACTGAACTCTTAGGTCTGATTCTCTTTCCTCTTAAACAGTGCAAGATAGCCAGCATTTTTATCTATTATGACTGAGTAAAAAGATGCTGAAACACTTGTTTCTTCCCGCTGATTGCATGCATAGAGGGAAGTGAGCGAGCTGGGGAAAGGCAGAAGATTTTTGATTTAGTTCACCACTGTCAGCAGAGTAGATGCTGACATTCAAATTCCTGTGCCATTGTTGTTACTGTTCCTTTCTTCCTCCAGTAGTGTTCTGTCAGCAAAATCTGGCTTAAGCCTGGAAGTGAGGAGGCTGAAACCTAAAACATACCAAATAAAAATATAAGAGGAGAGGCGGTGTGTATGTTTGTGCGCATTTTGGTGGTTTTTTTTTTAATTACTATTTTTAAAGTTATTTTGCAGAGGGTTCAGCAGTGCAATACTGAAAAATTTGAAAAGCTTCTCCTTAGTGTCTGTTGGATATTTTGCAAAGTTTTTTTGTGTCATTCTCTGTGGAACTGGTGGTTCTGTATTAGCAGGAGTGCAATCCAAATTAAGTCAAGAGTAGAACTTTTTTTCATTCTGTTCTCCAGTTTTTTCCTCCTGTGTCTTTTCATTGTTACATACTTACCATTCACCCTTGCTTCCCCTTCACACTCTGGAGCACTCCTGGGAGAGCAGTGTGTTCCCAGAGCCTGTCACTTGTCCTTTCACAAAGTTTTACATGAAAGAGATGCAATGTACCCCAAAGTAGGTAGTCCTTTTTTGTATGAATGCTATGCACAGCATGACAGTCCCTATGGTATTTACTCTGTAAGTACCAGTAGGTAATATTGCAGGCAATAAAGTTCATACGGGAATGACAGTTTTGAAGGCTTTTCCCAGGGTTTTCTGCTGTCTCTTTCCTGGTCCTCTATGGTCCCCTGCTAAAAAAAAAAAACCTATTTTATTTCTCTTTTCTTGTATTCATTACTTCCACATCATGCTTAGTTTGATAAGTTTTCCTTTATGCTGTCTCGTGCATTTCTTGCAAATACATTGCTATGTAGGCAAGGTCTGCCTTACCTGCTCCATTAGCAAACTCTTAATTACTTCCTACCTCACTTTTTAAACGAATTAATGCCAGGTCTCAAAATTAAACCATACAGTTCCACAATCTTGTTTCATTCCTTCTTCCTGCATTGGCTTCATAATCAATAGTTGTTTATTTTGTAACTTAAAATGGGGAATGATCTTCCCATTAATTAAATTTTCCAAATGTTCTATATTTTAGTTCCATTAAAACAGCCTCAGTGTGATACTTAAAGGTTCTTTAAGTCTGCTTGTTTTTTCAGGACTAAAATCTTGTTTATTCATATGTGGAATAAAGATCTCTTGTTAAAATGCTTTATAAACTATACAGCCCTTTCATTTAGGAAAGCGTTTCCATCCGCATAATAAACTAACACCGAGAAAGCAAATGTGTATTTGGTTTATTAAAAACAAATTCCTCAGGGTGAATGAAGAATCAGTTTCTTAAAGAAATCTCTTCATCTCTTTCACCGTGGACAAACATGGAGTTCTCTGTGCAGCTACTTCCTCTCAGGAAAACAGATACCATGTACAATTCTTATATAAGAAAAATACTTGCTTGTGGTTGTTTCAAAAGGAATTGTTAGTTAACAAAGAAATCTGAAGCTGTCTTATTAAGAGACACTTTAAAAACTTATGCTATAAATTCTGTTACTAGTTTGAAATAATTTTTATGGTAGCAATTGTGTGGTGCAGCTGGTGATGGTTTCTTGTTTAAAAGAGTGTGATTTACAGGTATAGCAGTGTATGAGGTTAGGTAGTACTGAAGAGTGTAGCAGATTGGAAAGTATAATTAGTTTAAAATCACGCTAATGTCGTAGTTCCAATATTTAAGCTCTTATCTCTTTAACCAGATACCAAATGTCAGCTCTGTATATGTCAGCTTCATTTTTGTATTTGTAAACTACAAAAAGTGCTTACTTCCTAACTTTTGAGGTTGTATAAAGAGCTTGGTGCCCAGCAGCTCACACAAGGACAAATAATTGAAAAGTAGAATGCTGTTAGTCTTTAGCAGTGCTGATCTATTGATATGGGGTGCAGCAGTTCACTCACTGGTAATGGTTCTGATTTTTAGGTTCATTTGTGCAGTTCCCACTTGCTGCTTCGCCGGGCTGCAGTTGCATGTTTACGACAGCTTGCTCAGAGGGAAGCAGCAGAAGTATGTGAATATGCCATGAGCTTAGCAAAAAATGCTGGAGACAAAGAGAGCAGTGGCATCAGTAAGTATTTCTTTCATGTGGCCATTTTGTAACAGTTGAGTGCACCTGTGTGTGTGTATGGTTTGCCTTCAGAGAGAGGGGAAAACCCTCAAAAGCCACCACCCAACAACAGAACTAAAACCTAAAACTTGCCCCTTCCAGCACCAATAACTTCTGGCCACACCCCTGCTTGCCTCTTAAATTCACTTGTAATTTACCTTTACAGAAAGTTCAAACTTAAACTCCTCTGTCCCAGGCAAAAAAATAGGGAATGCAGTGTATACACAGTGGAATAATTTCATAGTTTTTTGGGGGGTATTTTAGGTTTTACTCTTTTGAAATTTGTTTTTGTATACTGGTTGTTTTGTTAACCAGCACGTCTGCAAAACCTGTAGACTTTACTGGCTGGTTCACTTCTTCTGTGTTTCATTTTATTCTGAAAACAGGTGGCTCAACGCTGTTGAGCAAGACAGTCTTCATACAAATATGGACTTGTGAGCCTACATGTATTAAATGATGGCAGTTAAGTCTGTCTCTGGAAAGATTCTTTAGAGTCCAATGCTATTAGGAGTTTTTAGAAATTCATGGGATATGTACTTAGAAGAGATTTTTTTTTTATACATATTATTTTTTTAAGTAATACCAGGATGTGTTATTTGCCTTGCAGAAAATAAACAAGATGAATTGCTGTATTAAAATCTTTCTAGTATTAATTCAGAAGAAATTCAGTAACAACTTGGTGTATCATTGCCTGAACTACACAGAAGCACAGATACACAACATCCAATTCTAGTCTGTAATTCCAAATTTTAAAACTGAGTTGCTGATGTCAGAAAAGATTTCTCATTATCGTTTTGCAGGTACTAATCCTTTTGCACCAGGGGCTGGTTCTCGGCGAGATGCTCATTCCCGACATCAGGGGGTTAATATAACAGAAACAGGCCTCGAAGGTGTCCTTTTTGGAATGTTGGATCGGGAGACTGATCGGAAATTGTGCTCAGATATCCATGATACTTTGGGACATATGCTTTCATCGCTGGCTGTAGAAAACCTTTCTCACTGGCTAATGCTTTGTAAGGATGTCCTTGCAGCTTCTAGTGGTAAGAGTTCTATAGTGTTCACACTTACTCTGTCCTTAATACTAAAATCTTCTGGAAATATTTGTCTGGAGCTTGTTATTTATCCTAGTTAAGACATAGCTTATATTGTATTGTAGAACTTTGATTATAGTGCATTAAAATTTCCTTAGAAAGAAGGACTCTTCACTGTTAAGCATTAGAATATTACTTTTAAGATTAAAAAGTTAGCTGCCTTACAGTAGGATTTCAAGTGGAAAATCAGTGTTGTGATTATTGCTCTGATATCTCAGTATCTTAGCAAAACCAGACATATTCTTTTTAGCCTTTATACATTAGAGCCATACATGCACTGCACTGAGCTTTCTTTTATGAGGTTTTGTTAGTTACTGATGTGATGATGGGTTACCATGGTGATGAAACTTTTGCTTGTTGTTCGGCTTCGCAGACTTGTTTGCGTAGATCTTGCCCTCTGAGACCTTATTCCTGTTTTTCAGCTTGAGGAATGGTTGTGACGCAGGTTCTGCTGATTTCCTTTGCATTAGTACTTGTTTATTGACATACTGTGAGTTCATCCTGAAGCTCTTTCTAAATGTTGCCAGCTTCACATTTACTGATGAGTAATGCTACCAACGATTTCTTTATACAGTGTAGCTACCATGTATCTGCCCAGTGGGAGAGAACTTGTTTCACGAGTTTGAAGTTGGCATGTCCTTACTTCGTGTGGGATGAAGTAAGGACATGGGGATGGGTTTTAAAATTTTTAATGTGATTGTCCAATTTCTTATTTATTAGTAGGTGAAATGAAGTCTGGGAGAACTGTATTTAAATACACTTTTCCCAGCTGTACTTTAATAAACCAGCAGCTCCATTTTGTATTTCTTTAATCTGACTAACTAACATATGAACAAAATCTAGTTTGCTTTTTAAGCAGAGACTCATAAATTGGCCACATAAGGTCCTAAAGGACTTCTCAAATCACTTGTATATTGGCTTAATTGTGCTTGATTTGCCATAGCCTCTTTCTTTTTTCATTGAATGTTTTGGCTCTTCAGCTGCTTAAATTCAGACTTCCTAAGAAGTAGAGATGGTTATCCTTGCAATAATTTCTTCTTTTTCTCCATTAATTATCACTACTATTTTTGTTGCTATCTTGGTGTTTTGCTAGTTTGGACCTTGTCACTGAGTTTTCATGTTCTCTTTTCTGAATAGTAAAAGTGTATATGCACGTATTGCTTTTTGTCCCTATTTGGATTTTGTGGGGTTTTTTTAATATGATCCCTGAAGTAATTTTATTTTCTGAAATTAAGTCTCACAGCAATACTTAGAGAAAAGAAGTTTTTAATGTCAAGTGCATTTGTAGGTGTTATAAACTGCCTACTAGGCTGTGTATCTGTCCCATGCATGGAACTTTGTAGTTTTTGTTTCAATTTAACATGCACTGTAGCATTTATTTGAAACAGGATCTGAATAGTTCCAAGCCAAGCTAATTCTTTGATTCTGAGCCTGGTAATCTGCTTACCTTGTTTGTCGGCAATTTAATAGATTAATTTTCAAAGTGAGAAGTTTAGATATGGGTTTTGGCTGTAGTTGGTACCCGCAGAGAATTAATGTTTCAGGAATTTGTTTCATGTAATTTCAGCCAAATAAAGGGTAACATAGCCCAGATTAGAGGTGAAAAGCATTTCTTTTAATGATATTTGTATGCCTTGTTTCAACAGAAGAATTGGTCTGTTTTGAATCTAAATGTAGGGAAAGGTTTGAATATGTCCTTAGCTACTTTTTTCGCAGATTGTCATGGTGGGACTTTTTGTTTTCAATTTTTCTCTGTAGACATGAGTACTGCTACTTCCTTAGGAGGAGGGAAGGATGAGGAATCAGAGAAGAAGGATGAAATGGATGATGATACAATGTTTACTACCTTGGGTGAAGAGGATAAATCCAAGCCTTCTGTAGCACCTCGTTGGGCAACTCGCGTGTTTGCTGCAGATTGTCTGTGCCGAGTTATCATGCTGTGTGAGAATGCGAACAAGGCACACTTTGATCTAGCACTGGCTCGTTCAGCTAGACTTAAAAACCCAAAAAGTAATTACAGAATGTGCACTTTTTTTTTAATTTATTTTTTTATTTCTGACACCTCTTTACAGTGTAACATTACACAACCACTAGAAGGGAAAAGTTTAGGAGACGTTTATTTTGAGATGGCACTGTATTATAGAGAAAATTATGAAATAACTGCTGCTAATAGGATCCTACAGAAGATTTCATATAAAACCCTGAGGATTTACATCTCTGAATTTACATAAAGTGAACTTTATGGGTTTGGTATCATTGTAAAAAGGAAACCTCAACAAACTTCTACACCTCTTCTGCGCCCCCCCCACTTCAAAAATATTTAAATTTTACTAACATAACTGATGCTTTGAAAAAGTGCAGATTTTACCACTTCATAGTTTTTAAGTGATCTCCAGCCTGCCTTTATTGACATCTGTGAACAGTTTCAGCTACAAAACAAAGCTTTTCTTTTTTACCTTGAGACTTGCTAATAAATATAACTTCCATAATTTTTGGGTTTTGTTAGTTCTTCTGGATGGTATGCTTTTAAATGATTTATTTTTGTATTAGCTCAACAATATCTGGTAACATAATATTGAGAGTAAGGAAAAAAAACCAAATTAATAAAAATAGACAAGAATGCTCCATTCAGAAATATTACTGAGGTATATATTGTTGTTTTCTGCATGTTATCTGCTGCTTACAGCCTTGGGAGCAGAACTAGAGGTATACTAAGGTTTTAGGTGTTTAAACTTGACGAGTTTTTTTCTTTATCAACAGGGGTCACTATAAGCACAGGATTCAAACATTAATTGCCTTGAAGATTTTTTGTAGGTTTGAGATTACCAAGATTAGCTTTACTAAATGTTCTGATTTCTTTTGAGCTGCACAGCTACATTTACATACTCTATTCAGTACAATTCCTGTATATCATGTACTTAATTTTGTTTCAAATTTGTGCTTAATTTTTAAGGTTGTCTTAGGAACAAAAGTCCTGCAGTGGCTTTTTGGTTTTTGGAGGTGGGGGAGGGGAGAGAATATTGGATGACATTCTTTCCTACTTTCTTCCATACCCTAAATGTGGATGTTTGAAAAAGAATAGATAAAATTTGTGCATGTCAGTGAGGAAAATGTTACAAATATCTGTTGTATTAACTGTATTTTGAGTTACTAAATAGTTCTTTCTGTTTTGTTCTAAGATGATTTCTTAGTGCTCCATCTCTCTGATCTTATTCGAATGGCATTCATGGCTGCAACTGATCACAGCAACCAGCTACGAATGGCCGGTCTTCAAGCTCTTGAAGACATTATCAAGAAATTTGCATCGGTTCCTGAGCCAGAGTTTCCAGGCCATGTGATACTGGAGCAGTATCAAGCTAATGTGAGACCTCCTTTATAAGTTCAGGAAGTTGTGTATTTATGCCAATATGCTAGTATTAGCTTTGAGAACATTCTGTAACTTCAAAAGATCTGTGAAGAGAATTTTTTGTGTGAAAAAGTACTGAAGAGACTTTTATTCACCTCTTCAAAATTTATTTTTATATGTCTTCCAATTTATAACAAATTAGAAGCTGGCAAAATTTAAATACTCAGTAGCTATTGATTCTTAAAGCCAAATATTACAAGTTATGTTGAATTTCTGACAAGAGTTGCATTTCATTTGTAGAGTTAGGAATTGGAAACTAACGCTGATTCTGTCCCATATGTATTATAATAAATTTGTTTCCTTCAGAATGTATGTATATACTTCTGTTTAAATAAAAACTACAAATTTATAGGAACAGGCAGTTAAAGGCTTGGGGGGTGGGATATTATTGCTTTATTTTGTTGCACAGCTTAGTTCTTTCACCAATTTTGTCTTCACTGTGTCTTCAAGATTTTTGCAAATACTTTTTAAAGGCGAGCTTTCGTCCTTTTCATTTCCTTTTCCTTGTATAGAGCTGTAACCATTGCTTCTGTCTCTTTGACTGGGTTCCTTCCGTTTCTGAAAAATGCTGCCTGATAACAACTTCTTAAAAGACTTTTTTGCCAGTATTTGTCATTCTGGGAACTTGTTGCAAATCTAACCATGAACATTTGATTTCACATCATTATTCCTTTGAACATCAAAAAGTCGCTGGCTTCTTGAGTCTTTGCGTAAATTGCACTTGTAATATTTTCATGATTAAAAGGATACTCGTTAACAGAAGAAAGATGATACCACATATTTGTCAAAGGAAGTTGAGGCTTAAAAAGGTAATGGGCAAGCAGAAAGAAAACCCAACAAAACCTAGTTTAGGACTTTGTTGTTTCAGATATCTACTAGATCACATGGATAAGTTTGGGATGTTACTATAGCTTCAAAATTGGCAGGCTTGTCTTGCTTGTTCTGTGTATGTGTTTGAGCCATAAACAAGGTGAGATGAAGAGTACTGTGTCACTATTGTCTTAGTTGGATTTTTTTGGTTTTCTTACTGTCAACAGGTTGGAGCTGCTCTGAGGCCAGCTTTTTCCCAAGATACACCATCTGATATAACTGCGAAGGCCTGCCAGGTACAGAGAAAAATGTTCAGATAGTATAAGCCAAACTGATTTTCCTTCTTTTTGGTAGAAGTGTGCAGAAGAGAAGTAGCAGCAAGTGACTGGAAAATTTTATAAGCCCAAGCTGTGATGTTTTTTGCAGCATCTTTTGAGTCTCCTGGTAGTTGTTTCTCAGAAGTGCAAAAATCCCTTTTATGAGCTACATCAGAAAATATTTAGTCTTTCTGAAACTAATTATGTCTTCATGTCAGTTCTGCATTTGTCAGTTCTGTGGGGTTTTTTGCCTCTCTTCCTTGTCCTTGTAGAATCACCACCAGCATCAAAGCAGCTATTCTAGAAGGATTCATCCTTTTTCTTTGTAGAAAAGCAGCTGCACCAGAATACTCCTACTGCCTGCATTATGCATGGGTGTGAATGTATGTTTCAGAGGATGAATGCCAATGTATAGCACTTAACAGTAGCAGCTGATCTATATTATGTTTGGATTCTAAGTACCTGTTTGGGTTCATTTAATTAAAAAGAAAAGAAAAGTGGGGAGACACACAGCTGCCTGTCTGCTCTTGATTGTTCAGAATGTGATACTGTTGGTTCCAGATCAGAGCCCAGTTTAAAGGTTTTTATCTCGCTTGTTTCTTGGTGTTTTCTTGACATTAATGTTCTAGAAAGCTTCTTATATGAATCCTTAATGTATTATTTGAGAGGTGTGAATTTTTTCTTCACAGTTAATTCAATAACACATTAGTTGAATTATATGACCAGACAATTGGGAACAGAATATAAAACTTGTTATTACCTATTTATGGAGCATTAAAAAATTATTTTAAGTATTTTCTGAGTTCCATTGTAGTGTGCTTTGCAAATACAGCCTTTGTAGCTACCTACCTGAGCAATTCTGTTGTCATGAGTGAAGAGCAAAAAAAAAAGAAAACCTTGAGTTTTTTATTTTAAGCAGGAGAAAAACTGCTAATGTGGGTTTGGGTGTTTATTTTGTGGTGATTACTTTGTTTTTTGTTTTCTTACTTTTTTTTTTTTTTTTCATTTATAAGGTTATAAGGTTTTTACTAGAATTTAGAAATATTCTAAACTTTGTTGTTTAGGTATGTAGCGCTTGGATAGGAAGTGGGGTTGTAAGCGACCTGAATGATCTTCGCCGAGTTCACAACCTTCTTGTCTCTTCCCTGGATAAAGTGCAAGCAGGAAAGGGATCTTCTAGCCAGCTTTACCGAGAGAGTGCAACTACTATGGAAAAACTTGCAGTTCTGAAAGCATGGGCTGAGGTAAACATTGACCATTAAATCATTAAAAGCTAGAAAAGATTTTGCAGCGTAATAGCAGCCTCACGCCTTACTAGTTGTTCTGCCAGTGAGCCCTGCACCTGCCCTCCTCCTTGCCTGATGCAGATCCACTCATGGGATGTTTTCATCTCTGTATTTTCTCTGTTCCTTTTTCTGCCACTGTGTTGATCCATATTTCGGTGATAATTGATTATTCTTTGTTTTATTGCACTTCTCCGTTTCAAACTGTATACTTACATCCTACCAGCTTTTGATTTTCCTCCCATCTTATCACTCTTAAACTTAAAAAACCCAAACCTAAACAATCTTAAAATATATTCTGGTAAAATATTGCAGTTAATTAACTAGGAGCTTGTCCAAGTTACAGGCTTAATGTAGATATTATTGGAGAATGGCTAAAATACCAGAAATCTTCAGCTATTTCCAAAACATAGAGTTAGCACTACTTACATTACCTTGCTTCCTGAAATGTTGCTTGCATGCTGTAGAGTTCTACATATGATTACACAAATGATATTTTGATTTCTTTTAGTGTAGTACTTTAAGATTTGGGGTTTCTTTTTCAGTAAATTTTCTTGGAAGGTACTTCTGAAATTACAGAGGAAAGTGCATTTCTGCTGTATAGTGTTAATCATGCCATACTGTAATATTGAGGTTTGATATAGAACAGCTGTTGTGTGAAGGCACTTATTTCTGTTCTACTTATTTTCTAAAAATGCTTATTTTTACTGTATTTTTCTGATATTTCTGCTTATTCCCATATTTATCTAAGTTTTTGAAAATTATTTGATTCCCTCGTAGCATCTATCAAAGAAAAACACATAGATGTTCTTGTATTCATATAACGTAAGCTATTTTCATGTCTTTATGATACCTATGCTGCTTCCAGAAAGACACAATTACTCTAATTTATCTAGTAGCTCTTAATGTATGTGAAAGAAGCCTTTGCAGTAAGGATGCATTGATTTAATAAAATCAATTATTTAAATCAAAATGTCTGTTTAGAGCAGCAGTCATTGACACTGGTTTAGGAAAGAATTGTGTAACCACATTGTTTTAGGAAATGCCTATAGATGTTATATACTGATAGAAATAAAAAAAATTATTTAAATAAAAGATAACTTTACTGCAAATCTCTCTTTCCCATTCATTTTCTGATGAGTCATCTGTATATGGAATTTGTTACTTTCACATGAGAAAGACTGCTGGTTTTCTTCTTTTTAGGTTCTCACAGCATGTACTTTCACATCTGTGTTTCTTCTAGGTGTACATTGTTGCCATGAAAATTAAGAAAGAAGCAGAGACCAAACCAAAACGTGTTTCAAGGAATGCAGAGGAGGATGAGGATGATTTTGGTACTATAGATGAGTTGCCACCAGACAGTTTGATAACACTTGTACAACCTGAGCTGCCTGCACTTAGCCGTCTCTGGTTGGCTGCACTGAAAGATTATGCACTTTTAACTTTGCCAGCTGAATTTGCTACCCAGCTTCCACCAGATGGTAAGCTCTTAAATTTCCTTTTGTGTTATTGTGAAAAACTGAAAGAAAACCTTAGATGAGACTTGAAAATTATTCCATAAATTATTTGGCAGGCACATTTTTTTATGCAAGTGATGAATTTCTGCCTGTATGTAGTAGGGATGTGTGTTTGAAGTTTGTGCTTTTTTTCCTTCAATCTGCAGTGAAGATATTCTTCATCTGAACCACAGACATCATTAGAACATCATTAGAACCAAGTCTTGGTAGAACTAAGAATACTTCTACATCTCTAATACTTTGATATCACATGCAAAAAGATGTTTACTGTAAGAAAAAAAGCATAGCCCTTGAGATGCTGTCTTACTATATTGAGCTAAGACTGAGTGTTCTGCATAAAAAATGCTGCCAGATCTGATGCCTTTGCCTGCCTTCTTGGCTCTCTGCTTACTGTTCCATTGTGACCATTGCACTTTTTTAGGGGAGGTACTAGTGTTACACCTTCACAAGGAGAATTGGCATGCACTGTCACTAGGAAGGATTATATCTGGATATGTACATGATCACCCAGAGTAAATAAACTGATAAATTTAGAGTATATGCTTTTTGTCAGTTATTTGCAGAAAATTTCAGAATTTACCTTTGCTTTGCTGATAGGGGGAGCATTTTACACTCCAGAAACGATTGATACGGCTAGAATGCATTACCGAAACTCCTGGGCTCCCATATTACATGCTGTGGCACTTTGGCTGAATAGTACAGGATTTAATGCCTCAGAATCAGCAGAAGAGACTGCTGCAGCCACGCCCAGTTCACAGAAATGTGCTACATCCATTATGTTAAACCAGACACCTGGAACTCCACCTACCACTAAATCTTTGCCGGAGATAAACAAAGATCGAATGCACTTAATTTTGGGTAAGAGTTATGCGTTGAGATTTCAGTACTGGTAAGATAACATACATGCTGTAACTGTTCATTATTTTTCCTCCCAAACCTTGGGGAAGACATGGTGCAGAAAGGAAAACAAATATAATTCTGTTATTTCCCATACATAAACTCTCTTTTTCTCTAAAGGAAAAAGAATTGAGAAAAACATTCATCTTTCTGAAGTTGTTAAGAACCTACTATACTTAAAAAGAAATTTGAAAAAGAAAACTTGATTTTATGATGATATGAACATTCTTCTTAATTATTACTCTTTTCAGGTGTTAGTATACAGTTTCTCTGTTCCCCACGACCTGAAGAGCCTGTTGAGCATGTTACATCTTGTTTACAAGCACTTCATACGTTATTGGATTCTCCGTGTGCGAGGATCCATATTGCAGAGGATCAGGTACTGTATAAGCATGTTGTAGTAGTCAGCTTTTTCTAGGTCTTGATCTTTCATCTGTGATGATTACAAAAGCTGTAATTATTTTTTCATGAGGAAAGTATTTGCTCATCATAAGCAAGTGACATAATAATTAGGAATTGTTAAGACCTGATTATTTTTTTAATATGTGTTTTGTTTCACTGTAGCTCCTTGGTGTTGAACTCCTGAGTGTGCTTCACCGACTCCTTCTGACCTGGGATCCTCCTTCAGTCCAGCTACTGGTTACAGGAGTTGTCCAGCAGATAGTAAGAGCAGCTCAAGACTATTTGCAGGGAAAAAGGAACACCCTAAGTAAGATTTTGAAAACACAGCTTGCTTTGCAGAGTAAAGAAACAACAGGTTTTCATTTTGGGAAACAAATTCATTAGAGCATGGTTAAAGTGAGGAGGAGAGTGTTTTGTATTCCACAGATACTTCTGATGTTTTCATAATTCTACCTGCCAATTTCTTAACTCTTAAGTGTTTTTCCTTCCTATGAGTGTTCTAGCAGTTACTCTTTTCATGTCAAGAGTTTTGTTAATTTTTCTTGAATATGAGTGATGAAAATTATATTCAGCACACAGCTTAAGATCTTACTATACCTTTCTCAGTTTCATTAATTTTTAAATTAACTGTGTTCTAGCACTTCATTTACCTTTTTTCTGAAATTTAATGGTTCAGCCCCCAATGTAGGGTCTCTTAGTGCGTCCTTGGCACACCTGGCATTAATGTGTTAAGTGAACTCTTGCTGGAACCAGTGTGAAAAGTTTCCTGCCATGGAAATCTTGTCAAGAAGTGGAGCAGATTTGCATCTAGATTCTTACTTCACTGACATTCAGGGCGTGTCAGCAACAAGGAGCTCTGGGAACAGGCTGTGTAGTCAGGAGCAAGGCAGTTGGCATGGAAATACATGCTCATGCAGCCCAGAAGTACTGCTCAAGCCTCTGCAAGACTGCTCAAGTCAGCATAATGATGGCAGTGACATACAGCAAGTCTGCTGATTGAGGAACAGTCACCTCTGGCACATCAGAGGTCTAATGACCTGGCTTGAAATTGAGATCAAAGTCCTGGATCTGACTGTCCGCCAGGTGCTCTCTGTGCAGGCAGGGCTGGAGGTGATATTGGTTTTACCTGTGAGATGTGAAGGTGAGCAGACTGTGTAGTGTCAAGAAAGGCAAATAGAAGAATTTTGTGTTCTTCATAGAGATCCTGCAGGTGCAGGAGCCCAAGCCCCATGTGTCACAGAAGGACAGACAGCCAGAGGCTCTGCTACAGTATTGTCCTGGAGGATGGGACTGCCACCAAGCTGGTGGAGACTGCGAGGTTGTGACTTCTGATAACAAAAGTCTTTACCTCCAGACATCCAGTTGGAGAACACTGTAGAGATCTGGCAACAAGAGAAGAGGAGCAAGCTGTCAGGGTAGGTATCCGAGCCAACCATCCCTCTTCGAACAAGTCAGAACTGATACCACTAAAAGGAAGTGAAGAATGATATCAGTTGGGTGCTCTCTTCTTCTTTGCCACAGACTACATAATTGAGAAAAGGAGGTGGGTGAAGCCATATTAAACCAACTGGAGGAAGCCTTCCAATCACAAACTATGGAAGACTATTAATCTCCAGACATCCAGTCCTGGAAGGGCAACACTACAGGATGCTAACAATCTGAAGCTTTTAGAAGTGTATGAGGCACCGATTTTTTTCAGTCCAGTTGCTGGACAGCCCAAGTAAGGGAGATACTTAGTGGGTCTGCTCCTCATTAATGCAGAAGAAATGAAGGTGACTGGCTGTAGTAGCCACGAAGAAGTGGAGCTCATGATCCTGAGGGAAATGAAGAAAGCAAGTAGCAGAGCAAAAGCTTTGGCCTGACTTAGCAGACTTGGACTTGTGCAGGGAGCTTGCAGAAGAGGTCTTGTGGTAAGCTTCCCAGAAGGGCAAAGGAAAGAGAGATGATTCATCTTTGGTGACAAAAAATAGCTCGTCCAAAAGTGCAGGATGCCGAACAGACGTGGCAGGAGGCTAACTGAGCTGAAATGTGATGAGAAAGTGTATGCATGGTGGAAGCTGGGGCAAACTGCTGGGGTTACCGCTGGAGACATCTGCTCAGGTGTGGAGGAGTGGAATGAGGATAGCCGCAATCTGGATGGAGCCGAGACTGGTGCTGGATGTCAAGGGTGACAAGAAGGGCTTTTATACATATGTTGGCAACAAAAAGACCAAGGGAAGACATATCAGGGGAAGAAATGAAGCAGTGTTATCTTCTTTGCTTAGTTAGTTCTCCCTGTGAATTGAGCAAGTTTAGGGGAGACAGTTACTACTTCTAGTAGAAGTGCATCAGGTTAGCGACAGCTTGGTTAAAAGATGGGCATACCCTGAACCAGATGAGATGCATCTGAGGGAGTTGGCTGATGACATGCCAACGCTGCTACAGTCATCTTTGAAAAGCTGTGATGCTCAAGAAAGCTCTCCAGTGTTGGCAAACAGTAGATGCTATGTCTGACTTTCAAAAAGTGAAGATGTGAGGTTGGTTTGGGGGCAACTATGTGCTAGTAAGCCTGCTGAGTATGTTGAAATATTTTGGAGTAAATTCCCTTGGAAACCACTTGTGAGTACATGAAGTAGAGTGGTGGAATTTCAAATAGTGAGCACAGACTTACCAAGATGAATAATGCCTAATCACCCTCTGTGATGAAATAATTGGCTTTGGATGAAGGTAGAATGGTGGATATTTGACTGTTGCAAGGCTTTTGACCCAGTACTCTGTACTATCATTGTCAAATTGGAGAGACATAGACTGAAATGTAGACAAATAACTGGTTATACTTTTGGGTATGAATGGAGTTTCATGATTCAAGTCTAACTGGCAGCTGGTTGCAACTGCTGTTCCTTAGAGTTCAGTATTGAGTCTGCTGCTGTTTAACATTGTCATCAACAACCTGGATGATAGGACACAGAATGCACCCTCAGCAAGTTTGTGGATTGTCTGAGTAATATATATACTGGAGGGCAGTACTGCTTTTCAGGGGAATCTTGAGTGGCAGGACTGTGACCTTGCTGAAGTTCAGCAAAGACAAATACAAAACCCTGCATTTGGGGCTGAATAATCCTGTGCGGTGGTTTAATCTTGTGGGGCTGACTGGATGGATAGCAAATGTGCCAGAAAACAGATTGATTGTGAATCTATGCCTGTGCAGTGCCAAAGACTGTTACTGGTCTGTGTTAGAAGAGAATGACTGGTAGATTAAGGGGTATGATTTTCCTTTCAACTTGAGTTTGTAAAGATGCATCTGTAGTAGAGTGCAGTTAATTTGTGTTGCTATTGCTCCTGATCCCACTGACAAGCTGAAGTCCAGTGGAGGTCTGCTAAGCTGCTTAGGGAGGTGAAGTATGTGACACTTGAGGAGAGGCTGAGAGAGCTAAACTTGTTTAGTCTGCAAAAGAGAGGGTTAATATGGGATAGAATAGCAATCCCTCTTCCTAAGGGGGATTTAAAGAGAAAACCAATCCAGTCTCTTCTGAAAGGCATATGGTAGAAGGGACAAGAGACCATGGACACAACTTGCAGCAATGGAAATCCAGGTGGTATACAAGGAGAAAAAATTGTCACCATGGGACCAATTGTCGCCCAGGGATGTTGTGGCATCTTGATGCCTGGAGATGTTAAAAACTGGACCAGCCCTGAGCAACCAGTCTCTTCTCTGGCTTTCAAGTTATCCCTGTTTTGAACAGGAGATTGGACTTGGATGACTTACAGATGTCCCTTTCAACCTAAATTTTTCTACTTTTATTTCTACTTCTTCTGGTATGATATTTTCTTTCTGATGTTTTTGCTTAGGCTTTTCATCAGCATATTTTATGAATTTCTTTGTACTTTGTGTTAGAATATGCTTGATAAGTGTATTAGCATCACTCTGAAAGCTACTTTCTGAGGTACATTTCATAATCTTTTCCTTTTAACAGAACATCTTCCTGTTCAATTATCCCTTTACCATTTAAAAATCTCACATTGGATGTACTGCTTCCGTCTTTGACAACTTAATTAGTTTCCAAGTGGCAACCTGGCAAATAGTTGATTGATATCTGGTTAGGTTAGGTCTGCCATGTTTTCTTTTACCAAAAAGATGTAAAGTAAAACCCAAAGAGCATTCTCTTACTAAAGAAAACTACTTTAATCTGGCACAATATACTGTTGAGGGAAAAAAAAGAGTGTTAGCTTTTGCCTGTTTTTTCACATAAAAACAGAAAGGGGATTTTGCTGGAACTTAAGGAACCAGCACAGCTAAAAATACAAGCTCTGTTCCTTCATATGAATTAATGGGATTGTTTACTGTAGGCCCATTAAGTTGCATTTTTCAAATCAGTGAATGTGATAACACTAGCAATCATTTAAATTCATAGGAGCTGCATAGGGGTAGTTCAGGCCAGCTTTGACTTACTGAATCTCTGTTGCTGTTTAGCGGGAGAAGGAAAGACTGCAGCTGGCCAAGCTGCCATTCAGACTTTCTGAACTGCATGCACTGAAATCATGAACTCAGACAGAATCTTACAATGCTTTTCTGTTCTCTTATTTCATAATCAGTTTAGGCTGAACTGAAATTTTGTCAGGGTGGAACATTTAAGAGCTATTAAATTAAAAGAAAATAATTGCCGTGCCTATTTATTTGACAGTCATTGCTGTTAATTTTACAATCATTTTCAAAAGAAGCAAAATAATCACTGTGTTTTTATTTTGTGTAAATATTATTACTTTTTTCCTAGTTCTGTTTGGATCTTTAATAAGTATTGTTGCAGTCGCAATACTTCTGAAGCATTTTAAACCCCTTTAAATCATTCTGTCTAAAATATTTAGTTTGATATGAGCCATGTTTGTCATATCTTCCTGTTGAAGTAGCTTTGTCTTCTTGATTCTTTACCTTTTATTTTAAAGAGTTTTTCAGGTAATCGTTATTTTGGAATCTTTCTTAATTGAAACCTCAGACATTTCTTTCCTTTTTCACAGATGAAGATGATGTTGAAGAAAAAGAAGATCCTCTTGCTTTAGGAGAGGGAGGTGAGAGTGGTGGTCTTGTGCCTGGAAAATCTCTAGTCTTTGCAGCCATGGAGTTGCTCATGTTTATCCTAGTACGGCACATGCCCCATTTGAGTTCAAAAGTGTCAGATTCTCCAAGTCACATTGCTGCCAAATCTCACCTCTCTGAGGAAAGTGCTCGTCTTGTGGCTGCTGCTGTTACTATACTGTCTGACCTGCCTTCTTTGTGTTCTCCAGCAGGTAAGCTATTACAACAAAGCAAGTATGAGCGGTAAATATATTTTTATGTGGCACTTTAAGGGTCATCTATTGAAAAGTATGTTTAGATTGTAAAATCAATTAAGAACTTGGGCTTTTCCAGTGAGTAATGTAAGGAAAAGATGAGGTGGTGGGGTAGCCATCTGTGTTAGAGAGTGCTTTGATACCCTTGAGCTCGATCACGGTGATGATGGGATCAAGTGCCTGTGGGTTAAAATCAGAGGAGCCCACAAGAAGGCAGATACTGTGATGGGAGTCTATTATAGACCACCCAGCCAAGAAGAAGAAGCTGATGAGCTCTTTTATAAACAATTGGGAGTAGTGTCAAGATCGCTACATCCTGTCCTCCTCGAAGACTTCAATCTTCCAGATGTCTGCTGGAAGTACAATAGAGCAGAAAGGAAGCAGTATAGGAGGTTCCTGAACTGCGTGGAAGGCACCGAGTGAACTGACAATGTGCCCTCCTGGACCTGCTTCTTTGTGAACAGAGAAGGCTTTGTAGATGTGATGGTTGGATGATGCCTGGGACAAAGTGATCATGAGATGGTAGAATTTTCAGCTCTAGGTGAGGCGAAGAGAGGGATTAGCAGAACAATCACATCAAACTTCCAGAGGGCAGACTTCGGACTGTTCAGAAGGCTGGTTGGCAAAGTCCCATGGGAGGACAGTCCTTATGGGCAAGAGAGTCGATGGGAGCTGGGTGCTCCGTGAAAAAGAAATCCTAGGAGCTCAGGAGCAAGTCATCCCCATGTTCTGGAAAAGGAACCGGTGGGCTAAAAAACAGCTTGGTTGAGCAGAGAGATCTTGAGGGACATCAAAAAGAAGAACCTGTGACCTTTGGAAGAAGGGACAGGCATTTTGGGTGGAGTCCAGGGAGAAAGTGAGATCGTGCAGAACTAAAATCAAGAGGGCTAAAGCCCAACTAGAGCTCAGGTTGGCCAAGTTGTTGACAGATAGCAAAAAAAATCTTTCTATAAATACATTAACAATAAAAGGAGGACCAGGGAGAATATTCAGTCCTTATTGGATGCAAATGGAACAACTGTGAAAAGGATGAGGACGAGGCTGAGGTACTTAATACCCTCATTGCCTCAGTCTTTAATTGTAAAGAAAGTTGTTTCCTCTGTGTACAAACCCAGGAGCTATAGGAGCAAAGTGAGGCTCCGATGATCCAAGAGGAGGTGGTTAGAGACTTGCTTGCCGAGCTAGACACCCACAAGTCTGTGAGGCCGGATGGAATTCACCTAAGGTTATTGAAGATGCTGGCGGATATGCTGGCCAAACCCCTTTCCATCATCTTCCAACAGTCCTGGCTGACTGAGGAAGTTCCACTGGACTGGAGGCTGGCTGATGTGTGTGTCTACATGAAGGGTTGCAGGGAAGATCCAGGGAACTACAGGCCTACTGACCTCACTGCTGTTCAAGTCGTCTTGAGTGCTGTCATGAAGTACATGCAAGAGAACCAGGTGATCAGGCCCAGTCAACATGGGTTTACAAAAGGCAGGTTTTGCCAAACTAACCTGATCGCCTTCTATGACAAGGTGACTCACCTACCAGACAAGGGAAAGGCTGTGGATGTGATCTTCTTGGACTTCAGTAAAGCCTTTGACACAATTTTCTCATAGAATTATGCTTCAGAAACTCTCAGCCTCTGTACTGGACAGGTGCACACTCTCCTGGGTGGAAAATTGTTTGGATGGCCAGGCCCAGAGAGTGGTGGTAAATGGAGTTAAATCCAGCTGGAGGCCAGTTAGAACTGGTGTTCCTCTGATATAGGGGAACCACTGCTTTGAAAAAGGGAGTTGGACTAAGTGATCTCCAGCAAATTCTTCTAGTCATGATTATTCTGCTATGTGTATTTATCTTCACAGCATTCCCGGAAGTAGGAAGATAGCAGGACATGTGTTTCCACAAATGTGGGAAAAAGAGGCACAGAAAATATAAGGAAAGAAACTTGACTGTCTGAAGTGAGCTGTAAATTGATATTACATGTCTAACCTCAATAGCGTCCTTCTTTTAGTCCTATAGAGGCTTAGTCTACCTATGTTATTGAAACTCCTCCTAATAGAATCACAGAATGGATTGGAAGGGTGTGAAAGATCATCCAGTTCTGCTCCTTGCCGTGGGCAGAGGCACCTTCCATAGATCAGGTTGCTGAAAGCCCCGTCAAACCTGGCCTTGAACACTTCCAGATACAGGGCATCCACAACTTCTCTGGGCAGCCTGAGATAAAGTTCCCATGTGTCCGAAGTTGGGTTGTGTGTTACTTGACCAACATTTCTTGAGTATGCCTAACCTGCATCTGGAGGACTGATGGTACAAAACATGTATATAGGTATGGATTTCTTCAGAAAAGCAATGCTCTGGAAGTATTGTTTTGTCTCCTTTGTAGAGTAGCCAGATGGCTATAGCTTTTGCCAAGAATGTGAGACACCCAAATAACTTCCTTACTTTGCTTCTGGGGCTTTTTACCACACACTGGCTTCCTTGGAAAGTGCAATAACTTGGTTTGGATACTTGTTTCCAGACCTGTTATTTTTGTTTATTTTATAGGACCGTAGCAATATGCAGATCCTGTTTTAATATGTTTTAACAATCTGTGTGTGTTTAATATGATACATACCATGTATAGCATGCAGGGCAGGACTTTAATAGCTGAATCATCATTGCTGAATTAACAGCAGCATTTTAAGTGTTGGCTTGTATGACTTGTATCATATACACTTCAGTAGTACTGATGAATTAATTTGGTGATAAAATATGGAATGGCACATATCACTTGTTACCCGAATTGCAGTTTATCTTGGTGTCTACTTGCCTCCTAGCCATATACATACGTATTGGGAAAGCTGAAGGGGTTATCTGTGACACTTCTTGGAATGAGCTTCAGAAATTCTATTGTCTTTTTTTGTCCCCTTTTTTTTTCAGGATGTATGACAATCTTACCCACTATCCTATTTCTGATTACAAGAGTATTGAAAGAAACAGCAGTAAAATCAACAGATAATCAGGTCCCACCTCCAGTCAGTGCTGCCCTACAAGGGATAAAAACTATTGTTACTCTCCCAACAGTCAAGACTGATAAAACTCAGAAACAATGGACAGCTCTTATCCGCAGCACTCTGGCATCTGTCTTGGAATACTCTCAGCCTGGTAAGTGGTTTCCTGGTGCAGGGAAGTTAAAATTAAAGAGAAATGGGTTTTGCTGTAATGAAAAGGCAAGTATTGTATCTGCCTGTAATTTAATAGGCTTCATGTCTGAGGGTTGGAGATTAAAAGAGATGATGAATTGCTTCTAGAATTGATATTGGAGAAAGACTTAAGTGCATACAGCATATAACTATTTAGAGTTACTTAATATGCCGCATTGAAGACATGCATGGCGCTGCCTTTAAGAAAAGAGATTTACATCTCATGACTTCCCATTGCAGATTTGTCCTTGTTGGTCTGTTTTCTTTGACAGTATTGATCATAACCTCCAGTTAGAAATGTCATTTTTTAACTGATCTTACATCCTCTCCCACGTCCTTTCCATAGGGTATTTTTCTTTACTAGTTCAGACTTCCCTCTTCCATTTTGAATCCCATTACAATGTGATTATTTCATGCTTTAGATTTTCCTCAGGCTGACCTTACCAGTCTTCATAGTTTCAGCTAGTGACTTGTTTCTGGAACTTGGAAATCTGCCTTCTGATATCAATCGCTTTTTCTGACATCTGCTGAATGTCTCACAAGTAAAATCTAAACAAGTTCCAAGCTGAATTCGCTTTACTTCCTGGGCTAAGCCTCAGTTTCTGTAACTACTGGCAACTCTAGGCATGTTGGCAAGGCCCAAGAAAACTATCATTTCCCCATCATTCCTTTCCTCTTTCCACAGAATACCTGCTAGCTAAAGTAAAGGAGGTTTTAGTTGCCAAAACAGTGTTTGTAGAGGAACCAAAACTGTAATTGGCTACTGTGCATGGATTCAACACCTTAAATTAAACCTCAAGAAAAATAGCAATCAATGTATCTTCTAAGTGTTTGCTGACACGATTCATATAGTCTTAATGGCAGTGAACATTAAAGTGAGTGTGAAGACAGCAATGGATAATTGTGGCAAGATTCATACTGGAGTAAAATATTCATAGTCCTATTACAAGCTTTCAGTGATGAGAAAAAAAAAATCCTATCCCTGTCTAAAAAAATCTGTTGCCCACCAGCAGGTTGTCCACTCTGTCTCTTTAGAGAACTGCAGACTACTTCTCTTGGTTCGCATTTGTACTTTGCTTTGTCCTTCGAAAAGCAAAAAAGATATACGGTCTCAGCTGCGTAGTTAGCAAAAGAGAGACACAAAGATTTGTCATTTGCATAATGGTAGTTCAGCCAAAAAACATCCCATTACATCCCCAAGGAGCCACTTATAGAGACTGAAGAGAGGCTTGAATAGAGTTACTCATGTGAAAGATAAGGAGTGAGTAGGTAATTGCAAATGATCTTGAAAATGTCTGAAGGGAGGGATGAGTAGATTTGCATTAACCAAGTTAAACTTCTGATTTGATTTGTCACATCAGCTCTTGTCTTCCAGCCTTTTGTTACTGTGAAGGTTTCCCAGTCCCTCTTTACAGAAATATTACTGATTATAGGGGTTTTTTTTATGGACTTAAGAATTTTTTCTTGGTTTCTTTGAAGAGTGTTTCATTTCCATTCTTTTGTGGAATGAGACACATCAGACACTCGAGTCTAAGCAAGTTCTACTGCAAATGATTTCAAGTTTCATAATTCAATGAAACAAATTTTAAGTTTATTTTTCTTTTAAAAATGTTTCTCACTTAAAGGACTTGGATTAGTTTTTTGAAGTGAGGTTTCACATCAAGGCTAAGGCAATTGAGTGACTAGCTGACTTCTGTAAAGGATAGCCATACTGTTTTTACTGATTATGAATCTACCGTTTCTTTGTGCCTCTCAAGATAGATCAGAACAAATCTGACTAGGAAAAATAGCAGAACTGCATATATATATATAAAAATATCTTTTTCCTGTATGATATCTGTGAAAACAGAGCTTGTGCAGGGTGAAATGCTTACTATTTGAAAAGCAAGACAGGTTAAAATAAGACTGCTTACTGGTAATAGGTAGCTGTCAAATCAGGTAGTTTGTTATGTGAAACCTCGTGTTAAGTAAAAGCAATACTGGATATCAGTTTCTTACTCTGCTGTATCAGCTGAAGAGATTAAAAACCCAGAAAGTATATTTTTAATGGGGAAAGGATCTAACCCATACATTTTTTCCTCTCTTGTTTACACATTGAAAACAAAGAATATGGCTTGGTCAGAGAAATGAGTGATTTTTGTTCCCTGATAGTTAAGTTTCAGAAATGTTGACTGACTTTATTAAAACAACTTTTACCACAGAGTTATTCCCTTTTTGTCTAATGATAAAATGATTATGTAATAAGTAGATGCATACTTAAGTGCAGTTTCAAATAATTGCACGTATATTTATTTCCTCTTTGTAAGTTTTTCTGTGTTCATAGCCTCTTACTAAATAAATTCTAAACCATTCTTGGAGTACGCTAACAGTGTGTTCGTTTTTCAGAAGCCTCTAAGCCTGTTCTTGATGAAGTAAGCATACTTACAGCTATTGCTGTCTTCCTTTGGTCAGCGAGCACTGAAATAATTGGAGTGCAGTCTTTACAAAATGGATGTATGAGCAGATTTAAAAGTGCATTAAATTCCTGTGATCCTTGGGTAAGTTCATGTTATAGGAATGTGAATGATGTGTAGCTGAGAAAATCTAGTTGCTATATTTTTATCATATTTCCTGACTGTGTTGCGATGCCTTTACTTCAGTGATGGGTACTGCTTGTCAAAATATCTAGAATTTTCAACAGTGCATTGTAGAAACTCTTCAATGAGTGAAACAGCCCAAACTAAGTGCTTTTGGATAATGTGTTTTCATGACCTTGTGCCAAATTCTTGACTCACAGCTTTTTAAAAGGAAAAAAATCTTCAATATGTGAAAATGAAATGGTTTCAAATGAAGGCAAATCAAATGGTTGATTACCGGAGAGTGGTGGCATTTATATATTAATGCTGATCTTTTATCACACAAACTAAACCACTTTTTATGCTGATAAATATACAGCCCATATTTCTTATTAGTTTTATATTTGTGAAAAATCTGAGTTTATTTTACATGTTTGTGCAAAACTCAGTAGTGCAAAAATGTAATTTCTGCAGTCTCTATCAGAACATCTTCACATTATGAATTGTCTTGTCTCCTCATTCCACTTATGCTCTTTAATTTGTCTTCTTTGTGTAAACATATGAACAGTGAGAAAAGTACTCGTTTGTCCATCACCCTGCTGGAAAGCTGTCAGTGAGCCAGAATTCACTACTATTTTTGTAATTCAGAGAGAATGCTTTGACAGCAGCCAGATTGTGTCCACTGTCCTTGCTGATGTGCAGAATGTATACTCTGCAGAACTTTTTGTGTGTTCATTCTAGTTTTTTTAATATAAGACTCTTGTTGGGGTCAGTAACTAAACAGCCATCTGTTTGTAATAAAAGCACTACACTGATTGTACAAAAGTCATTGAACCAGTTATGGAGAAAACTCATCTAAAACAATACTGCTGCCTCATAAGAAACACAGGAGTATTTTTGAAACCATTACCACTTGCAAAAGTCTGGAAGGTTAGATATGTATATAGTAATAACGAGAAAGCTGGTGAACTCAATTTCATTTTACTCCAACAAAGTAACTTCTTTGAGAAACCTTTGATACTGGATGCTAATGGGTAAGTTTTACATGAGAATGTGCCTTGCGTGCTTTGAACAAGCCCTGATTTTACCTAACGTGAGTTTTCTTGGACTTCTGTGAATGCAGAATAGTAAAAAGTTTTCTACTGTATACATGGAATAAAAAAGAAGCTTGGATGGTATTCTGCTGTCAGATACAGTCATAAAACTCTTACTGAAGTTATGCATGTGCCTAAGAAAAGAGACTTTTACTTCTTGTTTTGAAGACTGATAATCTTATGTGCTAATAAGGAGTAAACTTTGACAAACGTGAACAGAAAGAGAAGGCATCTATTTTGAATAGTAAGGAGAGTCAGAGGAATAATAAATGATGCTGAGTAAGTCATTAGGAGAAAATATTCTTTTGTGGAGCTCTGTTATAAACACAAGTGGTGTTAGAAGACATTATTACTCTAGACTTTGAAAATATAATTCCATGGAAACCTGCAGCCATATACTAGTGAACTAACAGTGATCTGAGCTGTGTAACTTTTAGTTTCTTACTGTGAGTTTTTAATATCTATAAAGTTTTTATTCAGTATTTTTATTTATACTTCTGTGTGTCCTGTCATCCCTGGATTTCCCTCACAGATCATTGTGTTCCTCTAAAATGTTTCTGTTTAGCATGTGGTCATGCTTTTCAGACCAGAGTGCAGTTTGAAAGCATGTGCAATGTTTTATACTCATATTTGTTCTGGAGTTTTACCTTTTCAAAAGTTCTGGATTATTTGTGGGGAAATCTGGAGGAAAATCTTTCAACGCTTAAATAAAACACATTCCTAAATTCATCTAAATAACATGATCAGTGATTGTCCCAAATGTTGACTTTAATGCTGCCTGCTATCCAGAAAAAAGAGAGAGAAGGGAAAAAGAAAATATGAGGAAGACAAGGAGAGGGTTCTGTGTTCCATCTCAGTGTATGACTGCATGTATATGTTATGCTACTATCAGCACAAGATGGAGAATGAGAAGAAAGGATGGACAGGCCTGATACTTTTGGCTACAGCCTTAGCTCATGTTAGAGCAATAAGATCACTTTAATATGAGTTATTTTTATGGGCTGTTTACACATCATGGATTGGAATAGCATTTTGTGAATTTGTAGACTGACCTGTTAGTGCTGGTAGTTCTGTGGCTTGAAGATATAGTTCTGTGTCAACCTGTGTGGCTGATTTGTGAGACATGAACTATTCCTTGAATTTCTTCTATTGTTACTGCTCTTTGTTACCTGCCTATTCTTTCTATTTGGTATTCCTTTTATTTAAAACTGGGCTTATATTATTTTAGCAGATGGGCTGTGTTGCTGCTTTCCTCTTGTTCAGTATGTTTCCTTCCCCTTTAGCTGTCTTTTTTTTTTTTTTGGTGTCAGGCATATCTCACATACATAGATAACAGAGTTTATTATAATTCTCTGGGTTAACAAACAACTTTCAGGACAATGTATTTATCTTGATTTGATTAGGTTCAAGCCAAGTGTTACCAGCTTCTCCTCTCTGTATTCCAACACACTAATCGTGCGCTGTCAACTCCATATATTCATTCATTGGCCCCTATCATGGTTGAGAAACTGAAAGCTGTGGAAAGGAACCGCCCGAACAACAACCTTGAGCTGTTAGCAGTCCAGGAAGGAATTAAAGTCCTTGAAACATTGGTCGCTCTTGGTGAGGAGCAGAATAGTAAGTATTTAGTTTTTCTAGGGAACTTGTAATGCTAAAACAGAATATTCCACATCAGAAATCTTGCAGTTAGGAACTTGATGGTGTAGTCACAAATAGGCCATGTCTGTTTAACATACTTTTATGATTCCACTGCTAGAACATGGACTGGTATAGAACGTACAGTGTGATGTGTTGTAGCCTTTGCATTTCTAGTGATTGAAGGAGAAAAAAATTCTAAATGTGAACTGCAATAGTGAGTGGTGTAACTCAACAAAGTTTATCTAAAAAGCCCAAGAAATTTAATTGTACTGGTCAGGATATCTTGGTTGTGGATTATCTTGTTTGCTTCATTAAATAGAACGCAGTATTTATAGTTTGTATTTAAATTCAGATATTCTCTAACTGAAACAGTGTATTTTCTAAAGACATACTCTGCAGACATTTGGCTTTAAATGCTGGTAATGTTTGTTGTAGAAATATTACTGTTGGTGGTTTTACTTGGGTTTGTTCCCCACCTCCCCATATTCCCTGTAGGTATTTCTCTTCACTGATGGTAAGACACTGAATGTGTACTTTCTTGAGGCCTGTTCTGCTTCTGGCACAGTTGTTTGAGACATATGTAAAATGAGATTTAAAAAGTAATGGGGAAACAGAACACCTAATTTTTTGCTAATACTGGCTGGAAACAGTCACCTCATGAGTATTAATTTAGTATGAACCTTTAAGGGAAAATCGTTAATGCTCTTGATAACCTACATAATTTTAGATGAATGAATAACTATTTAAGTTCTTTGAGCTTGAAATTTACACTTAACAGGTTATGCATTTCAAAGGCATACTTGTATCCTTACTAGCTACAAAATTAGGCCTATTGCTTAAGATTAGCTACTTTTTTGTTTTGTTTTGTTCTGAAGATTAAGCCTTTTGATCCTCGTGCCATTTGGGGCTGTGGCCTTGTTAGGTCCTGCTATCACAACTCTAGCAGCAATGCTAGTTTTTGGATTGAGATCTTCCAGAATACAGTAACATAGCAGATAAGTATTATGCTCACTAGGGAGGCTGATTAAATTGAATAGTGTTTTCCGTCTGCCTGAGCAGTGTTTTGAAATCCTTTAATATAATAGGTAGTCTACATTTCACAATCTCTTATCAATGATCTGCAGTCAGATGGTGAAAAGGTTTCTATAAAGAAGTGTCGAAACAAAATAACTGTGGTGAACAGTAATACAAGTCTGAAATACAGTGACTTAAGGACAAGAAACCATCTACATTTCAGTTGTTATTTATTTGATTATTTTTTATTGCAGTATTTTCAATTCTGAAAACAAGACTACCCTTATCAGTCTACTAACTGATACAATTAATTTTCTTTTGTTTTCTTCTCTGATACAGTCATTACATTATGTTCTTTTTCTTTCATTTTTAGGAGTCCAGTTGCTTGCCCTTCTTGTTCCGACTCTGATCTCCTATTTACTGAATGAAAATGCCTTTGCTTCTGCATCTGCGACATCTAAGGATCTTCATGAATTTGCACTTCAGACTCTAATGCACATTGGTCCACTTTACCCACATGCTTTCAAGACAGTAATGGGAGCTGCTCCTGAATTGAAAACACGTCTAGAGACTGCAGTCCGAGCAAGTCAGGCCAGCAAAGCCAAAGCAGCTGCTAGGCAACCACCACCCACAGTACATTCCACCCCAACAATTAAACTGAAAACTAGCTTTTTTTGAATTACTTTTATTATTTTTGGACCTTTAAGTAGTCAGAAGAATTACATTATCCTTAATGTGTTACTACATATATGTCGGTAATTTTGTGTGATTTGTATGTTAAAGGCTGTTTAATAGAGCTTTGTGTAATTACTTGAAATCCATGCATTACAAGGGAAGTGGTGTTATTTGTATACATTTTTAGGCAATTGAATGTGATCATATTTATGAATTTGTGCTGTAAATTATCCACCAAAAAAAATCTTATTCTCTCACTAAATAGTTGTATTTATTTTGAAAAGCTACCCTAAATCTCTGAGTGTTTTTTGAAATCTGGTGATTGTTACCTTACTGTTGTGCCAGCATACTAACCTCTGAGTGGGGACAGAGGGAAGAGGGGAAACTTACGAAGTACTTAGCATGTACTGTGCAAAATTTCAATTATAAAATTACAAAATTTTTCCTTTTAAAAACAAAGTAGGGAAGGGGATTTTCAGACCTTATAGATGATTTCAGCTTGCATGAAAAAGAACAACAAAGAATTGAAAATGTGCACCTTTTCTCAAGGTGAATGATCAAGCATGCTGTCTTAATGAGTTGTCTCTATTTATGTGGTGTATATTACTTTCAGATCCTTTTCCATACTTTAAAATTAATAAAGGATGCAAAGAATCTAATCCCCCTATCTCTTCTAAGATAAATTTTAAGGAATGCATTGTAAATTGAGTTTATAAGTAGAGCTGCCTACTGTCTGCATTTTCTAGGTGTGATTTTGGCCCTTGTAAGGTGTTGTGTATTAGCAATCTACTGCTAGACACTGTTTGAATATGATGATTCAGTCCTCTGCTCTTTGTCTAGGCTCCTAGGTACTTAGCCTTCCTGCAAGGTTTTAGTCTTGGTGGATACAAGATGTATCTTATTTGTAGTCCTTGATAAAGTTTACAGAGCCAAATTACTTAAGTGCTTTGCACCTGTACTGACTAAGGGAGCAACAACACAAGTAAGAGCCAGGCTCCTCCAGTTTCTCCTTCCCCTACTGGGCTTTTCTTTTTTGAAAAGGATGTAGCTCCCCTCACATCAGACCAAGCTTGCTCAGCAGAATTTGGAGCTTAGAGCTCAAATCCTGTGCTAACTGTACAGCACAGGGCCAGTGACTCCCAGTGTCTGTCTGTCTGCCAGATCTCACCCTGTCTATTGGCAGAAGTGCAGAACTGTGTGTTTTCTTGTGTATACAAGACTGGCTTACATGATTCTTTTGGCTCTGCTGTTGAATTTATGGGCTTCTATAGGGATCTTTCTGTATGTTTTGCTTTATAGAGAGAAGCCACATGACTAGAAGCCTTGGGTAAGCCTGTTGATTTTCATCTCTGATGCTTTTATAGATACTCTGGAAAAAAATGCATGTTTCAGAGGCTGCTACTTCAGCACAAATATAAAAAAGGGATGGTAAGTAGAATTGAATATGATTCATAGTTGGCTGAAATATTTGTAGATCATTATTTTTGCGTAGTCACTGACCTAGTCTCTCTTTTCCCATAAGAAAAACCTTACATAACCCTTTAAGGACCTATGCAAAATGGGGACAAGACTCTTTTGCCCTATTGAATTTGGTGTGTGCAAAATATGTAGCATACAATCGGAGAAGTTTTAATTTCACAGTGGATATTTTAATACTAAGGATGCAACAAGTGGTGCATACTCTAATCTTTCAGGTTTTTTTTAATAGAGATGTTACCTTCCTGTCTTGTTCCATTGTCTTGCAGGAGTAAAGATACATACAGAAGTAAAACAAATATGTTGGAAATGAGGAGGGAAGTAATTTCACAACTTTTTTCACCTTTGCATATGTAGTGGGAATTAAAATATTTCACTTTCTAATAAGTGTTTACAGCATTACAAAGCTATTTTGCTCAGATGTTCTGGACCTGTTTAATATTTGAGAGGAAACTCTGTGCAAAATTGAACACAAAAATTTTGCAAGTAAAAGTAAGAAAATAACTTTATAACCTGTTTTAGATTCCCCCCTCCAGGTAGTCTAGTAATTAATGGCTTTGATGTTTGCTGGAAAGCTTTTGTCTATAATCTGGGTTTATTTACATTAAATTTTATCTCAGCACTCTTATGATTTGGTTGGACTGTAGTTTAGAAGATCTCTGAAAACTCAGAAAATTGTGGGAGGGAAGTGTAGAAATCAAGCATAACTAAGAAGTCTGTAGAAAAATAGAAAAAAGGTAATGGACGAGAAAACAGCACTAGATAGATGTAGAGGAGTAGAGAAGGGAGAGGTTTTTCTTTGTATACTGTGTAACTATATACAACATGCACAACTTTCATTTGTACAGGTCCTTCCCCAGTTTCTAGTCCTCCTTCGCTTCTTTGCTTGCTCCTGACACTAAAGGTATAACCATGTGGTTATGTAATATTTTAGCATCAAATTTTCTTTGATTAAAAAACCCGAAATAACTTGAAATGCCTATAGTGCTTATTGTTCTTCATCACCCTCCTTTTCATCTGTCAGTGGCCTGTTTAATGTGCTTTCTCATGTAGCTGCTTTGCTCCATTTCCCCTTCACGTCTTTCCTCTTTCTGCTGTTTCCTTCCTTTCTAAGTGAGTCTTGTTGTTCTACCACTGTTCTCTGCTGAGGTTCCCCAGTGCGCGCTCCCTCTTCTGTATATTTGCTCCTGTTCCCCTCTCCTCTCTGGTGTCTTAGTTGTCTTTCCCTCTTTAAAGTGTGAAGAGGTCCTCCAGCAGCCACAACACTAAGCTCCAAGGACAGAGTTATCAAAGCAGGCGAATATGGTTTCAGAACAGCCAGAAGGAAGCAGGAAATGTTGCTCGAGCAAGCAGTGGGGTACTGCTGGTGTGCCCTGGGCACGGTGAGGGGCAATAGGAGCCATTCTTGGTACCGTAATGACCCTAGCACAGCAGCCTCAGTGTCTGCACGCTGTCCATCACATGCTGCTGGCACTTAGCCCTGCTCTTTAGCCTGCAGGTAGCGTGTTTGTCTTCATCAAGCCACCAGCATTAGAGTGGATGTAGCACAGACTAACTTTTTGTCTTTGTGCGTGACTTTGGGAGAAGTGAGAGAGAGCGGTGCTGCTGGCAGCTTGTGCCCTCAGCCCAGGGCTTTGCCTCTGGCCTCCAAGTATCTTGTTTTCCCTTTCTTTGCAGCATGGTAATTCCTGAAAAATGCTGATTTGCTCTTTGTTTCATCCTATCTTGGGATGGATTTATAGTGTTTGGTGCTTTGACAATGAACAAGGCTCATAACAGATCTGAAACAGAAACGCCAAGGGTGAAAGGGCAGGGCTTGACCCAAGTCTGTGGGACTACTCTGAGTCACCAGCCTTTTTTTCATGTCCAGGGCATAGCCTGCCAGTGTGCCAAAACCATTTAAATCCTGGTCAGAGTTGGAGATGGTGATTAATCCATGCTCTTGCTGCTGCTCAGATCTGCATTGCCCCTCCTGCTGTGGGTTTGTCGGGCAGGATCCAAGGGCAGCTCCTTACAGTCTCTAACACCCTCCCAGCCACTGGGACGTGGGGGCTTGTTGCCCCCTGCTCCCTGTCATGGTTTGCTGGTCTCCACCACTGGATGGCAGGTGGTAGGGATAAGGCTCACTGCAATGCCCTTCCTCGAAATAAGGGCAATGAAGAGAAAAAAAAGTTGATTAGGGAAATCTTCCTCCCAGCCATATCCTGGGCTGCGTCAAACGAAGCGTGGCCAGCAGGGTGAGGGAGGTGATTCTCCCCCTCTACTCTGCTCTCATGAAACCCAACTTGGAGTGTTGTGTCCAGCTCTGGATTGCCCAACATAAGAGGGGTATGGAACTGTTGGAACATATCCAGAGGAGAGCTGCAAAGATGTTTACAGGGATGGAAGACAAGAACACAAGAAAGCTGGGGAGGGATTTCCATGTAGTCATCCTATCATAGGGTGAGAGAGAATGGTTTTAAATTGGAAGGGGGAAGATGTAGGCTGGAGAAGAGAAGGCTGTGGGGAGACCTTATAATGGCCTTCCAGTGCCTGAAGGAAGCTACAAGAGAGCTGGGGAGGGACTTTTCACAAGGGCATGGAGTGATGGGATGAGGGGTAATAGCTTTAAATTGGAAAGGGGAAGATTTAGATTGGATATGAGAAAGAAATTCTTCCTGATGCGGATGGTGAGGCATTGGCACAGGTTGTCCAGGGAAGCTGTGGCTTCCCCATCCCTGGAGATGTTCTAGGCCAGGTTGGATGGGACCTCGGGCAGCGTAAACCAGTGGGAGGTGTCCCTGCCCACGGCAGGGGGGTTGGGACTGGGTGATCTTTAAAGCCCCTTCCAACCCAGCCCATCGTATGACACTCTGCCCCCGCCCAGCAGAACTACACTTCCCAGGATGCCTCTCGAGCGCGGCCGCCCGTCAGTGTCCCCGCGGGGCCGCCGTAGCCGCGGCGGGGGCGGCTGTCAGGCGGTGACGGCGGCGGGACGCGCCCAGGTTGTTGCCGCAGCTGCTGCTGCTGCCGGGACGCGGCGGGGAGCGGGCGGCGAGCGCGGCGGACCCGGCCCGGCCATGGACGAGCAAGCGGGGCCCGGCGTTTTCTTCAGCAACAACAACAACAACAACGCCCTCCTCCTGTCCCCGCCGGCGGGGGGGCCGCCGTTGGAGCCCGGCGAGGCGGCGGCGGCCGCGGCGGCGGCGGCGGCCGCGGCCGGAGGAGGAGCTGGGGGAGCCTCGGTGTCCGGAGCCGCCGCCCCGGTGTCGGCTTCCCGGGCTCAGTACAGCGTGCCGGGCATCCTGCATTTCCTGCAGCACGAGTGGGGCCGCTTCGAGGCGGAGCGCGCCGAGTGGGAGGCGGAGCGGGCGGAGCTGCAGGTAAAACGCGGCGCCTCCTTCCCTTGGGGCTGAGGGACCGGGAGACCCGTCCCCGCACCCTCCCTCCGCGCGGGGCAGCGGCCGCCCCGAGCCTCGCAGCCCCCGGGAGGCCGGGTCGCGGTCGCGCTCATTGACGGGCTGATGGGGGGAATTCTCGTGGTTAAAGAACCGCTGGCCCCGGGAGCGTTCGGCGTCAGGTGCTTCGGCGCCGGGCGCGTTGCACTCTTATTCTTAACGTTCGAGGATGCAGCCGTCGTTGTTGTTGTTCCTCTTCGGCTTTGTTTATGAGGAAATCCCTGCTGTAAACCTCATCGCTGTCCGCACTGCCAGCAGCCCGCTGTTTGGCTCTTGGTTGGCTACGTTTGAGACTGAAAAGTGTCTACTCGGCTTCTTTTTCTTTGTCTCCTGCTTCCTGTCCATCTCTTTTTTTCTTCCCCACCCCAGTGTTTTTCCTTGAAAATATTATCTTTGCCAAGAGAGGCTTGAGCCTGTTTAGAAATGCAAACAACCTCTCTGGGGTTGTGTTCGGTGGTTTGTTTGGTTTTTTTTTTTAATTAGTAAGGAAGTAATCTTTTTAATTACACTTTTTATGGTAACATCAATCTGGGAAGCGTGACAGACGTGACATTATTTGCCGATGATTCCCTTGTAGGAATTTAAAGGAAGTGGTCATGAGGATAAAAGAGTAATTTTTATTTTAACTTAAATGACTCAATGAAAAAACTTAGTAGTAAATGAATTGTATTTCTATTAACTACTTCGAATAAATACTATGTAGAATATATTGTAGAAAGCTTAGCTATATCTAAGAAAACATCATCACGTGTCACATTACTACTGCAGTCTCATAAATATCTTGACTTTTTTTTCATAGCTGATATGGGCCTCAAAAATTGATTTGGAGAAACCTGGTTTACAGAACCCAAGAGATTCTGCTAGTGTGATGATAGTAATAACACTGCATATTTATAAAGCCTCTCAATAGAGACTAGCATGCTATTCCTCTTCCGCTATCCTCCTCCAAGCATCCCTCAATAGCTTCGTAGGTGTAGTGGTTGGGAGAGGAGGAAAGAAGAAGAGCATTTAAACTATTTGCCAAAGTCATGTATTATTAGTGGCAGAACTGGGATGATAACCTGATTACAAGTTGTTTGCTTGAACGCCTTTGGCTCTTGCCAAAACATCTCAATAAAGTTATAATTAGCTGTGGCTGGCATTGCCAGGAGCAGTAGCAGCATTTATCTGCTGCGGAGTCATGTTCAGAAAGGTGCAAAATTCTTGGCTGCCCCTGTAGTCATCAAGCGTTGCATCTGCTGTGACCATTTGCAGTTAAATGTTCTTTGATCCATGTGAGAGTTTTGTGTTTGGGGTTCAGCAGCTACAGGATGCTTTTTAGAAATTGCACATGTACAGCTAAGGGATGGGCAACATTAATTAAAAACTGGTTCTGTGCTCCTTCTGAAGCCTTTTATTGGCCGGTATATTTAGAAATGCTTAACAAAATAATGGAAATGTGAGGACAGGCAGTTTCTCTCTCTTGAGATGAAAGATACAGTGCCCCTGGTTGAACTTTACTGGTCTTCCATCCCATGTAAATTTAAATGTTAGATTATCTGCTGACTTGGGAGGCTGTGTAGCAGAGGACCTATTTTGTATGGTTGTCCAAGTATTCCATAAATTTTATCTGCAATTGATCTTGTCTCTTAGAGGTAGATGTTTTATCTCTAGTTTCTTACATGCCAAGGTATTTAAATACTTCAAATGCTTTATGCCACAGTGTTACCATGCTTGGCTTCTGCTCTGTGGTGGTTGATAAGTTAAGCTATTCTTTCTTTCTTTTTTTTTCTGTCTGTCTGTGTGTCTCCAAAAAAAACTGTGTATGTCAGTCTTGCTGTGATTGCCTATCTTCCTTTTCTTCCCCTCTGGGCTTGTTTTTGCTTTATCATTTTTTTCTTCTTTCTAATTAATCCATATAATCATAAAACAACTAGGTTGGAAGAGACCCACTGGATCATTGAGTCCAACCATTCCTATCAAACATCAAACCCTGCCCCTCAGCACCTCATCCACCTGTGCCTTAAACACCTCCAGGGAAAATGACTCAACCACCTCCCTGGGCAGCCTGTTCTAGTGCCCAGTGACCCTTTCGGTGAACAATTTTTTCCTCATGTCTAGCCTAAATCTCCCCTGGCAGAGCTTGCGGCCATTTCCTCTTGTCCTGTCCCCTGTCACTTGGGAGAAGAGGCCTGCTCCCTCCTCTCTACAACCTCCCCTCAGGTAGTTATAGAGAGCAATGAAGTCTCCTCTCAGCCTCATCTTCTCTAGGCTAAACTACCCCAGCTCTCTCAGCCGTTCCTCATAAGGCCTGTTCTCCAGCCCCTTCAGCAGCTTTGTTGCTCTTCTCTGGACTCGCTCCAGAACCTCAACCTCAAATTGTGTGGGACTAAATGTGATATTCAGGTAGAGTACCTTTCTGATGAATTACATGGTTCTTGTTCCAGTGACACAACACCTGATTTTATAACATACAGGCACTGGCAGGCAGGACAGCTTACTCTGTTCTTAGTTGCTGGTTTAGTGCTGCCTTCCCAAGGTTTTTCTTCCTGTCAAGTGCCTATATTTTGCTTTCCTTGGCAGATATTTATGTTTACTCTGATTTTCTAATAATTTTTCTTGAATCTTTTAAAATTACCATTGCCTCTGTTATATAATCTTCCTCATTCAGGGTGAAAGGAGACTTCAACATGTACATTTATGCAAGTATCATTAATGAGCCGTGTGTTTCAAATCAGAATGAAAACAAATTCATAGAGTTCTAGATGCTTATCTGCTAATTACATATTTCACTTGTAATGCTTATTTTCTGTTTATGGTACTTTGACATCTGCAGATTGAAAAATTATCCTAAGAATAAACTTTCGTGGTGCTCTGTGAACTAATTCACTGGAATAAATACTGATGCTATTAACCCTCAGTTTATTATTCATAAACTATATTTTATGATATTATCATTTATTTCCATATATTTTCAGAAATGAGTAGTTTTCATTTTCTTAGATTCTTCTAGCAGCTACTTGAGAGAGTTGACGAGAGAGAGTTTTCTGTTCTGCATAAATTTTGAACTACAATGTTTTTCATTCTTTGTTTTTCTGGACTGTGTTTCTGAGGCATTTCAGAGTTGTCATTATGTATTGGACAAGCCCATCCTAAAATACCCAGGAGTTTGATCAAATGCATATGCAAGGCACTGAAATTTATATCTTCACTTGAGGCAAGCAGGGTTTAAAATGCCTTCCATGTCAGTCTCTTGCCTTAACCCTAACATCGTCTGACTGTTTGGCGTTGATTCTTTGTTGTGGGTGTTGTTCCCCTCTTAACTGGCCATCTGCCACCCTTGCGAGAGAGCAATGGGGGCTGCGCCCCTGCAGCCAGGATCCCTCAGAGCCAAGCGCTGCTGATGCCCTTCATTGTCCCAGTGTGGGACAAAATTGTTGAGTTGTGCTTCTCCTGAGGTAGATGAGCTTGGAAGGCAAATGTGTGTATGCATATGTATGGCTTTTGTTTTGACTATAAATATTGTCTTTGCAAGCAATGCATATGTTGCTGTGGAAAGTTTTGCTTCTGACAAATATTTTTCTGTCAAAAAATGCAGATTGGCAGACTTTGGCATTTCCCTGCATTTTACGAATGTTCTAAATAGCAACAAACTGCTGTGCTGTATGTAAAAGCGTGTATAGGCACCCTGTATCCTGCTAAGGAATTTTCTAGCTCTTGACCTCTTTACTACTCAAGTTCTTGTTTCTTTTAACTGATAACTGTTTCTTAAGAGTAATAGGCTAGACTGGTTTGGAGTAGTGGGACCTGATAGGGTTACATTAAACTTGTTTTTCTTGGTTAAACTTTCCTTTGAAAAAGTTTGCAAGGAAGTAGTGGAGAATGGGTGGATACAATGTTCTTGGCTTTCCACAACTTTGTTAAAAATATTTCTTGTAAGACGGTGCCAAAAGAAAAAACAACCAAACCCGAAATGATAGGGAAAGAGTTAATGAGATGAAATCAAGTGTGTTTAAGTGGTAGCAAACAACTGTAATAGAAGGAATGTGATAGAAATAATATGAGGTGGACTATGGAAGTCAGATTCAACAATGCTAGCTCTCTGGGGTGAATGGGGAGTGGGGGTGATGAATGATCATCTTGCCCCTTGCTTCTGCTTTTCTGAGGCAAGAGGCAGGCAGTGAAGCCAGGCGGGCTGTGTGGTAAGATTGTGTCCTTGGAGATAGACAAGTTAAAGTAATAAGGAGAAGGGGCAAATCAGACAGACGACTGTCTCTATTTATAGTGTGGTTTAGGACATTGGTTACTTGATTCAGAAATAGTTGATATTTACAGTTTGTTGACTTATAGATGATAGTTCTCTTACTGAAAATTTCTAGCTAAAAATCATTTTGATAGCTGGATAATCTGCAAGTATTGTTCAGAGAAAAAGACATGAACAGTCAGTTGATGAAATCAGTTATTAAGCTAGTGGAAAACTTGTAAAGATTCAGTTTGACCAATAAAATAGAAGATACAATTTGAAGAGGTTTTATATAAGAGTTTCAAATATGATGATGTGGATCAAATCTCTAAGATTCCCTGTGAAAGCTGAGTTGACAGAAGTGCTGTACAAGTCTTTGATAAAACATTTTTTGGTCATGAGGCAGATATTACAAAGAAAATGGTGATTAATATTAAATTACTCTCTACCCAGGATGATACAACTTTATTGTTTTAAATACGTCAGATAAATCAAAAGAAAGGCGAAAGAAAATATACTGTGGTCACAATACTGGGGCCTGTTTAGTTGGGGAAGGATGATACTAAATGGGTCTCAGTGACTGCCAGATACCCTTTCTTTGCTAAGTTTTTTTTTTTTTAGTAAACCTTTTAGTTGCCAAATTCATGTGAAGCAAAGAAGAGAAGGTTCTGTACTTTCTTCCTGTTTGGTTATAATGCATGATTGCCAGCTCATCCCAATATACTCACTGATAAGCTCTCATGGCTCTTTTTATCTAAGCCAGGAGGACTAGTGGGAGTAAATGTTCAGTGACAAAAGAGCTGCCGTATAGATATTTGTGACTTTTGTAGTGAATTAGAATGTAAATGAAAACCGATGAGACTGGTTCTTTGCAGGTCTGTACCTGGTTTTTGTAGTCATTTGGGTTTTTTCCTTTTTATTTTTAATTGCATAAATGATCTGAGCATTTCTCAACATCAGATTTTGCCATTCTTCTCCAATCCATTAAACCTACAAGTTAGCTTAAGTGTAATGAAAATGTACTCTTAAATGGACCTATTTTTTTAGGAAAGTGCTGCTGTAAATATTGAGGTGGCATGAAGAGACTGAGTTTTGCAATGTTATATGGTCTCCAAGTGGCCTTTAAGGCTTACAAATGATTTTCACAGGAAGTTATATTTTTTAAACAGAAAATCCTCTTCTATTTGTTATAGACTTGTTGAATTAAGCAAAAGTAATGCATGTTGTTACATTCTAGTCGGAGAACCTTGGTTTTCTGTGTCAGGTGCTAATATCCTCTGTGTCTTTACTGATAGTGTACATCTATAATTTAAATCAGTATCACTGTGTCCTACTCAAATTGTAGCCCTCCTTTTTCTCTTGAAGGTCTTGGCTTACGTCAGTTTTATTACATCAGGTGTAAGTAACTTTGCACTTTTTGAACAAGAAGTTGCAAATATAACTCAACCTTTATCAAAGTTTCAGTTCCAGAACAGGCTGTGTAAACTTCCCTGGGGGAAGATCATATGCATCTCCAAAGGCTTTTGGTTCATCTGAATTTAATACTAAAAACAGTAAGGATGTACAAATGCTAAGCTTCAACTAAAATTGATATCTGTACACAGTTTTCTGAGAAAGTAGGTATTGGTCAGCAACCTACGCACATATTTGGCTTCACAGGGCTGCCAGGTGTTGTCAAGTCCAAGTTCCCGAGCTAAAAAGTGGGGAAAAACTGACATAGAAATATATGAAGAATTGGTATGCTTGGCTTTTAAATGCTGAGAAACCCTTGAATCAGCTCTTCTGGATCAGGTCAGAGTGCCCAGGATCCAAGCTCTGCAGATAATACACTAGAGAGAAAATTACTCTGAAATGTGAAAACAAAGATTCCCTTTATCATAGTGACCTGTTACTTGTGGACTTGTGGATGGATTTATCTAGATGATGTTTGTTTCCTGTTGGAAAACAGTTTGCTATATGCTAACTAATACTGAATATTTTGAAAATGACAGTGACAAAGAAGTTAATTTACAGTGTGGAAAGACTGCTTTTTTTCCTGCTCTTAGCCAAGAATATGTCTCTTTAGGGCAGTCGCATAAGGCAGGATTGCAAAAGCATTGGAATAAAAATGGCAGGCAAGGTATTTGTATCCAAGTGTGTAAACAGGAGGTGAGAACAGAATCAGTTATTTTCGTATCTGTTTCACTTGATGCTCTAGTCAGTTCAGGCTGACGGTGGTACATTCTCCAATACAAGGAGTTGTATTGTACAAGTTGCTCCTGGCAAGTTTGGTTCGCTTCATTTTTTTTTTATTTTTTTTTTAAGCTGAATCTACAAATCTCCAGATTTGTTCTCCCTTGCTATACCCCAAGTGATTCATTCAGCCTGTGAACTTCCACTGTTTCAGTTTTAATGTGGGACATGTCTGTTTTTCAGTCCTTGTGCTCACTGCTGGTGCTGCATTTCTGCCTTTCTTGTACAGCAAGTGGAAAGGAGTTATATTTAAGAATTTGCGTTTTAGACTCCTGCTCATAATATGTGATTATTTAGTGACATGTCATTGCAGTGTTGCTTAGAGAATCACATCACATTTAACTTGCTCTTTCTATCATTATATCAGTCTACACAGAGCATGCTTCTGGGACTCAAAAAAAAAAAGTGTACTACAAAGGAGTAAAACATGTCAAACTGCAGAAGGAAGTCTTCCTGTTGGATTAGATACTTAAATTAGTAATCAAGATATTGCCAGGAATAAATTGCCTAAGTCTATTAGGAGTTCTGAATTCACTGATTAGAAATTTGTTTTCAAATCTTTTAGTCTTTTCAGAGAGATGACAAATGTCAGTAAATGTTTTTTTTTCAACCATCTTTTTTTATCATAAGCTAAATCTTTGATCTCTCTTGTATTGTTCAATTTTTTCAGAGCTTAACTGTGACGCCACTTTTGGGACATCTCTGAAAAATCCAGAAAAATAATTTTCCAGTAGCAGATTCTACTGTGCATTAATCCCATGAGGCAGAATTGTCCAGTGTGAGTGTGCAGGTGATAAACAGGATGAAGGGCTTCTGTGTGTGGAGAAGCTACATACGCCTCAGTGCCTGCCACTCGTTTTAGCCTGTGGCCCCACTTCAATTTTATGTTGTTCTAGATGGCTACAAGTGCTTCCAAAGGAAGATCTAGCCTCTCTTTGCACAGAGTGCTACTGTAATGTGTTGCAGTGTTAAGTATGATGCCTGAAAAATTGTTCACCAGCTGCAGTAGACCACTGATATTTACCTTTCCCCTTCCCAGTACCTATTTTTTTTCTCTTCTCCTCTTACAGGCTCCACCCCCAGGCATACCTACACTTACTTACAAATACACTTAAATATACAGTACTTCAGTGAGCCAACTATAATCTAAAATGCTCAGTGTCCCAGTAGCCTGCAGAATCCTGGCAGATCTTCGTAGACCAGTTAGAACAACTATTCAAACCCAATTTATCTGTTTATGAATTTAGTTATTTTGCCTATCTACAATTTTTTGCAACACTTTTCTTGCAGCTTTTTCTCTCCTTCTCTTTCTCTGAACTCACTAATACTTTATTTTTGAACTGTGGAAGCAGCGTATACAGAATTGCATGTGTTAGTAGCTCAAATGATGCCTATCGACCTTCAAGTGTTCATAAATTTGGAGTTTTACTTAGAAATATTATTTAAAATACTTTGAAGAGGAGGCAGAAGGGAGACCTTATTGCTCTCTACAACTATCTGAAAAGGAGGTTGTAGAGAGGAGGGTGTTGGCCTCTTCTCCCGAGTGACGGGACAGGACAAGAGGGAATGGCCTCAAGCTCCACCAGGGGAGGTTCAGACTGGCTATAAGGAAAAAAATTTTCACAGAAAGTGTCATTGGGCACTGACAGAGACTGCCCAGGGAGGTGGTTGATTCACCATCCCTGGATGTGTTTGAAAGATGTGTAGATGCTCAGGGACGTGGCTTAGTATTTGATAGGAATGGTTGGACTCGATGATCCAAGAAGTCTTTTCCAACCTGGTGATTCTATGATTAAGATAAATATTTTGAAGAAAAGAATGGAAAGACTTTTTACAGTTCTCAAGTCTTAAGAATTGAAAAAAGCCCCCATGTTTTAATGTGAAATACCTGTAAAATTCAGGAACTGATAGAAATTGATACTAAACATGCATAATTTGTTAGCAGCCTTAGTATTGTTTCTTTTAAAACATTTTCTATTAAATATTGTTTTAATCTCTTGCTTTTCTGTAATGTCAAGGTGTCAACCTAACAAGATATAATATACTTTTTAACATCTTTATTGTTGTGTTTGCTGAATCCAAGAAGTGTAAATTTCAGTTTACTTTTTTAAACACTAGTGAAATCCAGATTTATTAAGATATAATTTAATCATTTGAGTATATTCTTATGGTTGCTAAGCTTGTATAAGGATATCAACAACGCTTTAAAAAATGTTGTTTCTAACCCAGTGCTGGCTAAAACATGACCTCACCCTTTTGTCTACTTCACAGTAATGTGACCGTAGTTAGTCTATTGGGGAGTTTCTTAAAACAACGAAGTAGTTATACGTGAGTTTTTTGTTGTATTTTTTTTTAACCTAAGAATTAATGTTAGTTTTTTAAATCTCTTGAAAAAGTAGATAACTAAGACAAGACACTTCTAAGTTCTGTTGCAGTTGGTAATACTAAACAATTTAATGACATAAGGGGAAAAAATATATATACACCAGCCTGTGTATTTGTAACTGAAGTAGGCTGTTCTGGGCACCTCTTTTCCCAACATTCTTTGTTGGTTTGGAGTTTTTTTTGTGTGTGTGTGTGGTTTGACTTTTTTTCTTTGTTTTTTTATTTTTTATTTTCTTTTCACTCCCTTGATTTTGATCTCAGAATTGAGCTGTAATACAGGAACATGTAGTACTTATCCTGAATAAACTTGAGGGGGACAAGCCTTAATTCCTCACTGTGGAGCCAGCGGACCGGGTGCTTTATGGAGACTATGTGCCCCACCCATAAGGCAAGGAACAATACGAGTTTTTACATGATCCCCGTAGGCGTTTTAGAGGTTTGTGCTGACTAGCTTATAACTTGATGCATTTTAACCTTATTAGCTAGGAGGTCAATTGTAGCAGAACCTGTCTGTGGGGCATATTTGTGAATTCTTGAAATGTTTGGCAAACCTTCCCAGGAGTGGCCAAAGCACAAGCATAGAACACTAGATCATTCAAAACCATAGTGATCCTCCTCTGCTCTCTTGCTCCATCAGGTAGTGCAGAGTTCAGCCTTGACTTACGCTAAAGCTGCAACCATCGGAAATGGCCTGTGTGGTCACAATCAATTGATATAATTCTGTCATTTATATCCAAATTATAAGAAAACTGTAATTTTACAGTTCAGTTATACTTTATACTGTTTTTAAACCCAGACAATTTACTTTGAATGTTTTGCACAGACATTTAGGCATTGGGTAAATATTTTGATTGAAAATGGTGAACTGTTCTAGAGACTGAGAAAATACTGCTAGATCTCATAATTTGTCAGTTTAGATAATTAAACTCATTGTGTTCATTTATTCAGTTTTCACTTGTATTATGAATTGTTTAATTTATGGTATGAGCATATAAATTCCTTGGCATATTTGCAGTTAATTTCCAAACGTTTGTAAAGGAAGAAATCTGCTTATGGCACATGGACTGTTACAGTATTATTACTTGTATAAAATTTTACGTATTATTTTGATGTTGTCCTTGTATGCATTACAAATAAACTTGAATATTATTAAGAATTTCTTAAATAAAATTTGAGCTGATGTTTTGTTGTCCACTGAGGCTGACTTAATTGTAATTATATAGTACTTATATAAATGAGGGATAAGGGTTGCTAACTTCCTGTGGGAAGGAGGGCAATATTCTCCTTACTTTTTGTATATTATGAAAAGTGCAGATGTAAGCATTCTTATTTTCAGAGCCAGTGATTCTCCAAAATAATGAGTATTGAGCTTAAGAATGCTACTCAGAAGAAAAGCATGAACAAACTATGCTAGAAAATGATCCTCCTCCAGGGGGAGAGCAAAATTATTCACAAGCCTTCTGATGCACTTGTCTGTTTCTTGATTTGCCAAACAAACTGCTGATCTTTAAAATACAGAGTAACCTTGAAAGATCCTGGCAATAAGCTTATGTGGGGCTAGAGACATTGATCTTGGGTCATGAATTCCACTCTGTTGTTGCTGTGTGGTTTTTGAGTAACAAACACACATATTTCTTGGAAATCCAGGAAAAAGAGAAGTTATAAGATATCAGTAAAAGTATCGACATACCTCTGACTATAAAAGTTGTCTCAAAGAATCAGTTAATATTTCTTACAGTACTCTTTCTTCCTGCACAATATATATATAATATATAGAGCCTGCTAGTGGCCCCAGGAAGGCGGAGCACAATCCTTTTCCTTCATGTTGAATCATAAGACCTAGATACTTCAGCTTCAGAGGTACAGTTAGGCAAGTTTACGTTATTTAAGTGCATAAGCAGCTTCTGGTAACAGTAACAGTTTTGAATCTTGGTTCTCAAATGATTGGTCAGACAAATTTGGGAGCCAGGTGTGCCCTGTATCAGAAGTATAACTCTGCTCATTTTCTCATGAAGGAGATGTCATATAATACTTCTTAATTAGATCCATTTATGTATCTCTTCCAAGTAGTTTTGACAGCTTACTTTTGTAAGTTATGTGTTTTTTTTTTTGTTTAGGCTGCTACAAGTGGAATATGCCTCTAACCTCAATTGTTAGCATGGTAAAGCTGATTTGACCCATGTAGCAGAGCGGTATGTGAGCCAGGCCATTACCAGCTGTCTTTTGCGAATGTGCTGGGTAAAAATTCTTCATTCCAGCCTGTTCAGTCAGTTTGTTCTTAGCTAGAAATTACTTGCAGTCAGCAGGTCACATCACAGATCATTTCAGCTTGTGTCCTGATGGCACTGGATGATTTTTTTCATTCTAGACAAATGCATATGTACAACATGTTCTGTAATTTTTAGTAGTGTGTTTTGATGATCCCTTACTTTTGGCTAGAAGGGCACTTGTTCATTTCCTCTAGGCCTTTTTGAAGGCAGAGAGAGAGTAGTCACTGTCACAATGATATGCATTATAATCTGTGTATCTGTACAGCTCTTGCAAACTGAATCATGTGTGTTTGATGTGTTCCTCTTGTTACTGAGAGGGTGATAACCTTGTTGAGTTGACATGCTTCTTGCAGAGATACAGGGTAGGGAATTCAGACTCCAGCCCCATCATTTCTTTCTTCTGAGGCTTTCCCTAAATCTAAGCATAAACTAAATGTTAAAATTCAGTTGTAATTTTTTTGTTCATCTTAGTTTGAGTGTTAAGTGTTGAGAGACATTGGCGTGGAGAAGGACAGTCTCTGTTGGGTAAAAAACTGTCTGAATGACTAGGCCCAAAGAATGGTGGTAAATGGAGTTAAATCCAGTTGGAGGCCAGTCACAAATGGTGTCCCCAGGGCTTTGTGTTTGGTCCAGTTCTGTTCAATATCTTTATCAATGATCTAGATGAAGAGATTGACTGTAGTCTTTGCAAGTTTGCAGTTGACGCTAAGCTATGTTGTTCTGCTTAAGGGTAGAGGATAGGAAGGCTCTATGGAAGGATCTGAACAGGCTGATTGAATGGGCTGCCACCAGTGGTACGAGGCTCAACAAGGCCAAGTGCTGGGTCCTGCGTTTGGGACACAACAACCCTGTGCAGTGCTACAGGCTTGGGGGAGAGTGGTTGGAAAGCTGCCTAGCAGAGAAGGACCTAGGCTGTTTGTTGACAACCATCTGGGTATGAACCAGCACTGTGCTTAAGCTGCCGAGAAGGCCAATGGTGTCTTGGCCTGTATCAGAAACAGTGTGGCCAGTAGGACCAGGGATGTCATTGTGCCCCTGTACTCGGCACTGGTGAGGTCACACCTTGAACATTGTGTTTAGTTTTGGACCCCTCACTATAAGAAAGACCTTGAGATGCTGGAGCATGTCCAAAGGCGGGCAACAAAGCTGGTCAAAGGACTGGAGAACAAGCCTATGAAAGGTGGCTGAGGGAATGTGATTTGTTTAGCCTGGAGAAAAGGAGACTGAGGGGAGACCTTATCACTTTATACAACTACCTGAAAGGAGGTTGTAGAGAGGTGGGTTTTAGTCTCTTCACCTAAGTGATAGGTGATAGGATGAGAGGGAATGGCCTCAAGTGGCACCAGGCAAGGTTTAGATTGGACATCAGGAAAATTTTTTTCACTGAAAGGTTCATTAGACACTGGCAGAGGCTGCCCAGGTAGGTGGTTGAGTCACCATTCCTGGAGGCATTTAAAAGACGAGTAGATGAGATGCTCAGGTATATGGTTTCGTAATGGACAGGGATGGTTGGACTTGATAATCTGAACTCTCTTTTCTAAGTGATGGGGAGCTTGATGCCAGAGCGACAGAGGCCTTTCTTTTGGTTCAGATGAGGGGTTTTTTTGGCAGTGAAATGCATTTTCCCCATTGAAGGCAAAGACTGACTTCACTGGAATGTAGCCAGTGTTATTCATTCACGATAAACTGGCTGTTCTAGTTGGTGGCTGGTGGTTAAGGATTCTTCAGGTGTCTGATGAGCTGTTTACTGGATGTACTTGAGCAATGAAATTATGTCAGCTGATGTAATATTTTAGAGTGGCTGCTATAGCTGACCACTAGCAATATGGTCTTTTGGAGTAGGATTAATTTTGCTGGTCTCCAAAATCTAACAATTTTTTGCATTCCTTTCATAGATGATGGAGAGGAAAATAACATTTACAGACACTGTTTTTCTCACCTTGGGGTAAAAATCTGAAGTTATTCTTTAGAAGTGTCTGTCTCCATTAACGAAAATATCTAATGACTACTTGCAAGGTTGTGGCAGGTGAGGAGAGGATGTTCCTTCTAGTTTCTCCCAGTCTTTGCCTAGAGATTGGTGCAGACTACAGTAGCTACAGAAAGCACTGTATATGTTGCTGCTATGTATTTACATACATGAAAGGCTAATTGGTCTTCTCATTCAACAACTGAGGGTTGAGACTAGTTCCCTTTTATCCTTTTTGTGCTTCTCAAAAGACAGGTGAGATACTTTGAGTCTTAGCTGCAAAGGTGGCAGAAAGCTGCTGATCCTACAAATGGCAGGTGGCTTGCAATGCAAGTGAGGCCAAGGTGTGAAGTGGTGACTACCCGTAGGTATTTTTGTCTACAAGTATATTCTTGAGTTGAGAGAGCACAAGAACCTGCCTCATATAAAGCACTTGATTTCAGCATGAGGTACACAAACAGGTAGCTCTGCCTTTATGAATAGGACTAAGTATCCTGTATATGTCATAATTTTCCATTTCACAGGCAACTAAATACTTACTCTCTGGCTGGAATTCAATGAAGTTTAGGTGTCTGTTTTCCACTGGATTTTATTTACTTCTATGTAAGTTCTGTCTTCATCTCCCCCATCAAAATATCTTTGCCTGTTTTTCATTTTTCCTGTTTCTTAATTACAGTATTTTGGGAGAGCTTTCTTTAATCTATTTTAGTAAGTATTATAATTAACACTTGGCACTGTATTAGAAACAAGGGTTTATTTCTCTTTTAGCTGAACATGCTGTACTTCAATTCTTTGACTAGTATCATCTAACTGGCATATATCTATAGAACAGAACACTAATTATATACTGCTTCAGTTAGTAAGCAGAAATACTTTATCATCTTCTGCTTATTGCTGGTAAATGCTTGTGTCTGCTGAGGCTTTTTTTATGCTTATTTTATGTTTATCATTTACTGAATGTTTAGCTGAGAAAGGAAATAAAGCAATTTCAGTTTATTTGAGAGGGCTTATTTCTTTTCTTTTTTTGGGGGGCGGGGAATCTGTGATGAGCATGCAGTGAAGAAGTCTTATCTGTGCAACGTTTTGTCTAAGCCTTTAATGTTCATAAAACACAGTAAGCCAGTTTCTTTTGAACTGTACAAATCAATTTAAAAGTAACTCTGGGGTGACACACATGTAAGAGCTATGCTGAATGGTTTTGAGGAAGCAGATTCTAAATTGAACACTTCCTTTTACAGGCCCAGATTGCCTTTCTTCAAGGTGAAAGGAAAGGACAGGAAAATCTGAAGAAGGATCTGGTGCGAAGAATCAAAATGTTGGAATATGCACTTAAACAGGAAAGGTAATGCTGCTTTCGTGATGAGTATGTGATGAAGAAGTTCTGAAGACGGATACTTTCTTTTACCTTTGTATTTTATGAAACCAAGAAATATTTCTTCTGTATCCCTGCAGCCCTCAAAATGACAAATATCATACTAAATAAACCTAGTAGTCTAAATTTCCATACTACAGTAAAAGCAATAGCTAACATAGCATGACTCCAACATGAAAATAAAACCAATCAATGATGAATACTTTTTCTGTGGTAGAATTTCACCTAACTCTATAGATTATACCCCAGAATTATTGTGTATTCTGTTTTTGTTTAAAGCTCTAGCTTTGTTTAATAATCTCTGAGGCAACTGAGATCTTGAATAACTGTCATCAGTCTAGTAAATACTAGTTTTTAATCTTGCTAAGTTTTTTAGACTTTTCAGTGTGATAGACTCTACAAGAATACATTCTGAAGGCTAATTTTGTTAATAGTGAACAAATGTTCTTGTTTACTCATTAATCAAACATCAATTTCTTTGTTGACGGAGATTTCAGTAGAAATCCCCAGTCTACCATTTTATTCTTGCGTATACTTTCCTATTATTCTAATCTTTGAGGCAAAATTGTATTTTTATGATGGTTCCAGAAGTCTTTCTGTTCAACTGATTTATTTTAGGCCATGGTTAGTTTGAAAATTGTTTTTGCTAGTAATGTATGTGTTAAAATTCTTGACCAAAGACCAAGTTTATGGTACTACTATAAAGCAATCATTGCTTACATACCATTTTAAAATGGTATCATTTAATGATTTTCTTTAATGAAATATTTATAAAATCTTTAATGACTTCTTAATAAAATTTCTCTTAAATAGTTTGTATTACTAGGAATAAAATTAGAAATATACACAAATGCAAATGAGGAATAGGATATTACTGTTAGACAACTTGCCAAGGACACTAATTGTTGTATATCACTGTATTGCATTTAGATTTGCTCATCTCATGTAGGCTGCTTTAACATGAGATGTGCCTTGCACCATCCAGTTTGGCTCTTTCTGGTAGCAACCAAATTATCTGCTAGTATGGGACTGCAACCAGTTTCCTGGCTGGCAGTAGCCTCAGAGCTCCAGTGTATTTGCTTCCTCTTTGGGGAGTTCTCAGGGGAGTTCTTGAGATAGATATCCTTTTGCTTGTTATGGTGCTGGTCTTATATCAAATAGCATAAATATAAAAATCGATATGGAAATATCACATGTATACATAATGGTGATTGCAGTTTATAGACATGGAAAAGCTTATGTTTGAGGCATGATTATAAAGATTAGAGGCACTTTAAAAGAAGACAGATGCAATGGAGTACATTCTTGTGCTGTTAAATATATGCTGTATTAATATATATAATTTCAGTAAGTTTTCTTGTACTTCAAAATGGAGGGAACTATTCCTGATTACTTAGGGATTATCTCTAATACTGATGTTCATTATGCAGATACTTTAGCAGTTTATCTAAATATGCAAGTATATTTCTGTGTACTATCAGAGAAGCTTTGTAAGATTAAAAAATACAAACCCAAGAAAACAAAAATCAAACTTCCAATTGGATAGTGGAAGTGTCTCCCTGTTGCATTCAGTAAATTCCACGTCCATTAAGACTTTTAAATCCTAGTGCAGCAGTCACTGTCAGGATTAGGAGAAAACACCGAGGGGTTTCTTACTAGTAGTTGTTACATAGTTATGTTTTATCTTTTCTTATATCTTTGTCTGCATTGTGTGGTATTGGCCTCTGTTACTCAGGTCAGTAGGCTATGGTCGGCTAATCTGATCCAGTTTGACAGTTACAGAACAGGTGTGCAGTGATTTTTAAAGTAAATGTGTTTCTTATGAATGATGTGTGCTGGAGACGGCTATTTATAAGAGTTTGTGGTTTGAAACAGTGGTATTATTTGCCAGTTTCTGAAGAAACAGTCTTACATTTCTGCTGGAAATGTCTCCCAGCAAGGGTTTTTGCTTGATACTTAAAAGAATGGCAGCATACTGAACTTTGAAGCATTGTTCTCTTTCCCAGCATTTTCCTAAATCAGATATTAGCCAGGTCAGGCAGTAGTCAGTTGGGATGCTGGCTATTTCCACTGGTATCTCCGAGATGGAAAATGAAATCCTACAAGGTAGAAGGACATTTCTGGACAAGTTAGGGGGAAGGGTGGTGTGGGTGAAAGGGAACCAGGGAAGCATTCCTTAATTTCTTCTGCTCTGACCTTGCAGCACATCAAATCTTTCTTAGCTAGATGAAATAAGTTGTGAGTAACAGGACAGAATATGAAATTATGGCCCATAGTATTCTGTGTTTGCAATGCCCTCAGGAAACCATCAGCAAGAAATGAGCAACGTTCCTTTACTCAGTTACATGCTTTTATGAGCTGCTGTTCTGTACAGCATTTCTTCTACCAGCCAAGTGTTTTCAAAGTTTACTATAAAAAACATCTTTGGAAGAATTATCATTGTTTTCCATTTCATGGCACTTATGTAAGTTTATAGTGGGTAAGGTAGAAAAAGAGTTTTACTTACAGATAGCCATGCTTTTCTGACAAATTTAGGTTAATGTTTGGTCTTAATGTTAGTAATTGTAAGATTATGCTTTTCCTGCCTGTATAGGAAGCCCAGTTATTTTTATTGAAGACTCTTAATATGCTAAATAGAAAAGACCTTAGAAGGAAATAGTTAATAGGTAAGCACTACCATTTGCCCCAACAACGCTTTTGATGTAGTTTTACAAACATCCAGTATATTGCAGTGTGATGTTATTTATGATTGAGGGTTACTTTTTATTAATTTGTCAATACTTTTTCTACCACCGATAAATTGCATTGTTTCCTCTGGATTTTCAGGAGCTAGCTGAAGTGTAGTATTGTTTCTCTCAAGTACATGTCCTGTTTTATCTAGTCTAGTTCATTTCCTGTCCTAACATATTTTAATCAAAGAACTGGACTCCTGAGCCATGTCTCTAGAAACACTTGATTTAATTTTATGTTGTTTTCTGCATTGGTGTGTCTGATCAGCGTAAAGCTGGCGCCTTCTTCTCTGGGTAGAATATCTTGCCGTGCTATTCCTGGCAGTCATTCTTGTTTATGTCTCTTGGTTTGGCGGCAGCTCCCAGATCTTCTACGGATGTTTTGGCAGACTCCCTTAGCACAGCTGGATCAGATGCTTCAGGTCTGGCGAGATATTTCCAAGAAATAGTGGCCTTTTTTTGATCAGGATCAAACTTGTTTCTCTGTGAAGTACTTGGAAAAGTTTCACTGCTCTCAGTCTGTGGAAATTTTAGAAGGCTAAAAATTTTTAATGTCTTCCTGCATAGCTCTTGAAGTATTGTGGCAGCCATGTTAAATGTCTCCAAGAACTGTTTGCATAGAAGACACATAATAAAAGAATATAACTGCTAATCAAAAAACTAGAATTGCGTAATGAAGTGCAAAAGCCAGAGCAGTGGTAATGTTCATACTTATCTGACTAAGGGCATCTACCCTGTAGCATAGTTTCGTAGACCCTAAATAGCTTTCTTCCAAACAATTTGTAGGGTAGTTTTCAAATGGAAAATCCTTCTATAAAGTTGTATCCTTCAGCTAGTTATTTTCAAGTAATTTTTCAGGCTCTGCACACTGTTAATAATTCAGATATTGAATGTAAATCGTTCAAGTTGAACAAGTTTCAGGTAATAAAGACATCCCCTGCCCCCAAACCTTGTTTTTGACCAGATGATACAAAGACTGGAGAAACTTTGATTTCTTTTTCTTTATACTTATTAGCAGAAGCAATACTTCTGCTCTTTTTTGTGTGAATAGTATCTCACTGCTAGGCTGTATGAACTGGAGTTCAAGGTGAGCTGCAGAGGGACAGTTTAAAGCTCTAAATAAGTGGACTATGTGATTTCTCAAAAAGTGGAAAAATTGAGCGTGACAGGTGAGCAGGACATATTCTCTTATCATAGAAGTAGATTAAATATAAAAATGCGAATGGACTGTGCTATATCCAGAATTTGTATAAAAGAATTAGTTTCTTTTGTGAGAGGTTTCATAGCCTTTAATTGCAATATGTGTAACTGAGTGGTTAAGACTCTCCCTTCTAGTCTTGGAGTCTGAATCGTGTTCAGCTGTTTCCTTAGTATGCTTTAGAAGGAGATTTGTATCTCATACCTTTGACATTTTCAACCACGCAATAAGAGAATTTCTAATAGTAAATCTTACACTTATTGCCTGAAGAAGAGTAGAAAATACTTCCTTCATCCTTGGTGGACTGCTAGCTATATATATCAGTATTTTTTTAATATTCCTCTGAAGTTCAGAAGCTGACCGCAGTTGAAGATGAGTTCACTGGGTCAAGTACTCTGACATATTATTCATGTTTCTTTTCACATCTAATTTGTGTCCTGCTTGGATACCTGAATCCATACCAATCGATTCTAATTAATTCAGGTTTGGGTTTGGCATTATGTTTTTATCATTTTGTGCGGGCAAATGTCTATCGCTTTTCTGTTTTTAACTTTCCTAGCAGTATTACAATAAAGATTGCTTTTTGTGATTGTCAGCTCTTCAGTTGCCTGGCTTTGTTAAGACATGATTCTTCTGCTGTATCAATATTTCTACTAGTTTCTGCCTGTGATATACAAAGTTAAATTTTCTGAAAGGTGACGTCTTAGTCTGTCTTGACCTCAAAATAAATTTGAGGGTCAGTGGTGTACCAGATCTATGTTATTCTCTTGAAGTAAAGAAGAAGAATAAAGGCTTTAAATATTTTTGCCTTAAGAGGAAAGAACAGGTAAAAACTGCTACTAATAGTTTAAAGTGTGGGTCAAATGAATAATCTCACTTTGCTGAACTGATTTTATAATGACCTTAAGGAGGGAAAATTTCAATAAGAAGAAAGAAGGATATTACTGTTAAGAGGGAAAGAACTATAGAAGATGAACATACGCATATGTAACGTTGGAATAAATATACTTAAAATATATAATATTTGAATAAATATATTTTAAAAAGACTGAATTTTTTGGGAAGTGGATTTTGGATAACAAGGTGAGAGAGCTAAGGAATAGGAAAGGCAGAAGGAATGATCCGTTCAGTTAACCTAGCAGAAATTTTACTTTGGTTGTTAGGGTGAAGATTATTAACAAAACTTTGGTATGAAAAGTAGTGCATGCATAGAGGATAACAGGACTTTATTTAAGATCCGTGATTTAAAAGCAAATACCTTATACTGCAGAACTAATGGTGCTCTGAAGCTTTTTGCAGGAGTTGAGTAGGGCACAGTATAGGTTACTAATCCACATTAAAGTGAAGTATTTTGTTTTCTCTGTTTTGATAAGTCAAATCAAAATGGATTAAACATTATGGTCACTTGAATTGCTGATTGCATAAAAACTTGAAGTCTTTGAAGTAAGGTGTTTAAAGTTGGTGAGTTAGGTAAGCAACTGTGTAGAGGATTTCTTAATTCTTGTTTAGTCGTTAGTTTTTATTGGTGGTGGTGGAGGAAAAAGCATCAATGTTTAGCAATAATGAAAGGCAATTGTTTTATCAGGATAACATCTCTCTGCCAGTGAGATGTAGGAGACAATTGGAAGAGGAGATATAAGTATTTTAATTGAGCCATTCATCTTTACTTTTGTTCTATTTTTGTTTATTCTTTCTGTAATAACCTTCACTTACTGCTGTTAATATATTTCAAGTACATTCTTTCTCCTTTCCTCGGTGGTTACTGCTCAGCTGAATTAGACCTCAGTCCTCCTACTCTGGAGGAAAAAGTCACTTCATACGTTTTGTTACCATGTCTAACATGCATTTCTTCATTTTGCATTTACCTTTCTCATCCAGTTTAGTGTAATGAAAATGTAGCTGCATTAGTAGGAAACTAGTACTGTTGATACTGAAGCATAGAACTACAAGCATCGCTTGTCTCAGCACCATTTTGTTAGAAATAATTAATTTTTTTAATGAAATAGGAAAAGGCAGAAGAAAACAGTATTGTAATGAAGATATCTGAGAGGCAATCAAGAGGTGCAAGTAGCTTGAAAGCTATCTGCAGTCGTTCTTGATACAGTCATTCAAGCTTTGTTAGACTTGCCTCATATGATTAAGAAGTGTCACACCCGTTATTTTTTTTCAAAATGTATTTTAAGGGGAAGAATTCCCTTGTGAGTAGTCAGGCTAATACAACATGCTTTTTGTTCAGCATAGAGACCTAGTACGTGTGCTACTTTCCTACCTAGTTATGAATGTCTACAAAACTTTATAGGCAATGTCTATAGACACTGAATCTATGAAATAAAATGTTTCCCTTTTTTCTTCTAGCTTCTCTTACTGTCATTGTGTTGCATGCTTTGTGGGTTTTATTACAACAGGCCTTCTGTAGGTTTAATATTTTTTAAAGTCTTTCATTTTCAAATTTGGTCTAGTGACAGACCTAGCAGCTTTACAAGAAAGTGGTGTAAACGGGCTGCTGTTAGTGCTGAATCTCAAATGAGATAGTTCTAATTGAAGGTCTGATGCTCTTGAAGCACAGCATTTTGAACAGTAAAACTGCTTGCTTGCTTGAGGTGACAATAGGAAATACTAAGTGATGTCTGAGAACAGGAGGGGTAGAAAGGGAAGCAGACAGTAACTCGTGTCCACAGGGAAGGAGGTTTTTCTTTAACAAGAACATTTTGTAAAATCTGCAGTCTACTGATCTCTGGCTTTCAACAGTATTCAGTTTGCAATTATGTGTCAACACTGGAAAAAATAATTAAGCAGAATTGCATATTTGAAGTCCTGCTGAAATTATTTATTTTGGTTTGTTTCTAGTCTAGAAGAATGGAGTGGCTTTTCAAGTGAATACAGGTGACATTTATGTGTTCAGAGATACCCTTTAAATGTGCTAATGGGTTTTATTATTTTTTTTTTCTTTCAGGGCTAAATATCACAAATTAAAATATGGCACAGAATTGAATCAGGGAGATATGAAGCCACCAAACTATGATTCTGGTAAGAACAAGTTCATTACTGGCATAAAAGCTTAACTGTGGTTTATGAAAATGCTGAAATGATAGTGTTAATAAAATAAGCTGTTTACTAGAAGCAGTGGGAATAGAGATAATTAGTAAGGCCATATTTTACATTTGTAAAATTAAAAATACATGCTAATGGTCCGAAAGACTCTACTAATAAATAAGATGTGTTTAGATTTTAAAAAACAAATTAACAAACTACTCCTGTAGAGAAGATTTTTTTTCTGTTCCTTAGTAATGTGGGTGGATGTTTTGATATGGAGAGATACCAGATTTATAGCTATAGAATCCTTTTATCTTCGGATATTTCTTCTGAGTAAAAGATAAATGACAAAGGATTTGAAATGTATGGTACATCATTTTTTGTTCAATTACCTCAGTGGTGTTCCAGGAGAAAAATAATAGAAGTGCTTATTGGACATAAGTGAGAGTTTGAGCTTGGGGTATTTATTTACAAATTTCCAGTGATCACTGGAAATGCATACAACTAACGCCAGCAGTGTGCTGAGAGAGGACAAGTTTTCACCTTGGTATCTGGAAAGCTGATTTGTTTTTCTAGAGACTTCATTTCCTACTTCATACAAATAGTTTTAAGCACTGAACTTGAGGAATTAGGAACATAAATTACTTCCTTTCATCCCTCTCTCTATCTCCTTGTCCTGCCCTCAGGATAAAAAAAAAATTGGGGGGGCTACAGACATCTGGTTAGCTGCTTAAAGGTCAAGATCCTGAAAGGAAGGGTAATAAGTGGTGATTTTTGTATCTCAGTTCTCTGGTACTCCTATAGCAATAACTCCATTCTTAAAGGAAGAATATAGAAAGTCTGCAGACCTCATGTCTGTCACTTGGTTTGTAGAAGGGATGGTCTGGTTTACTATCATGGTTAATTCTTGCCTCATTGGATTCAGGAAGTCATTAAAAAACCCAAACAAGCAAAAATCCAACCCCACACCAAATGACAAAACTTTGCACTGGTCTTTTCTTGTCCAAGATAAAATGAATTTTGAATTTTTGAGGAATTTTATTTCACATTATTATGAAAATTATTTCCATAAGTGAAGCAGTAGTTTAATTTGGTGTTATTAAGTGGAAGACCCAATCCATATCTGGACCACTAGTAAACTTTGTCCTGATCCTGCTGGCATCCTAGATGTCCTTGCTTTTTGTAATTTCTCATGATATAGCTGTAGCGTGTTGCTCCAGTTTCCAGCTGAGGAATGGAGTGTAAGATCTGTCTTGCCCAGCAGAGCCGTAGCCAGTGCATTAGTTCTGCAAAATGAACATTAGTGGAATGACTTTTATTAAAATTCCATTATGCTGGTTTATCCCATGGCATTATATATATTTGACTGTCAGAAATGGACACTTTTGTTCTATATAAAATCTGGACTGAATAAAGATACACACTTAAAATATACATTGCTATCACACTTCTTTGGAGTTATCTTTGACAGACACTTACTTGTATTTCTGTAAGCCAGACCCTGTTTTTCCTGCTCCATGAGGAAAAAATACAGAAGTGTTTTAATTAGTTCTTCCAAATGGGTCCTTGTTTGTTTTCTCTGTGATTTCCTGGGGAGTTGGTAATACAGTTTAGGAAAAAAGAGTTCAATATCCTGATTAAGAGATGCCTTGTGATATCTTCTGTTCTTAATTGGTCATAGTACAAGTACCTTCATTCTCATCTGTAAACTGCTGTTAGAGCTAGTGGTCATAAGTTTGAGAAGACTAGGCAAATTGGAATGCTTGCTTGTGTATGTAAGTAACAGTGGCTTCAGAAGAAGGGATTTTGCTTTCAAAAGGAATTTTCAGACAGATTTATCTCAGTTGTGTTTTAATTCTTATAGAATGAGCTTTGGTAGTCCTCGATCCAGCTGTGTTCAGTTGTTGTAAGAAAATCATTGTGCACTTGATTATTTCCCATAATTGCTGTTAATAGATTTGTGAATTTGAGATAGATGACTCTCCTTGGCTCTCCTTGCATGTGAATTCCAATTAGTGTGTCATAGTTCCTTGTGTGTGTGATGGGTTTTTTTTCTGTGTGGTGTTAGAGGTAAATGACTTCTTGGTAAGAACAGTAGCTTTCCCACATTGCATATCAAGTTACTCATAGGATTTTACCACATTGTTTTCTGGTCCTTAATTTATGTTTACACAAGAAGATAGTTCATCCTTTAGTGTTTCAGCCACAAGAATTTCAAGTTTTTAGAGGCTTTTGTAGACAACAAACTGAGATCTTTTGTGGGAAGATTATGCTTATGTATCTCCTGGAGGAGAGGAAAAGAAACCCAACCATGATGTATATACGAAGTCATATATGGAATAAATGTGTTGTTGCCAATATGCAGATAAGTTTCTCACCAGAACAGCCACATGATTTTTTTTTTTTTGTGGATTTACCCAGAGTAGTACTGTTTGGATACAAACTTAGAGTCGTGAAAAATGTGGTGAATGTTTTTCAACAGCTTTTCATGTTAAAAAAACCCCACAAAACAAATAAACACTTGTATTTTTTGTTTCCTTCCACAGAACTAATACAAATACGGATCAATTTAAAGTGGATGTGACGAGATCTGTTGGTTTTATGTTGTGCATACCAATACTAAGGAAATTGGTTGGATAGCAGGGTGTAAATAGATATTGTGCTGCAGTTGCATTTGATATTGTTAGCAGTTAAGGCCCTTTGTATTCGAACTTAAAGTATGAGCAGCAAATGTATTGGAAGGTTAGTGCAAAAATGGAGCTGCAGATTATCTATATGATTATGTTGCCTTAAAGAAAGAGGAGTTAGATGGGGCTTTTTGATATGCAACAGAAGGAAAGGTAGTGATGGTTAGTAGAACTTGCTCACATACAACAGGATGTACCTGACAATCTTTATGCATGCATATTATAAGTTACATGCTATGTGTATTTTTTTCTCTCTTGTTTGGTTATTGGCACTTTGAATCTTTGTTTTGTTACTAAATCATTCCTAATTTGTCTTTTCAAGTGGATAGACATGTTTTTAAAAAGTAGGACAAAGGAAAAAATGTTCACAATTAAATAATCTTTTCCAGATGAAGGGAACGAGACAGAGATTCAGCCACAGCAGAACAGTCAGCTAATATGGAAACAAGGACGACAGCTGCTAAGACAGTAAGTGTTGAAAAAAGGACTCTAATAACAAATGGAAGTGAAAGAATCTGATAATGAAATGTGATGATGGTGGTATTTGATTTTTTTTCTATTAGATTTTCTTTTAAGAAATGTGTGTGTGATGAAGTTCATTCAGCTCTTGCTCTGCTTTACCTAGGTTTTTGAAAAAATTTAGTATTTCATAACTTCAAATGAGAAGCTGTTTCAAATGGTGAAGATGTAATCTTTACTTTTGTTGAGTATAATAAAACCATTTGTGTGTTGAAACAGTGGGTCATGACACTTTGCAATTCTTTTTGCAATTAAAAAAATGAACACAAATAACTCTGTTAAGAGCTACATAAAATAAAAATGACTGTTGTTGGACAGGTATAACTTTTAGTTTGGCCTGCTCTAAGTGCAAAAAAAACTATTATCCTAAAGGTTAGACTGGAAGTTTCCTAATTCTCAATTCCTGTCAATGAAGCAAATGTGTGTTAACCTAAATCGGTTTTTAAATTGTGGTCATAATGAATTAATTTCCAAGTTCTTTGGTCACGGCTTTGTGGGGGTTTTTTGCCTTGGTTTCAGTGCTTGGCTTAAATTGAACAGGCCTCTTAAAGGCATTCATCAGTGTCTTTATGTGTTTTTTTTTTTCCCAATAGTTTGCCTCATCTCCTATGCTGATATTCAGATTTTAAGATCTTCTAATCAGCTAGCAAAACTTTTGGTTTAAATGATTAAATGAGAGGGGAGATAGACAGTAAGGACAGTCTGGAGCTTATTTTAAAGATCCATTTTCTGAGGAATTATACAAAACTTAATTTTTTTTTTTTCTTTTCGATGGCTTGTACATGCTTTTCTTTTTCGAAAGCTGAAATCTTTGCGCGTATGTTGAATAAATATAAAGTACAGCAGTGGTGCTGAAAACAAGTCATTTGTTCTAAGGGTCATTCATAAATAAGTGACAAAGTACTGAACAGAAAGTGTATATGACTGACAAACTCTCTTTTGTGTGGGTGATTTGTTTTATATTTATATAGCAACAGTTAGTATTTATCTCCAAATGTGGTTATGTACAGAATATTTTTAAATAGTTTGAAGAGAACATTGCAGGAAAAGTACATGTCCTTGAATTGTAGCAGCTTTTTCAAACGCCAGTGATAATCTTGGGTGCATCAAGAAATGTGTAGCAAGCAGGTCAAAGGAGGTTCTCTCCTCCACCTTTGCTCTGCCCTAGTGTGGCCCCATCTGGAATACTGTATCCAGTTCTGGGCTCCCCAGCTCAAGAAAGATAAGGAACTACTGCAGAGACTCCAACAAAAGACCACAAAGATGATTAGGGAAATGGTCATCTCTCTTATGAGTTAAAACTGAGTGAGCTCTGTCTATTTAGCCTGGAAAAGAGAAGGCTAAGAGGGGATCTTATCAATACTTATAAATATCTGTGGGGTGGTTGTCAAGAGGAGGGGGGCAAGCTCTTCTCAGTGGTACCCAGTGACAGGACAAGGGGCAATGGGCAACAAACTGGAACACAGGAGTTCCACTTGAACATGAGGAAAAACTTCTTTACTGTAGGGGTGGTCGAACACTGGTGCAGGCTGCCCAGAGAGGTTGTGGAGCCTCCTCCTCTGGAGATATTTAGAACTTGCCTGGGCACATTCCTGTGCAACCTTTTCTAGGCGAACCTGCTTTAGCAGAAGGTGTGGACTAGGTGATCTCCAGAAGTACTTTCCAACCACTGCAATTCTGTGATTCTGTTATTGTAAAATACCATTTCCCCTCCTTAGAGTGGTCTAGAATATTGACCATTTTAAAGTCCATATTCTAGATGAGAGGACAGAGACTAATTTTGACTTTTTTTTTAACAATTATTTTCCTTCAGCCTCCTACCCCCAAAGGCGATGTGGCATATAGATGATAGAGCAAACTTAAGACCTTGAGATTTTAAAATGCAAGCTAGTCCAAGATTCTTCCTACCTAGCCCTTTTATGCAAGACAAATTAATATTTTGCAGATTGATTGCAGAATGAGAAAAAGGCAATACAAAGATTTTATCAATCCTAGTGCATTATAAATAACAACTCTCACTATCAGCTATGGAATTTGTTTTTAATCTCTGTTTTCTAGGTTTTGAATAATGCTTACATAAAGAACATATATCTGATACTTCTTGTTAAGGCTTCATGTATAATTTCCATGTGTTGAAGAATAAAATGACCATGTTGTACGTGCAACTATGGTGACTTTAATTTAGTTGTAAATATTTTAATTGAAAGTGCTTTTCCATCCATTTTGGTAAATGAATGAATAACGTATTGTATAACCTCTGACTGCTAGGCTCTTTGATTTATTTTTTTATTTTTTTTCTCTGTGACTGTGGAGGCTGGTACTGCAAGAGGCGATCCCTCTGCAGCTGGTACAGGATGATTTATAAGCATGTTTCATTAGCACAGCACCATACTTTGCTAATCGAAGGAGTGGAAGATGAGTTTAGGGAGAAGTCTGCATTTGCTGTTTTGAATAAGTGAGATGTGCATGGAAGATTAGCATGAGTTCTGTTTCTATAGGTATCTGCAAGAAGTGGGCTACACTGACACAATATTGGATGTGAAGTCAAAACGAGTACGAGCTTTACTGGGCCTCTCAAGTGATGCTTCAGAGAAGGAAAACAGAAATCAAGAGCCAATGGTAAATGGCACAGAGGGCCAGATTAAAGAAAACGCGATGATTGGGTAAGCACCTGGATTACAATGTTGTCTTTCTGTATAAATGCTTTTAATGTTGTAGAACAAATTATTGTCTATTGAGAAGATTTTAGGATTTTTCTCCTAACTGGAAATTAGAGCATCTTTAACTACTTTTATTACACTGATCAATAAGCATGGGAGTAACTCTTAAGATTCACAGCTTAAAAGCACAGTACGGTTTTTTATAATTGGGTAGCAGCACGGAATCAAATCAGGCTTCTTTGAGATACCATTGGTAAGAGATTAGAGGTCAGCATTGTTTGTAGTTTAGGGTTTATTTGTATTGCTGGAAATGTTACTGTATCGATCACGGGCTTTGCCTGTCTGATCTGTGCTGACTGTGACATGATAATCTATTTGAGATACAGGGTTTTTTTGACTGGATCTGAAAAACAAACTCGCTTGTTACATTATGATTCCTCTAAGTTTTTAGTTTTCCACTAATGGATATACATATTTAAATGTGACTGAAATGTAAAAGTATACATTTCTATCTTACACTATTTCTACGACTATGAAAAGTCAGTCAAAGAGAATAAAACTTGTGCTTACTTCTGCTTTTAAGTGATGTTGAAAACATGAGAGACATTTTTTCTGTTTTCTTCTTTTACATGAGGAGTTAAAAAAAAAGTTGAATCTGAAACCTAACTGTAGAGGCTTCAGTAAAACAATCTATTCTTATTTAAGGTACTGTAGTTGCGGAATTTAAAAAATAATGAAAATTATGCAGAATTGTTTGTCTGAACAATGCATGAGGTAACTGTTCCCAGTAGTTTGTGCTGCATCAGTGAGCACAGCTTTCCTCAAAGATTCTCCCTCTTTTTTCTTTTCTGTACTGCTGCAGAAAAAATGAAAGACCTTTTTTATCTCAGGTCTAATACTGTTACATGACACATTCTGTTCTTTATAAAGCATTTGTAAAATTTCGTTATACCCAGCAGATAGCTGCAGCAACTTCAGGCCAACGAGTTACATAAAGGCGGAAGTTCATTGTTATGTAATTAAATTTAATGCTGTGAGGTGGAAAATTTGAACATATGAGAAAACCCGGGAGCTACTAAAATATATTGTTCTGCTAGTTGACAGGCCATGTCATTTATGTACAGCAGCTTTGCTTATGAAGAACAAGGAATGCTTGATAGGTTACAATAACAATTTTAGCACGATTTCTGGTGAAGGGGTCGTTCTTCTCAGGGGAAGTGGGTAAATAAAGCTCCTCCTCTTACAATTTAAAATTCATTTAAGTGTGTTTACTTCAGTTTTGAAACAGATGGATATATTTCTATGACAGTTATTTGATGGATTAAATGGATTAAATGGTTAGACAATGGTTTTGCTATAGCAGTTTTGGTTACATTTGCATTTCTTTCCTATCTTCTTCCTTTCTGGGTAGATCTCATATTAGATTTAACACTTTGTAGTCTACCGTATGGCTGAGAATATTCACTGATGGCTCCACAAGTTTGTCTGCTGCAAGGCTGGTCAGGCTGCATGCTTTTTTTTGAGAAGCTGTTTTCATCTCACTTGTGATACATAAGGTGGCAATCTGTATTAGAAAGCTTATGGGAGTTTATTGATACAAGATCTGTGAGAAGTGACTCCAGGGAAGCAGAAGAGTTTTCAGGAGATCTTGCTCAACATTGTAATGTCAGTTCTGTGAGTGATTTTGGGTTTGTGGATGTCAGCTGAGATCTCCTTCACTGAGAGGAAAAAGCTGGGATTTTACTAACATTCCTTGGTCAGTCTGAGTACAAGACTAGGTTTTGATGCTGTCATTCTTCTAGGTATTTCAAGTACGCTTTCAGACCATCTTTTTGGATTTTCTATGCAGGAGGCATTCTGTACCAGAGACTATTTTTTTTTATCAGCTATTTAATCTTGTGCTACTAGATACTGTGAGATGTTACACCTTGGTGTTTCTGTGGCACGTGGCACTCTTCATCTCCTCCCAACTGCATCATTGCATACCTCTGAGAATTCAGAGTGCAGCTTTATGGCAGATGGGAAACCAAAACAGAAATAACGTGTTGTTCTTGATTAACTCACACTTACCTATTCCCTGCTTATCTATTGTCAGTATTACATAAATATGTATAGGACAACTTCTTTTTGAAGAGTATTAGCATTGAATAGGTGACTGAGCTATAAGGTGCATGGATCTTGGAATTCTTACTCAGTGTTCAAGACTTAATTCAGTGCTTTTTCTACACCATTGGCAGAACTGGGAAAAAATTTGGTAGCTCAGCTAAGTTCTGGATCACAGTCAGGGTAAGGATACTCTTTGAAGCAACCTCACCAGTGCCAGGCCACTTACCAGGAGAGCAGAGAGACTGGTAATTTAGCAGCCTCTTGTTATTCTCAGCATGTTTTAAGTGAGAAGAGAATTGGGACCACAGCAAGCTTGTATAATAGGAAGAAGAGCAAGGAACAAGTGCCTGTTGTGTGGTAGTGATAGAGGAGGAAAGTTACGTTGAGAAATTGGAGGAGGAAGAAACTAACTAAAACCTTTTTGTAATCCCAGAAAGTTTAGGGATGTATGTGTGTGTTTGCCAGGACCAACAGACAATGGGACAGTTGCAAACTGAAATGTGGATGGAAAATGCTCTGTGGCTGTTTGGACACTGTGAAACTCTTTGTAGGAGAAAGCTTTGTTGTCATCACAGAAACCTGTGAACTGCTCAAGCCAATGCAGTTTGGCAACTTTTGGGGGTCATAACTTTTAATAAACATTGACGTCAAATATCTGTTAGCAAGTCCGAGGATAGTCATGAACCTTGAAAATGTTTTAGGCTTAGCTGGTTTAGATGTTTCAATCCTGAGGATGCATTTCAAGAACAGGGAAATGGAAGGTAAATTAGCTTTAAATTTCCTTAAAGGTTTCTCTATATAGCAGTAGAAATTGCAGAAAGAACAAACTGGCTAAACCACCATCTATACAACCGAATACTTGTGATAAATCCCAAAGAAAGAAAAAAAATAGTATTTAATGGCTTTTATGCTGCTTTATGGTCACCTTCTTGGGAGGTGAGGGGATATGATGGAAATAGGAGATTAAACTTCTTTTATGTTTTGACTATTGTTTTATTAATAATCAACCAGTTCTTTCTCAGTAAAAGTGGTGGAGGAGTAAATTGTTACTGAGAGAAATTCCAGTAAAAGAAGAACTGATCTTTTTCTCAGCTCAGTCTGATTTGGGCATGGGTTTTGTTTAAGCCCTTTAATCTGTGGATAGTGGTCATTGCTGCTACTAGGCGTCCCTCAGCAATACCTCTGATCTACCCCTGATTGTTGATTGCACTTCTCACAACAGCAAACACCCTGACATGTTTTTCTAAAAATGCCTTTGACTGTTGTAAGGGTAAGCTCTGGTATCTTTCCTCTGATGTCAGGGATGTGTGAAGTGTATACTTCATGGTGGGTAGGGGGGAATATTTCTCCTCTGCTCAACTGGCTGTATCTTTAAGAAATTTTAATGAGTTGTCTGTTGTACCATAACTTGTCTGTTATACCAGTTATACCTCGTTTTATGTTATAACAATTATACCTACTTCAACAGCCAGGCTTTGGACACTTGGTGCTGTGATAGCAACAATAAGTCAAGCCTTTTAATCAGGAAGGTCGTTGAGAATGTTTGGGGTGATCATTGTGAAGCTGATGATACTTGTGTGTGTGTGTGTGCGCGCGTTAGTCCAGATACCTAAGACAATAATATTTGTTTGCAGCAGACAATATGCAACTTGAATTATGCTGTACTCCTCTGGTCCCTCATACACCCCAGCTCAATGTTTTATCTTTTAAATGGTTGCAGCTCTTATCAGAGAACTCCCCCTACCTATTTGTTTTCTTCTTTTGATAAAGTGATAAACAAACTGTTGTTATCTGAAAGTCTTTTAAAGCCAAATCAGTTTCTCTTACTATTAGGTCAATTAACCTCAACCTTTGTGTTACTAGCTGCTACATCTGTTGCCAAACTTGTATTCTTACATTGCCTATTTATTTGCTAATGTACAGATCTTCTTGAAAACTTTAGCACTCAAGACATCATGTGGATTTTGAATGCACCCTGGAAGAATTTGATTCCATAAATGAAATGTTAATATGATAACCTGAGATAGATATAGTCCTGTTTTCACCTTTTAAATGGAATTTAAAAGGGAATCTGTTTTCAATTTCTTCAGATCAACTCACTTGCATTACAAAAGATAAGTACCACTTGGCATGACTGGATTAAAAATTAGATACTAAAATAATAACTATATAATAATGGCTGAAATTTTTAACACCTGCAGTGAGGTGACAGGGTGCTTCCCCCCAACAGAAATGAAAGCTGCTTGCACTTATCACTTTTAGCCTTGAAAACCTGAGAGTATTTAAATGTTCACTTTTTACCTCATTTTTAAATAGCCTTATGTTATTGACTGAAACCTAAACAGTCCAATTAGTTTACCTTCCTGAAGGTGTGTCTTTGACTACTGTTTGATATGTGTGGAAGCAAATATAATATGGGAATAGAACTGGAAAGGAACAAGGGTATACCAAGCACATGTATGTACACACAAATATATGGATGTGTGTATATATAAAAACAACATACATAAATTTTCCAAGTTCTTATTAAGGCTTTGATCGTTAGAACTATGTATAAGTAGAAACTTCTTAACGAATAATGATGCTGAGTGATACGTCTGTCTCTCTCTGAAACAGATCTACTGTCTTTTTCTTTTTAATTGAACCACATATGGCTTCCACTGCCTATACTTTACATGAGGAAAAAAGCACAAACCCTCAGTGTTTGAAAGCAAATCCAAAGACCTTTTCAAAGATTAAAATAAAACATTTTGAAGACCTTATCTTTATGATGTACAACAAATCATTCCAACCAATACTTTGGCTAATGCACATATTTCTATACCAGAAGGCCTTAAATAACCCTTTTGCATCTCTAAATCCTATTAACACTGACCCATGTAATGAAGCTGCTGCAAACTGACTGACAAATGTTGTGTGTTGACTTGCTTATAAAATGGTTTATTTGGGAAAATAGAGATTAATAACTTGAGGTATCATCTGCCATGAAAAGGATTCCCAAAATAGTATGTGACGCTAAAATATTGAACTACAAAAAAAAAAAAAAAAGCCAATCCAAAGTTTATTTGCCTTATTCTCCTTAGCAGTGTTTTTTCACCTTTTTCCTTTTTGATCCTGATGTCAGCTTGCAGTGACATAACAGGCATTTCAAAGAGACATGATTTAGGTTGGACCTGGACACTTTCAACAGATGGATCAAAGGAAAAAATAAAATATAGGTAAATTGGGCTTTTGCCTGAAGGAAGTACCAATGGACTTCTGTTTCATTACATTAGCATAGATCTATGGCTTATAGGTTTGGGAGGTGCTTGTTGGACATGTTGTGAAGAGTCAAGGTAAAGAAGGAATGAGGAGAGAGTTTGTTGTTGTGCAGTGGGAGGGAGAGAGGCAAAGAGAAGGGAGGTGAATGGAGAAACAACTTACAAAAGTTACTTTAGTTCTTCAACCATTGAATTTATTTTTGGCTTTTATTCTTTAAAAAGTTTATTTGACATATAACTACCTGACTAGATTTGGCAAGAGGAGTGGCCTTTCATTTTTAAACGGCATTCCTTCATGATTCCTATTAATATCCAAACCATTTTGTAAGTGCTGCTTACTGATTGTAGTATGTATTGCACTGGTTATGGCATTGTGTGGTGTGAATTCATAAGAAGTTTCAAAAGCTGTGACAGACAGCCTGCCCTGTGCTCCTTGTGAGTAAATTTTGATGATTTTAAGTGTTGCAGTTTTATACTTTATTAGATTGATATTTTCTGTGTTGGCATCATGAAAGACTTTGCACAGCACTGAAGACTTAAAAGAACTGTAAAGACAGCCCTCATAGAAAAGGATACATTTGAATTTGCATGCATTTATTTACTGCATCCAGTTGGAAAGATCTCAGCTAGCCACATTGAAAAGACTGTTAAAACACAGAATTGGAGAATTAATAAAACTTGGAGAATTAATGAAACTTACAACCTTGCAGTAGTACATTTTGATAACAGGAAGAAACTGAGCCAAAAAAAATGGCTCAGGAAAGAGTATGCTAGAGTAGCTCTTTGAATGCTGGGTTACAACAGGCTTTTTCCTGTAGAGATCCCCAGAGTAGTTTCTCAGCCTAAGCTGAACTGTTGTTTATTTAACTTTATTGTGGTATTTCTTCCTGCTTCTGAATTTATCAATAAAATCTGGTTTTATTTAAGATAACGTGTATGTTTTGGATAAAACAAACAAAAAAACCCTCTGCTTTTTCCTTTGTGGGAGTGAATAGGACCAAGGCAGTTAATGGCCTTGTGATAGGGCAGTTCATGTTAGAAGTCTGTGTGTCTCCTTGGACATGACCACAGACTCACAAAAGTTATTATCTACAAAGGAGAAGGTAATGATAGAAATACTGAATGTATTGGGTACAAAGAAAATGCATTTCTGTAATGCAGCTTTGGTCTAAGTTAAACTTGACTTTGCAAAGCAAAACGTTCTAGATCATGCCAGGAACAGGAAAGATACTGTTTCAGTGTATCAATATACTGGTTTTGTTTCCACATAACTTCACCTTTCCTATCGGTTATGGTTTCTACTTCTTATGTAGTAACACAGGATTTCTATTAGGATCCTGAATATTGAATGATGAGACCCAATGGAACACTTACAGTTTTTGTAAAGCTGCTGATATTTTGATGTTGGAGACAACTAGATTTTTACACAAAATACTTGTCTTTAGCCATGTGAGTATTGGCAGAAGATGCCATGCTTGCTTTAAATAGTACATGGGGAATATCCACAAATCGTATTTCCTAGACTTCATGGGAAGGGATTATTATTTTTAGTCTTAAACAGGCCAGGGTGTTAAGACAAATCTGAATAATTGAGGAGCTTGTAAAATACAAATTGATATGATATTTTCAGGGCAGTCACAGCTGCAGAAAATTCTGGCAACTTCTCCTGAAAAATATTCATGTGATATCAGTTTTAAGTTTCTTTAAGTGAGGCAAGTACTTTAGTTACAAGCCTATTTGTAACACAATTTTCATACTGTAAACAGGAAAAAGTGTCTTGTCTTTAGTTACCAGAACTTCACTGTGTCAAGTGTAATATCCACAAAATCTATGTGCTACCCATCCATTAGCAGTAAAATGGAAAATCCAGAAGCATTAGTCTAGCTATACTTTGCTTTTTGGCACTGCTTAATGTGCTTGCTATGCTTGTGACAAGCAGTTAGTCCTGTTTTACTTAATCAGGTGCAGGCACAATTAGCAGGTAGTCTCTTTGCCCCAGAGACTTTCCTGTCTGATTGGGTAAGGCTGCTGGAGAGAAGAATGTAATGCACAGGGTATCTAATAGAAGATGTTGAATTGGTTAAATGATTATTTGTTTTTTAGGTTTGAATAGGAAGTGGTAAGTTAGCTGGGATGAAACCCTTAAAGAAATTAGGCAAGGTTAGGTGCTGGGGAGAAAGCCTCACAAAGGTCCTGTTGCAGATTATTATTGAGGAAGGAGCACTGGGAGAGATTAGGAACAAGCAGCTGAGGAGCACGGGGTTGAGCAAGCTGCAAATTGCCATCAAAGAACATAACATAAATTAGCTAAAGCTAGACATTTTCTTAAGTATATTTTACAGTATTCCTAGGTGTTAATGCTGACAGTAATATCTAAAATGCATTATGTTTATGTACTGCAAAAAGATGAAAAATAACTAAATTATTCACTTCTGTTGATAAGTGTATTGGGGTACAATATAGGCAATCGATCTGTTAGCTTGAAGCTTCTTTTCCCCATGGAACCGTTAAATACTCTGTCAATTCTGGGGGAGTTTGTGTGTTTGTATGAATTCTTTCTTGAAAGTTGTGCCTTAGCATAAATAAAGTTCTGTGGTACTATGCTTACTTTGTGCATTTTTGTACTGGACAGGAGTTTTGAAATACAAGATAGACTGCTGTGTTTTCCAATGTGTGAAATGCCTTTTACCCTCTATGTAAGTGGAGGTAGACAATTATGTATATGTTCAACCCACTAAAGTATGTAATAATTAATGTGAGAGTTGAGTTCAGGCCAGTTATTTTAGAAAGGTATAAACTTCTCTTTCTGTTGTCACTTTGAACTTCAGTGTGAAAGCCTGATTTAAGATCAGATAAGTACAGAACCAAATCTAGGTACGAACTACTACAAATAGTTGTACCTGCAGAAGTATATTTGTCTCTTAGCGACAAGTTCTGTTGTTTAAAATTTTATGTTCTCTGGTTGAATAGAAAAAATATTAGAGTTCTTTAAGGTTTGTCATAGAAACAAGAGGGTAAAAGCACAGCAGGAAGCAAGACAAGTGGGAAGCATGTTTGGGATTGTTCTTATCTAAGATATGGGAGAGCGGAAGGAATATTTTCCATAAAACCAGCCACTATGAAACCATACCCTACATCATGTTATATTATGCTACCACATATATGGAATTTCTAATGGCAAGTGAAATCTTTTTCAGTGTTTTACGGCCATAAAGATGAGTAAACGAAGAAAGGATAAAATAGCAAGTTGTCTTAATGAGGGTCAGATGTATTGAGGCTATGAAGAAAACGCTTCTCCTAGTTGTTGTTATGTAAGCATATCTTGCGGTTTAACACCAGCCAACAACTAAGCACCGCACAGCTGCTTGCTCGTCCCTCCCCTTGGTGGGGTGAGTGAGAGATTCAGAAAGGTAAAAGAGAAAACTCGTGGGTTGAGATGAAGGCAGTTTAATAAGTAAAGCAAAGCAAACCAAGGAATTGATTCACTACTTCCCATCAGCAAGCAGGTGTTCAATCATCTTGAGGAAAGCAGGGATTCCATCATGCATGATGGTTTCTTGGGACAACAACTGCTGTATCTCCAAATGTCTCTACCTTCTTCCTCCTCCTTTCCTAATCTATTTAATCTATCTGTATTACCCTCCCTGTAGAATGTCTGCAAAATGTCAAAAAAAAATCTATTATATTAATTTAGTCCATGACTTTGGGCTTTTTCTGTTATGGTGGTCACTCAGGAAAGGAGGGGTAGTGTGTTGTATGGAGTCATCAGGTACCAAAGCCAGATCAGGTTGTGTCACTGCTGCACTTGCACTGCTTGTTGTAGGGTTCGTCCTCCATTTTTTCAGGTGCTTCCTGCTATAGCAATTCCTGTAACATGCAACTCAGATCATGAGTTATAATTGCAAGGTATCTCCATTACAATCTCTACCCATCATCCCTTTGGACCAGGCCATATTGTTAAATGAACTCCTCCCCTTGTCCCTGCTCAGGCTTGGACTTATCAACAAACTGCAGTCCTTTAGGAATGTCCCTTCCCCAAGTGAAGCCTTATTTATCAGCCACAGTCTCTCCAAGGGTATACCTGCTGCAGCATAGGCTTATCCAGAGTTGATTCAGAAGTAAATCTTCTCCAATATGTCCTCAGCCACGGCTGCTGTCCTTTTGTGGGTTTACCCACTCTCTCATGGCCTTATCCATTGCCACATGCTTTGAGGTGCTCCAGACTGACTTCAGGCACAGCCACTGATGCTTCAAGGTGTCACTGCTGCAGCATGGAGTTATCCACAGCCACAGACACGTAGGGGTGTCATACTCCTGCATGGACCTATCCGCAGATCACAGTCGTTTCAAATCAAGTTCACATTGGAGTTGCAATATATGCAGTACAGCAGCACAGAAATGGCAGTGATGCCCTGGTCACCTGCCAGCCCAGGCACATCACCAGTGCTATTAACAAAATATTCCCAGGCACAGCAGGATAAGATAATAAGCAGGACAGCAAGCAGGAAAAGCAAAAAGCACCACTGACTTTAATACAGAGTAGAGCAAGCAGGCCACAGGGTGTGAATAGGAGCCTGCCAATTAATAGGTAAACAGCAATAACAGCTGTAAATTCGATCTAGCACATTCCAGTCAACTCTAGTTATCTCAAACCCATAAAGCCCCATGCTGGGTGCCAAACAGGACTGTTGTGGTTTAACCCCAACCAGAAACTAAGCACCACACAGCTACTAATTCACTCCTCCCAGTTGGGATGGAGGAGCAAATTGAAATAGTAAAAGTGAGAAAACTCATGAATTCAGATAAAAACCAGTTTAATAAGTAAAGCAAAACAAGGAATTATTTCACTATTTCCCATTGGCAGGCAAGTGTTCAACCATCTCCAGAAAACAGGGCTCCATCAGATGTAATGGTTACAGAGGAAGACAAATGCCATCACCCTGAACTTCCTCCTCTTCCTTCTCCTTCTCCCAACGTTATGTGCTGAGTGTGATATCAGATGGTGTGGAATATCCCTTTTGTGGGAGTTGGAGTCAGCTGTCCTGGCTGTCCCTTGCAGCTTCTTGTGCACCCCTAGCCTGCTCACTGGTGTGGTGAGGGGCAGAAGAGGCCTTAACTCTGTGTAAGCGCTGCTCAGCAGTAACTGGAACATCCCTGTGTTATCAACGCTGTTTCCAGGGCAGATCCTAAACATAGCCCCATACTAGCTGCTATGAAGAAAACTAACCCTATCCCACCCAAAACTAGCAGAGCATAGAAGTGATTGAGCAGAGACTGTGTAAAGAAGGAAGTGTCCTGCTTTTCATGTCTTATTACACATCGAAGCTTTTGCCATTGGATGTTTCCTCTAATAAAGCTTTTAAAAGTATTATGAAAAATGCTGGATTGTGTGAGTGGTGGACAGATAATCAAGTGTTTGCACTGCAGGGAGTCTAAAGGGCTTTGCTATATCGGCTTGTCAGTTGATCAAAGCTTGAAATTGGTTGTCACAGAAACAGAATTTACCATTAGCAAGGCACTTGCTGGTAGTAAGACTGACTGTACCAGACAATTTACAGCTACAGTTCTGAAAAGAGAGAGAAACTTCTGTGGTTTCAGTGGTTATGAAAATCAAGATGACCTGCCTTTAGTGATGAGCTGTGAAAAACAGACTACTGATTAACGGTAAGAAAACAATAAAGTTTGTCTCTACTGCTGTAAAGTCAAATAAAGAATGTACAAGATTTTGCTGGAAGACATCTTTGCAATTCCAATGGACTTTTTTTCCCCCACCATTTTATCTTTTGGAGATTGATGGAGGAGTGTGTCTTCTGCATAGAAAACATGGAACTTGTCATTAATTTTAGGATTGTTTTAATTGTATTTTCCTGCGAGTTTTAATAATGGTTACCATCCTGCTTCTTGGGTTCTTCCTCTTTGGTTGCTAATGTGACAACCCTTATGCTTCCTGTTCTGAGGCAATGCCTGAATTTGTGCTAGTGCAGTCATACTTTTACCCAATCTTCATCTGTTTCCTTATTTGTTTAACATTAACATCTACGTAAATATTATTTAGACGTCAACTGTATTTTCCTATTATATTGTTTTATAGAGGCAGATTTACCATGTCTTAAAGTTAATGAATGATAGATCTAGAGACTGACATTTCCCAGAAGGTGAGGAACATCAGATAGCAGCGGAAAAGTTTTCCTATGCCCTGATGTACGTGTGGGAGTCCAACTTAGTAGCTTGTAAAAAATGTCCTTACTTTTGAGATTTTCAGTGGTGTTATATCAGTATAGATGTTGCTTGCAGCCGAATGAAGAATAATTGTTGGTTCTAATAAGATAGTTGATGGATACTCTGTAGTATTTTAATCTGCAAACATTTTACCTGTAATAGTCTATTTATACTTGTAGGCTTATTTTAGTCTCTTGTGTTCTTGGCCATCATAAAACAGAATGGGCTGGTAATTGCAAAACTGGTTTTGTTATGATTTCTATTGACTCGTGATGGTGGTTGTTGTTGTTGTTTAGGAAACCTGATTTGACTGACTCTGCCTCTCTGCTAGAGACCTTCAAGTTTCTTGAAAACGCAGCTGCAGACTTTAGCGATGAAGAAGATGAAGAAGATATTGAGGGAAGAGAGAAAACAATCATTGATACTGCAACAGTGAGTGGAAAAAATAATTGAAAAGGTTATGAAGAACAGAAAAAAATGAGATTAATGAGATGTCTATGTGCAAAGTATATGACTGTGTATGTACACGTGCAAATCATTAGTGCATCTTTATGATGGTCTGTCCAAGCATGTGTGCATAAGAGGTGTTATAAATGCATTTCTGAGTTTGTGAATATAAGTAAAGCTTTGCTGTCTTTATTACTATAAGTTTGCAGTGGCAGATTAATTTTTTTAAATTCTGCTATTCCAGACTGCCTGATATATTTTATATGTATTGAATTCAATTTCTAAGGTAGCAGATGTCTTTTTTTTTCAATTTTAGCTTAGTATGAAGGTATTGTTTGCAATGTTGCATGTAAAAAATACATTGTTTCTTGAGCATTGATATATATGTATTGATGTTTAAAATGTCTTGTAGGACTTTATCCTCCTTTTAAAAGAGTTTAAGTTCCTTCATTATCTGTAATTTTCTATGTGATTTGCCCATATCACATAAAAGAGATACATACAATCAGTACTCAATTTGATCCTCTTTTCAAAATTAATATTCAGTGAGTTGTTTCCTAGCAGTTGAAGCAGTTAAGATGTGATTGTTTCCATGATTAGTTTAAAGAATGAATACTTGATTAAACAAACATTGGGTTTAAAGAGTTTTTAAAGAGGATATTTGTAAACTATTTCTTTCATCCGTGGACTGTGAACTAATAATAGAATCATGGAACAACCAGGTTGGAAGAGACCCACCGGATCATCAAGGCTCTTCTCTAAAATCATCTATAATATGGTGTGTTCAGTAAGCCAGCCAAAGGAATGAAGCTTGAAGTTTCAGGGTTTGAAATGGCTTCATTGTATCTAGAGGAAACAGTCATTTACCCTCATGAACTATGGGATGTTGGCCTGTGTATTGAAGTCTCTTCAGATTGCCCCTGAGCAAGATCCAAGTTACAATATTGTGCTGAATGTGATTTTTCTTTTTCTTTAGAATTAAGATCTGTGATACAGAACTCATGTAACATGGCATCAGCTCACCTGTTTGTCAAATAACTATAAACCATCTAGTACATTTTGCTTAGAGAGGGATAAATGTAGTGCAGAAAGCATACCATGAGGTCATTCATTAAAACATGTTTTTTTTTCTTTTACCAGACTTTGCTAGGTTTTTGGAGTTTGGTATTTCTTAGGGTTTTTTTTTACCAAATTGGCGTTGAATTTGAAAGGGAAATGCAGTTTAAACGTGGAAGTAATGTGTTCTGAGAAAATATTCAGGATGGAATGTTTTTTGCCAAATCTAAGCAGATTAGCTCCTGTCAGTTGCTCAAGGTTTTTTTTTCCCCCTAGACTTGTCTTTTGGAGTGCCTGTAGAGAGATTTCAGAGGTGAGAGTTGAAAAGGCTCTTTTCAGAGAGGCAGAGTGAGTTTGGTTTAGCTGAAATCCCTTCTACAGCATTCTGGGGTTTTTTTTGTGCGTGGCTTTTTTTTTAAAATCTGTGTGTTAAAAGAAAGTTTGTGGTTTTTCTGGTTTATAAAAAAATCCTAGCTGTCTAGAACAGTGTAGATTCATTATCAAGTGATTGATTGTTGAGGGACACAAGACAAAAGATCAAATAGACAAAATTATTCTTGACTTAGAAATGTGCTTATTACAGATTTGCTTATTAATGTGTACTTTTCTGCTGCTTCTGTGACTTCCCATTAGGATTTTGCGTAGAAGAAAAGACAGTACTATTTGCTATAAAGATGTGTGTGTGACTTAATTCAGAATTTCTCTCTCCCTCCTGGCCTTTCAGATTGTAAGGAAAAGAGTGCTCTCTGACAGCAGTGAAGACAGAGATACAGAAGAAGCTTTGAAAGAGTTTGACTTTTTGGTTACCTCAGATGAAGGTGATGGGGAATCGAGAAGTTCAGGAGATGGAACAGACTGGGGTAAGGAAATGTGATGGATTGTACCAGGCAGAAAAAAATGTGTTAATATATTGTGATTGATTGATTGACTGAGATATCTATCAAAATCACAACACCTTTTGAGTATTCCTACACTAAATAATTGGCAGACTGAAGACCTCTCGACGTAGTATCCTCATTTTTTCTGTATACTGTGCTAATGTAAGGATTCTTCAAGGTTTATGCTTCTCATCATTCTCTTTTTTTATAATTTGTCAGGGGAATATATCTTTAAATCCCTTAGACATAGGGTGATGTTGCACAAACTGTTCTCTGGCCTGCAAGCCAGAATGCCACCATACACTTTACTGTGACATAATTATTCCACATAAACTCATTGTCTAGGGAAGGGAAGAAGGAAGGGAACTGGTTAAATCACAGAATCACAGAACAACCAGGTTGGAAGGGACCCATCGGATCATCAAGTCTAACCATTCCTATCTAAATATCTTGATGAGAACTTGTTTCCTTCTTAAGCTGCTCTAGAAAGTCTTAAGCATAAGTGGGTACAGGGAGCTATGGAAGGTGGATGGTAAATAATTGAACTTTATAGTGGAACTGAAACCTTGACAAATAAACCATGATAGCTGTGGCTCTCTCATGAGCTAACAGCTCTGAGAGGCTGTATTTCACTGAAGCCATGTCAGGCTCATGGCTGGACTCCAAGTTATTGCTCAGTGTGGTCTAGCCTCTATGCTTGAGAGGATGTGTCTCAATATCATTAGCATACAGCAGTCAGTATTCTGTTGACCAAATAAATTTAGGAATATTACCTCTTTTTTTACTCAAAAATATTTATGTTAGGTTAGTCTGATACTTCTCTTTAATATTAAAATTTTATCCATTTATGCTTGAATACCGTGGCTATTGCTTGTGTCACCAAAAAGGTAGCATACCAATAAGAGCTTTTTTGTTCTCAAGTTCACACTTCTGATTTATTTTTATTTTCATTGGTGACAACTAAGTACAAATAAGCAAAAGTGTAACACTAAAAAGAAGTTGTCATGGAAAGCAGTAGTTTCATTTCTAGAAATATTAAGAGGTTTTTTGAGTTGTAGACTTTAATGTTTTTCAGTTACTTGTTTCACAACCTACACCTTCTATGATAACTGTGTATAAGAATAAAGTTCTTGAAGAAACTGCCCTTATGCATCCTTTATGTTAATTTGATCTAAGTGTAACTGTTAAATGTAGTATGGAGGAGTGATATTGTGTACTAAGGATAGGAGCAAACAAAGGTAGTTGTTGCTTCGTTTGGGATCCCAAGCGTTACTGATCAGTTACATTATTTTGTTGAAACATCATCAGAAGTGATCTGGTGGCTTTTTAAACTACAAGGCACTTGCACAGCAGTAGTTCAGTATCCACTTGTGAAGTTGAACAGAACCTGTGTGAGAGACAGTATTCTTGAACAGTTTGTAGAAAATTAATATATTAGGTATTTTGCTGGCATCAGTACAATCTAATATAAATCCATTTAAATTTTTTGTTGGAGGAGAACAAAAAATCTTGTCAAGCCAGGCAGGAACAGCGTGATTAAAACTGATAAACTGGTCCCAGAATGAATACATACCTGTTTCTCTCAAGCATGATTTTTCTTATACTTTTTTAGAGTTCTTCATGTGATTTTAGATCATTAGGGGTACTTAATTTGAGGTATATATTAAAAGGATACAACTAGAGTCTCTCTTCAGCTTATTAATGCTTAGTTTTTTTCATATCTGCTACAAAAAGACAAATGCTTCAAGACTTTCCGTCTCGAATTAATCTGTTACTCATGAGTATAAGATTGTGACAGAAGGATTCAAAGGAGATCATCTAGTCCAACCTATTGCTCAGGTCCATTTGCAGTAGGTTGTGCTGGCCTTCTTCCTCTTAACTTTTGATTATCTTCTGAGAAAGCAGTCCACATTAACTTTAGGGACAGTATTCTGATATTTGACTGTCCTCCTCGCAAAAAGCATTTTGTCCTTCTGTGATGCAAGTCTGAGCAGTGTCTGCTTTCTCTACACCTGCCTATTGGGTAGTTGTAGGCAGCACCGAGATGCCTGTTTTGGCTATTGTTGAACATGCAGAGTGCTCAGCCCCTCCTTGTAGCTCGCTTGCTCCAGTTCATTGTTTATATACTGAGTCAATACTAGGTCCTTAGCATTATGGTTAACAATGTTTCCCAGCGTAAGAAATATTATTCTGGATGCAATTCTTAAGCTGTGGTCTGAAGTACCAGGGAGAAATAGTCACTTCCCTCACTCCACTGGCTGCATTCTTGTTAATACAGCCCAGGGTACAGTAATTGTCTTTGCTGCAAGAGTATGCTGCTGACTCCTTAATGGAAGATCCCTGGGTCTTTTTCAGCACAGTTAATTTGTAACAAGTCAGTCTTCCTAAAAACCCATGTTCTGGTTTTGAATCTGCTGTCCGATCATAGTGACTTCTTCAGATTGTGATTAGTAGTGTTGTGATTCCTCTACAGGCATTTAATAACCTTTCTGCATATTAGTCTGAGGATAAGTTTTTCATTGTTTGTATTTTAAAAGGGTCTAGAATAATTTATTGATATAAAACCCAAACTTGTTCTGAAAGAAATTAAATTTAAAATAATAAGATTGAGATTTTAGTGAGGAGAATAAAGCAAAAATATGATGCAATCTAGCAATTTTTGTAGCGCTAATGGTTATGAAAATAAATATATATGAGGAAAGGCTGTAGTATCTCCCTCCTCTTGCAAATTATTTTTCAAAACTGCCACAGTACCGTCTTTACAAATGTGGAAAAAATTACTTGGACATTTGAATTCACATAACATGTTTTGTTCAAAATCTCCAAATAACATAACATTGGAAGGATACTTTTCAGGGGAAGCAATTTGAGAGATGTGTTTTAGGAAAAAAAATGGGAATTTTTTTTTTCATTTGGCATATTTAAATGTGTTGTATATTTTTTTTCAAAGACTTATAACTCAGGCTTTCTGCTTTTTGTGAAATTTCATGTCTTTAGTGCTTTAAGATTTTATTCAAATCTTGTTGACATGTATACTATATTCCAAAATGATTTTAATATACTGCTACTTTGTGTAAACTACAACGTATTTAATAGTACAAAGACAATGAAATTAAAATTTGAAATACCGTGATGCAACATCCAAATTGTAAAGTAATGTTGACGAGTAACATAGCTGTTGCTTGTAAATATAATGATTCTTTCGCTGGAGGAAAGAAAAAGCTGAAAAAGTATGTCCTGATCTATTAGAAAGTAAACGTTGTTTGCATTTGTGAACAACTATGTGCTTGGTTATAGAAATTAGTCATGTGAAATTTCATCTCAATTTTTTGTTAAGAAAATTCTGAGCAAATAGAAGTAGAATGTGAGTAGCAGTTTTACAGCTTTCACAAGCTTGGTGCTCTTCCTGTCTGTTTAAAAGACAAATGCTATTGACAGCAGCTATTGCCTCCTTCAGTGGAGAAGACTTGGTGACATTATTGAAAAAGGATGTTTCATTTGTTTCACTTTGTTTAGAAAAGGAAGACCAGTGTCTCATGCCTGAAGCTTGGAATGTCGACCAGGGCGTAATAACCAAACTCAAGGAACAATACAAAAAGGAGCGCAAGGGGAAAAAGGGGGTGAAGAGTAAGTGGAAAACATTGCACCTTAAAATCATAAATGCCACATCTTTCACACCCTTAATTCTATCTCTCTTTCAATGTTTTCCTGAAATTACTTACTCTTTTACTTTGCTGCTCCTGACTGCTTTCCTGTTCACCAGTCCTCAGGGGTTGAAATTAATGACAGCCAATCAAGTTACGTGATAAACGGTTGGATTAGATATCACTTCTTCCAACCAGGTGTTGGATTAATTAAAAATTCTTGCTTTAAGCATGGATTATACTTTTGTTATTCAGAAACTTAAATTGTAAAAGTCATTGTTTTAATAGTTCACACTACAATGTAGAAGACTTCAGAACCCTTTCTTAGCTGGAAACATGCCAGTGTCACAGGAAGACTTTAAGTCTGGTATGTAAATTTAAAAAAGAGCAAACAAAAAAAAACCAAAACAGAAACTCTCTTGAGTATCCTATTAGATGACAGAGGGAGGAAACAGGTTAATTTCTACCCCTGTTTTTCCTTAACATTCACAACATGAAAGTCATGCTGTCATCATAATTTATTATGCAGGGCTCGAAATAGGAAGTCACTATGACCATCAGTGTATTTGTAAATCACAGAACTTATTTATCAACTTTCATACCTGTGGGACTAGCCTTTAAAAATATTGGGTATTTTTAACCAAATCAAAAACTGATCAGTGTCTGAAATACAGTTTCTAGCCCTGTATTATATTTTTGTTACATTTCTTGAAATACAAATCTGTTTTGTAAAAATCAGTGTTTTTTGATTAGTAAACCTTAAAGCTTTTTGATCTCAGATGAAGTGTTTAAAATGAAACACTGTATTCGCAGCTATATTTCAAAAATCTAGCCATATTGAGAATTCATGTCTGAATGATGTAAATTAATAATATTGCATGTAGCCTAGTAAGAGATGTGAGGAATGTTTCTCCCTTTGTGGGAAGATGCTTATGAATACCAAGGAAATTCTCACTTCCAAAGAGACATGCATAAGAATGTAAAAGCTGTCAGATGCTCTTATTGAGGCTGACTTGTTTTATTACTTTTTGTATTGATAACTAAATGTGATAAGCTGCTGCTCAGCAGTTATTATGGTACTGAAATTATGCTATCAAAACCTCCAAATTAAACCTCCTTTTTTTTCCTTATTAAAAAAACCCAGAAATCATTAGTATAATTTGAATTTCTCAGGTGATATTTTTGTCATCTTTGGAATCATTTAAGTCACTGGAAAGTAATTGCAAGTCTGACAAGGATCTGAACTGGCTGATTAAAGTGTTCATGTTTTACAAAATTGATTCTGTATTTCTTTGTAGCTAAGATAGAGAGGGCATAGCAATATATGACTTAAGTGAAATTAATTTTTGTAACTTGTCTGTTATTTTAAAAATATACAGACATTCTATTTAGTTCAGGTAGTTGTAGGGTTAACTTAGTGTAAATTTAATCAAACTACTAAAATTATATTCTTGAACTGCTGTTGAGTGCTTTTCATTTTTTGTAATAAAAATTAATATTGTTAATATAGATATTATTGGCGCACCATTAATATATTTGAGAAAACTTCCTGATACAAGGTAGCACTTGGGCATCCAGTGCTCCTTCATTAATGCTCCATACATTCACAGTACTTTTTAGACTGATTTGATTGGTTTGATCTTAGGAGGCCAAATGGTTTACTGCAGTACAGAAATTAAGCATCTTTCCATGGACAAACCATCGTTTGAAGGGGACTAATGCAGAAAAATCAGGAAGAATAAGAGCCTGTTTTCAGCTATTCATGATATTGCACATAGTGAAAGAAGAATGTGAGGAAAGAAGTCCAGGCTAAAAAAGCAGGGACTCAATATCTTGACATTAAACTGTACAAAGTTTGTTTCTATGACTTTAATCTCATTATAAATGGTGTTTAGACACTGAACTGCTACTAAGTATTGTTTTTATAAATCAGATATTACAGTAAAGCAATCTTGCAAAATCCTACATGCTATTTTGCTGAATGAAGTAATATTTTTGTGACAGACAAGTTAAATACGATTTAGTTTATTATCTCTCATTATGGTTAGGGTGCAAAAAAAGTTAGCAACTGCATTAGAAACTTATGATTTTGCAAGGCTGTAGTAAACACTCCTGTGAAGTAATAACAGAATAGAATCATAGAATGGTTTTATGAGAGAATACATATATTGGAGTACACTTCTGTGTTAAAGCTGCTTAAAAATAGCTGTATTATTTACTGGTCTAGGAAAAAACATAATGGACTATGGGTAAGACATTTTCCCATTCTTAATTAAACTTACAACAGGAAAAACTACCGAAGATATGTTTCAGCCTCAATCCTATATAAAACAGTCAAAACAGGGATGTGGGAAAATGATGGAGCAAAGTACAGGTAAGTGTCAAGAAGGGCATGGGTCTTCACCATATGTAGCTTCAGGAAGTAGGCCAGTGGATCCAGTTGCATTTATATTTTAATATAAGTTTAACTTTTTGGATCATATAGTTCACGATAATACACTACTGCACAAATAAGTTTAAAATAGTCATGTTGTCATAAGAATACGCTGCACAAAGTACCTTATCCACAAGTATTAAAGTATTCACAAATGTCAGCTATTGTTTTGAAAAAGTAAATATTCTAGTAATCAGTGTGATTCAGTTGGAGGCTTTCTTCAGCATCCCATGCAAGTAGCAGTATGAGTTTAAAAATGTGGGGAAGAATGTGCGTTTACAATTCTCAGTTGCTTCTATCCCTTTTTTTCAAGAAATTCATTTCATGCTGGATGATAGTTACTGCTGAAAATAAGTGCTCATTAGTTTTTCTGTGGTAATTTTGCAATGCAAGGTAGGATTCATTATTGCATGTGGTGCCGTAGCGTATCTGATATAATTAGTGCCATTATGAACTGTGCATAAACCATTCAATTTTTTGTTTTTTGTTTTTTTGGTTAGGGCCCAACAGGTCAAAGCTACAAGATATGCTTGCAAACTTGAGAGATGTTGATGATCTCCCTTCGTTACAACCATCTGTTGCGCCACCCTCTAGACCCAGTAGCTCAAGGCTCATTGAACACGAAATAAACAGAACAGATGAAGGTAAGAATTACAAGTGTACATACAGTTTTATAAAGAGCAGATGTTTACAGTTTCTTCTGGTTAAAAGTTGGAGAATAATCTTTACAAATACTGATTCAGCGTTACCAATTCTGTCTAAATGTGATAAATTGCATTCCCATTCCTCCTCCTATAAGGACAGGAATGTTCCTGTTCCTCAGGACATCCACCAAGGGAAAGTCTTAGCTGAATTCCTTTGAACTTGTGGAAAAAACTCATTTGGCGCTCTCTGGCTTTGTTAATGTGAGGATCTGAAGTCATTGGCTTTTTTGTGCTCAAAGTTGGCAGTCTAGTGTAGAAGATAAACTCTCAGGACATAAGAGCCTCTGTTTTTCTCCCTATAAACCTAATTTTAAATGCATGTGTATGTACACACATATGCACACACATATGTGTGGAGTTTTTTTTAAAGTGCAAAGATAGAGGTTCTACAGCTAAGCACAAGTGTATAGATACAGCTTTTAAATGTATGTGGTGGTTGTGTAATGAATCATATAGAACAATTTACAGCCTGCCAGTGTATTAATTTCCATAATGTGTTCCAAAAAATTAAAAGAAATTCTCATAGTGGCTAGTCCAAGGATGGAAAGCTACACATCTTTGCAAAAAGATGTTTGATTACTTTCGATATTATAATTTATGAAAGTTGCTAAATCATGTATTTGATTCAACATTTGAATTGCTGTAATGTGCAATACAATCAAGCAAATATATGAACCTATATAAATTTGTAAAATACCGTATTATATGCTCATTATTTAATTGGTAAATATGTCTTTGGAAAAATGAGCAAAACACAGGATTCATTTTGTAGTTTTTCAGTGAGTGTGAAAAAGTAGGTTGCCAAGTTATAATTAAGATGCATAAAAAGTCCTGATGTGTGGCATAGTTACCAAAGATCTCAATAGTTCTGTTTCCTACATGCTCAGAGATTTTCTTTATGAAAGAAGGGAGTAACTTAGCAACACTTGGAGAAGTAGAGAAATTTTTCGTTGGATGTTTCCTTTCCAACTTTTCTCACATGTACTCAGAACCATATTAGCAGAGCTTGATTTTCATGTTGTTTCAAGAATGTGTTTTTTAATTCAGAGGATCTGGTGGATTCTCACAAAAACAAGAGGACAACTGATTGTTTGGTATTACAAACTATTGGCTATGTGTTCATTCATTCATAAATCTGAGACTCTCTGGTATTTTTGGCATGTAATTTTTTAATTATAATTTTTCAAATTTAATGTTATGTGTGTATTCAGTGTCAGTAACATTATAAGTTCAAAAGAAAGAAAAAGAGAATAGTAGTTCAGACTTCAGGATGAACAAGGCAAGAGATATTTGTGATTAAAAGGTAACAGTTAAGAGACCCAATCAAACAGCAGAGCTTGAAGGGCTTTTGATTGTAAAAAGCAATCAGGGCATTCAATAAAGGTATGAATGTGGAATGGAAAGTCCATGGAAAGGTTAGCTTACTTTATGTTGGGTGGACTGGAGGGGAATTGAATAACATCTGAACCCGGTTCTTTTGGAAAAGGAGGAGGTGGCCTGAACAGATCAGGCTGTTCATTGCAAACTGTAGTTTGCTTGGTTAGTGTTAAACTAAATAACCCACAGAGAATGAGATGGTGTTTCCTTTTCTCTCTGCCTGGTAGCAACAGTATTTGCCAAGGCTTGTATTCACAGTGGAGCTAAAAGTGGGGGGGGAAGTAATTTACTCAAAAACCCTTGTTGTTTGAGACAAAAAGTGTATAAAATTAAGTGAAGTCTCTTGTGTCCAGAAGGTAACACATTGTCATCTATTCAGTCCCCCTTTTGTGAGGTGTAGACTTGGAGAGCTATTGTACAGGGAAACTGGCAAAGGTACAGCTTCTTTCAAGTCATACTCCTTGATGCAGAGCCTTGTGTCATGTATGTGAACTGTACTCCTCCTAGTCTTTGATCCTCCCATTTCTAGAGAATCTACCTATTGATGTGATGTGTTTATGTTCCAGTGACTTGAGAGCCAAAAGGAATGCTATAGCAGCTGTAAACCAGTAAGCTTGGGTACTTTTAGTAAAAGCCTGGAATTCAGTGCTGACTAACCTGATTGGTAGTTAATTGATTTTACAAGTAGTGATGAATTCTTGGTTTCCAGTTGTATTGCTAGATTAGAGTCCATGTTAACAGCTTCATTACAGATGTACTTCTGGATGTGTGTGGGATAGTCCAGCTGCTCCCACCAGCTCTTCTTGTCTATATTTTAGCTACTTTTCCAGAACCTATTTGCATATTTTGTAGTGGAGTTGGGCAAGGGCCTGAGCTTTTTTTATGTTACTTTTGCATTATATATGGGTGAATGGTAGTAAACTCTTCCCTTTCGTGGCTAACTACACGTACTGTTTTGAGTCATGTACACCTCAAGCAATATGTTCAGAGGATACTACTGTTCATTGTAAGTATGGTGATTATCTTTAGAATGGCTGTTTTTTATGCAACCTTTTATATGTTTTTGTCCTTAGCTACTTGAGAGGTGTTTAGTATTTTTGAAATGGAAAATATGCTTTTATTAATCGTCATTGTATAAACCCACATTTCAGGATTTCTTTTGTTTTGTTTTTTTGCAGTGGAAGCTTTAACATTCCCTCCTTCTTCAGGGAAATCTTTCATTATGGGAACAGATGAAGCCCTTGAAAATGAGCTGGGTCTTGGAGAACTGGCAGGCCTTACAGTAGCTAATGAGGCAGATTCACTGACTTATGATGTAAGTGGTTATTCATGGTAATTCAAGGTCCTACTGTCTGCTTGCTGAAGGCAGCTGCCAGTTACATGTGTGTAGATTCAGCAGAAAATATTTTAGTGTTTAAAATTATTCTGCCACAGCATGTCACAAATTATCACTTGACAGAATTCTCCTTTCCAAATTCAGCAGCCTTCTAGCAGTCTACAAGCCCTTGCCTCTCATATTGTTCCAATAGCTGAAAATTGAAAGTAAACTTAGAGATAATGATACAGCTGGATTCTTGTGACCCCAGTGTTGCTGAGCAAACTGAGGGTTAGAATTGAGGGAAGTTAATGTCCCATCTATGAGATATTTATGAGGCCATACCTGTATGCAGTTTTGGGCCTCTCCACTTCAAGAAGGTTGTGGAGAAATTGAAGATAGTCCAGTAGCACATGACTGTTAGGGAAGTGCTGAGGAGAACTAGTCTTATTCACTTATTTGGAGTCTAAGGGGTGCTTGAATAGCAGGCTACAGTTATTGGAAAGGTGCTTACAAGTATGACAGAGCCAAGTGTCATATTGCCAAGTGTTAAAACAAGAGGAAACAGTAGCAAATTGTGACTTAGAAGGTTCAGGTTGGACATTAGGGTAAGAAGTGTTAAGTAGGAAGTGGTACTGAAAAAAGTTACCTAGAGAAATGGTGGGATCTCTCTGCTGGAAGATGTTCAATGCTTGGCTGAGGAAGAGCTGTGCTTTGCTTTACTTGGTCTGGGCAATAGTGTCATTTCACATGGGAAGCAGAACCAGACATTTCTTAGGAGGCTGTTGTGGCCAGCACTTCTGTGGTTTTGTATGTAGCATATGGTTTCTTCTTTTCCTTTTTATGTAAAATCATTCTTAAAATTGCCTCTTTGCAGTCATACATTTTTTTTTCTTGATTTCTGATTTCTTGGGAAAAGAACTTCAGGTATTACTTTAATCACTTGTGATCTGTTAAGTTGCTACTGCATTGTCCAGCTCTGTCAACATTGAGGATTTTCAAAGATGATATTTTAGTATTGCGTGTTGGGGATGAATCATACTCTTCAGTAAACTTTACTCTTAAGTAGTTACCTTCTAGGATTTTGCTATTGCAAATCAAATCTGAGAGTTCAGAAATAGCCTGCAGGTCCTTACTTTGAAGCTCTCCCCTTGCATGTAATTGTAAAGCAATAAATAACATAGTTAATGAAAGTTTACACACCTTTTGAGAGTGACACTGCAGAGGTGTGCTTTATTGCTATAGTAAGTTTCTGAGCATGTGATGTGTTATGAATCATCAGGATTGCAATGATATAGAACATCTCTGCTAAAATTCCATAATTTAGCATTATCTCCTAATTTGGGATCAGCTCTTATTTTTTTTTTGCTGATCTTCCTTAACATTGTCTCCAGAAAGGGGTAAGATGGTGTATAAATTTAATTTCTTTTACAGTTATGTGTAAAACTTCGATGCTAAGTTTTTAAATTCAGAGGACATGGCAAACCTAGGCTATCTGTACAAGAGCTTAATGCTTTCATTGCTTGACTGCATTGTTTAAGTGTCCATATAAGCTATAGTGTTTGTGCATGTCTCCATATTCTGAATTAACAACTTTTATTTATGGAATCTGTTATTTCTTTATCTACTCCTATCCTTTTCTGCATGGCTGAAAATATTGACTTCTGTTGTTCACTTGTTAAATGCCTTTATGAAGTCCTGTGATCAGGAATTCATAGTTACACTTACCTCACCTCTTATCTTTTCTAGTGCTGACAGTTTACAAAAAGAAATTGTTTACAAACCTCTTTGCTCTTGCCATTGTGCTTTTTATTGAAGTGAAATGAAAGGCTAGTTTTCCATTTCAAATTTCAGTGGAAGTTTAGCTTTCAAATAGTACCATCTTATTTTATTGTAGACTGCTTCATAATGTTTTTCCAGCTGCCAAATATCAATCAGGTAGGATTATTGGAAGCTTAGTATTCATTTTTAAGTGTCAGTTTTGAACCATATGGAGAACGGAGTTGAAGGATTTAGTATGAATCAATCTTTACACATCTTTGCTGTCAAGAATTGCAGACACTTTCCTATTTTCAGTCCCTTCCTTCCCACTGACACTTTACAGGATTATTTTCTTCTAAAACATGATTGCATTACCCTACTTTATTTCATAGTTTAAGTTTTTTACATGCTACTTTGTCTGTAAATTAAGGAATGGTTTTCACTTAATTTATTACTTTAAAAAAGAAAATTTTCCTTTTGTGGGTAGCATTTTAGAATATCTGACAAGATGAAATCTCGGCTTTCTAGACTGTTTCGATTTATAATTTCTTTTTGCTTCCTTGACATGTTGTTGTCTTAACAGATGTTCACTATGGTCAGTTCTGTTATTTCCCTAATCTGGGTACATTAAGAAGCTTTATAAAATTATAATGGATTGAGTATCTGAACTACGTAATCCTTACATTTAATATTGTATACTGATTTGGAAGCTTTGGACCTTGAAGTAGAAGTGTCCATAGTGCTACTTGCACATCTTTGCTGTTACTGGAGTTTTCAAGATGTCTGTATAGACACAGATAGTACTATTACTGGCAAATCCAGATCAGGTGCTGATTTTTGAAGTTAAAACACCCTTCCTTTCGCTCTTCCCACAAACTTTTCAAGTCCCAGGTTATATCACTGTTGTATTTTAGAGGGGAGAGAGAAACGGTGGTTGGCTGCCATGTTAATAATGCAGCCTTTTACAGCTTGAGAGAGACTGGTGGGTGAAGAGGAAGGATGGTGGTTCAGGGTGCTGCCAGGCAACTGGTGCATCAGGGCTAGGATTTATTTCCATCTCTTCCATTGGTCTGCTGGCTGAGACAGCCCTCTGTCTACTTCCCAATTTATAAGCTGATCATGTTGGACTCCTTTGGAAGAATGTGTTTGAATGAATGAGAAGTAAATGGAGAATATCACTGTGACAGAGCTGTTAGGTGTGCACGGTTAGACCGTCTAAGGTGGCACATCTGTGAAAGCCACATAGACACAGGATCTCTTCTGCTGGTATGGCAGCTGGAAAACAGGCAGGGTTTCCTCCATCACCTAATCTGTATTAGATGCCTATGTTGAGGCAACCAAATTCCTCTCTACGTATCTGTGAATACTCTGTATGTCTTCTTCCATTATTTTCTGAGACTTGCTTTGCCAATTTCCAGAAAATCTACAATAACTGCTAACTTTGCAGTCTTGCCCTGGCCTTGCACTAGCTTCAGCATTTTTGTGTTCCCTCATTGAGCCAACTCAGTTCAATAGGCTGGCAGAGAAACTGAACTGTCTCCCTGAACAGGCAGTACATAATTACTAAGAAATACAATGAGACTAATCCTGCTGTTAGTTACAACTGTTTTTTCATTGTTTAAAATCTATAGAACCTCTTAACTGAAACATATATTTTATTACTAAATCTAGAAGTAACAAAACTTAAGAAAAAAGCACTTTGGTTATTAATCCTACCCCACAACCCCTTTCAGAATAAAATGGAGATTACTAAAGTGGCTCAGAACAGTTGTCTCTCCTTTGCAGTTAATAAGACTAAACTATTTGGGATTGTCTGTAGCTTTCAACATAATTAAATTATCAATATTTGAGTTATAATTGTTTGTTTTACATAACCGCCATGAGCAGTAGTTACAGGAAGGGCAGTGTTGACTGACAGAATGATAAGTCTCTTCAGCATTTTATGTCAACATTTGTTCAGAGGAGCAATGTTGCAAAACTTATTTTTTTAAGGGCTTTGTTTTTGGATCTGCTGAAGATGCATTTATTGCCAAACAACTGTGCGTGTGTATGCGATAGCTCATTGCTTGCCAGTTATATTAGTGTGTAGCCAAGTCCCTTTTCCTTTTTTTTTGGTTTTTTTTGGGTTTTTTTTTTGTTTTATTTTGGTTTGTTGTATTTTTTTTCCTGGCAGCTTTACTTGTCTTGCATTATTGCAGAGCTTGTGTTGCCTTAGGTGAGTAAGTTAGACTGTGTTCCTTTGTACTGCTAGGCCCTTTTTAGGTCTTTAACTTCAGAGATGCCATGTCAATGGTACTTGGATGTTCAGGAACCACAGTCTAGTCATGTCAGGTTCAGTGTAAATGAATTGAGCCAACAGGTATAGATCAACTTTCAAATACCAAACTGACTTCACAGCAGTATCAGTCAGAAAGGTACTTTTCAGCTTTTAAATTGTGTACCATCAAATGTTGAGTATTTCAGATTTGCACAGAATGTATTCCTGTGGATGCAACAGTATTTGTTGCCTTTGTTGAATACATCTGCCTTCTTTCTTGTTTTGAATTGTCTGACTAATGTTACATGGACTGTTGCTAAAAAGCAGGTTGTTATCAAAACTGGGTGAGGTAATTTGACACCTTCTGAAAATGCCAAACTAAAATTATGACTTCTTCCTTTCCTTGTGCATTTCAGATTAATTACAAGTTTGGCATTTTTTTTTATTAGATAGCAAACAATAAGGATGCATTGAGAAAGACTTGGAACCCCAAATTCACGTTAAGAAGTCACTTTGATGGAATAAGAGGTCTCGCTTTTCATCCGGTTGAACCAGTCTTAATAACTGCTTCAGAGGACCATACATTAAAAATGTGGAATTTACAAAAAACAGCCCCAGCAAAGAAGTAAGGTTTTTTTTGTAATGCTTTGTTTCAAAAAATATTTTCATTTGTGAAGCAAAAAAAATATTGTAGATGCCTCTTCACTGAATGACCCTTAGAGTTACTTGAAATTAAAGGAAAACAGGCTCTTGGAGAACAATGGAGACTTTTAAGGAGTGCTAGAAGAAATCTCTGCATGTTTGTGAATGTGTTTTATGAAATTGAAAACCATTCACTTTTTTCCTTGTTAGATAACATGGCAAATTAATTTACTAGTGAAAATATTTGGATGTGGCCGGTTAGTGTGCTTGCATGTGTATATAAATGTATAAAAAAATGCATTTGTGTATATGTACATATATGTATATACATATATGCATATAAGTGTGTACAGCTTTAAACTTTGACAGAGATGTTGTACGCTGTCTCATGTTTGTTGCTGGGGATTTGCAGAAGTGAGAGCAAATTCTTAGTGGGTCTGACATAACAAGAGAGTATGTCATACCTTTCAGGAGGACTGGGCAAAGTATATGGTCTTCCTGTAAAAAGCACCTGGTGGGTAAATTTCAGAGCAGCAGGTTTTTAAGTGGTTTGTAACTGTGCTACAGCATTGCTATGAAACCAGGGTGTCATAAGCTCCTTTCATCTGCTAGGGATTGGGAACACGTAATAATATATTTCATGTGATGCTGGTGGCCCTCCATTCCTTCCCCACCATTGATATACTTAGCTACTGGTTTGACTGGTGTGTGAGAGTTTGTGGACTCTACATTGAAGGTCTTCGAACTAAAATCCAAAACTTAACCAACCAAACAAATCCTTTCATGTTTTGAAGGAATGCAAAGAATTCCTAGACATACAAAAAATAATTTCTAGACTTATGAAAAATAATGTTGGGAGAGGAAGTTACAGGAGAAACACTTCAAAAGATGTAGTGGTGATTTTAAGAATTTAGCATTGTGTAAGATCGTATATGTGTTAAAATTTTCTCGTGCTTTATTTAGGAGTGCTTCTCTTGATGTAGAGCCAATATATACCTTCAGAGCACATAAGTGAGTATTTCCTGAGAAATGTTCTTATTGTTTGAGAAATATGATTTTTAGGCAGAGAGAATTTTTTAAAACTAATTTCCACCTTGTCGACTAGTACTTTCATGGGATGATTTTAGTTCCCGTGTTATTTAAAATATCTGCATATGTTCATCTTCTTTCTGCATGATTATTTAAGTCTGGAACTAGGTACACCGCAGTTTTAAAGAGAAAAATCTTCAAATTATACAGTTCAAATTCAGTTAGGTATTCTGTTCATCATTGCAGCTCTAGTCTTTCAGTCAGATATGTTCATCTGTAACATGAAGCTTTTTGCAGAGAATCAAAATCTACTGAATCAGTTTCATGGAAGAGTCTTAGATCTTTAAAAAGGGGGAAAAAAGTGTTTTTTAAAATAACAAAACCTATAATTTCAAAATGTGGTGTATATTTAATGTGCATAGTGATTAGATTGACCTGATTGCAGTTGCATTAACAAATATTGTGGAGGTATTTTTTGTTGGAAGTGTTATAGCATATGATCTGACTACACAGAATTTCTGTTGCTGTCCATGCAGCAAGTGAATTATATCTAATGGAATTCTGAAGATTCCATTTGCATTGTTCTTTGCATAACAGAATTGTTAATAGTTAACATGTCTTTCGGGGGGGTTTCTTCCAGTGGACCAGTGCTCTGTGTGGTGATGAGCAGTAATGGTGAACAGTGTTACAGTGGGGGAACGGACGGCCTCATCCATGGCTGGAGTACAACCAACCCAAACATTGACCCGTATGACTCTTACGGTACGTTGCTGTCACACACACCAGTAAAATGATACATTTAGTGACATCAGTGTTATGTGGCTAAAATTGTACAATTTGCAGGCAATACCTTTCTGAAAATTAAAAAGAGAAAATTGAATGTTGTCTTCAAGTACTTTGAGTAAATTTTTGTTTTGGTACTGCCACTAGTTGATGAGAAGATAAAATTTGTCATTTTCTTAAAAAGGCCTTTATCTCATCATAATTTTCAGAAACAGCTAGGTTGAAAAAGTACTGGACTAAATCTAACACTTGGCAAGTACAACAAATGTGTATTTTGATGTTCTTTTCTTTGACAAATCTCTCTGCAACTGAGATGAAATTAAGTTGTATAGTGTGAGACTAAAGCTGTTAATGCATTCCGCAAACAGCTAAAAAGCCCAGTTTGATAAGACTTAGAAGGTCTGAATGGATGTGTGTGTGTGTTTAAAAAACATTTTTCACTTCCCACAGCTTGAGAGGCAATTGACCTTAAAGATGGCTTTTGGAAGAAAAGGACTGATATGCCGTTAATGGTTGTTAGAGAGTATATTTTGAAATCAAAACGTGTTCTGCCAACTTTGATACTGTCCCTTATACTTAAACATTTTTTGTTCCATTGGTTGTAAACTGAATAACAGAATGTCATGTATGCTGATGAAATTCAAGCATCTTTATGCAAAAATAATTGAGACTTCAGTATTGATATGGCCTGGTTGGTCTTTTTTTTTTTTTTTTTTTTAATAGACTACCTTCTTAAAGGTGGTCCATAAACACAGACCAAAATGTAACTATTGACTTAATTGAAAATTTGTTTTGAAATGTGTTTTGTTGTGTTTTTTTTTCACAGATCCTTCTGTTCTAAGAGGTGCTTTTGTAGGCCATACAGATGCAGTGTGGGGTCTGGTTTACAGTGGAACACACCAGCGTTTGCTCTCTTGTTCAGCAGACGGCACTATACGTCTATGGAAAGCTACAGAAATTGCTCCAGCTCTCAATATATTTAATGATAATCAAGGTACAGGGAATTGTTCTACCTTAAGATTCAGACTACCATAATTTTGGTGACTGAATAGAAATTCTTCTTGTTTGTTTTTCTGGATTTTTTATCTTTGTGGATATTTTTGTGAAGATTAAATTTTGGGTCTCTTCTCCTTTGAAACCAGTTGTCAGGCTGAGAGAGTTGTGGTTGTTCAGCCTGGAGAAGAGAAGACTCTAGGTCAACCTTATAGTGGCCTTGCAGTACCTGAAGGTTGCCTACAAGAAAGCTAGGGATGGACTTTTTGCCAGGACATGTAGTGATAGGATGACGGGAAATGGCTTTAAAATAGAAAGGAGAAAATTTTGACTAGACATTAGGACAACGTTCTTCACAGTGAGGGTGGAGAAACACCGGAAAAGGTTGCCCAGGGAAGTTGTGGATGCCCTATCCCTGGAAGTGTTCAAGGCTATGTTGGATGGGACCTTGAGCAGCCTAGGCTAGTGGGAGGTGTTCCTGCCCACTGCAAGGGGATTGGAACTGGATGACCTTTAAGGTCCCTTCCAACTCAGACCGTTCAATGAGTGGATACCTGCACACAGCGGGGCAGCCACATATATCTCAAAGCCAGCTGCTGCATGTAGTCTACTGATGTGACTATAACCATGGAGTATAATGTGTCAACTTCATATTTCAGATTCAAACTGAGTTTTCATTAGGGTCTTGATTTTGGTTTGTTCAAAATAAAAAGCCCTTTCTTTCCCTGTCGCGATTTAACCCCAGGCAGCAACTAAGCACCACACAGCACTCACTCTTCGCTTCTGGGTTGGGAGAGAAAACTGAAAAGGTAAAAGTGATAAAACTCATGTGTTGAGATGAAGACAGTTTAATACGTAAAGCAGAAGCTAAATGCACAAGCAAAGGAAAACAAGGGATACATTCACTACTTCCCATCAGTAGGCAGATTTTTCAGCCATCTTCAGGAAAGCCGAGCTCAATCATGCATAGCAGTTAATTGGGAAGACAAAAACGTATCACTCTGAATTTCTCTCCCCACCTTCCTTCCTTCTTTCCCCAGCTTTACATACTGAGCATGACATCATGTGTTGTGGAATGTCCCTTTGTTGAGTTGAGGTCAGCTATTCTGACTGTGTCTCCTCCCATCTTCTTGTGCAACTTCAGTCTGCTCATTGGTGGGGTTGGTGTGAGAAGTGGGAAAGGCCTTGACTCCATGTAAGCACTGCTCAGCAGTAACTGGAACACCCCTGTGTTACCAACAGTGTTTTCAGCACCAATCCACAAGATAGCCCCATACTAGCAACTGTGAAGAATGAGCCCGTTGACATTGCCAGACTCTTTGAGCTGATGGTCCTAAAGGCAACCCATGAACTCAGACTATTCCTTGCCTCTTCAGAACAACTATCAGGCAAAATAAGCTTTGACATAACTAAACAGAGTTACTGAATTATGGTGTAAAGCTGTTTGGAACTGCCATCACTCATTAATTAGACTGAGCAAAATAGAAGTGTTTAATGTATTGTATTTCTTGCAGAACTATATCTGTAGGGTTCTGTGAAAAACTTAACTGATGTTCTGCCAGCTTGCCTACTCGTCCAGTTTGAAAACTTCTTAGTAGTGTGGGGTTGTGTGTAGGTTTTGTTGTTGTTGTTGGTTTTTTTTTGTTTGTTTTAAAATAGTTAAGAGGGAGTAGGGTATAGTATTGCCTCACAGAGCTAATCTTTGGGTGTTTTTATTCCAAACTGGAATGAAACCCAGTTATGAAATTCAAAGATCCACCTTTGAAACTTAGTTTTCCTATAGCTTATTGAGAACCTTGAACAAACTCTCCAGTCACAATTTAAGTCCTTTGGATTAACAGTTGTAGGTTTACCATGACACTGCAGATAAGCAGACATGGCAGTGGTAGAAGAGGTCACTTCAGAAACCATACATGTTTTCATCAATCCTTTTTTTCTTTTTTGGAGTACCTGTAGATAAGTCCTCCCATTCCTGAGCAACATTCCTGAGATCATGTGTCCAAGAAAGATGTTTCTCCCATGAGTCTTAAGTTTAGAGAGAAGTCATGATAATCCTGCGTTATCTGGATCCATGGGCATTGGGCTATTTAACATTCAGTGTCTCACTCTCTACCTCTCCCTCCTCCTTCTGGCATCTGTTGCAACCAGTTTTATTCTTTGATAGAGCAGGTGGTAAGCAGGGCATTTGAGGAGAAAAATTTTAAGGGATAGTTTGTATACCCAAGCTCTACCTGATAGTGTTCAGATAGCCACAGTGTAAGGAGGTCACATGTATAATGTAATTGGCAGGATGGACAAAGCTTTGTAGTATGAGTATGCAATGTATTTATGTAATCTTCCATGCTGACAGTGTCAGAGTATAAAATTTGCATCTGGAAAGCTCTGGGACTTTTTTAAGCTCTGAATTTGTCCAGGTAGATAATAAAGTGGATAATCTGTTTTAGAAATGGTTTTACCACTTCAATTTAATTTTCTTTAACTTGATACAATGGAGGTTTGTTTGAGAACTGCTCTTTGGAGAGAGCAGTAAAATTCTTAATTTCAAAGTAAATTTCTGTCTAGCCACAGTTTCACATACAACATCTTAATAAAGAATGTTGTTGTTATACATTTCAAAAAAGTAGGATTAAAATAGAACAGTCTACACACAGGACAATCTATTTAGATTGGCATAATGTACATTTTAAAATGTAACATTTCCTTTCATAATTTTGTCCCTTTTCAAATTAAAGTGCTTGTTGGTTGTGGGGGGTTTTTTTGTGTCTTAGTTTTCTTATACCAACTAAATCTTATGAAATGTTCTCAACATTGTTTTCTAGAACTGGGAATCCCTTCATCCATAGATCTTGTGAGCAGTGACCCAAGCCTCATGGTAGCATCATTTAACAGTGGACACACTAGCATTTTTAACATGGAGACACGGCAACGAATTCTTACCCTGGAGTCCAATGTGGATACTAGTATGTATCAAAAAAACCCAAAACCTAAAAAATTGCTTGTTTAAGATCAGTAATGTTGATAGGCTTTTTGGTGTTTCCAGAAAATTGAGCAGTGTCATGATAATTATCACATGAATTATGTTACAAGCTGTGTTTTGAGATGTAGCAGTAAATTATTACTGCTACAACGGACCTCATGGGCATTTCGGTATCAGAAGTGTGTACGTGCATTTAGGCAAAAGTAGAAGGAAAAAGCCCACGCTATCTGAATTCCTCTTGAAGGAACAGTTGCACAAGGTCATGCCCAGGGTTCTTTAGTACAAAACAGTCATCTTTGCAGCTTCAAGATTTCCACTCTCTCTTCAGCCCAAAACAGCAAGATAGAGATAATATCAGGAAACTCTCAAGTTGAATTTATTAAAAAAAAAATTGTGAGGGATGTGTGTGAATTTTATTTTTCCTCAGAGGTATTCATTTTCTAATTTTTGCATACACTCTGTGGTTGCGCTTTATTTGAGGTTTTCATTGTAGGAAAAAATCAAAGCTCCAGTGGAATAGTATTCACAAGGTCTCATGTAATACCGTGGATTTACCGTCTGCTATCGGTAAATTACTTTACCCTGGCATTTGGAAAGATATCAGAATGAGCTGAAGCATAAGGCTTCATATTCTGGGCAAAATAGTAACTTGATAACAATACATACATTCAATTTTAAATTCAATTTTTTTTTATGTTGCTAAATTCTATTATTCAGTTATGTTTTTTAAAGGGACTAAGCCTTCTTGTTGGCTTTGTTTGTCTTTTTTAAAATAGTTAAATGACTGTCATTTTATAAGAGGGAATGAAAAGTGCTTTCTCCCTTCTTTATATTATTCTTTACTGTGCAGGATGTTTCTTTTGACCTGCATCTTTGTTCCTGTCTGAGAACACAGTCCTAAGTCAGTTATCTTTTTTTTCTGTGGAATTTACCTTTCTTCTTCTCCTCCAGCCCTGTCTTCTATTTTTTCACCACCTGCTCCTTACTGTGGTTCAGTAAATTCCTTTAAGAAAATGAGACCATGATCTGGCAGCCAGCAGTCCCTGTTTAGTACCTTTAGTTATGTAACATTACTATAAAGCTTGCTTGTATTTTTTAAAAAAGTGTCTAATTATTTCTACAAGAACTAGGCAAGAGGTAAAGGAGTCACCTGAAGTGCCCTACTTACTATCACCACTCAGGGACTCTCCTGTTCAGTATAAGCCTCATTGCTTACATTTTAAAACTGTGAGAATAGCTGGCTGGGATGCAGTCTCATGTGCTTTTAGTAATTCTAGGGAGGTTTATTGATATGAATGTATTTTTTCCTTAGTTTATACTTTCATAATTTTAAGTGTCCTGTGGATGCTGACACTACTTAGTGTTTCATACTTTTATAGTAAGAAGTTGATTGAAGTCTTTACCACCTTAGTAGCAAATGGTCTTATAGTAGTATTCTATTTTGTTTGTTTTAGCAAGAATTTTGATTAGATGATGTGAGTGTTTTTTTGGTAGTGGTTTAAGTGAGTACAGTCAACTCTCACATGAAAGATAACTGTATTTTTATGTTCTGTGGAGTGGATATTTGTGATTTTGTGGCAAGGTGTGCCTTGCACTAGTCTGTGCATCACAGCAATGCCTGCATTTCTAATAAAAAAACTTCTATACTTGTTTTTTTGACACATTTTGGCTTCACATTCTTGCCTGATATGCCCATCTAAAACTGTGGCCAAAAGTTGAACCCTATTTGTTTGTATTTACACTCATACATGTGGTTTATATATGGGTCTCTGTGTATGTAGTTTGGAAAGTATTGTGTGGTAAACCACATTATGTAAGGTGTTAGCTGAGAGTTTCTGTTATATAAAGGTAGAGAAAATTGATTACATATTTATTTCTTAGTAGCAATCTTGCAAAAAACTTGGCAATTTACATGTTTTGATATGTACTCATTTTCTCTTAGCAGTCACTTCCTCCTGTCAGATAAACAGAGTCATCAGCCATCCAACTCTTCCAATTAGTATCACTGCTCATGAAGACAGACACATCAAATTCTACGACAACAATACAGGTATGCATTTTTTCAACAGATCCTCCTCATAGCAGTTGTATAACATAAAATATAAATGCTATGTCATTATTATAATTATTCACAGAAATACTAAGGGACATCGAGAATTGACTGTCATCTAATACAGAAATCTTTCCTCCTCAGTTGAGCCCAAAGATTGCCAGTACACTTAAAACTTTACTAGCATAGTGATAAACAACCTGCATTATTGTCTGTTCTCATAACGTGCCTTATGTATGGGGGTTATCGATATTTAACATAAGAGGAAACTTTTTCAAAATCTTTGTGCTAATGTTCATTTTTCTTCTCCTGTGTTGTCTGTGTTATTTTGAACTGAGGGCAGAAAGCTCTGGCACTTGTTTAGTACCTCCAAGACCTCTGCCTCATGTCTTGGAGGCAGAAGTTCCTTTGTAGGCATTGTTCTCAGTCTGATAGACTGTGTTTCTCCAAATCTCTCACTTCTGCAGAAACAACTGAACAGCTTATAATACTTTTTCTAATTTATAGTGAGAGTCACACTGAGGCATGTAATTATAAATCTCTTAGCTTTTAAAGTACCTTTTGATAGGAATGGTATTATTAATCTGGTGCTCTGTGAATTGTGATACTCTTCAGTGTATGACTTCTCTGCTTCCAAGTCACAGTGTCTTAAAACTTAAATTGAGATCTTTCAATACTCATGTTGATTTTAATTTTACTGCTTCCCGGATGCCTGTTAAATAAGAAGAGGTGAAAGGACCAAATGGAAGCTGAGGAAAATATATATGAACATTATAATAAGCTGTAACAGAACTTTGATTCTTTCCAAGTTGACTAAGATTATCCTAGATTCTTATGTAGTTTTTATTCTTTGCTGTCCTCCTTCTTAGTCAAGATCTTACTCTTGAACTCTCTTAATTCACTTAAAGTGTAGAAATTTAAAATTCACAGCGATAGCAACTTCATGGTGGTTTTGCAGACACAAACCAAATGTCTAATGAAGATGTTGGTATCAGTACCATGTCTCTCCTAAGACTGTAAACATTCAAAGACCGACTTCTTGCATAATTTTAATAATTCAATCATGAGACAAGAACTTATATTTATAGTATGAGCCATGGTAGGGTTTAAGCAGTGAATACAGATAACAAAGTGAGTTGCAGAAAATAACCTAAACAATTTTTTTTTTTTAAGGAAAATTGATCCACTCCATGGTAGCACACTTAGATGCAGTTACAAGTTTAGCTGTTGATCCAAACGGCTTGTATTTGATGTCTGGCAGTAAGTACATTCAGATTTCATTTTCTTTTTCTTATAATAGTGACAGACATGAGAACTATAAAAAAACCTGTTTCCCCTTTCTTTAGGTCATGACTGTTCAATTCGCTTATGGAATCTTGAAAGCAAGACCTGCATCCAAGAATTTACTGCTCATCGCAAAAAATTTGATGAGTCCATTCACGATGTGGCATTCCACCCCTCCAAATGTTACATTGCCAGTGCAGGAGCAGATGCCCTGGCTAAAGTGTTTGTATGACAGAATGCTTCCCTTTCAACTCTAGCTTTGTATATATTTAACCAGCTGTGCAAAAGAGAAGTTGAGGGCATGAGTCTTCTTATCCTGCCCTGTAATTCAGAGAATGTTTGTAAGTGTTTAGTTTTGCAGGGTGCTGTTTTCTAAATTGATGTTTGTTCTGGTTTCTGTGAGCTCAGCTGGTGCTGAGAGCTTAGAAACTCTCAGTTTCAAATAGTTAAAAAACAAAAGAAATGCTTTTATTTCAGAGGGTGTGAATTTTCGTCCAGGCAGGCCTTGGGTGAAACTAGGTCTATGTATTGTCTATGAATAAAATGGAGTACTAGAAAGAAGGGGTCTAATTGCATCAGGGAGCAGGAAAAGAGGGAAACTTCCTAGAATGCTTCTCATTGAGGAGTCTTAATGTACTTAAAATTGCATCACCTGGAAAAAGTGTCAGTTCACATGCTCATTACTCTGTCATATGAGAGGCACTTTGTCATCCCTTTGATATTAATAAAGTAGATCTTATTCAGAGAGCAGTAGCGGATAGTTAATCTGAGCCACCTGGCTACTAGCCTAAGATAAATGCAATTAAAGGAAAGCAAATTATTAACATAAATTAAAATGCAGTAAAGTTTTTGCTACTTCTTCTGTGTTATACAGTAAATATTTAGTTTGCAAAAACATTTATATAATTTTTTAAAGAGTGCATTAGTGTGTGGCAAGAAGCTGAGCCTTTAATCTAGTCCCAATTAACAGCAGACTGAACCAGTCTGTATATGCTGTAGTAGCAGATTTAACTTATTCAGATTAATTAAAATACTGTATTAAAATACTGTTTATTCTTGGAGATCTGCGACAAGAAATTATCGCAAAGCTTTCCAGAGGAGCTGTTCCACAATTTAACTATCAAACATTCATCTCTTTCTGTTCCTGCTAAAAAGGGCATTAAGGATAACAGTGAAATACTTATTTTGATGATTAAACCTGTACCTGATGCTTTGTATGAGTCCTACTAGTGCAATAAGTGCAAACTGTACAAAGTTCTATCAGTTTGAGAGATTCTGCTACTTTTAGAGGTATCACCCAGCTTCACCATTTGTGAAACTTTTTAACTTGTCTGCTTCACTGGGCATATTGTGCCATTAGTTAGGTTACCTGAAGAATGAGTACTTGTAATTACTCAGCAGATGTGCTTTGTTTATGTATTCAGAGCTTCTCTGTTGATTTGAATGACAAACAATCGTTTAGTCTGATCTTTTAGTCTTTTTACCCCTTCTTAAAGGGAGGTGAGTGGATTCTTTTCCACTATGTGTCATCATCACAGTTATTATTGCTCATAAACCTGCAGATGGTGTTTTCCTCTAATGGGAATGGAAAGCAGAATTTCGGTTGGAGTTGATTTCTGGTGCTGATGTGAGTAGGAAAGAACTCAGTGCAACTCTTCAATGTACTGGCTTGAGGTTAAGACTAGAGACTGATAACTGAATCTTTACCTTTAAACTGACACTTTTTAAAAAGGAATCATTGAAACGTATCAACATAGCGTTTGACTGTGTTGTTTCTAGAGCAGCATTTGGGGATGGGACCACATTTGAAGCTAATCTCAGAGTTTAAATCATCTGTATTATTTAGAATAAAAGGTTGACCTGTGCTGTTTGAGTCTGCAACGCATTATATTTACTACTTAAATATCCTGGAATACCTTTTTTTGCTCAGAATATTGAGATATGTCACTTCATGATATTGATATGCGATATATTTCCATAGATAAAATTAGAACTTTTACCATGAAGCAGATGACTACAATAGTAATTCAGATTATTTAGTTTTTATAAAGTGTTTTCGTTATGATGGGAAAGGGGAAACTTGGCTGCAAAACTGAGCATTCAACTTTGTGAGAGTTCTGTGTACTTGACTCATATTCTTTCAATGTCATTATTTTATTTCTTTTGAAGAGGAAATTACAAAGATTTATTTGGAAAATTCTAAAAGTTATGTATAGTATATATGTGTATATATATTGTAAACACGTATTAAATGTGTCTAGTACAGGAAGACTCCATGGGTGCATTTTAATGTTTTAGTAGTAAGAGTTCATTTCAGTTTGTGTATACAAAGGATAATGGTGTGAGTATGAAATGAATGTTGTGCTTTTACTTACACAATACAATATGTAGTTACAGTTGTTTAAATTGCTGTACATAAAATAATAGGTTGGCATGCTTGTTTTTAAAGACTGTCATTCTGATTACAATTGGAATGTAAGAAGCGGCTGTTCAAATGTGAATTGAAAGATGTTACCTTCTCGCTATTGAGCTCTTGCTCAAACTGAAAGTGATTTTTTTAAAAGCTGGCAATAGCTAGAGGATGAGGTGCCTTTAAAAAAACAAAACAAACAAATGTAGCCTTACAAAGAGGTTGTGGAGTATATATATTTTTGTGCTGGTCTTCATAATTGATGTCGATGTCTTTTTACTGTACTTGGTCACATACCTGTAGGACTGCAGGCTGTTGTGCATGAACCTGTCAGATCTTCTGAACATCATCATAGGAGTTAGGGATGAAAAAAGTCAGTTGGGTTATCTAGTCCATCTGCTTGGTAAAGCAGGGTTGTAGATTTGTGCATTTTAATATTGTCTTGTTCATTGAGGTTTTATGTATGTTCTAAGCAGATAGGCTTCCTTTCAAAGATTATTTCAATAGTTATGTCTCACTGGCGGATTTTCATGATGTTTTGTAGTTCTTTTTTGTAACTTCATGGCAGTATTCTAAGCCATGGTTGTGCCATTTTACATGTTCCTCATTGTCTTTGTCACTTGGAACCTGCATGCACTCAATGGTTTTAACTGTGTATTTCCATTCTTTTCCACTTTCTTCAAGCTATTTTTAAGACTACTCTTTTTACACAACTTTTTCTTGTTTTCAGCTTTTTAGCTCAGTTCTCCATATCTTGGTGCCCACAAAACCATTGCATAGATATGATTTGTTGGACTTAGTCTGAAGGTCATCTGTTAAGTGTAGGATTTGGGTTTTTTTCCCCTGTAACATGATGCTTTTGTGTTGGAAGACCAAATTTTTGGTTTTCTGGCTAGTGTCTTACAAACCCGATTTGTATTTCTTTTTTTCTTATAACTGTTCTAAATAACTTTGAACATTGTTGCTTCTCAAGTTTCTTCTTCACTTTCAGTATGTTGTTATGATTCTTTTGCAGATAGATTAAGTTCCAGCTTAATGATTATCCTGGATTTAATAACCTTTGAACTTCTGATCTCTGAGGGCACTAAATGATTCTTGTCTTTTTTACTTTTTCTGTGCAGTTCTTCCTGGTTCAGTGTAATTGGTAACTTTCATGAATGTGATCCATACATTTATTGAAGATGTAAACAAAATGGGACCTAAAGCTTATTCTTGCAGAAAAGCTTTTTTGTGCAGCATTAGTATGTGGCATTTTACCATTAGTATTTTTCCCACATATAATTTACATAGTACATTTTTTAATGGTTAGCTCATACAAGTTTTTATGTATGCTAGCCAGTACTAAGGTTTTGATCTTATTAGCTAATTTAATGGAAGAATTTTCAGTCCTATATGTTGAAAATAAGTCTGCTAGGTTTAAATACCTTCATTTTTAGTTCTAGTTTATTTGACTGTACCGTTTGCTTTTGTGTATTTGATTCAGTTACCAAAACACTTGAACAAAATTATTTTGAGTAGCCTGGAAGAAATTCTAGATACAATTATTCACTCTTAGAAATTGGTAGTGTCTGCATTTATTTTTGTCTTAAAGGAAAAGTTTTAACATACCAACTAAAAGATTTTATTACTTCTACAAAAATCACCTGATGTATATTTTGGGTTCTCATTCTTCCTTATTTTGCTAAAGTATATTCTTTAGCATGAAGCTTGTGGAACTATATGCTGCATAATATAGGTAATTTTTTTAGGCCATTTGTTACATTAAAGCTGTCCCATATGTAATGTTTTTAATTGAGTGTATGATGTTCACCATACAGCTTTGTGCTTAGGTCACACAACACCATTTTGCAGTTGTGAATTTAAAGTAACCAGAAACTTGTCCTTTTGAATAAATGTATAAGAGATGAAGGACTTAGTTACAACACCTTTTTCATTAAGCCCATTTGATCACAGATTTGTCCCCTTTCCTCACCTCCTTTCTCACATTTTAACAATGTAATTTTGGGGAGCAGCAATTTTCAGAAACTAATGTGCCATTTGAGCTGTGATTGATTGGCAGAAGTGTTAGTCTGTACCCAAGGAGATAAAAAATCAAAATAGAAGGCATAGATAACGGGTAAGCAAGTTTGAAGTTTTTTTAAGGCCTTTCAATATGCGTATTTGGAAGCACTTGCAGCCTGTGGTTTGGCAGTGTCTTTGCAGACTGTTCTAGGGTGCCTGCTTGATACCTGTGTGAAATACCTGGTAAAACTTAGCAATGTGGATGGAGTCAAGGAAGAAAATGCAGCCATTGTTGTTGTCCCTGTGCCTGTACAAGAGACTGTAGCAGTGTTTTCCTTGCAGTTATCTTTGCTGAAGCATCAGGTTTGCAGTCTGACATGAGTAATTTCTGCAGTGTGTGAGTATCTGCAAATGAGATTATATGTTTTTATTTTGAAGGTCTGTAGGCAGTGGTCATTTGGCTTGTGTGCTGAACTGTGAGGGAAGCAGAGGACTTTTGCTGAACTCTGCAAGGGATAGATAGTAGATTAAATGGCCAGAACCAAGATGCCATCCATGTGACTGGTGTAATCTTGGGAGAACTGGGCTTGGGAAAACAGTGTGGCATTTAGATCACTGGTATCACAAATAAAAATGTGAAAAGGTTTTTTCATTCATCCATTGATTACAGGTTGTATGAAGGATAAAATCTAATATATATCCAAACCCCAAATTATGCACTCTTATGTCAAAGTAAAAATTGGAGATTATTCAAATTTCAAAACCACAGTGCTTTAGATGAGGAGATAGCAAGAGCTTTGTAATGCTTTATTACTTAAATTCTAAGAACAGAATTTACTTTTCTGCTAAGATTGTCTTCACCAAACATAGACCCAGTTAGGTGAAGGTAAGTTCCTCAGACACTGTAGTGAGGTTACTCTTTTGCTTCTGGGTAAATATTTATTTTAAAAGATAATTGCAGTGCCAAGACTTTGTCTCATGATGTCTGCTAGTATTGAACCAAAGCCACAAAATTTGGGAAGCAGAGTAGAATTTTAGGCTTGTTACTCAAGACTTGTTTTCCTTCAGTCATAATCTGCATAGTTAATCTATTATGTACAGTTTCATCTGTGTGACTCACTTCACATTAATCAGTCCATTCTGTAAAAAGTACTCCTTCAATACTTTCTCGTGCAAACGAGATGTGAATGGGACCGATAGTTCCAGGTGATTTGCAGTTCGCTTAGCATGTATGTCCTTCAGCTTTCTAAGGGATAAGATTCATGGAAGTAAATGTGAAAATGTGATGCTGCTTGTAATATAGCATTTAAAAATATTCTGAAATTTGTGGCTGTTCAGTAGAAATTGTTTTGGAATACATTGTCATGAATGAAGAATCAGAATGTTATAGTAGACCACTTAAGTATGGTAAATCCTTTTGTATAAAATGTTAAAATCTTTGAGTAATTTGAATTTTCTTTGGCATCTGCTGTTGGTGAGCATGATAGGAATGCTCAGTGTAGCTGTTAATATTGAGTGACAGAGAGGAAGCAAAGATTTCCTTGGAAAAATTACTTAAGTGTTCCAGGAAGCTCCTTTTTTTCATAAGGATATGAAGGTGTTGAGAATATCTTATCTAAATCTGATAACGTGTTTATTTGAAGAGAGTTGCAATAGGTGAACAGTCTTGACTCTTTCTTCATTGGTGTCTTTTCCCTTAGAGACAAACACCATTACTGAAACAAGTGACCTGTAAACTGCTAGTCAAAACCTCTGCAATGTTTCTACTGAGACGCAGAGAAACTGATGAAAACCACACTGCTAATTCATCCAATTACATCAGGGATGTTTTACAAGAAATAGCCATGTTGTAAAAGATAGTATTACATACAACTGAGCAAATGAACAAACACCTGGGGAGTCGGGGGGTGCGAACAATGAAGATGACCTTTGTACAAATAGTCCGTGCTCAGGCAAGTGCTCTTACTCAGCTAGTGGAACTAATCCCAGGAGAAAGGATGGTAGGAAATAAGACCTTTAAACTGATGTCTCTGCCTGTGCTAATGAACGTTCCTGTTGTGCAGGTTATCTGTCCCTTTGCTGTTTGATTTCTATCTTCCCACTTACATCTTCCTTTAGGCTGTATTTTCTTAGAATGTTAAAGTCCCATCTGCAGTGGACTCTCATTGTGGGGTAAATTTCATAGAGGACTGTTGATTTTCTCTTACATTAGTTTTTGAAGGGTAGTGGAGTTTCAGCTTCAACCCTACTACACCCACAACCAAAAAGGTGATTTTTACCTTCTTATTCCTAATTCATTTAATTCTACTGGGTTATCTCTTACCCAACCTGCTGACTTAATTTTGCTGCTCTAAATTGTATTGTGAGGACTTATGAGTCCTGTATCATTTAAGATGTTTTTGAGAATCTGTATTCCACCACAGAAGGTGTAAATCCAGGTCAGTAGTACAATTTATGGGTCTCAACTGGTTTATTGTCAGGAGATATTTGTTACTGGATGACAAAATCCAGCTTAAGTTAAAAGGCATTTAATAGTAATATATTCTTATTGGCCCAGCTTTCTTCCTGATTGGTTCTGGGTGGTGGTATTGTGTGTTAAACTAGTTTTGTCCTCCTTGTGCTGCCAAGCCATCCACATTTAAACCATGCCTGCACATTTGTTTTTTAAGGTCCTCAAAGCCTAGTGTTGACATGGTCCTCAAACCCAGTTTACTTGAATTCCCTCAGTTTGAATTGCAGGCTCCCCAAATTACTTCCCTGCTGTTTCAAGAAACCCTTGGTCCTTGCACCAGAGTATTAGACTCAGATGTTGAGAAAAGATTTATGCAGCTGGATTTGTATTATTCTGAAAGGGAAAAGATAATTAGTTGCCAAGCCAAATAATTTCAATATTTTTTGATTACTTACTAAAAGCAGCCAAAAACATTGTATAAGGGATAAATTGTGGACTTCAAGCTAATATTTTTCCATTAAGAATTTATTTTTTTATTCTTTCTGTCATCAAGATAGTGCTTGTTGAATGTAGATTTTTTTTTCCCAGATGTATGGCTCCTAGAATTGTTTGTTTGCAGTCAAACATTTACAAACATGCAGACGTTTTGAAAACTGTCTCTTATGTGTTAGCACTTTTTCTGGACATGCAAACTGAGGATGTTATTAGCGAATGATTTCTTATACCTTTATAGCCGAAGCAGAGTGAAAAGCAATCTTGTGCTATATTTTCCTTGAATCATATATCTGATAAACTCTAGAAGAAAATCTGTGATGAAAAGACTATTGTTGCTGTAAAATTTACTGTTGACATTTGTCAGCGTATCAACTACCTGCATTGTATTTTGCATAAATATCTTCAATTGATTTCTTTTAAAAGAAACTGTCAGGTTTAAAAAAACCACAAAATTATTCCAAACAAAGTTCTTTGCCTTGTGGGCCATATTTTGGATTTCTTGTTCTTGTTTATATCAGTATACATTTTCCTTTCTACAAGAATAACTGTTGAACTTAAGAGTTACCTGACAGTTCTCTTTTGGAGAAGACACCACAGGTGATAACCACGTAACATGTTAGTAATTACAGTTGCTCCTCTTCTGTTCGTGTCACTTCCATGGCAGACAGTTGGTATGAAAAGGCTACTGTGACTGATACATAAACAGCTAAAGGAAATTAGGACTCCCCTTCAGGGTTATGCTGAGGGTATGATTTTGCACGCCAGTTTAGAGTGACTACTTTGAAACAATGTTGGACTTCAAGTGTCTTGCAGAGTGGTGGATCTGAATGAGAAATATCTACTTGTTGAGTAGTAGTCTGCTTGTCTATTTGTGTATGGCTCAGTACAAGGTTGTATCAGAATTTCAGTGTCACCAAATTATCTTGTTTAAATGCTACTGTCGTACAAAAATGAATGTTAATTTAAGTGAGAAGTTCTGTTTTGTAACTTATGGAGGAAATAGTTTTCTTGGGAGTGAGGATCCATAAAATTCATGTATTCCATGATTTCAGAAAGGCTTCTTAAACGTAGGATATGAGAAAAGTGAAAAAGTGATTCATTCTCCAAAGATTTGATAAGCATTTATAATAAAAAGTGTAAATTTTTGCTTCAAATGAAAATGCTTCTTCAAATGCTTAATATTAAACTTCTTACTGAAATCCAATATGGATACCTAAAATGGCAAAGATGGAAAAATCAGAGGGAGATTATTTTGAAACACACTAGTCTATTTTTGAGCTTCTCAGTTGCAGCCCTGAAGTTTTTGGTTTTCACTGTAATTCATATTTTGTGAAACTTCTTGGATAGGTTATATTTAAAGCTACATTCACTTGCCTAAATAAGCCAAGTAAATGTTTTGTCATTAAAATTATATAGATCTGCTTATGTTAGTGTGCCGTTTAAAATGAGACCACATTGAAATAACCATGCAGGTATTTGTTATTGGTATGACAGTGGTGAATTGGGGTAGCTGTATACTGTTCCTGCATTCTGTGCTGAGCAAAAATCACATGGACTTCCAGACATAAGCAATGGTTTTTAAGAGCAGCTTTATTTAATGTTACAGCAGCAAGCGAGTGTCATTTGTACCATATAATTATGTAAATTGGGTGCTAATAAATACTATTTTTCAACATTTTGTATTGTGTTCATAATTCTGCTAGGAGGAGAAATTGCACTCAGACTAGGACAAGTAGACATGCATTTGAAGGGGCATGAGGTAACTTCATGTGAACTTCCTTTTGAACTGTTCAAAGCATTACCATTCACAGTAGTTTTATCGGGTTTTGTATTCTCCATATGTCTTGATTTGTACTGCTCTGCCATCTTGGCGCTGCTGGCACCCTAAGTCTTTCTGTGCACTTAGGGACAGAGTCCCCAGTATCTTCATGGGGTGAAGAGACACACAGCATGGGCAGAGTGCTACTGCTCAGGAGCTGGTTTGTCAGTGATTGATTGATCTCAGCAAGACATGGGGCACTTCCTGGGGGGAACATTCATTTAGCAGAGAAGTATGCCCATGGTTTTGCCCCTGGGGGGAGGATGAGGGAGAGCAAACCACAGATCACAGATGGTAGTTGTGTTGCTATGGGAAAATGCTCAGAACGGCACAGTTGAGGGGGTGGTATGAGAACCTACACAGAAGTGAGCAGAACAACTTCTTAGTGAGTCCATCCTACTTTTTCTAAGCTGGTAGGTGGGATAAACAAAGTTCTCGTCTCCTCTTCGTGGTAGGTAAAATAACCCTTCCGATTTAGTCCTACTCATCTTCCCTCCTTATAGGAAAAGAATTGCTTTGTGAAATGACAATATAATTTGCATTCACCCCAGTGTTCTGCCTCCAGAGTGAGTCATGAGAAGATTCCTGAGGTAGGGAGAAAGAATGTTTCACAAGTAATGTAGGACTGACCCACATAGGAAGCCGTCCTAACGTCCTTACGGATTTGCCTATGAGCAAGATGTGACCATAGTGATTTGAGAAAATTGAGTGTATTCTCTTCAGGCATATAGTGAAACTTTTAACTACTGTTTCTCTTTTTGCTTTAGAGGAAGTCATTTCTATGAGTGAGTGTTGGAGTTCTTGAACTGAATTTTTAGTAGACATCAGAGTAGTTAAACATGTCAAGGAAAATAATATCTTCCTTCTTTTGCCGTACAGAATGACTGAAAACTGACTGTGAGTGACATAGCTGATGCAGTGCTAAAACTGTGATATCCCCCAGTTTTAAGATTTTAAGAAAGGTTTAAAAAGACTGTTTTGAGGAATTTGGGGCACTTAGGTATATAGATGTGCACTTCTGGTGTTTTCATTATGTAGGCAATTAAGAAATGTGGGTTGCCTCATACTGTCTAAGACTTTTTAAACTGAGTTGGGAATGGAAAAGAAAAGGGTTCAAGTTTTTTCCATAATGAAAAAGAATGATAGTGACTTTGTTCGACCATGAAATAATTTAAGGCATGTATACCACAGAAGACCGACTTAAGTTAGGTGTTGAGGTAATATTTACTGTTTGCTTTGACTTGTTAAGTAGATAATACGGATAATTTTCTGTGGAGTTTACAAGCCACCAGCCCAATTCCTGAGTGCAAAGACAGTTATTTCCTAGGAAGAGGGTAATTGGACAACTCTCTTTTGACTATGTATCTGATGATGAGTTCAGACAGCTCCCAGCCCTGGCCAGCTGCCTGCCTGCTTCCAAGTCCAGCCCTTTGGTGCCCTTCTGTTTTGGATGCCCCAGCCAGACGGCAGGTATCTGAAAGTAAGGCACCCAGCGTCAAGTGTCTGGACATCTAGATCCTCTTTTATTTGGCCCTGCATTTCAAAAGTGTATAGAGAGGACATTAATTTTTCTTTTCAGCTTCCAGAAGAAGTCTAGTTCCAAATAAGATGTGATCTTGCAGACTTTGTGGAAGTACATATGATTTTGATGCCTTTCAGCCATTAGACTCTGTTCCAATGACTGATTCCTGTGACAGGTAATTTAGTGGTTCTTCCTCTGCTAGCTCGCTCTTAGGCTTTTTTTTCAGCTGAGCATGTGAAAGGATGACATTGAAACACATGAAGCTATACCAACCTTGCTAGGTCTTCCATAATCTAAATAGCTCAGCTGCATTTCAGAAACTAAAATGGCATGGACCATATTGGTGTTTATTTTTAAACACGTGAGGTGACATGTACTGCATATGCCTTTGGGACAATTTTATTGCAAAAGATATAGCAACTTGTACTGATAAGCTCAAAATAGCTTGTATATGTTACAGAAGGAGTTGTGCTGCTTTCTTCAAACAAATACAACATTTTGAACATTTATGAGGATTTATACATATTTTGTCCTGTTTTTTAATAAAACTGGATTTAGATACTTCAGTAGATGGTAAGTATTTTGATTGCTATGAAAGGTAAAGGTTAAGAGGAATGTGTTCTGTGCTGATTCGAGTGATTCTGCTGTTAATGAGAGTTACAAGTTTTGAGTCTTATGCTTGAGTTCAGTGCTTATGAATAGGATATCTAAGTTTAGATGCCAGTCGGATTAAACCTTAAACCAATTCCACACTTTGAGATCCAACAACTTTGACATCATTCCCAAGAAGTTAATAAAAATGCATATTGGCAACCACACACCATAGATGTTTTGTAAAGTTAAAATAAACCATTTATACAACAACAAAACCTGACATGCCCTTTGTAAGAGCTTGACACAGGAAAGATAACCATGTAACTTCCCTGTAAAAGAGCATTTGAAAGCTCATTGCTTGAATTTTTAGCTTTTGGAAGAATTTAAAATACATGTCCTTAAAAAATGCTTGTGGCTCTGACTGTTCCTAAATGTCTTGGCCACCTGTGCCGTGCTTTTGGCAGAGCCTAAGTGAAACATCGGGGAGTCTGCAGAATAAGTCTTCTGTGCTGCAAGAGTCCAGCCAGTATGACTGTTGCATTAAAAATTAAACCATGATATTAAGAATAGCTAAAATTTAAAATGTATGCCTTTTTCTCAGCTAGCCCAAAATTAAACCTCAAGCAACAGGTTTTGAGACAATAAATCTGGTGCCTGGACTCAAGGCCCCAGTTATGTTCAGTTTATGCATTTGCATTTTGTCCAGCCCATGTAATGTCCCTAATTCACAGGGAAAGATGCTTTCAACAAAACAGTAACAAGGGATGTGGATCAGGAGATTGGGGCTATCAGGGGTTGCTCTGCTTCTCCTTAACTCTATCCTGGATCGTTACTCTTTTCAAGCCAAGAGGCTATTGCTGTGGAAGTGCAGCAGGAGATTAATGTTAAAAACTCTGTACGCAAATACATTTTATGTCTCTGTTTTGATTTTTTTTTTTTTGGAAGTTCACTGTGCCCTGAAATTCTGTCTGGGTAGCAACATTGATGGTAAGTAAAGCCAGAATTGAATGTTTCTTCTAAGAGGAAGATCTGAACCTTCCCCATGTAAACCTACTGGTTTTGGTTTTGATAACCTCTTAAGATGACCCCAGTTTGGCTTGTATTACCACACCAGGGAGATCATGCAGAATCTGCAGTTCTCATTTAGTTTGCATTATATTTATGTAATTGGTAATTTTTGAGCTACTTCAGTCATGTTTCCAAATGATTTAAAACGTTGTGCTACTTTTGTTCACAGAAAGGGGTCTCCCTTATGATAATTTACTTCAATTTATATTTTTATGTGACTAAAAACCATCCTGGGGCACTCTTATTAAAATTAGGAATGCTAGTAAAGCCTAGTTTGTAAGTAAGATGTAAAATTTGGATTTTAATTTCTTCCCATTTCCTGTTAGTCCCCCAAGCTTGATGCAGTGTGGCTTCGATAGCCATAAGGTGTGTGAACATGTTTCTATTTGCTCTGAAACTTCATCCCTTTCCTGCAATAACTTTGCCTAATGAACATGTTTTCTTAAATTATACTGGATAAAAACATAACCAGCAACTGCTGCTTCCTAATTAAAGTGCAATTCTTTTGACTTTCTTGATAAGTCACTCCTTTTTTCTGGGCTAGCTCTGCACTTCAGAAACAGTTCTGAATTATCCAGGGCTGTAGTAGGTTAATTTTTAAGTCAATCCATAAAACAGAAGTGAATTCCAAAATTGGAGAGGGTGTCTGTAAATGCTCGAAATGGTGCTTTCCCCCGTGTATAATACTTAATCCCTCTTAAATCCTATTAATGGCTCTTGAATAGTTCTCCTCGTGTGTCTCAAATGCTTTTCTGATTGAGCATTTTAAATCCACATTTTTTCTCATTCTCCTCTGTCCTGGCAGCTTTCCTGCTGTCCTGCAGGCCTTGGGCTGTGCAAGAGTGGAACAAGAGAGCTAAGGGGCACTACGCGTCTCAAAATCAGATAATAATCCAGTGCTACAGGAAACTAGATTCCAGTTCCTGTATGCTGGCCATCATGGATTCGGGGCTTTATTTCTGGCATTGACAAATAGTTATAGGGTCCCACAGCTTGACTCTTTCCTCTCACTTGCCTTACAGTCTCTGGTTTGGATAAATCACAATGATTGTGTTTACACTAGCTGAAGCTTAACTTGCCGGCAAGAGAGGTGAATGGAGAGGTTGCCTGCTTTTAAGAAGGTTCTCATATTTGAGTTGTGTCCCCCCTCCAAAAAAAAGAAGAAAAATGCCTGGTATTTCAGCCCTGACCTGGGTGTCATCTGTTGGGTAGTGCCACAAGAGGTGCTGCTGCCACAGCAGCTGTGCTCTGTGGCTGCCTCTTGAAGGGATGTGGCCACTTCAGGAAGCAGGTGGTACATATTAAGAAGCTTATATGTGCCCGAAGGTAGGAATCAGACAAGCTGGGGCTCTATACTTGAAGCTGCTTTTCAAGCAGCTCCACTTATTTCCTCCATATTTACTGCCTCTTTCACTATCCATCCAAATCAGAGTTTCAGAAGCCTGCAAGCAAAAAAACCCCAAAAAAATAAACAGTCTACACAGAGCATTATCATGCATAGGGACAGAGTTGCAATCAGCCTTGCTGACTGGAAAGTGCCAGAGAAGAACACCTCCAGTGTTTCTTGAACTGAGGGTTGGCATTAGTCCTGTGGCACTTGGTGTGCCTTCAGCATGGTGCCCGAGGCTCCTGTCTTGTTCAAATTCATCAGTTCCGCGGCTGGGAATTGAATTCTGTGCAAATGTTTTGGATGATCTGACTAACAAACTGATAGAGGTGGTCAAATTCATCCACAAAGAAGGAATGCTCCTTATCAGGGTCCGTTGCGATTGCTTCCAGTTCATCTTGGGCTGCCCAGGCAACTCCGATGGAGTAAGCTATGACTCCTGGAAAGAAACCGAGAGTTTAGAATGCACATAAAACTTGCCTTTCCATTAGATTTGATTTAACACCAATACTACAAATGTAGTTGCCAACCACAAAAATGTGGGCAGTGAGTTGCAGTGCTCTCTCTGTATAAAAATGGCATTTTAAAATTGGAAGAAAGGACTAGTTTGTGCTTTCAAAGTAACTTTACCAACAGCAAAAAAGTTTAGCCAGTAGTAAAGCTTCTACTCTGGGTCTGAACAACAGGCTCCTGAACAACAAGCTCCTGAGCAAGTTTTTCTTCCAATGCAAATGTCATACAATTGTCTTGGAAAATGTATGACTATCCTGACTAGAAAGCTAAAAGAGGCTTCATGTGTTACCAAAACAGTAGAAATCCCTTGAGCTCTCCTAGAGATAGCTGCATTTTGCTAGATTTATGTTTCTTTTTTGTTTTAAGTTCCTCATTCAGATTCATTCAGAAATTAAACAGATGCTGGTCTTGTTAGAGCTCAATGAGACTCCGGGGTGAGGTGTTACTCTTTGTTCATAAAATTTTGTCCAGTGCCTTCAAATCATACCAAACTGACCTAGATGAACGCTGAGGCAGGTGGAACAGGTAGCGAAAGAAGAGCTTACCGTTTTGGTGAGCTGCTAGGGCTGGCACTCTGACATCATCATAAGACCTGCCATCAGTAATGAGAATCATTATCTTTCTTTTGTTGGGTTTGGATTTGCTGAACAGCTCCTGTAAGGCATAGCTGATCGCCGCTCCTGTGCTGGTCCCACCACTCCAGTAACTGATCCTTTTAATAGCACTTAGCACATCCTGCTTTGTGCTGTACTTGTCAAAGCTGAACTCGAGCCTTTGCTCATAGGTGTACTGAACAGCTCCGATGCGGGTGTCTGTGTCTGAAATCTCAAACTCCTTGCTAATGTTGGCTACAAACTGGAGGACTGTGCGGAAGTTGCTGGTGCCAACGCTGCTGGAGCCATCAATTACGAAACCAATGTCAGCTGAGTTGAGGCATGTCTTGCTGCAGACCAGCCGATCGGTGTCGCAGACCCGTTTCACCAAGGGCTGGACCACCTTGTGTAGGCTGAACCAGCTGGGCACATTGATGGAATAGAAACCATTTGTCCGGCACACCGCCTGCATGGTGACACAAGAATCATAGAATCATCAGGTTGGAAAAGACTCGCCGGATCATTTTGTCCAACCATTCCTATCAAATACTAAACCATTCCCCTCAGTGCCTCGTCCACCTGTGCCTTAAACACCTCCAGGGATGGTGACTCAACCACCTCCCTGGGCAGCCTGTTCCAGTGCCCAATGACCCTCTCTGTGAATTTTTTTTCCTGATGTCCAGCCTGAACCTCTCCTCATGGAGCTTGAGGCCATTCCCTCTCATCCTGTTCTGTCACTTGGGAGAAGAGGCCAGCTCCCTCCTCTCCACAATCTCCTTTTAGGAATGAACACAAGGGAGATTCAGTCTGCCGGTTTCAGATGAGTATATAACTAAATTGTAAGTACAGGCTCCTGGAAAGAGCAATACTGGAGTCTGAAGTGGCCTCTTCTTCAGTCACCATCTGCTTCCCTGGGCAATGATGTCAATGTAGCATCACAGATACTTGTGTAATGGTTTTTTCCTGCCTGTTTTTTTTTTTTTTTCAAAGCTGTGGGATGGAGCTTATATTATAGTAGTGAAAGAACCATAATAAGCAAGTTTGCCACCTGTCAAACTTCTTTAGTTGAGATATATTGTTCTCAGAAAAAACAGTCAAATCGCAGAGCTGCTGTTAGAGTGGTTCCAGTGGGCATTATGGGAGCCAAGTGTTTGCCAAGTTGCAACTTCAGCCCCTGTCATTCAGGGCCACAGGCAAAGCTTTGCCTGCTGACAAACTCTGCTATCTTGAACTGAAACCTTGGGACTAAAGCTGGGTTATCCTTGGATCATACCCTTCTAAGCAGAAAAAAACCAGACATTTGAGTGAAAATGCAAAAAACCCATACAGATTTCCTGTAAAAAAATTAGTAGTTTTTGTAAGCAAATACTTGTATGGAAGAGATCTGTGGGAGGCTTCTATAGGGTTAGTGGAAATGAAGTGTTGGTAGAAAGCAGGGGTGGCACAGAGGAGGGAGCGGAAGTCAAATATGCTGGAGGTGGAATGCTGGGAACAGGCTGGATCAAACAGCCCTTGGCTTAGCACCTTTTAAATGCTAATACCACTGGTCTCTGTATAACAAAATTTTGTTAACTCAGGCTTTATCTATCAACATTGAGTGTGTGGGTGTTTTAAAAGACCCAAGCACTGTTTTCTTGGTGACTGATCTTGATTTGTATAAAGGCTTATGGCCCCAAGGGAGTTACAGTTCCCACCAGTCTGGGCTGCTCACCATGTCTTCCTCTCATTTGCTCTCATTGTCTTGCTGTGATTTTTGCATTACAATGTACCAGAATCAAGTCACTGCTCCCTCTTTGCCTTCCTGTTCTGAGCCCACTGTTCTCCCACTTCTGCTGTGCCCCTATCAGATTTGCAGAGACTCACTGTAGCTTTGCCCTTTTAAAAACATTAAATGCAAATGAGACTGCAATCCAATTAAACACTGACCGGAGACAGTGCAGCTCTGGAGCAGCTCTGCAGCTCGTGGGAGATTATTTCATGGCAAAGCAACACAGCTGAAATAGGAATCTGTTTTCTGAGAACACCAGGTACCCTGACCCTGCTTCCTGAGCCCAGCCTGGTCTGGCATTTGGTACATTACCTCCTGCCATAATTGAGTCCTAGCTTTCCCTGAAACACCATTGAGCAGGCAGTCACTATTAGTGCCAAATAAAAATCATTCTAGGCTAGCATATTTTTTTCTGCACATGGCAGGGATTTACTCTTTTTCCAAGAGCTACCGTGAAGTCTATAGCAGCAGAATCAAAAAAAAAAATCCCAGAAAAACAACCTGCATCAGATTAACAGAAGAAACAAAGTATTTTTAAGTTATCCAGTACAGCTGAACAACCGAGAAATGCATCTCTGTTGGGAGTGTCCCAATATTTGCATGTATGGAACCTGTTTGTAAATGCAACATTGACATTAAGTTGACAGGGCTCCTCTGCCTTTGCTGAGTGGGAGATGCATAGCAGGAAGCTCAACTCAGGCTGTGATTGTGCTTTGCCAAACTACTATATATTCAGAAAGCCTCTTGTCTCAGTACAACTGCGTGTTTGTGCCAATGTTTGCCAATGTTTAGGCAGTAAAATGCCATTTGCTCCATGATGCACGTCCAACTAGAACTTTACTGTCTTCATCCCCTTTCTGACTTCAGCACTGCTGCCTGCTTTTTCATGTGGGAGACTCAAAACAATATGAGCAGGACAAGAAATAACCACAAGTTGTAAGAAAGGGGAAAACCTTCAGTGAAATAGCTTGGAAAACGTGGAGTCAGAGCTGAGCATCTGGCCAGAGTGCAGCCTAGTAATTACCTTGTCAACAAAGTTAGGTTCAACAATGCTCTGCTTTTCACTTTCAGTGGCTGCTTCAATAGTGACAAAGAAAATGTTGATCCCTGATTCTCTGGCCAGCCTGGATGCCTCTTCCACTCGGTCAGTAGGCCACCCATCCACCATCACTACAACCACGTTTGGTGCTCCTCCTCGGTTTCCATTAGCATCCAAAAAGAAGTTTTTATTGACAAATGAAAGTGCTTTCCCTGGAATAAAAGAGGACATGAGGATGAGTTACAGGTCTGAAAACTCTACTTCATAATATCTCATGCAATGGTAGGCAGAAGGCTGCTTCAAGTATTTGAACCCCACTGAGAGCTGGGAAAGTAGTTTCTGAGACTTTGTGTGTAGGAGAGGTCACTCCTGATAGTCCCAGTGCTTTCTGGACCCTCCTGTGTGGGTGTGCTGAACCCCATTAACCCCTTCCCTTTGTTCCAGAGGCACTGGAGGTGACTAACTGGATTAGCAAGGATCCTTGTCTTGTTGATGGGACCTACCCATGAGGACAAAGGTAGATCCTGTCCATTTGTGAAGGACGTGCAGCACCCTGGACCAGCACAGGTAAGTTATGGTGGGAGCAGTAAGCCCCCACCAGACCTGCTCTGGTGTTGAGCACCATTCGGTCACAGTATATGTACCCAGTGAGGAGGTTTGGGCTTGTTATGGCCCAGGCTCTGAAACCCTCCCTGAGCTGAGGATATGCCAGCAGCCTATCACCTACCAACATTGGAAAGTCCACCTTTCTGTGAGATTTTCTCAATGGCGTTCCTTAGGTCTCTGGAGTTGGCATAAGTTTTTAAGTTAAATTCTGTGGAAGGGTCATCACTGAAAGAAGATAAGAGAGTAATTGTCAGCTTTGCACCTCACATGCCAAAATGCAAGCGCTGTAGGACCTGTCTGTGTGTTATGGCTCTTGGGTACAAGCAGGTGTGAGACCATTGGCGTGAATCAGCCACAGAGCTACAGCTGCCAGAGTGTGCAATTGTGCCCCACAGCAATGGGAGTAGCTGCATAAGAAGCTCTTACCCATACTGAATGATGCCCATCAGAGGACCATTGCTGCCAATGCCAAGGGCTTGAGCTACATTGCCAAGGAACTGCTTCTGGAGCTGAAAGCGACGTTTGCCAATGCTCCAGCTCCCATCCATCAGGAATGACAGATCAACCTTGCAATCTGAGGAGAGAGACAGAAACATGGGAAATGTATTTTGAGTCCTTTCCAATAGCTGTGCTTCTTGTGAGAAGGAAAGGCTTAAGATGCCAACATCCAGCAACTAGGCCCACTAAGCAAGCTCTACCAAAAAGACTTTGTAAAGGATGTCAGGGGCTGAAGTCTGTCCTGCTCATTGGTGAACACAGTCATTAGTGTGATTTTCTCCCATATAATATCCAAGCCCAGATGGCTGATGACAGGACAAGTAGCTGTCCCCAAGGGTCAGTCTAGGACCACTGCATTTGGGGCTAGGAAGGAGAGGTAAGCTGTGCAGGAGCAAGATGGCTCATGTCTAATGCACTTGGAGCAGCAGCCTGGGCTTGGCATGCTTTATTGACAGCCTAAAGGTCGTAGAAGTTTGTAAAGCCAGACATGACCTTTGGATATTTTTGAGGCTGGCCAACTGCAGAGAACAGGCTACAGGCATCTCTTTGGTTATGCTTTGGTGGGCTTAATTGGTATGACAGATGTAACAAGAACAGTTCTTCACATACTGTTGTTAATGCTGCTCAGAAGGGAGAGAAGACCCACTTAATTCCATAAATGCATGATTCTGGGATCTGTCCTGGGGCAAAAGACACTGTGGAGTATCTTCAAGAAGCTGCTGACAGCAGTCCCAGCAATGAATCATTCTGCAACTTCATTCTGGGCTGGAGTTAACATTAGGGATGATGATTTGTTTGGTGCCTTTACACTGAGTGGGGCTCTTTTCACATGTAGCTCTAGGCTGCTGTCTGCTTGTGCAGCAGCAGTGTGCTGTTGTGTGTTGCCTCTCTGGGCTGAAAGCAGTATTCTAGAAAATTGACACCTGCACCCAGACAAACCCTTCCCTCTAATTACACAGATGAACCTGATCTTTGTGCTTCTGCAAATGCTGTCTTCATCACTGCAAACCTGCTTTTACTTCTCTGCAGGTTAGTCATAAAACATTCACCAGCTGGACTGCAACCAGGAGCAGGATCAAAATGCGGCTTAACTAGAGCGCTAATTAACATTTTCCCCCTCCAGTGTCCGGGTCATTGCCATCTCTTGATTTCCCTCCAATGATGCCTCCAACCAATCAGACTGTCCAAAACAGTGTGTTTTAATCATTAGGTAGCCTGAAGGCTACAAAGCACCAATTGTTCTTACTGGCTTATGCAACTGCCTCCCATCTCATTACCTTCAATTTTTTCTCACGTAGCTGTCTGTTTTTCTAATTTCAATAATACTGAATTATAGAAGCGTGACTGAGAACTATGTTCATTCACAGCATACCATGAGGCAAGGCCAGGAACCCACAACAAATAATACCTCAATTAACGGCCAAGTCTTCCTGAATTTCCTGCCCTTCAAAGGGAGGTACACCATGCAGTCAATATGTGGAAAGTGGAGATTGTGTTAGCCAACAGCGTCCAGGCATACAAAGATTTACATACACGTATATACAGACTTAATTTCTGGTGAAGGACTCAGACAGCAGGAGTATTTCTATGCTGGGACATCAGTGGAACTCTGCAAGACCACAGGCTGCAGGTGCTATGGAGGGAGATGAGCACTTTCTGATTTGCAGGGAGGCAAGATCTGAATTATAGCTTTTATGGTCCTAGAAGTATAAGAGGGATGAAAGTTTTGATTCTGGCATGCCTTATCTCAGTTTAGCTGCTGGAAACAGCTGCACTTGCCTGTGGCTCTGCTACGCTGAGCTCCACTTTCCTGCAGTGAGATTGGGTCTGTAGGGCAGATCTTTCTCCTTCTTCTTTCCTTTGTTTCTGTGTCAGTTATAGATGCATTTGGCATCTTAGGGAAAAAATTACTTTTAAGCATTAGGAGGAATGCCTATGAATATATAGACATTTGGCTGAGTAATTAATGTAAAGAGTCTTCGAAGTACCAGTTCTGCAAGAGATGGTGTTCAGCTGCAGGAGGATGGGCAAGAGAGGACCCAGGTGCCAGCAGCTTCCCCAGAGGCAGCAGCAGACAAACCCGTATCTCTACTTAGAGCTTGCTTTCTCTTTTTCCTTCTACCCTGACTGCCATCTAAAGATGAGTTAATGGGAAAATCTGTGTTTGATTATAAAGGGCTGTAGAAGATTTCCTTTTCAGAGTAGGGAACCCTACATCTCCACACCCAGATTGTGAGGGATGCTCCATGCTCTCTCTGTATCCTCTCTTTCCTTGCTGTGGTAGGTGCCAGGTCCCTTCCCCAGGTGCTTTCCTCCCTCCCACCCACTGCTGTGGGAAGGGTGAGTGTGCTCTGACCACAACACTTTGGTTTGCTGTCCTCCACCAATGAAGATCCTGAGTGAAGCTCTGCTCCCTGGGAATGTAGAGCTGGTACTGCCTGGGAAGAAGCAGCAGTGAATGCCACCACCTCCCTGCCCAGGTAAGCTAAATCTCTTCTGCTATTTCCTTCCTTATAGAAGCAAAAATCAATTACATATCTAAGAGGAATCAGCAAAAAGCTCTCGCTGTTCTTCTGCAATGGAATTACTGGTTTCTCATGTTTTTTGGGCTTTCTTGGAAACTTACATTTTGCTATTTAATTTGAATGCATTCTAGTACTGTGTAATTAATAAAATTATATAGCTTAATCATGAAATTAATTCTGATATACATACTTGGGTTCTCCTGGGAGATAGACTCCAGTGGTTTTGGATTCAGTTCTTCCTTTGAACTGTAGCCTAGAGAAAGGAAGGAATAGCTCAATCAGTGTATGCTTGGTGGTTACCCTTGCTCCAGAAGGAAGCAGGCAAAGAGGCAGTTGCAGAATTCCCCTGGGCCTGAGGACTGACATGGGACAGAAAGGAGGATGTGGAGCACATCTTTGGACCTTACCTTTTTCTACCTACATTGCTTACAACAAGAGTGAAGGTGTTTCTAGAAGTGGGACCAAAATTTCTCCAGACACCAACTTTGACTCTTCTTTGCGAGTTTGTCTCTTCACTGCAAGGGCTTGAGAGCAATGTGCACAAATAGAGGGTTCCTCAGCTGCAAAGGCTGATAGCCGTGGTCTGGGGTGGTGACCTCCTAGCACTTTGCCCTGAGAGAGCTGATGCTGCCATCCTAGCTCACCATGCTTTAGCTGTGCTATGCAATGAGTTGCACATCGTCCAAATCCAAAAGAGGAATGACATTTTAGTGGGTCACTTTTCTGTCTGGAGAGAAAGGCATGGGCAATGAATCACTCCACCATGTTGCACCTCATGAAGCAATGCAAGCCACAGGTGCTTCTCAGGTGCTCCCAGAGGACTGAGTTATTTTGGAAAGCAGAAAATAGAGTAAATGGTGGCAGAAAGCTACCATCAATCAAGTCACGGGTCACTTTTAGCTGAAGCCCCAAGTGAGATATTTGCGTGGTGACACCCTTGGAAATGCAAGTTTGCGTCCATATGAGATGCACTGACTCACAAGGCATCATCAGGCTGGTGTCAAAAGGTTTGAAAATGTTGAATTTCACTCATGGCTTTAACATTTGGTGAGAGACCCCTACAGTACATCATCTCCCTGATGAGCAAGGCCGAAGAGCTGTTTCTTTTCACTACAGTATGACAAGATTAAGGGGGTTTAGCCAGGATAATCCTCCAAAGATAAAGCAATAATCAGACAAGCCCCAAACTGAATGTTCACCAAGGAAGAGGTTGGTCAAAGGAACAGCAGAAAGGCTTATTGGTTTCATAAACTGCATATTATTTTTCTTAAAGTAAGAAGGAGGAAGATTTCCTTAAATATTAATCAACAAATAAATTGAGGAAAGAATACAGAATTCAGAGAGAGACAGCAACAAGGTAACATTAGAAAGTAGGCATGCAATAGAGTGAAATGTTAAGAAATTACTAGTTGGTGAAGAGTTTCTCTCCCACAGCAGCCAGCCACTAGCAAGCCAAGCATGAAAGCATCAGTGTGTGTAAAGAGAGCAGGCATCAAAGGGGCATCAGTGAAGGTCACCACTGAAATATGACCGGTGCTGCAACAGCTCTGAGCCCGTACACTGCCTAAGCTCATTGCTGAAGATATTAACGACCAAGCCATAATAATGCAGAAAACAGCCAAGAAGATGGGGAGTAATACCAGCTCCAGCTCCCTCCATCACCATTCATATTTACATTCAAGTTACATTTAATGTTTCTGCCCTTAGTAGAGGCAGATGCAATTACTTTGAGTCCTTCTGCCTACATGGATAAGCCACACGTAGTTTTGAGTCAACAACCAAGTTTGTATTTAATCTGAGCATGCAATGCCTGATGTAAAGCGGACTTGATGCCTGATCCCCTGCAGGGAGGCTATAGCACAGTGCAGCATCCTTGTAGGACAGAAAGGTTGCTTCTCATTTTTAAATTCATCTGCAGTGAAGGAAATTTCTGCTGCAGGGGCTAAACAGATCTGCTAACAGCAGCACTGTATAGTTGCCCTCTGCTTTACTCATTTCCAGGCACCTGCTGTTGCTTGTCTCTAGAGACAGGACATTAAGCTACCTGGAGCACTGGGCTTGGCCTTGTACAGCAGCCCACATGGTTGTGTATGAATGAAATAGGTAAAAGGCACAAAGATTAGCCCTGCTTTGTTTACAACAAGAGCTAGTGATTTCTTTTTGTTTTGTATGAGAATTTCCCTGGCAATGACCCTGATTAGGACAGCCCCAGGGCTGGTGTTGCTTTTTATCACTGCACATGTGGTGTCAGCTGGTCCCTGCACAGCCTCCCTGTGCTCCTACCCAAGCTTTTGGAAGCAGACAATTTCTGGAGAGGGAATAGGGTCTCTCCACCCTTCCTGACACCAGGTTATGTGCCAGAAATGCCTCATCCCTACAGTTAGTGCAACTAGTCCTTTCCTGCCAGAGCAGGTTGGCACTATTCAAAGGCTCTGGCTGGTTTTGTCCCTTCTGGCTGAACCTGTTGTCCAGCTTGTCTTGCCACTCCTTTGCACACCTGGGATGTGCTCCCAGGCAAGGAGCAGGGGAGGTGGCTCCTAGCAATGCGCACTTGCCCACAGGAGCTCTGTTTGGATGGGGGAAGGCAGAGTGGTGGTGCTGGCATGGCACTGCCTGAGGCTGGGCTGACTGAGGAAAAGGGATGGTTTTGGAACAGGGGTGATGTGAAACATCTCTGTCCAGTGACATCTGCTGATCTATCTCAGGCCTGGAAGTCCTGCTGCCAGGGAATGATTTTGGCCTGAGGAAGGGCATGAGGCAAATCCTGTACATGTGCAGCCGCTGCTTCTGAGAGTTAAACCCTCTGCCACAGGAGGTACTGTGGGACATGGGCAACTGAGGAGTGTTTTAACTAAAAACAGTCAAGACAAAAGCAGTACAGGGAGAAGAAACAGGACAGCATTAGAGGGAGAGAGTGAATTTTGGGCATAGGCTGGTGTGTGTCAATAGCTGCTCCTTGGACAAATGTGAAGGAGGTTGTTCCAGGTGCCACGCAAAATAAATCACAGCAGCAGGCGCCACAGAGGATGCTTTGAAGGAAAAGTCTGCAGGGTCATGTATTTCTTGCAGGATGATTCTGGGCTGTGCACTCACATCTGGTGACCCTGCCCCTCCACCAGTAGCCACTACCTCCCAGACCTGGGAGACGAAATTCTTGTCAGTATATTTGGCAATGCCCCTTCTTTGCCCTTTCTTCAACTGTGTATAAAAGCCCAGGGGCACAGTCTCATAGACATTTTCAGGTGGTGCAAACCAGCCTTCATCAGCTAAAATCAGAGCCCTCCTCTTGCCTGGTTCCCTTCTGACTGCTCCTGCTCTGCTGCCAGTCTTTGTGCATGTCTGGGGGTGGTGGGACACAAAGGAAAAAGGGGGAAGAGTGGAGTTAAACTAAGAAGAAATAAAAAGCTTAATGATGGCCTGAACCAGCTCCTCAACACAGCTCACTCTCTGGCCAAGCAGGTGCATGGGCAGAGGGTGGCTGGAAGGCACGATGGTTCATTTACTGGCAGTGCTGGTTTATGGTGGGTTTATCTGGCACAAATATTATAGTCAACACATTAAAGAGAAAGACAAAGAAAGCAATGACTTGAATCCACAAGAAGCCTCTCTCAGCCACATTGCTTACAACAATTCTGTTTTTTTTTTAATTTAAAATCTGAAATAGCCAGCATCTTGCCCTCCTGGCTGCGTATGTTCCTGTATAGGCTTTAATTACATGGGCACATAATAGTTCCTTAGCAACAGACCTAAGCAACGCTTCATCCTACAGCCTGCACACCACATACCTCATGTGTGCCAGCTTGGTATCCCATATGTACAGTTCCCCCAACTTGCCTTATTTGCAGAAGAGAAAGTAGGTGGATTTAACACCATAGTGAAATTAGATATTAACATGTGCCATTCATTTTAGCAATTATACTGTATAGGGAAGCTAATTCATAGTTATCTGCCTCATGTTTATCTGGATCCTCTAAAATCTGTATTGCTTACCCAGGTATACAAAGCTGAAGTTAGCTTTGTTGGTATGGAAAACCCAAATGTAGGCAATGCAGCACTTTTCATTACTATTTGCCAGTGTAATTACCAGTTCTTGAAGGCTGTGGGTCAGTTGGTTGATTTGTGCTTAGTGTAACAATAAGGTCACCTGCCAAACAATCTTACCCAACTAATTGGGGAGGTGGTCAGCCTCTATGGGCCTCCCTGTTCTGCCAGTCCAATTTAATGTTGTTAATGCCATGGGAATTTCAACTTGCTGCATGGGCAGTCTACTCCATGCTAATTAAAGTTCCCTTCACTGATTGTCACAGATGTCCATGCTGATTAAACTTCCTATTCATTTAAGTAAGACAGCAGTGACTACATCCATGCTAGAAACCGTTACTTTGAAGTGACAGTCTGAATTCATCACTTTATCACACTGGTCTACACAGGCATTTCAGTTGCTGAGAAACTATTAATACAACATCCCTTTCCCCATAACCAACCTCTCACTGCATTTAATGCAATCTGTCATTTTCTGCCTCAAAACACCTGTCTACACCCCTGGCCCTAGTGTTATACCTTTTCTAAATAATCACACTGAAAGCTTAAGCTACAGTAGAGAGAAATGCTTCCCCTCTCACCCTCAGACTACTGCTGCTGAAGAAGAGAGATCTGTTCATATTTGAGATGATGCAAATTTTGATGGTGGCTCCTGACACTGGATTTGCAAGCTAATGCATATGGACTATGCTGCTCGTCACAGCCAGTGCAAGGATTAGTCATGCACCAGCTTTGAAGCTCAATGGAATGGTCTTTACAAGGGCCACCAGCACAGTAACAAAACCAGTGACAGAAAAGACATCTTGTATTGTATGTCCCAGCCTGTTGTAAGAGGGACAGTACCCTGTAATGAACTGAGCTGTAGTTCAAGTCGTCTGTTTTAAATATTCCTGAGGAAAAGCAATCCTTAAATACTGAACATGTAGAATGTGCAGTTGGTAACTGCTCCTGATTAAGGGTTGTGCAAGTCTTGGTCTTGTTGGTACTTAAGCCTGCTAGAACTGTAGGGTCTTTTCCTCTCACTCACCTGTAATTATAAAAATGTTGTCATCTCCATATTGCCAGTGTACTTTCTGACTTAATGTCAGAAAAATTTTGATGATGCTTATTATTTTATAAACTCAGCTTAAACCCTCCTTTTCTTACTTGAATGTCTTTCATAAGTACATTGACATCAGAATAAAGTAATCTTCTTCACCAATTGCAATTTTAAACCACTATCCCAACTGCATTCCCAGAATATCTTCTTATTTACAAATGAATTTCAATAGCTAGAACACTTTTCCTGCCATGTAGCTGCCAACATTTTCCAGATCTCATCTGTTCTGCTCCTGCTTTGAGCAGGAACTGGAGACGGATGCAAACACAGATTAATTTTAACTACTAAGATATAAACTACACATCTCACTTATAACTTTAAATACTGAAATTACTCTTTTAAATGAGTGTCATGGGCCTGATGAACATGTTTAACTTTCTTCTGTATATGATGAAAAGCTGTTGTTCTCAGACTAGTTATTAGATGCTTAAAATATTTACCCATGTCAAAAAGGCTCAGTCCGGGTTTCCACAAGTCTGTTTCCATTGCTTTCATACATGAAAGAGAAGGAAAATTATTACTGAACATAATGGAATTACTATTGATTATAAAACTGTATCTCAATTTAGACAGGTCAATTCATACAGTGATTCATCATTAACAACTGGGACCTAAGGAAATCGGTAAACCTGGAAACCTTTATGTATACTTTTCAGGCCTTACTTAAGAGCCTAGTATAACTGCCTTCAGAGCACTAATATTTTTTTTGTGATTTTAAATACACCTCTTTAGATCTGTTTTGGTCTTGTTCCTCTAAATTGCATTGATAGTGACTTCAGTATACTGACTTCAGTATATTTTTGCTTGGCTTAGATTGTTTTCCACTGAAAATTTACAAGTGCATCTCATCTATGGATTTTTCCATCTTCTCAACCCATTCAAACACAAAGATGTTGTCTACATTTTGCTTACAGTCTGTCAGGAATGGAAAACTTCATCAAAATTGCTGCTTTCATAAATAAACCCCGAAGTGTCTTCGTTTATGGAGCCTGCTGAAGAGCCTTTCTGAAAAATGACCTTTTGCTCTGGTTTACAGCCGTATGAAAGCTGTTGCAGCTAGCTAGAACAAGAGCAGTACCTAGCAGCATTGATGTGATCCTTCATCCCTGTCTGTTTCCAGGTTTGTTCAGAGTGGTTCACAAAGACATATATCTCAGGCTCATTGAATCCATCTAATGTCCTCTTGATTAGAACCAGTGGGTCAGCTACAATACAGGATTGGAAAAAGTAATGAGCTTGCCTGTGTCCTGCAGTGTAGCGAGAATAAAAAAAAAATTTTCACAGGAAGGGTCATTGGGTACTGGAACAGGCTACCCAGGAAGGTGGTTGATTCACCTTCCCAGAGGTGTTCAAGGCATAGGTGGACGAGGTGCTGAGGGGCATGGTTTAGTGTTTGATAGGAATGGTTAGACTCGATGATCCAGTGGGTCTCCTCCAACCTGGTTGTTTTATGATTCTAACGCTGACTTAGCTCTAAGTTGACATCACAGCAACAAGTTATTGGCTTCTTTTTGGGAAGGAGACTAGTTGCATGAGACAGACGGCTGAATAAGAGATGTTGTCTCCCTTAGGGTAGGAGGAGCCTCATCATGTTTCATTCCTACGGTAATTTTTCCAGATTTATGCTGAGCACTGCTTAGACACCCACTAAAAAATCTAAAAACTGAGGAAAGAGAGGGGCTTAAAAGTCAGTCATGATACACACAGAGGTTTTGCTGTAATTTACTTAGAAGTAGAGTTGGGGAAGGACAGGCTTGGTTAATGGGGAAGGAAACAGGACAGGGGTGATATTCCTAGTGGAATCTGGGTAGGGTCATTTGCCAGAATTTGGTATATCCCTTGGCAAAGTCATGCAAAGTCAAAAAAACAGTAGCAACTGGAGCTAGGGGTGCTGGCTTTTCTTTTTTTTCTTTCTTTAACTGATGCCCATAAACATCAAGGGTTGATATTTAGACTACTCCAAGACTGGTCTTTGGAAAAAAAAAAAAAAAAAGACACAACACCACTTTGGTATATGTCTTGAAAATACTTTGGGGCTAAGTAAGTTAATATGGGTTTTTAAGAGACTTGATGTGCATTGTCAAGAGATTCTGAAGAATGTGCTACAAGAACCTGTGCAGGCAACCAGTGTGTCAGGTTGGGTGCTTTTGTTGCACAGCCTTTTGCTCACCTGAGCAGATGAGAGGAAGTTCCTCAATTGCCCAGCCAAACCGGCAGAATTGATTGCTGTTGTTTGCAGAGCAGTGTGCATTCACTTGGTAGGATCAAGAAAAACAACTCTCCTTTCCCAGAAAGCAAAGAGTTGCTCAGGAATTTCCCTTTGATCATTAAAAAAATTGGCTGATGGTAAGCAACACATCCAAGCTGCCAAATTCTAAGCTGAAAGAAAGATTGGGACTGATTTGGAATATAGCAAGCATGTGTTTGTGGGTTTTATCCTTCTTGTTCTGTGATGGAGAAAACAGAATCATCCATGATGGAAAACTTGTGCTTTGAAATCACCTTTGGGGGGACCTGAAGGTGCCTTAAGCATCTTAGATGCCTTAGATGGGGTCTAACTCTGTCTTTGATTTAAAAAAGATTCAGCACTGTGTTTCCCTGCTCTTCTGACAAAAATTTGGCTAGTCTGAGGGTTAGACAGCACATTCTTTGGTCCAGATGTTAGAGCTCTTCCCATTTCAGCTGTGCCAGCAAGGCAAGTTTGTCACCCCAGGCTATCCCTGCACTATATGTGGTGTCACGTAATTAGTGCATTGCCATGACTAGCATGTTTACAGGCAATGTGTTTACTCTGCTGTTCTGCACAGGCAAGAATCTGAAATAAGGAGAGGTATAGAATCATAGAATGGTTTGAGCTGGAAGGGACCTTAAAGATCATCTAATTCCAACCCCTATATGACGGGCAGGGACACCTCCCACTGGATCAGGCTCCCCAAGGCCCCATCCAACCTTGCCTTGAATGCTTCCAGGGACAGGACAGCCACAGCTTCCCTGGGAAACCTGTACTAGTGCCTCATCACCCTCATTAGGAAGAATTTCCTCCATATGTCTAGTATAAATCTACCCCTCTCCAATTTATAGCCTTTCCCCCTCATCCTATCACTATATGCCTTCGTAAAAAGTCCCTCCCCAGGTTTCCTGTAGCCCTTTCAGGTACTGGAAGGTCACTGTAAGGTCTCTTCTGAGCCTTTTCTTCTCCAGAGTGAACAAGCCCAACTCTCTCAGCCTGTCCTCCTATGGGAGGTACTCCAGCCCTTGGATCATCCTTGTATCCCTTCTCTGGATGCATTCCAACAGTTGTATATCCTTCTTTTGTTCAGGATTCCAGAACTGGACATAGTATTCCAGATGAGGTCTCACAAGAGAGGAATAGAGGGGAAGAGTCACCTCCCTCAACCTGTTGGCCTTGCTTCTTTTGATGCAGCCTTCTGGGCTGTGAGTGTACACTGCCGGCTCATGTCAAGTTTCTCATCAACCAGCATCCCGAAGTCCTTCTCTGCAGGACAACTCTCAATCACATCATCCCCCATTGTGTACTGAAATTGGGGATTACCCTGACCCAAATACAGGACCTTGTTGAATCTCATGAGTTTCACACAGACCCACTTCTCCAGCTTCTTCAGGTCCCTCTGGATGACATCCCATCCTTCCAGTGTGGCAACTACACCACTCAGCTTGGTGTCATCTGCAAACTTGCTGTGAGTTCACTCTATCTCTCTGTCAATATCATTGATGAAGATATTAAAGAGCACTGGTCCCAGTATGGACCCCTGAGGGACACCACTTGTCGTGGATGTCTACCTGGACATCGAGCTGTTGACCACTACTCTCTGAATATGACCATCCAACCAGTTTCTTATCCACCATACTGTCCACCCATCAAATCCATATTTCTCCAATTAAGAGAGAAGGATATTGTGGGGGACCATGTCAAAGGTTTTACAGAAGTCCAATGCAGAAGTGAGAGAACAGACTAAATCTTAGGAGGACAAGGAGGGTATTTGTTTTAAAATGCTGCAACTAGGTCAACTACCAATTGTCATTTTGATGGGGATATTGCCTGTGTCATCCAGAAAGTCCTACTGCATAATGATATTCTCTAACCTCAATATCAACAACTACTTTGCTTTCTCCTGTTGCAATACTCCTCCCATGCTTCCAAACTCCTCTGGGCCTCAGGAACACCCTCAGGTAAGCCAGCCTCTTCCTCCCCAGGGGCTTTGGCTTCCCATGCTAGAGGTCAGGTCCACGGCGTCACAGGTCTATCACCCTTCTCCAGGCTAGGGCACAATAGTGAGGAAGGACTGTGTGTGAGAAAGGGCTGTAGGAACCGATTGTGAAGGCTACTACTTTTACTGATCAAGGACAGCAGTTAAGCGCATACCCTTGTCTTTTCTCCTTGCATCTGTACCTAGTCCTATATCTTGCTATCCTGATCCTGACCTTGCCTTTCTGGTCTAGTGTCCTGCCTCATTTCATTGGATTTGCCTCATTGCTGGGGACTTGGCTGGTAGCCTGGCTGTTGATTAGCCCCAGGTACCGCCACTGGAAGGACTTTGTTCTTATTGTTGGGGTGCTGTGGGTTTGCAAGCCTTGTCAGCAAGCACTACCCTTGTCAACAAGGGGCAGCCCTGTCTGTCTTGCTGGCATCCAGGCTCCCACCCCTCACTCTGCTCTGATTGATCCTGGGCAAAATTAATCTCTGAGAAACTTCACTGTCAAGGGAGACTCAGTGCCTGTATGTGCACTGAGCACTCTGGAGACCCAGCAAGTTGTTGGTGTCTTTGCATCACACTTGCTGATGGGTCTGCTTGCTGGTAAAGGATGGTGAATTGCACAGCCAAGGAGGAATAAAAGTAAAGATGTTTCTACCCTCAGTATTAAAGATGACCTCTAAGATTGCAATCAGCCTGGAGGCTCCTGGGAATCATAGATAGGCTAGCTTGGAAAAGACCTTTGAGATCATGAAGTCCAACCATACCTGTCCACTACTAAATGATATCCCTAAACACTTAATCTACATGTGTCTTAAATACCTCCACAGATGGTGAATCAACCACTTCCCTGGGCAGCCTGTTATGGTACCTGATAACCCTTCCACTGAAGAAATTTTTCCTAATGTCCAGTCTGAACCTACCCACCATTCCCTCTCATCCTATCACCTATCACTTGGATGAAGAGACCAACACCCACCTCTCCACAACCTCTTTTCAGGTAGTTGTAAAAAACTACAGCAACAGAAGATTCAGCTCAATTGCAGACTTGATGGGCTGTGCAGAGCTGTTCTTCTGTTCCTCATTTTGACTAACAAATGAGGAAAATTGCAAACACTGTGGTAGATGTTGATTCCCACGGCCTGAAAAACAGCTCACCAGTGACTGAGCCGTGCTTTGCCTTTTGCATACAGGAAGCTGCTAGTTGGCATTCAGTGTGTGAGGCTTGTTCTGGTCCTCCTCCAGAATGCACACAAATGATCTGTGGTACTGCCTGAGGGCTAATTTAGGGTTGCTGAAACTATGAAAGAGAGTAGAAAATTTGCTGCTAGCAATTTTGCTCACCCAGGTGGGCTGGAGACCCAGCAGCCCTTCGGAAGGCAGTAACAGGTTCTTGGCGCAGAATACCTGCAAGATGCAACAAAGACGTGAGAGGTTATATACCAGCAGGTGAAAAGAGAACAAAATGGAAATGGGAGATGAAAACTATGGATTTTTTTTTAAGAAAAGGGTTTTAAAAGCTAAAAAAGATGTTGGTAGAAGCTGAGAGCTTTAGTGTTAGTAGATGCTGTGTAGTGTTATACACCTGTGCACTGGAACAATTAGAAGTGCACCCGGAGATACTGATCATGCTCAGGGCCGGGAAACATGTGCCTCCTCCCAGGGTCAGGCCATCATCCCCCAAAGTTACACTGACACAAAGTTCCCATCTCATTTTGCAAGAGCAAAATAGAAGATCTTTATAAATGGTTTCAGGAATGTTACTTTGAGAACAATTCTAATTTTAATTTCTCCTGTTTCTTTTTTCCCCTAGAAGTTACACTGTTGTCACAATAACCAGTGCAATACCTGCTGTCACTGCATCCTGCTATGAGCAGAAAACAATGCATTATGTGACTCAGTAGCTGTGAGTGGTGGAACTAGCTACCGGGAGGAATTAGAGAAGGGATTGTAATGACCTTACCTGCATTGGGTCGTAAAATATTCCTGCTACTCGCAGAAGTGGAAGCACTCCTGAATACTTTGAAAATATTATATTGGTTAGTATGTGAAACTTAAACCACAAAATTTCCTAGTATTATGGCAACACAAACTATCAGCTATTATTAATTTAAAATGTACCTGTATTCAGTCCTCTTCCTTGTGCAGCCTGGATCTGTCCTAAGTAGACATCAAAAGGGAAAAGTATTATTTATACCATATTTGGTTCAGAACTACTACTACCTGGGTTTTTCATGGAGTCTTACTGTGCAGCTGTCAGAGTTAATGGTTCATAGAGGCAGAGTTTTTATCAATACATGTTCTCAGTTGTTAACTCTGTATATTTTGACCCAATTTAAGAAAGGATTGCCTTCCTAAGTCTGTTATATAGGCTACATAGTCTAGGTAACATTCCCTTCAGTTATGAATATTACTTATCTCTAGTCTGCATTTAGAAGGTTTGCAGTTACTCTTGTGGTCTGCTTTCCCTTATAACTTCCCTTCTCTCCCTCACACTGGTTATCCATGTTTACTTCTACTTCAGAACCATCTCATTGCGCTGGTTCTGTGAGGAAGGTTGAAAAAAAAACCTCAACCAATAGCCTAAACCAACCCCCAAGACCAGATACTACCCTTTTGGCAAAGAGTGAGGTGACACAGCCAAACAAGCAGACAGTAAATAATGAGACAATGACAAAAATAATGTGAGAGAAGTCATGTGTCTGAAATACCTTTGCTACTATCTACACCTTTTTAAGAGGTGCTTGGGTTATTAAATTCCCATTGTTCAAAAATGCTAAAGGCTCAAAGCATTTGCAGATGAAAACCACATCTTTAATCATGATTTTCAATTCATTAATTATTCTTAAGAAACTTGTTAACAAACTTATCCTTTGGCAAGCCTTTATTCATTAGTTTTCCCAGACAGATTAATTCTGAAGCCTACTGAAATCCATGGGAATATTCTATCTGACTCCTATGAACACTGGACAGGAGCCCGTGAGACATTTTTATCAATAAGATATAATCAATGACACCATTTTGAATGGTTGCCTCAGAAAACAGGAACTGCTTCTCCTTGGGAATTTGATATTGCAAAATTTGGTGACAGCAAATAGGTTGTGTTTGACTCAAACTCGAAGCTTCACAGACCACTGATGGGATTTCTAGGAGCTGTCCTGAGAGACCTTGCAAACTCTAGAAGCTAAAGAGATCCTGTTTAAGGAAATAACTGGCTCATCTGCCAAAATGGGCAAAGCTTTTGAACTCTATAACCTTGTAGCTCTGTCTCCAGACGGACTACAGCTGGCTAGGCTGGGTTTTCAGGCTATGGAAGGAAAAGTCTGTCTGTGCAGCTGTGTTGTAAGGGGTTATGCAGGGCTCACTTTCCACACAGGAGATCGGTACATGTCAAAGAGATAGAAGAAACTAAACTCTGAGACTGAGAGCTTCCCTTGCTTGGGGTTTGCCACAACTGAGCTCGAATGTGTATATGAACACTGGTTAGAAGGTCGGTAGAAACAGAGTACAAGAGGGTAAAACAGAGATTAGCTCAGTATCAGAACCACTTGACGTTGCATTTTAAATTCCGTGCCTACCCTACCCTCTGCAATCTGACTTCCTTTCTATGCTCCTTTTGATTTGTCTTGTCCTTAGGACTCTTGCTCTACGTCATATGCCAGCTGAGTGCCCCTGCACTAAGGATGTCGCTATGGTTTACCACTTACAGTATTCACAAGCGCACAGGATTTATTCCCAGTCCTCATCTAGGCTACAAGCAGCTGTGCAAGAAAGGATTGCTTGAACAGCTGGGATGGAAGAGGGCAAGTTGCTTTCTGGCCCTTGTGAGCATGGTTGGCTACTTGCTGTTGGAAAGAGGCAGGAGCCATTATTGTACCAGAGTGCGGCTGAACTTAGAGTTGTGCCTAGAGTAGGAGAGAGTTTGCATCCACTTTCAAATCTTACTGCCATTGCTGCTTCTCCCTCGAGATCATCTGTTACAACATACTGCACTAGTAAAGTGCTGCAGTCATTAGCAGGGCAGATAGGAATAGCCTGTCAAATGTCATACTAGTTGCATCAGTCATTTTTCATTCAGCAGTTTTTCCACATCAAGTCTTAAAGACCACATTGCATCCAGCAATAGAGCAGAGGCTCTGATTCTCTAAGTGGCAAGTTCTGCTTTTCTTTTGCCCCTGTGAACTTTTGACATTACTCGTGGCTGGAAATGGAAATGCTGTTGTTAACAGTAGCCCCAGCTGTGCTCATTCTGACTGTACTCTGCTTCAAGGCTGCTTACATATGAGGTGCCTTTTGCAGGTAAGCTACCAATGCCATATGAGAGGTAGATCGGTGGGTCCCTGTGAGCCAAGACAGACATGAGAACATTTGATTCTGTCTGGTCAAGCCAAACTCTGGTTAAGGACAAGGGTATCAGAAGCTCTGTCCTGAATAACAGAAGTGAGTCCTAAAGGCTTCTCAGACAGAGAAAAGTCATAAACTGTTTTGTGTATAGTGATCACTTCAAAGCCATATTCATACTTTCTGTGAGATCAGGAGAATTCAGGAAGCCAGATAACAAGTACAGACAGACTAGACATGGCCCTACAAATGAAGTATGTGAAATCAGAAGTTCATTTTCACCATTCCTCCAGCTCACAATAACCTGTCCCTAGGTCTGACCACTTTAATATTTTGGTAGTTAATTTAACATTAAAAATTTCAATAAAGAAAATTGTGAAGAAAGAAAGATCCAAATTGCAGTGAAGTCACCATTAAAAGACTTGAGAAAGTCAGTGGGTTTTTATGTATCTATCTGTCTGTCTGTCTATCTGTCTACCTATCTATGTATTTATTTTAATTTTTATTAAAGGTTTGATCTTACTAAAGACAAGTACAACCTTCTCACTGATTTCAGTGTTGCCTGAATTTTGCCTTCAAGATTCACCTCTCACTGACTGCGGAATCTCAAACAGGGTTTCCTAATTGCTATTAAAGACAACAACAGCCTTTTCTGTGCTCAGCCTGTGGGAACAGGAAATAGAAAAGATAGCAACAAGCAGGACCAGGTTTACAGGCACATTAAGTACTGAATGAGGCAGATTCCTATTGAATTTAAATGCCTTTGAATTGTGTTGGTATTTCTGTAAATCCTGCCTTACACGCACCGTCCTATTTGACTCAGTATGATTAACTCCTCCAGCCCCTACACTTACCCTGCCCTCACAGCTAAATTTGACTTCATGATGCTTTCCCTCAAGAGCTGAATTGCCCAGAAGACGCCTGCTATATGCTTGGATCTGAATTACTCAGGAGGAAGGATGGCTGCAGCCGTAGTTGCATACGTGAGGGCAAATCCAAGCTCACGGCACTCAGAAATAGTAACAGAGCATAAAACCTAATGATGGCCCAGCTGCCTTTTCATTCAAAAGCAATCATGTCCCTACACTCAGTGACTTGAAAACAGTTGAAAATGTTCCCCTTTACTTGACTGCACAGCTGAGTAATTACACATTGTATGGGAAAACACCTCTAAATATTGCATTGTAGGCTGGAATGGGAGCAGGCTTCTGGATCAAGATGCAGAGGCCTGAGCAGCTGCCACTCTGCTGTCAATAACACGAGTGGCACATCAGGAATAATAACACATTTACGCCAGGTTCAGAATCATTGCCTGAGGTTTTTGAAAGAGCATTGGTTTAGCATAAGTCTGCATTTCAGAACTCTCAGCCTTAAGTTTAGATAGCCATGCAGTCCTCTGCACCATATGTCTTGCAACTAAATCAAGTCTCTCTTTGAGAATGTAAGACAGAATGAAGCAGTAGGAAAATACAATTCATACAGCACAAGACTTATCTCAAGTGTTGCAAAATGCGGCATTTGTCAAGGGTTAAATGCTCAAATATTTACTAGAAAGGCTTCCCCAGAGCTGTGGGTGGTCAGGATCTCTGACATTCACGTCAAATATCTGTTTTTCAGTTTAAATCCAGGCTTGGATTCAGTCATTGTGTCTGCCGAGGCATGAAAGGTTATTTAATCATTGCTGCCTTAAAATTCACTGTACTCTATACCTTGTGGCACATACTTCTTCATCATACTTACTTGATGCTGCAGCTACCACAGATGAGTATGCTGGGTGGACACTACTAGGACCTGAAAATAAGAGATTTTTGTTTTCAGCTATTGAAGCAACACCCCCAATATTAATGAATATATGGGAAAGGAGAGATTAAAGAAAACTAGGTGTGCAAAAATCATGTAAGGATTCCTTCCCAGTGTTTTAATCTTTAAAATCTAAAAGCTGTTGCAAAAATTTATTACAGGTTTCATTTATTGAAAGTTATCACAAAATTAATACTAAAATAAGTCTTGACCTATTTGTTCAACTCTCAGTCCAGACACATAAAAAAACCCCCTATGTGTTGACTCCTGTACCTGAAAATCACAACAGCATTTGGGGATGGAGAACTTGCTCCCATATGAATCAATTTCTATTCCAGTAGATCATAATATATGCATGTGAAGACAAACACTATCTATAATACTACTGTAGATGAACTCCTGTCTCAGAGAATTTACATGTTTGTTTATCTGTGAGACACACTAATTTTATATGTATCTCTCAGGCACAACTTTATCTCTGGCCCATCTGCTGGAATTAATTTTTTATCCACTCCTAATATTTCTGCACTGAATTACTGAATTCATGATCCACTAAACCATGGTATATTCAGCTACTTCTCTTGTTCCTTAACTTATAGGGAATCTGTAGATGTCAGGGAGAAAGCAAAGCAAGCATCCTTGTGACTGACCTGTATCTCTGACTCTATGCAGTCCAGGCCGAGTCTTGGCAGCAGCTGCAACTGCTGTGGTTCTGGTTGTTGTAGGTGTTGTGGTTGGCTTTGGCATTGTGGTGGAAGGATCCGTTGTTGTGGTTGTTTGGGTTGGGGTTGTGGTGGCCATTTGTGTAGCTGGTGTTGGCACTGGAGATGTCTGATGCTCTTTGTGGACTGCACCCCCTGTAGGGACATCGACACAATCACTGCAGCTGGATATATGCCATTCATAGAAGCATCGTTAATACCACTCACTGCTTAAGGCAAATAAGACATTGGTGTTCTCCTCAGGATGTCTACAGGCACCCTCACCTGTAGAATCATTAGTGCCTTTGTCACTATATTAATGCATAACAAAGGTGCCTGCGTGATACAGTATTAGACTACCCCGCAGAGGGTGCTGGCAACACTCTGTTGTAACCTTAGTGCTTTTCCTACACTTTCCTGCTTTACCAGGATCACCTATAAACCTTACAGATGTCTTAGACCTATGAGACGGTTCAATCAGTCAGTCATAGTGTCAGTTTTGACTTTGCTATCATCTTCCCTCAGTGTACCTAAGCAGTTAGAAAGTCCAAATAAATGGAAATCAGATGACATCTGGAAATAAAAGATATCTGGTTTGTGTCACAGATTGGAATAAAATATATATAGCTCACCACAGCACTGAAATGCTTTTGGCAGAAAGCCGACTTTTAGGTAAAGATGTTTGGGACAGCAGGTCAGAGCTAGAGCAGGGAGGGTTAGGGCTTTGGTTGAGGGGAATGGGAGAGAGCATCACTTGGGAGGTGCTGACTTAATCTAACTGTGACTCATCTCACAGCTGCTACTACTTTTAAAATGTATCATCTGTTGTGAGAACAGAGACAATTCTAGATGCAAAAATTGCATTCTAAATATCCTTTTGCAAAAATCATTAACATGCTTGTAGTTCTTTCAAGTCATTGTCTTGAAAAAGAACCTTCACCATTATCTTCTCCATCTATCTACAAAAAGCTACTCTAAAACATATCCCATGTTCACTTCATTCTTGTTCCTCTCTTCCCCACCTGTGTCCCTCGAGGTGTCCTAGCAGACTGTATATGCTGAAAGGGAATAATGTGCAGTCTATTCATTGCTGCAAAGCATAAGCTTGTATGTTATTGCTGGATGTTCTCCTTTTGGAAAGCATCATCATGAAACTGTCTGGTGGATTAATTACCATCTAATACTAGCCAGTGAAAACCCTCACATCTTAGACAGTTTTAATGGGATAATGCTGAAAGAGAGCTCGGAAGGAAAACAAAACAACTCAGCTGAAAAAATCAGTATGAATGGCTCTCTTCAGGCTAAATGGTGCCCTACTCCACATTACTGCACTAAAAGAAAGAAGACAGAGGGCATGGTGATTCTTTGCCTATAATCTGGTGCTGCAGGAGTAGGGAGCATGGGTATCAGCTGGCTTTAATATCCCAGGCTTCAAGGAAAAAGCAAGCTGGGAGCTAACAGTATTAGCAGCAAACCTAAGGAAGCAGCATAGTAAGAGCAATACATGTTGCCTTGGTGCCTGTTGGCTGGGTTTCTGGTGAAGCTTTCTGGTGGCTCTCTAGGACTAGCTGTCCCCTGTGTTCCTGCGGGCAGAATGCCCATCTCCCTCGCAGCATCTTCAAAGGATTTGTAGGGCACATGCCCTGCATAGAAAATTGCTGAGCACTATAACACAGGCTTCTGAAGTTCATGACGCCTGAACTCACCCGAAACACAGGCAGAAATTAAACTGAGAGTTTTCTGTCTTCTCTGAATTGGCACATACACTTCAATACCCATTGCATGCAGTCACATAATGGGGTTGGTTTGATGTGAAAGAGGCTGCAGAGAGGAGGCTGGATGAAGGAGGTAATGCTGCATGTGTTACCAGTGTCAATCTGCTTCCTATAAACATCTACAGACAGTTTAGACTGGGATGGATACTGTAAAAGAGCACTGAGATCCCCAATCCATACCTTGTTCCGATGCTTTTTCTGATGTGTTAACAGTATCTGCACTTTTCATAGCTTTTAGGTCTCGTTCTGGCTTTTTAGGCTCTGGAGCAAAATAAAGCACATTAGCAAATGCAGCTCTGGAAGAAAATAATTTTAAGTCTCCTCTTTAGAGTTTATCAGTCCCGAAAGGAAAGCGTCCCATCACCTCGCATTAGATAGGTAAATTACTCTAATTGGACCTTTCTCACCAAGTGAGAAAAAGTGATGGCTGAGTGTTTCTAGAGAATAGTCACCCCATATTTTTGATGCAAAACTTAAGCATTTTGTCTGCTCAGAAACTCCTGCCAATGTTGATAGAATTTTTAAGTGAGAAATTAAATATAGAGTTTTACCACTACTAAAATACTACTTGTAAGATTAATGCAATATAATGCTGATTATTCCTCTGAGTAGCAATGTGTCCTGAGAATCAGGGCCACAGTATGTGTAGTGTGTTTGAGGAATACCAGATAGCATGCAATATTTCAGTCACTAATTCACAATCATATGTAGTTCTTTATTGCCTGATGTCATCAGATCATTATGGGGCCAAATCTTGAATGCTACTGGCTTACAAGGAAAGGGGGATTTTTTTTTGTTCTTTTTTTTTTAAATTCTAAGATCCAAAGTTGTCAAGGTATTTAGAACCTGTATTAGCTCATTTACTGCTACCCTGCAAAAGAATCAGGCTCTACTTTTATGCCTGACTGAATATTGGAGGAGTCTGCTCTTAATTTATCTTCTTTAGCTTTTTTTGGTAGCAATTACTCTAGGGTTAATATACTGTTTTTAAAAGCAGTATCTTCAGATTGGTTTTACCAGTTGTGAATAGTTACCTTTTTGGGAAGATTTTTTCTTGCTATGCCCATTATTTGGGAAGCACTGTAGCCACTAGCAGTATTTAAAGAAATGATGGGCACTATGAATCTCCACCACCTCTAGGATGAGAACAAAAATTGTGTCTCTGATCAGGTGTGAAGCAGGATTTTTTGCTAATCTGGCAGCAAGTGAGTGTAATCCTCAAAGTGCTGCCTTTGCCTTCTACAGATAATGGTTTTTAAGTACTGAAGCTGCAGTGAGGTCTCTGTAATTGAAATCAGAAGAAAAAGGTAACTTTTTTACAATTAAGAAAGAAGTAAGAAATCCTCTATCACAATATGGCCTCAACACTATATTACAGAGATGTTTGTCTTAAGGACAAGGAGTTTTTTGCACAGTACAGATGAAATGGTTGGAATGAGGTGACAGGGCTAAACAGGAGTGCTGAGGCCAAGCAGAACTTGGGGAAGATGGATATGACCATCAGATCTCTTTGCTATCTATGGGACAGGACTGGGCAAAGTAATGCAGAGATGTCCTCAAGCTATGAGACTGATGCAACAGTTTCTTGCTGCTTTGATCATCCTGGGTTTTCTCTGCTTGAGTACAGAGTCTTTGTTGCTAGGATCCTAACATATTTATTCACACTGTTTGATTCAAGAACAAAGTGCAGGAAGCCATTTGCATCTTTGGTTTGCTGCAGTAACAGGCTCCGTATATTTTGGATATCATGACTTAATGAGGATCCTATGTCTATACTGATCATCACATAATGTGGATTTTAACACTGGTGTAAGAAAATGTTGCTTTGATTATTCCTGGACTGGTGTGAGATGTTTGAGCTAATACTTCAAGAGTGGGTACATTTGGGAATGTTGAGATGTGGTTTTATTAAATGTTTCTTAGTTAAAAAATAATTTCTAAGGTATTTCTAAAGAGCTCTGTACATTGCTTCCATGGACCAAACAATAATAATGTACAGGAGGAGAACAGGACCCCAAGTAACTGTGTGGCCTTGGATGGATGCAGTCATTGACTGGCAAGTGAATTCATGGAAAAGATGAAGCACATTTTGTTATACCGCAGATCACAGTGGATAAAATCAGGAAGGCCCAGGCTCAACAAACAGCAAAAGAGCCATGTTAGGGAAGTGTGTAGTAGAAGTCATTAATCTTGGTTTTGTTCAAACTCCAACGGAAGAGTCTGAACATTACACAGTTTTAAAAGGGACACAAACAAGCTTCATTTCAGTGATGGAGGCACTTCACGTACACTTGAATATCAACTACCTCCTGGTGTGAGACTTGATCAAAGGACTCTGAAAATAACCAAATAATTTAAACAGAGTTGAGTCTGACAGAATAGGATTCTGACTAAAATGGTTATAAAAAGTAGTTCCTTGTCATGTGATCCTTAGCTAAAGTTGCAGTGCATTGCCATCTGTGTCACTATCATTATTATTATACTCTCATCACTGAATATCCCAAAAGATAACATGAATAACATTAGGAGAAAGTCGACAGGTAAAGCCTCAAATGTTTTCATGTAATCAATAAAACATCATACTCACTAACAGATTTAAAGCAAGGGGGAAAATACCTGGTAACATAAGTCTGTGAAACATGTTATGACCAAAAAAAAAAAAAAAAAAATTGTCTAGGATAATTTACATATGCTTAACATAAAAAAAATACCATGAGGGATTTAGATGAGATGCTAAGGTATGCACTAACTTTTGACTCTGAATAATTATATCTTTGCACTACACAACTGAGAAGCTGCAACGAATATTTGTGAATGGGTGTAGGGAAAGTTAATTGTAATTACTTGCCTGATTTGACAGCTGTGCTTTTTGAAGAAGAATATTCAAGAGTTGATGGATACGTTACACCTTTTCTTGGCTTGCCCTCTACAAAAAATCATTAGACAGCATCACAAACTATTTTATATTTTCACAGAATCATAGCATCATAGAATGATTTGGTTAGATGGGACCTTAAACATCGTCTAGTTCTATATCCTCTGCTAGTGGGACTTCTCCCACTAGATCAGGCTGCTCAAGGCCCCATCCAGCCTGGTCTTGAACATCTCCAGGGATGGGGCATTCACAACTTGTCTGGGAAACCTGTTCTAGTGCCTCACCTCCTCATTGTGAAGATTTTCTTCCTAATATCTAATCTAAATCTCCCTTCTTTCATCTTAAAACCATTACCCCTCATCCTTTCCCTGCACTCCCTTATAAAGAGCCCCCCCCAGCTTTCTTGTAAGCCTCTTTTAAGTACTGTAAGGCTGCCATAGGGTTTCCCTGAAGCCTTTTCTTCTCTAGGCTGAACAACCCTAGCCCTCTCAGCCTATCCTACTGTGGGAGGTTCTCAAGACTTCTGATCATTTTTGTGGCCCTCCTCTGGACTCACTCTAACACATCCATGTCCTTCCTGTGCTGAGGACTCCAAAACTGAATGCAGTACTTCAGATGAGATCTTATGAGAGTAGAGTAGAAGGAGAGAGCAACTTCCCTCAACCTGTTGGTTGTGCTTCTTTGGTTGCAGCCCACAGTATGGTTGGCTTTCTGGACTGCAAACACACGTTGCTGGCTCATGTTGAGCTGCTTATCCACCATCTCTACTAAGTCTTTCTCTTCAGGGCTACTCTCAATCCACTTTCCACCCAGCCTGTATTTGTGCTTTGGATTGCCCGGACCCAGGTGCAGGACTATGCACAAAACTCCCATCTAACATACACATTCAGAATCAGGCCCTTCTTTACTGCTCAACTAATTTTCTTCAAAATTTCTTTCATCTGATGGCAGAATCTCAAAACCATGCCAATGCCTAAATGCATCATCATGAAAAAAAAATTAGAAAGCATGAAAACACAACTATGAGAAGGATTTGAGGAGATAAGTTAGTTCATTCTTCTGCTTTCAAACAGTGTTGAGTGTAGGAGGACCATTCCTGAAGGACATCTGTATAACCTGTACTTAAACCCACAGCTTCCCTAGGCAGCCTCTTCTAGTGCCTGACTATGCAGTTGAGTTAGAAAGCATGTTTGATGTGGGATTGATTCCGTCATGCACATAGTACTCTTCTCTGACCTCTCTTTTGTAACATACCATTTCTGGCAACAGTCTTTTGCAGTAATAACAGTGAGAGAAGGCTGTGTTTTTGTGTGGGAACATACAGTACCTATATTTAGGTCTAAAATGAGGATCCTGTCTTAAAACAATTAGGTACATTTTCCAGTGAAGCTGTAAACCACAAATCTTTTTAGTGTCCCAGCAGATGCCATCTCTATTGGTACATGTGGCCATAAAATTCCATCTTCTGGTGCAGTTTTTATATTCACAAGGCATGTTTATGTCACTAAAAGAAAAGTGTTACAGAGGATCCCAGTATGGGGAAAACTACTCTGGCTTGTATGAACTGGCCTTCTATAAGAGAGTTTGGTTTTTTTTTTGCCTGTGATGGTGCACAAAGTATGCTATATGTGAGGGAAACTGGTCTTCTATCTGCAGGGGTGGTCATGGAACTGGAGAGGCATTACCTTTCTCCCTTTTCATATCTCTAGCTCCTTTGTTTTACTCCTCTCTGAAGTTACAGTTGTCATTATAAAACCCTATGCGAAGAATTCTAGTTAGTTTGAGTTACTAACTAGGCAATGATGTCAAGAACTATTCAGGTTTTTTATTTAAAGTGGTATGAACTGAGACCAGATCCACTGAGGTCATGCAGATCTGCCAAAGACCAGATGTGGCAAGTTAGCACTCAAGGACAAGCTGGAAAAGAGGTATCTTGCAGAAGCTGGCCTAAGTGAGGGGCAACAGGTCTTCACTTCTGGTTCTCCCCAAGGTAAAACTGGGATCAGGAGCCAAGCAGGACTAGGGAACTTTCTGCAAATTTGATAGAAAGACAGAAAAGTTATAGGATTGCAGATGCTTTCTAAATGGCTTTCTTTATCCCCAACAAAGACAGAGTTGCCAGGCATAAATGGCTCGTATATGGGTGCAACAATGGTGTAATAATCTCATATTATTTTAAAGTCTTTCTGTGATAATCTAATTTTTAATGCAAACCTGAAACCCACTGCTATGCAAGTAAACAATCTGGTTTGGGGAGACTGGTTGCTCCCAGACTCTGGGGTTTTTGATCAACAACAACTTATGTTCCACATGTGATCGAGAGGTAGATCTGAGGCCTGACCTGTATGTCCTCCTGCTCTCTGGAGCAATGGTAATATGTCTTTTCTACTGCCTGGAAAAAGTTGTATTTGTGCAGCAGTTTGCTTAAGATACTTTAAATATGGGTTTACATGTAGGCTGAAAGCCTCAACTTCTGGTTGTTGAAGTGCAAGCTATGGGGTGGTGGCTGTTCGCCCTCTCATGCTTATTTGTGACTAGCAGACTCAGAGGTTTAGAACTCTATTTTCTTAACCCACTAGCTGCAAAACTCCCACTAAACTGAATGGAGTCATTCAACTGAGTGCCAAGGCATTTCAGTGCTTGAAAGGGAATACCAGTGTATTTGCATACCTCCTACTGTGTTGGTTGCTTCAATCCCAGAGAACAGAACTCATCCCCCTTGGCCCTAAATCACTCCACTTCGTTGCCTGGATCCCCAGAGGATTCCTCTTCTGTGTTGTTTTGTGTGGATGCTCATTCACAATTTAAACATCACAAACTCCTGGTGGCAATATCCTAACTAGGAATAAACTGTTGGCACGTGTCCAGGTTGCTGTAGCACATACAAACCTAGTCTGCTGAAAGGTAATTCAGCTGCAGAATGGGGGATTCTGTTCAAGCCCTAAAACTGTCCTTAAATTGATGCCTTAGGTGACTTGACTTTGTATTTATATTGGGGAATGATTTATGCAGCTCTGTCTTTTTATGACCCATAATTGTAAAAAAACCCCAACTTATCTCTTTTTGAGAGTGACATCTATCTGCATTCAGCCTCAGGCTGTAAAGATAAATAACACAACCTTCCTGGATTTTTAGTCTTCTAAATGTCTCTCTAAAATTCCCATATTTTCAGTCGTTATAGTGAAAGTTTTCTTCCTATTTGTATATAAAATAATATATAATTTGTATAAAATGATAGGATATATTATGCTAGATTTATGCTTGAGCTAGTTTATAAACTGACATCAGTGACAGCGCTCAGCATGCATAAAATCAAGTGCACAAGGGACAAATTTCTTCAAAGAATCATAGACTACTTTGGGTTGGAAGGGACCTTAAATATCATCTAGTTCCATGAGCAGGGACACCTAAAACTAGATCAGGGTGCTGAAGGCCTCATCCGGCCTGACCCTGAACACCTCTAGGGATGGGGTATCCACAATTAGATTTCTCACCATGCCCTCTTACATGTGCTTGTAAATTTCTCTTGTACCTTCTTTTATAGCATCTCATTACTTAAGAATAAAGATTTGTTACTATGAATCAAAAATTCCTACAGTTTTATGGGATAACAACTGAGCAGCTCCTGAGGTAAAAATCTTATTACCCATTTATGTACCAGCATTACAATGTGCTGTTTGTTGGGGAAAATATCAGCGACAGTACAAGTAGCAATTCAGCTATTCCAGGAAATTTGTACTCATCCAAAATAAATCCTTCTCATAATGTGGTGTATCCATGGCAAAATGCTGTAAAAAGTGCATCCAAATATATTAAAGCAAACTCCAGATGACAGTTTGTTTTGGTCAATTTCCGAGACCTCCTTTACTGTCCACAAATTTTCACATGAAAAGAACATTTCTTTATTTTTAGTGGCTGTTCAGTTGCTTGAGCTGTTGATTTTTCCAGAAATGATGTAGTTAACTAACATCAATTGGTCATACCTATCCTAAACTTCTAAAAGTGCAGACCAGCAAGTATTAATCCTCTGTAAGGATGTAGCAAGAAGCTAGACTTAGAAATTATGTGTGTAAAGCAATGTAAATTAGACCCTCCTTTCAAACAGATAGAATAAGCACAAGTAGGTTTAAGATAATCTGAAGCTTTTACAAACGGGATCTGATTTACCAAATAAAAAACTTGTGAATTTTGCCAGTAAACACAAGTGAGCTGCTATATATATAATGGGGATTAAAAAAGGAATAAGCATTAAATTACAATGGATTTCTCTACACTAAATAGATATCAGAACTAGTTGGCTAACAGAATTGCTTAATGTAGGGTTTGCATAAATACATTATGGTTCTATGTGGCTTGAGATTGGCTGCCAGAAGTCCAAAGTGCCTTCAGAAGATGTGAACTCAGGTGCAGGCTGAGGCTGTTCTAGATGGCCAAAAGGCCCTTTAACTCCTACTTACCAGGGTGGACAGTGCAACAGGAAGATCCCCCTGTTAGTACTGAGGCTCAGATGTTGTGTATCAGTAAGAGGAGTTAAGATGCACTCAGAGAGTCAATCCAGACAGCCTGTAACGTCCCACAGTGGGCTGAGACCCACACTAGGATGAGGTGAGCACACAGCTAGCAGGGTGTATGTCTCTTTGCGGGCTATATAGGAAACCCAGAATAAAAATTGACTCAAGTGTATTTTTATTCATCCTAAAGCTAGGTGGGATGGACCTTACATGACCAAACAGGTCTTTCAAATGAGAAGGCTGCTTCCCTAAGCTTATGCCTTTTGCTGCATGGTTGGTCAGTCAGTGAGTTGCAGCTGGGGGATACAGATGGCTCTGACACTCCCACGTAGTACCTGACACGAGGAAGGACTCCCTCCAGCGTGGAAGTGACAGTGACCGGACCCCGTTGGAGAAGCTTCCACGGTAAGCAGAGTGACCGGCAACTTTTTGGACAAGGATCTTCCCACCTGTGTTGTTGATTACACCACTGCAAGATGAAAACAGGGTATCTGAAGGTGGAAGTTCCCCCCAAAACACAGAAATTGTTCAATAATGCAAGAGGTGTGAAGCATTCACTTTTACCTTTAAACCAGGGCCTATATTGGAGCTGCTGCTATGTCTACTGCTAATAAATATTTGTGCTCCTTCCACACAGAGAAGAGACGTTTGTTACAAAGTGCTGTCAGGATCTATTTGCTCTCCCAACTGATCTACTGGTTCTGTGTTTAAGGTTGACCTAGTTGTACACAAGAACAAGCTACTGCCTTCGTTAAAATTCCTGCAAGCTTGATTGAATGACTGAAGATACAAGGAGAGGTACTCAAAGGAGTTTTTGGGCCAACCATGTGACAGAAATACAACTACGAGGCAAACCTCCCACTTGTTTGACATCTTCTTTTGTAAAACTAATGGGGTTTCTTTGAATTCCAATATGTGTTATCTGCAAAGAAATCAAGCCTGGTTTGGACCACAGCATGGAGTAAACTGAACACAATATTTCTGGAAGCTGTAGAAAACCTGGCTAGGTCTACTTCCTGTGCACATTAAATGGTATTTGATGTACGATGTAACATCTATCTCAAGACAAGCAGAAAACTTTCAGTGTATGCAGCCTGCTGTGGCATCATTATGAATGTAGGTAAATCGGGAAGAGACTGCAACTGCAGAAGGAAGGTAGGCCTACCAGTAATTCCCTGTGCAGGAGAACAAGAATCGGGCAGCAAACAATGGTGAAAAATATGTTAGCACTGTAGCTGTCTCTGATGATTAAAAGAAGCTGCTGGTAAATTAACTGTAAGGAAAGGAAACTTACTGTCTAAAGAAATGCAATGTACAAGCTAACAGCCAAGCCCAGCTGGCAAGCAAGGAAAACTGAAACCCATACTGCAACAGTACAGGCAGCCAGCATTTGAACTATGGGGGAAACTGCAGTCACTATCAGTATTTTATACTTTCCCTCTGGGACAAGCTCTGCATGCAGAAGCACACAGTATCGACTATGCACTAGTATCTGAAGGAAGAATTTATTGTTTGAAATCCTGTCACCTTGAAGTCATCTCCCCAGCAAGGGGTTGAGAAGACAGAGTTGCAGCCAGGAGGTGGCAGCCCCATACACACAGGCAAGACAGCCTGTGCATTGCACACTGCAGAGTTAAAGTGCGAAGCCCCACAACCTCAACTACCCAACTTCACTCAAGATCACAGCTATTTCACAGGACTGGAAGCACTGCAATAGTTCAAATAACTCTGAATGGTGTCAAGTTGTCAATTGGACTTTACAAGTTCTTACTGAATTTCCAGCTTTCTCTGCATCCTGCATAAAGTTACCTTTTATTTTGCTTATGAAGTTATTCGCCATTAAAATTTTATGCACATTTTTTGAATGGTGAATAAAACTCAGAAAAAATTGCACTATAAAATTGGTGTTTTATATTTTCTTGTCCAGTGTCATTTTCTGTAGCAGAAAAATCACATTACTCAGTCTCTGAAGTCAAGGACAGTTAAATTCAGATCTGGAGAACAAAAAACAATCCCAGAAGTAAGAGAGTTATATGTATTCATCACTGGCGATATGCCTATTTTTCTCTGAAGCTTTATTAGTGGCAGCAGCTCCATCCCTATCTTCCACTCAGGTAATAGTAGTACAATAGTAATTTGCTATGCGTGGACGAGGGATCTGCAAAACTCAAGAGAGTTCTCCTAAAGTTGAGAAATGTCTTCAAACACGACTATTTTCAACAGGAATACAGGATTGAAAGCACTTCATAAGATTGAATCTATAGCATCACACATGGTCTTTTTCTGCTGTTCTACTAGAACAGCAATCTGCAATCATCTACAAGGCAATGGGAGTTCTAAAGGATCTGAAAAGCCATGAATTCCTTACACTGAAATGACAATTTTGTCTGAGTGCCCTGCTCATTTAAACTCACTCACCTGTGAATTGCAGCACTGCACACACTGGAAAAAGAAGCGTAAATGTCTGTGCCATAAACCCGGTGTTTTACATCTTGACATCCAGGAGGGCATTTTGCAATGAATTCTGGATTGATTATTTTCCCCGCCTTGACATCACAATCGATCTGGGGTATATCTGTGAGTGCAAAATCTTGCTAAAGTCAAACTGAAAGTTTTTATAGCTGAGCGATATCGTCATGAAACAATAAGTAACTGAGTGACATGGATGCCTTTGGTTTTGGGACACAAGACATGTCTATGTGTTCTGCATCTACAATATAATATATAAAACCCCCTATCCTGAGGGATGTGGCTGAGCCTGGAGATATATCTGACCTTCAAGGTTTGCTTCTTTGAAGGAAATACCCATTAAGTATCTATGCTGCAGAGTGAAAGAAATATAATCACACAGGCTGTGGTTAACATATGGGAAGGGGGAGAAGAAGAGAGACTGTGCACACACCAGGAGGGAGTCTTCCCAAGCCTCCCACTGAGTTCATGTAGTTCTATGCCATCTGTAACATCAGGCTGCAGCCACATCCCATTATCTTATCCTTAATTTTTAAAAGTCTTTGCTGTGTACAATTTACTTCGAACAAGAGGTTTAAATGTGAGTTCACAACCTCGCAGCAGGCTTGTTTGTCAACTAAATGAGCAAAATAATCTTTGAACAGAAATGGTCTTACAGCAGTATAGCTGAACATTATATATCCTAGTGCACAGGACACGCACTGCTTGTCTCATGCTAATCAGCTACACATGCTTTGTGTTACAGCAGGTCCTTTTCACATTTTTACATGTCTCTCTCTGAAAATCTTAAGTGTTTACTTCAATACTTGTGGGGTACCCAATGACCTATGAAGGCAAATTTTAGTAGTGAAGTACACAACTTCACTTTTACACACATTCAGTAGCACCACTTTACTTAGTGATTTGATTTCAATCAAAAAATCTGTTAACATATCATAGAATCATAGAATAACCAGGTTGGAAGAGACCCATCGGATCATCAAGTCCAACCATTCCTATAAAACATTAAACCATGCCTCTCAGGACCTCACCTACCTGTGCCTTAAACACCTCCAGGGAAGGTGAATCAACCACCTCCCTGGGCAGCCTGTTCCAATGCCCAATGACCCTTTCTGTGAAAAACTTCCTCCTGATGTCCAGCCTAAATGCCCACTCCCTGGAGGAGCTTGAGGCCATTCCCTCTTGTCCTGTCCCCTGTCACTTGGGAGAAGAGCCCAGCTCCCTCCTTTCCACAACCTGCTTTCAGGTAGTTGTAGAGAGCAATGAAGTCTCCTCTCAGCCTCCTCTTCTCTAGGCTAAACAACCCCAGCTCCCTCAGCCACTCCTCATAGGGCCTGTTCTCCAGCCCCTTCACCAACTTTGTTGCTCTTCTCTGGACTCGCTCCAGAGCCTAAACATCCTTCTTGTGGTGAGGGGCCCAGAACTTCACACAGTATTCAAGGAGTGGCCTCACCAGTGTGGAGTACAGAGTACCTCCCTGGACCTGCCAGGTCACACCATTTCTGATCCAAGCCAGGATGCCATTGGCCTTCTTAGCCACCTGGGCACACTGTTGGCTCGTATTCATTCATATGCTCCCAGTGACTCTTGAACCAACTGTGAAGAGCTACTAGAATATAAACATGCTTTGCACTTTTTTAAGCATGAGAGATGCTTGCTGTAAAGCACCCAAAAATACCACTAGGACCACTTACATAGCTTAGCCTTTTTCATCTTCTTTGTGGCTTCCTTAGCTGCATATGTGCACATAAGAAACACACCTAAAATAAACAAACAAAAAAACTCCATAGTATCAGGAAAAGGAGGAACATCTCAGTACAAGTTCCAGAGAGTTTCAAAATTTGAAGCAACAGACTGAAAAAATAGAATGGAAATACTCTGAGTGACAGTTAGGTTTCTACTCATGGGTTAATTTTGCAGTCAAGATGTCATATACTGTGGTAGTTTTTTTTTTTAATGGGATTAAAGACAGGTTCAGGTCACACATTCACCAGTGGAACATGCTGTCAAAAGATGTCATTGAGTTCCTCTGGTCATGAAAACCACGAAAGGCTCCATTATTTCCACAAGCAGTGGACAATCTTTGTAACTGGTGCAACAGGTGTGTAACAGGTATGTCAGTGCACCAACATACTCTGTGCAGAAAGCAATTGGAAAATTAGAGGGAGAAAAATCCTTCTAATATCCCTCAATGAGATTATCCTGTAATCGTATGCTGCGGCATTTCACTTGCTGGTGGTAGTGGGCATGGGATACTTGGTGTCATTAGGGACCTCATGAAGTTCTAGTGTGGCATGTCTCAGTATTCTCTCCTAGAAAGGGCACTGATTTTCTTCAATAAGGAGAATTATGATTTGAAAAGTGAAATGGTACAAGAGAGATACAATGTTATGTTAAAACATACATCGCAATATATGAATGTAGCTTACCTTGTTAGTTTTACTTGCTAAATGCATTACGTATGATACCTCTTCATTCTTTGTTTTAGTTCATAAGCACTATATTATGGTAATTAACAACTTCATTACAAATATCTTGACCTTCCTATTCACCCTTCCCTTCTCAGAACCTTTAGAGGAAATTGAAATTCTCTGTGATGTGTTTGCTGATCCTCTCATTATTATTAAGTTAATCTTACCAGAATATGCAACAGCAATATTATTTCTTTCTTTTATGCTTGTCCCCCCTAGATTGGTCGCAGAATGTTTGCTGACCTAATAACCACAAGAAATTGCTCAAATTAAAAAAAACATTGTCACAGTGTCTGAAATGAGAGTGTATGGTTGCAGTACTGGGGCTTTCTCTCACTTGATTGTTTAAGCAAGGCAAAATTGTAGTTAGAAAAAGGAAAATAAAGGGGAGAACCAGAGGAAGAAAAACATGCAAAGTTCCAACTGCATGAAATCTTCAGGCATAATTTAATGTGGAGAAAGTGATTTGATCTCTTAGTAAAGGCAGAACACCTACAGAGCTAGCTATGAATTTGACTAAAAAATGGATAACCTGACAGACATAATAGTCCCAGCTAGAGGGTATATTGCCTGGGAACACCACAATCAAAGTCATACAGCAACATTAGTCTTCATGGTGGGTGAATCTCCATCAAAGGAACACATGTAATTAAAATATAGTAAGAAACCATTCTTAATCAACCAGACTGTTCATGTAAGATGAAATGCAGATTCTGTATTCTCTACATGTTCCCAAAAAGCCAGATCTTGTCTGACTGCCAAGGAAAAGAAAATAAGACATATTTATAACCTTTTTCCTTTGGCACCTTCTTGTTCATAGAAAGAGCAAGAACAGAGATAAGAATTGGGAAGAGACACTCCCAAGTAAGAAACAGCTAATTTTAAAAAGGAATCTTTACATTATAGACATTTTCAGACCCAATTGTGCCATCTGATAGGGATTGCATGCAGGTGGTCACATACTTAGAGATCTCTGCAAATAATACTGTTTCTATGCTAAAGTCAAGAAGTTTGGATAGCCCATTTCTGTAAAGCTGTGCCAAGGCTTACTCCATCCACCACAAATTGTATCATCAGCCATGGAGTCCAAACAGAAGAAAGGAAGCCAGTAGCCACTGGTGGTCCAGCCCAGAAGAGGACAAACCCACAAACTACTAATTGCAGTGCATCAACTATACTTACCAAAGAAGGTGGTAATGACTGTAGCCTTCATGGTGAGTAAAGCAAAATCTAGGTGTGTCACTAAGAAACAATGAAAAGAAAAAGAATACATCAGGCTACATTCAGAGGCATCATGTGTGATACTGGAATGCTGGAGAAAGGACTTCTTTAACCTTTTACTGTCCTCACCTGCTACATCCTCTTCTCATGCTTTGTAGAGCAGCTGATGTCCCCAGAGGAGACGATGTTTGGGCTGGGGCCCTCGCATGAACGAATTTTTTGCTTCTCTCCAAGATTTCCCTTTTGCCTCAAGAAATCAAGATTTCATTCTACATACTTATTTCAGAAGCCAGTGGCAGCAGAGGCATGATGGGTACAGGTATGCTTTGACAGCTATTCTAGCTCATTCACTGCTCTTCAGAGGCATATTCACAGGTTCTTATTGTCTGTAAGTCAAACTGCACCATGTAGTCTCATAAAGACTCGAGGAATACAAGTCTGTTCAATCCTGAAGGGCATTGTATAAAATATCTTGGAATTATGCCATTGTCTGTGAGACAAATTACTGGTTTCTTTCTTTTTCTGAGGGTGTGTCTGTGTGTGTGCATGTGAAGCTGAGGTTAAGAGGACACTGTCAGAACTACCAGACAATGTTATGTGATCTCTGATTCCTGCCACCACAGAAGCTGTTTGCTCGGTTGCAAGAAAACTGGCTTTTCAGAGATAACCCTTCCCAACTTCTCCTGAGCATTACTTCACATGCTGGTTCTGCAGTTATTTAGCGATTGTTGTGGGAATCCTGTGTTGTGTGCTCATGATTCATCTCAGTCATTGAAATGCTATAAAATGCTTGGCAAATATCAGAGTTATAAGTCTGAGAGGGAGAAAACAATTGAACATTGTACAGGAAAATCTCAAGAATCAAAATAAACTTGGCCTCCAAAGAAACTGATTACATGCATACACATGGAAAGTTTTGTACTAAAGGAAAAACCAACTTGCTTTTGAGGAAGTCAATACATGGAATTTTAAAGTTACAAATGATCAGGAAAAGCAAGATATTTCTCTACTGTAAAACATGGCAGTGGCAGGTTTAATGAAGAGATTTGTGTGCCCAAGATCAAGGCTTCATCTGCTACAGAAGGATATTTAGACTGATGAGATTATACAGGACAGGGAAAAAAATCAGTAGTCTGTCTTTATATACAGTGTTTCCACATTTTTTTTTTTATTTTAATACTCTTTTTTTCAAGCAGAATGAGTCAGGATGATGAAAATTACATGCTAGACTAAACTGAATCCGGTCAGTTCTACGCCTATATAATTTACAAACCTTTTTATATGGACCATCTGCACCTCTGATTTCTTGCTTCTGTACTGCAGTCAGAGACCCTTAAACCCCAGGATACACTAACAATACCACTTCCTAATATACCTTGTCTTTCCTTAATGACCAAACTAAGGCAACCCTATTAGTAACTGTGAGGCTACTAAAACTGAAAGCAGCAGAGGTTGCACAGATTACACCAAGCTGAATCTTGATGGTGTGGAAAGTGGGTGTGTCTTTCCACAAAATGATGGACAGTGTAGTAGGAGCGACCTCAGGCAGTAAAAGCCATAGCAACGAGAGAATTTATGTGGTAATGTTTTGTTGTTGCTGTTAGTTTCCATGAAAAGACCTTGCCCACCTCTTGAAAGAAAAAAAAAAACATTTGAAGCATTTACTGTAGTGTATTTCCACTGTGTATCTGCTAAATGAAATAGTAACAAGCTGTAGAAGAGAGTTCAGAGTAATTAGCTTTGATGCTTTCCTCTACATTTATATGTCTCAGCCCATCACCACATCATGTTACCTTTCAAAGGTACCAAAGTTGTTACCCCTTGCAATGAGTTCTTGCTTCAGGTCAATCCCAGAAAAAGAAGAGGCAGAATAAGAGCTGCAGGTAATTTCCAGAACCACCATATACCATTGAAGACTACATTGGCACTGACTTAGGCTTTAGAAAATGTGTCTTAATGTGAACATTCCCCAGCTCTGCAGTGAATAAATTCAGCAGTGGCATCTTTATTTAAAATCAAAGAGAGCTGTAAGAAATTTTCTCCTGGCAGTATCTGACTTGATGATAAGGTATTTTTACCTCCAGTTTAACTAGAGTAGAAAAGGTCTGAGATGGTAAAGGATCCATTAAAAAGCTAGCCACACAGGTGAGTTGCTGTGTGCTTTGCAGAGAGAGTCCAATACTGCCTAACATTTCCTGTCTCACACAATGGATAAAACACCTGTACCATCAGTGCTTCACAAAACTTCTTACTGATTTACAAAGACCCTGAAGTCCCCAAGACCCGCTGCTCCCAAACCAAGGCTACCTGACCCAGAAGCCACCCTAGTCCTCTCGGGTGGCACTACCACAAATTTAGCTGCCGTCACAATCTCTATCGATTTTGTTAGTGCTACTTTTTGAAGAAACAGAAAGTGATTGTATTTTGGGGATTTTTTTTTGTTTCTTTTTGATTGGGTTTTTGGTTATTTTTTTGGTTTGGGGGTTTTCTTTTTTGTGAAATATTATGAAGTTCCAGCAGAAAGAGGTCAATAAATCTTAAAAGACTTAATATATATGACAGAATCACCAGGTTGAAAGAGACCCATCGGATCATTGAGTCCAACCACTCCTATCAAACATTAAACCATGCCCCTCAGGACCTCATCCACCCGTGCCTCAAACACCTCCAGGGAAGGTACAGAAAGGTGGGGAAGGAACAAAGCGGGGACTGTTCCGTGGCCTCCTTTTCTCTCATGGAACAGGTTCTCCCTTACACCCTGGAATTCTGAAGTTCAGTTAAGACTGCGTGGGAGTTTCAGAGGAGTAATTAAAAATAGAAATACTGAAATGTACAGAAACACTCCTTCTCCTCAAAGGGGCAGCAAACGCATTTGCCATTGTTCCCCCTGCTCTATCAAGATCTTAGATAACTCAAACTCAATCAAAACCAACCTCAATTTTGTACTGTCAGGATTACTTTTTTTTTTAAGGCAGAATATTCAGAATTGTTGTCTGCAGCCTAAATTAAAGGAGATTTTAAACGGGTGACAGGAAGAAATTATGGTGTAAACGCTTTAAAAAGCACGCAAAAAAAGTTATGTAGCTATAAATTATTTCCTTTCCAATCTTCATGGAGTATTTACCTAAACATTTGCAAAGCCTAGAAATAAGTTTGTTAAATTGTCCATATCTTTCTTGTGCCTCCTAGATAGTGGCATGGATTCAGCTTCAGTAGGCTCTGAGTGCTATTCTATTTCTTTTAATCAGTCATTCACGCTTTTGCAGTTCTTTGGTTTGGGATTTATTTTTCACCTACTGAAGTCTGAATTGTGAAATAAGAACTTTCCTGTCCTGGTTTAACTTTATGCATTAACATACTAAACTGTAACATAAATTTGTGACACACACAACAGAGCAGAATGTTGCGAATGACAGTCAATAGGAGGCTGAGGGCAGACAGTGAAAGGTTAAATCATTTTTTCTCTTCCATTTTGCTTCAGATGCGTATGCAGTCTTGTAACATTCTCCTGTTGCTCGTATGATGCCTTTCTGCCCTATTTCTTTCCCAATATATAAGTGTTTGGGGGCAAGAATGTGGAAGGTTTGATAGGAATGGTTGGACTAGAAGATCCGATGGGTCCCTTCCAACCTGGTTGTTCTATGATTCTATGATTCTAAGGTGAATCAATCACCTCCCTGGGCAGCCTGTTCCAGTGCCCAATGACCCTTTCTGGGAAAAACTTCCTCCTGATGTCCAGCCTAAATCTCCCCTGGTGGAGCTTGAGGCCATTCCCTCTCATCCTGTCCCCTGTCACTTGGGAGAAGAGCCCAGCTCCCTCCTCTCCACAACCTCCTTTCAGGTAGTTGTAGAGAGCAATGAGGTCTCCTCTCAACCTCCTCTTCTCTAGGCTAAACAACCCCAGCTCCCTCAGCCGTTCCTCATAAGGCCTATTCTCCAGCCCCTTCACCAACTTTGTTGCTCTTCTCTGGACTCGCTCCAGAGCCTAAACATCCTTCTTGTGGTGAGGGGCCCAGAACTGAACACAGTATTCAAGGAGCGGCCTCACCAGTGCTGAGTACAGAGGGAGAATAACCTCCCTGGACCTGCTGGTCACACCATTTCTGATCCAAGCCAGGATGCCATTGGCCTTCTTGGCCACCTGGGCACACTACTGGCTCATGTTCAGTCGGCTGTCAACCAACACCCCCAGGTCCTTCTCCTCCAGGCAGCTTTCTAGACAGGCTTCTCCTAGTCTGTAGCTCTGCATAGGGTTGTTGTGCCCCAATATAAAGCTCATTGGGGCAAATGAGTTCAGCAGACCACTTAGACTGCCATTACAGATATTTTATTAATAGAAGAATTAACAGAAGCATTTAGACACAAGGCTGCTAGATTTATGCAACAGATTTGTTGTTACTGATACACTCCAAAGCGTTCAATTTTGGACTCTGTATTTTGCTGGTGCAGTTTATACCGGTATTCTGTCAGATCCTGATGGAAATAAATTATAATAGCAAAGAAACTTACTTTTTTCCACGATGTTAGTTTCTGCATTAGGCATTGGTATGCCAAGAAAAATGCACAGACATCCTGTGACATAGCTCTGGTGGCAACACTCTCAAGGGAGTCCTGGCCTTGAGACCATGGGTCGTCACACTGGGGAAAGCGTAGGAGGATTTACACTGCCAACTACTGCTGTTCAGCTTAAGGACTCCAGGCTTTCCGTTGTGAGGAGTCTGTGTGCATTCATTATATTTGGGGCCTAGAGAGTCACCTGATTTCAGTTGTATGAGATCTCCTACACTGTTTAGTAGCATGGCATCCACTTCTTCAAAAGAGCATAGGGAGTAACAGCCTGGGGGTTTTGGTTTTTCTGGGAAGGAAAGGGAAAGCCAAGCTCTGCTCCTGCAAACAGATCTATGCCTACAACAAGTTTTTTTGTCTGTTTAGATCTCATGGGATGTTGTGTGATGTGTTCTCTGTAGATCAAGAATGATACTTTGCTATTAAACACAAAGCTATTGTTCCTTTACCAAATTAATAGATCCCATTAAACCCAAAAGTTTCTACTTTGAATTTGTTTGGAGGACCGAACTTTGCTGAGATTTCTCTTTATCGGATATCCATTAGAGAGTTATTTGCAGTCCTCATCATTGCTGGTAACTAGTGACAACTCAGTATTAAACTTCCTGGATTTAATGCTGGATCTTAGCTTATCAGAGCAGATTTTCTCATGGGTATCCTTCACACTGCCATAACAGAAGTTAACTTTCTACCAGGAAAGCAGTTAAATAAACACATTATATTAACATGTTCTTAAATCCAAGCTAAGTCAAGTAGAAATATAATAAGTATCTTGTTCAGTGTTTTCCACTGCAGATTCTTATTTTGAAATAAAAATTATATTTCAAATGATGTTGATTACTTCTTCCCTACTGCAAATACTTTAAAATCTTCATTGCTAGAGAAGAAAGAGTTAGTACACTGTTCTTTTTGGATATAAGGTAAGATTTTTATACAGATCTTTTATTAAAAGCTTGATTTTAATAAAGATCTGAAAAAGCTACTACATGCTACAAACTAACAGATGGTTTAAATCCTCATAAATTTTCACTGTATGGCAAATCATGACATTTTCTGATACAAGTGTAGGTTTTAAGCCCTTGATATTTGGTGTCGGGCACTGCTGTCCGTTCCACGTGCAAAACAGAATTGTTTGTTGGTGCCACGTGCTTTGTCTCTGCAGGAGTAAGCAGTTTATTTCCTGTAATCTCCTGTGCTGCAGAAATTAATTTGTGTACTCTCTTTGTACTACAACAATGTGTGTTATTGTTCCCCTTTTCAAGGAGCTGTAATAGTGCAGTAGCACTGGCAACATTAAAAGCATAGAAGTGGACTTGTTTGAAAGCTATCTGAGCAAGTAGCATGCAGTTAACACCACAAGCTCTGAGTACTGTGGGTTGAGTTAAGTATGTGCCCTTTATGGGAAAATCAAGTGGGCTTAGTGTAGGTGTGAGTAAACTGGTTTAGATTAACAAAAGCCGACCATCATCTTCTGACATAAAACATTTTAGATAATTTTCTGTTTTCTTTTGTCTCTTTTAAAAAAGTTATTCAATTCTGTCTTTATCATACTCATTTTCTGCCCCCATGGCATTGTACCTTGCTCAGTGATATAACTGTTCATTTTGGTGCACTCTAGTTAATACAGCAACACCCATCACGTGTAATTTAGTTTCACCCCCTTTCTTGTCAGAGGGAAGGAATGATGTATATGCATTACACTGTGTTGCTCTGAAAGTCTGTACATTAAAAAAAATATAGAAGTGACTGTTTATTTTGAAAAGGTAAGTAATGCATTCTGCTGAGCCAGCGAAGACAAGCTTATACCTATATTTGTTTTGGAAACTTAGATTGACCTGTAGGTATCCCAGGCTTGAACTTTTGCATGGATGCTGGACTCTGCTCTTTGAGTGGTCTCAAATAGTATGTACTCATCCAGGAATTTAAAAACCACTTTTGAACACACATCTGTTTTATTTCATATTTGAAAGAAATTATATGGGTCTTGCTATAACTGAAATGAGAAACCTAACGCATGTGCCAGCACCATCTGCAAAGATAGGTCATGATATACTTCAGCATATCAAAAGGAGAAATTAATTGCCTGCACTGCTTGTGGGAAGTGTCAATAAGAAACTGAAGGTTTACTGTTCCATGTTCACTCTTCAACCTTCTTCAGCTTTCAGAGGAGCCTCTGCTGTGCTTGCAGACCCCACAACTCGGCCAGATGGCAGGTGGCAGGTGGAACTAGGACTGAGAACCTAAAAATGCTTCCTGGAGGCGGTGCTGAACTTCAGAGCACCATGGTGTACTCTGCTTGATTATCCAGCAGCTCAGAAAGACCTATCAAAGCAACACAGGCTTTTGTGGCTGCAGGTCTTTTCCTTACAGCTGAGGAGTAGTAAGAAGTATCAGACATCTCACATTATGCAATTGTGTATTTAATAAAATGAACAATGAAAACAGTTAAATGAGTTTCTGAGCCTGGGGACTGCTTGTGCTTTTGATTAAAGACTCTTTTTGTTACATACACAGCATTACGATTACAGGCAGGGTTTTTAATTTTGAATAATGTCCTTTACCACCAAAGCAGTAGCTACAGGCTGTTCACCAGTTGCTTTCTGTGGCCAGACAAATTCTGCACCTGGTCAGTGGTTGTCCCTCACCCTGAAGGTAGTGACCCTTTGACAGCAAGATGATGGCCACTGCAGGTTTTCCTTAACTTTTAGGCCTTTTTCTTCAGAGATGAGTGCTAAGGGCTTGGATACAGCTCTGTTTCTTGAACATGTGCTGGTTTACACCATACTGATATACAAAGATAACTGTTGACCTTATTTCTCAAAGAAGTTCAGTTGACTGTCTCAACTTACTGGTGTCAGTGTGGGGTAACTGCAGGCAGGTTGGGCTGTTTAGCCTACTGAGTGGTCTGTGAGCTGCTTAAAATAGGCATAAAGCTATTGCCCCTGACAAACAAAACATGAACACTTTCCTCCTGTGGCCTGAAAACCTCTGGCTACCTGTGCAAAGTGATGTTAGATCAGAGGTAGTCAGAGGATATAGCCTCTGCTTGGAGAAGTCCCAAGAGTTCAAAATGACCTTGGAGGAGTAGAAGCTCCAACTCTTCCAAGTCCTGTACAAAGTGATTGAAGAGAATCTTTGAGAGTGACGGTTCCATCCTCAAAGCATACTGAGGATGTCTGGGCCCATTCTCCCCTCTCTACTGTGTGTCTGGGATCCTAAGAGCCATTACTTTTCATGAAGTAGTCAGCTACTGTGAAACACATATTCCTTTAAGGAGCAAAGCCAGAGATTCTGGGTCTGCTCTGCTCCCAGACAATCAATCAAGCAGCAAATCAGGCCATGCAGTTTCTTTCTTTCTGACCCCACCTTTGGCATTTCTGGTTGCAGAGAGTTCCTGTTTCATCACAGAGAGTTGGAGTATCACAATCTTTTGTGCCTCAGAGCCTGATGATGGTGGACCTCTTTGGTGATGAAAGAAACATAGGCTCCAACTCTCTGAGGCTGCAGACAGCCCTGATGCAGAGATCCCTGATTAAGTGCTCTCACCACTTGCTGCTTCTTAAAATACAAAAGCTTTGATTGCTGTGTCTGCCACATCATGTTTTAAACAGTACATGCTCTGCCCCATGAGGTCCCTGACTTGAAGAAAGCTGCGGGGACTCCCATTAGCCAGTACCTCTTACAGGGTACCCATCAAAGTCACTTTCAAGTCATGGACTTGAATCCATGGGTGGATTCAGAAGTTCGAATTCTACCTCTGTTTTATTTTGGGCATAGGAATCCTTTTCTCAGTGCTGCCTTAGAAAAAGTTTATATGCATATTTGCAAGAAGAATTCAGTTTAAATAGCTCCTTTGAGGTAGGCATAATGAAGAGGTGCTATATCCAGCAGTGTAGAGCCAAATAAAAACACCCAAGCAGCCCTGCACTGCTCATTTTGTGTTCATGCAATGCCCTGAAATTAAACAAACATGAGGTTAAAGTATCACTGACAATTCATTTCTCTACTTTCCATAGAGCTCTTTCAGAAGATAATTTATTTATAACTGCAGTGTCATTTAAATTGCAAGACCTTTCTCAGAGCCTAAATAAAACTGCAATGATTATACTTTTTCATCTGTCTCAGCAAGATAACCATCAATTATGTTGGTCTGACTTGCCCCTTCCAGCTAACAAACAGATACATTTAGAATATGTCACTTACAGAGAAGATTGAATTTGAATTATCCAGATGACGATTTCTATGAGGGTCATTATTCTGTACTTTCCTGGTTTCTGTTAATGTATTATGCTTTTTTTTTTTTTTTCACTTTGATGCACAGCTTTTATGGTTCACTGAGAATTGCTGTTATCTCAAACTTGTGAATCCCTGTCCAGACAATTCTCTCCCTCTGTTCCCCTCCCCATCATGGCTCTTATTTTGCTCAAGTATTTGCTCCCATGCTCCCTCTGTGTACTGTAGATTTCTCCCTGTTGCAGAGAACTTCCTTCCCTTTTCTGATTTAACTACTTCTGCTTAATATCAGTCAGACCTCAGCCAGGTACCACCAATCCCTGGCACTGACATTTTCCCAAGAAACTGGTGGCAAAAGGAAGTATCTGCAACTCAGCAGAGTCTGAAGGCTGTGCCCAGTTTGGGATAAAAGATTTGTGGCCAGATTTCTTTCACTTTTTAGAAAACACAGCATTTTCTGTTTCCAAGAACTGGTTTTAACAATTCCAACTGACTTTTTAAGAAATGCAATATGTGGCTTCTTAGTTTGTATACACAATGAAGAGAACACTGACTAATCATGCTATTGTGCTGTTTAGAATCTAAAAATAATTGCACTGTGTCAGAATTCCCCTGAAGGCACATATTTTGTCTAAAAGTGAAGAATGTGTGTTAAAGGCACTGAGGAAATTGCACATCACCCTGGGGATGATTTTTAGGATTTCTGTAACATGTTCAGACAAAACTTGACTCTTTCTCTTTTTTTATAGAATCTTAGAAGCAGAAATTTAGAGATACTTTAGGATACTTATGCTCTGCTTATTAAAGCTACATGTGCCTCTTTAGTACAAAAGTGAGTTATATGTCTAAGTCAAAAGCGAAACTGATGCCTAAGAATGCTGGCAAATCTACAACATCTAGTAGAAAATCTTTATCAATTCAGTACCTCCTATAGTCAGTTTGACTAATAATGCCTCATATCAAAGCAATGGACTGGCTGGTAAGGATTCAGCAAGTACATGTAATTTAAAAAATATAGTTCAAACTACCCTGCCGTGTGGCACTGGTTTGAAATATGGCAGTAAGTGGTGAAATTCGTCCATGTCTAGTAATGAATACTTGATCAAGGAAACCTCTTACATAAACTATCTTCACTAAATCAGGAAGCATTGTAGAAGCTGTAGAAAGAATTTTGAAAAGCTCAGTTGAAATTTGCTTCTGTAGTGGAAACCAGTGGAACAAAATGGAGAAAGTAGTTTCAATTTTGTGTTATAAAATTTGAGTTATAAGCCTCCTGCTCCCTGCGCTACTCAACATTTTCCCTTTATATTTTTTGCATATTTCAAAAAATATTATTTCTTCCTGACTAAATGCTTTATTCCTGTTTGGGAACCTTTTCCTTCAAGTGTCTCAGATATGCCTTTAATACCTTTAGTTTACAAAATACCAAGCCCTGCTGAAAGGGTGCTGTTATGATACAAAGGACAAAGCTGAAAACTACTCCAAAATACCTTATGGCTCTCAGTCATCTTCTAATACTGCTTTGCTGAGACCTCCAAATCCCTTACCTCCTTGCAGAGCCGGCTGCCAAAGGCCAGGATTTCCCACTTCATGGTCCAGGGCATTGTTGTGGCCACACTACTCCATGTCCTACAGGTGGAGCCCGGGCTCCCTCCTTCCTTAAGCATGGGTATAGAGTTGCCACCTGGATGCTCAGAGGATATGCAGACACAAAAGTCATATCTGTGGATTGTCTGCTAGAGGTGTCATTCATGTCCTGCTGGTCTGGACCATTGTTCCAAAGGCCACTAAATAAATCTTTGCTTTCTCATACTCCTTGTGGAGAATGACAAAGTCTAGTTTTTAGTCTAGTCTTTAGTCTAGGCTAGTCTTTTAGGCAGAGACTATCACTACTTCTGTGGATAAGCTGGATTCTTCTCTACTGTCTTCTCCACAGTGATCATGAAGTTTGGAAGTCTATCTCCTTTCCTCCTGGGCTGAAGGTGAGTCTTGCTCCTCAAGGGCTCAGGGTGCAAGGCTGCAGAGAGGATGGAGTAGGCTGATCTATTCTGCAGCAGGCTGCCCTATTCAGCTAATGGTCATTTCTGCTTTGCCTTTGCCACAGGCTTTTTCAGTTGTACCCGTCTCACTTAGTGCTCTTTTGCAGCCTACCTGTAACCCAACAGGCACATTCAAGCAAAGGTCTTTCACCAGACATGGCTGTTGTTGGAAGCCGTTTGACAACTGTCGATCTTTGAATACTGTTTCTATTTTTTAGTGAGTAGAGAAGACATCTTAGGACTCTTTGGGGATGAAAATGTGCTGTGGGTTTGCATGGGTGCCAGCATTATAAATGAGGCTTTTATGAGTAGTGCAGAGTTTATGAAGATGTGCTGTTGGTGGAGGTGTTGGTGAGAGACCTGATGTAGTGTGGGCCAAGTTACGCAGCCTGGTAGGATGTGTGCTGGCAGCCCTTGGCAACTGGCAGGAGAGGGCCTGCTAGCATATGAATTATGCAGATGACATGAGAGATAGTTATGTTTCCAAAACTACATCCCTCAATACCCAAGTGATCTGGAGTGGACTTTAAGAGCTAGGAAATATAGTGACAGAGAAAGTGGCCAGAATGTGGTCCTGGGTACTGTTACAGTGTATGTGCACTCAAATTGTTGAGAAATGTGTCTCAGGACCAAGCTAAATTTAACCAATGAGTTTTGCATACTAGAAGCTTTTAAATACTGCAGTTTCAGCACAGGGATGAATCATAACATTCTGTTTCTGAAAGCACAAGTTCAAGTGGGAAAATTGCTTATCCAATGGACTGAGAGTAGAAACTTGTAACCTATGGTTTTGTTTTTTAAACCAAAACTAAACCTATAGACCTTAATGGTGCATAATCCACTACCATGCTTATGAAATTTGTTCTGAATTTTGGCTTTAGGAGATTAACATACGAGCTTCTACTTCAAATCTACTTATTGCTTAACTTTCTGCACACAAATTTCATCATCAAGAATAGAAGATGCAGATCATGGAAGCCTGAGACTTTATGTCCCAAATTACCAAATATTTTGAGATGCACTTTGGTAGGAAGGCTCTCCCTAAAGCAGGATGAAAGAAGATTTGACTGACTTGTGTGATACATGTATTTGTCCTTGCTAACAATCCCATCTCTACCCATTGCAAATACCCTAAACTTCTCTAACTTGTTCCCTCCCTAATCTGGACACTCATCTCCTTCCCATTTAACCTCATCTCCAAACAATCTCTCTTCCTTAAGCTTCATGTCCAATAACTTCTTCTTCCACTAAACCCATCAGAACAAAATGCTGAAGTGCTGCGAGAGAGGAGAGAAAGATGGGCTCTCCACCAAGGTGAGCAGAATGGGCTCCCATTGTCCTCAGCTGGTTGACAGCTGTGAAAATAGCCCCTGGAGTCATGGAGACATTACCCTTTCCTAGCTCTGACTCACTGAAAGTGGCCAGGGCCAGAGTACACAGCACTGCTGCCAGCTTTCCTCTATGTCTCACCCTTGTCCTGCAGACTCAAGGGTAAACTAATTTTGGGAAAATAAAAAGAATGGAGCCTTCTGATTCCTGAAAGGAACCTGGCAGGGACATCAAGGTGGCCGCGTCCATACTTCCCAGTAAACAAGTGATTTTGGAGAGGTAAAAATTTCCACAGATTTATGTACAAGCCTGGAGGTGCTGGAAATACCCAGCTCATCCTAGTGGGGACATTAAAGGGCTACATGAAGCAACATTATTTAAAGATGAAGAATCATTCAAAATTCTTCCAGAAATTTTTGCACATGTAAAACTGTCACTTGGAAATAAGGTGCTTATTTCACATGAAAACCAGCTGCCAGCTGAGAGACTGTTGGCTGCTGTATTACATTTATAAAGCTATTTTATAAGGTGACAAGCTGAAAAACAGTTTGCAAATGCAAGTTGATCATGAAAGTATTTTTTATCTCTCTGCCTATGGGATGTCCTGTAGAATGCAGCACGTTGAAGATTAACTGACACAGATCGTGTACTTAATGTGCAGCTGGCTTTTTAATGCACTCTGAAGCTCTGGGATGGAAGCAAAGGTAGGATGGACTTAAAGGGGACTAAAGAGTCATGCCAGTAAGATTGGTCAAGTTAAGAACTGATTAAATCTAGATAACATGAATGAAGCAGAGATGGTTGTAAATACAGTTCTGAATACCAGTGTTTACAGTTCGGGATATGAGCTATAGATTTAGGAGCTCTGCTTCAAGAGGGAAAGTGAAAGTTGTAGATGGAGTTATTTTTTTTAAGCAAAATACATTTTCATGAGAAATATTGCTGTTTCCAACCCATTAGGGAAATTTTGTTTCTGATCAACAAATTCTGCTTTGTTTTTCCAGGGTTCATTTGCTGAAAACTGAACTTGAATAGGAAAAGTAGATCAAGGTGATCCAGTCATGTCCTGCTGCAGGGGAGAGCAGAGATGCCAACTCAGAGAAGTTGGCAAGAGAGGTAAGGCGAGCCAGCGGCAGAAAGAGGGAGCAGGCTGGTACCTCTGCTGGTACTATGCCAGTAGAGGATGTGGGAGCAGCCCTCAGAGACTGCTAAATATTCAGCTGCCCCAGCACAGAGTTTGGTGCACAGCGTTTGCAGAACCCAGGGCAAATACCCAGATAGCTAATCCATGAGTGCTCTCACCACTGCCCACTTCTGAAACCTCCCAGTGTTTGCAAGGGTCAGATATATCCTCATAGACTGCGATCTCAGCTGGTGAGTATAGCTACCCCATAGTTGCCTTAGGAGCCTACATAGATTCAGTAGTCTCTCAACTTGTCTGTGGGCCACATCACTGGAAGAAAAGCTCATCAGTAATACATGCTCCTGTTTTATCTGCAGCAAGTCCCTTCACATCCTACTTTCTGCTGTAACTTGCTTTCTGCAGGGCATTATCAGGATTGGTAAAAGGCAGTCTTACTGCTCCCCTCCGCAGTGCTCACAGCAGCTTCAGGTCAGGGGCTAGAAGAGTTCACAAGTGCAATGCAGGCTGTTGCATGCCAGAGAGTCAGAGTTTAATTCACTAATAGAGATACAATCTGAAGTGCTACAGAATTTCCGGGCGCTTCTGTGCTCTTTGAGCCTCTTCAGTGGCAGGAGGAGGCTGCACTGCCTGCACAGCATTCACATAAGTTTTCCAAGTGTGAAATGTGCAGCAAATAAAGGAGCTGGGATGCAAAAGAATGGCAGCTGCACCAGGGCTGTTAGAGAGGCTCTTTTACAGGCGGCTGAATTGTCAATTTGTAGTAAGACATTGTTTTCTAAACATAGCATAAAAACTGTTATCTTGCCTGGCTGGTCATTAGAAGATAGATAATTATAGTCTCTGTGTGACAGCCGGGCCCAGAACAGGGGCTGCATTGTCCCAGGTCCCAGCTGAGCTCTACTAGCACAGGCACACCAAGCCAGTGCTGGGACAAGGGGGCTCCTTGTGCCCCGGTAAGTTCAAAAGAGGAATTCAAGTGCTCTAAGTAGGTGTTAAGCACCTCTCTCTCTCTCTCTCTCTCTCTCTCTTTCTCAGTCTCTCTCTCTCTCCGCTTTCTCTCCTAAAAAAAAAAAAAAAAAAAAAAAAAATTAAAAAAATCCACCACCAACTCAAACTTTAGTTTTACATTTATTCCTGTTTTGTTCTGAATTTCTGTTTTCCAGCACAGATCACCAAATCTGGGTGATGGATTGACTTTCAGAAGGAAGGACGTATCAGCTATTTGGTGTCCACTTTCTGAGCTCAGAATGTGAGGTCTAATCTCAGCTGCTGCTGTAGCACACTGGATGAATCCTGTGAACTCAGCTTCTAGGGGCCAGAACACCCCCCAGAAATCTCAGGAAATCCTGGATTATTGCTTTTTCACCACCCACCCAGAAAATACAGTGCCTCCTCACCCCCATTGCAATGGGCCAACATACAGCTCACTGGTCTGGCACTGCCCATTCCAGTCCCTCTGTAAGGGCACTGCATGTCTAAGAATGTTACGCCATTTTTTCCCTAAGTGTTTTGCCTCAAAACACCAGAGTAGGAGCACAGTCATAGCTGTAGATAGTAAACTCATCTATCACCTAGCACTTCCATTGCTCATTTCAACTAACTGAATTAAATTACTTTCCTGTCATCGTTTAGGAGACTTTTGGCAAAACGAATACTTGAAAGTGCATGTCCTGAACCTTGCATTAGCATGTTAAGCTGCTGGGCAGTATTTTCTTTTTAAAGCTTTATTTGTGGCTCAGAGGTGGAAAGAAAAAAGTTTACAATTCTCCAGACAGACCAGGTACAATCAAGTCTTTGATGCCACTGCAAAGTAAATTTCAGGTTTATTTTTAGCAACGTTTTCTAAAAAGCAATGGCCAGAAATACTAAATAATTCTGTTGTTTTATATGAAGTACTTAGCTTGTTGTCCAATTTCTGTCCATTTCAGACAGTCCCTTTTAGAAATATTCCAACTTATCTAGTTTGACAAAAGGAAATGTAAAAATTGATTTCCTACTACTTCTGTGAAAGTAAAGGTTCTGGCTGAACCTTTTTAATGACTCCACTACAAGAAAGATTTTGGTAGGATTTCGTTCTTATTAGACACCAGAGAATCCACATGGAGTAGCTTTTTTGCATCCCATTCCTACTATAGGTGGAAACACAATGCAATATTCAATTATATTGGCAGGACAGTCAAGGTTCCTTTTCAAAGACTAAATATTTTTAAGACAAAGTATGTTTTTATGTCTTGAATAACAGAAAGGCAGGAAATCATTTTGTCATGTCAGTGAGAACCCCAGCAACTTGAAAGATTATATAAAACATGCAAGCAAAATAAGTCTGTTTAAAATAAGAATCAAATTTAATATTGCAAAAACAAGATGCATGCACAGTGCAGTCATGTTTGTTTAAGCTCTCTTTGCACCTCTGAAAGAGTTTGGTCTTACAGCCATGACTTTCATTCAGGTAATGAACTTAATGAAGTCTTAAGAACATGTTATTACAGATACAGAAAAACACAGATATTTTTTCAGTGAGGTCAAATGCAAGGTGTTTTTAACTTTAGCAACTATATGGTAAGATGCAACCTATAAACATGTGTGACTCCATCACTTTTCTCAGTCAAATGTATATTAAGAACCACCTAAACTACTTTTTCTCTGTATGTGCTTGTTTGGTTTTGGTATTCTGTTTAAATTTTGGAGAGGTTAGAGGAAAAGGAGTGTGTTCCAAGGAGGATCTGCCACTGCAATCTCTAATTCCTTATTTGCTCTGGATGTGGCGTAGTTCCCATAAACTCTAGGAACAAAATATTAACGAGGGTTGATAGCTTGCTTGGGGCATTTGGCTCATGTTTATACTAGTCTGAGAGAAATCGCATTTTGAAGAGCCTTATCGAGACTCTAATCTCACTGCAGAAAGCTGAACGGCTGTGGCAGGTTTGACAATGCTATTCATTTTTGGAGCCTCAACAGCAAAACAAGCACTCAGCACAAAAAGATATACAGCGTCCAGGCTACTGTACTCCTCATACATGTGCATCTATCCATCTAGCAAGGGAGTTCACACCATAAATAGATATAACTGGAATAATTTAATTTTCCATTCTGCATCTTAGAGATTAGTGTTTCCAACTGTAAGGTAATGCTAACACACACCTTCTTGTTGATTAAAGAGACAAAGAAAAAGTCTTGAAAGGAAAACCATTTTAAATTTAGAGAACAAAATGCTTTACCTATTACACACTATTTGAGCAGTAGACATATATATATGCATATATATATATATATATATATATCTGTTGGTGTGTGAATAATATGCACCATTCCTTAACAAATAGGTAAGCCCTTGCTGTTCAGGCAGTGAGTATGTATGTCCACTTTAACAGTGGGTGCTTAATGCTTTTATAAATACTTAATGAAGTATAGATAATTGAAAGTAAAAATTCATTCTACATCTGTGTCTTCATCTTATTAGCTCTTTGATCCTACACACAGCTGGAATGATAAATCATTATGTCCCTACAGTTTCTTAGCAGTGCAAACAGTTAACTATCATCAAAATACAAAAAAGCAACTCCCCACTCTCCCCCATAAATAAATATAGTAGAGAAATTGCATCAGAATTACCTTGCTTGAGGTGTGCAACTTTTTATTCCTTTTCTCCACACAGTATGAAAGTGCTATTTTTTCCAAGCTTTTCTGTACCCCAAACTCCAGTCAACATTATACTACAGAATGAGAGGCAGGCAGCAGGGGGAGGCCTGGACACCTTTTCTTTTTCAGAAGGGAGCTAATCAAACATTCCCATCAAGCTCCCAGCTCTGTGAAAGGCACATTACTCTCCCTCCCTCCGTCCCTCCCTCCCTCTGTTCCTTTCTCCCTCTCTGTCTCTCTCTCTCTCTTTCCCTATGTCTTCACCCCCCACCGCCCCCCCAATCCCCGCTCACACAGATGTACAGAGCTCCTTAAACTGATTTAGCAGCCAAATTAGGCGGTCCTATTTTAAATATATATTCCCTCCCTGATATTTTTGGTAGGGATTTCTATGTTCCTTTTGCACTAGCCTGTCAGATTTCTCAGGTTTTTCTCTTTTGGGAAGTAAAGCTTTACTAAATTGATGTTTTGGTTCATTTTTTTTCAGCCTTCCAGTGCAGTCCAGCACTGTAGTAAAAGGACTATAAGTAGAAACCAGGAGTAAACTACACAGTTGTAAAGATTATAAATACCAGGTTAGCTGGGTACAAGTTAGAATGGAAGAGGAAAAGTAGCTTTTGAAGTGACAAACTCTGATGCCTTTACTCATGTGAATAACATCATATTCCCTCAATAATTTCCCTGAAGTCAGAGGATTAGTGACAGAGCAATTCTGTGAACCTAGGAACAGAGAGGAGCAAGTGTGACATGAAGGTTAGCATGGAATTCTTTCTGATAAGGCTGAGTGTAAGAATTAAATGAAGTGCTCTCAAAGCACTTCTAAACCTTTCAGTTGTCAGTCTCCCTGGACAAATGAGACACACAAAATTACTAACTTGCCTAACTTGCTTTATGGAATACAAACTATAATCTGGAATTCCACCTATGTATGCAGAAGTATATACATAAGATGTACGAGTGAACATACACTGTATTATCTAAGAACATCGTTTGTGGGGAAAAAAAAATCCAGAATAAATACAGGAGACAGAGTTCAAAAGACATATTGGAAAAACATGTGGTTCCTGGCTACTTTTGACACAGCAATTCAATAAATGCATTTGTTGTAAGTGGTTAACTGGGTTTAAGTGAAAGTGATTACCTCTTATTTATGAGTCTCTACTCCAGTACTTACAGAAACTATATATCAGGTCAGCGTATTAATAGACAGTACAACAACAAAGGTTTATTAAGGGGGCCCAACTGTGCTACTAATGTCCATAATTCATTTCATTCTCTTAAGGCAGAAGTTCAGGCTTTCCATGGTAATTCTTTTTCAGGCAGAGTGCAGTGGACTGGCAGAAAGCCCCTTCAGACAACAAACCAATTAGCAGATCTACCTAGAAGATCTAATAATAATAATAATAAAAAAAAAAATGTAAAAGCCGTATTAATTCAAGTTAACATTTTCAGAGTATTATCACCCTTTTCATAAGGCTTTTTGAGATGTATTGATTCAGCTAATTGTGGGCAAAATGACTGAGACCTTAGGGTTGGGAGTTTAGAGGTACATAGGTGCTAGGAACCAGACATCTAAGTAAGGGGGCTTTGAAGCTAGGTAGTTATGTGCTGTTTTCCCAGTGCTAGTGGAGGGCTGAAGTCTCCACAATACCTCCATACCTGCAGAACCTGACAGAAATATCTTAAAATTTTTGGACACATACCTTCACTAGTATTTAGCCACTTATTTTTCACTCAGGTAGATTATTTTCAGAAATCCATGGGCACTTATGTACATGTTGAGATGTCTATGTAGCTTTAAAGTCTCAGGTCAATGGGTTATCAAAGAAGCCTCTTGACCTTAGATCACTGCAAGTGAGAATACTGAAGAGCAAGTTTCAATAAGACAAGGCAAGATGGGACAGCAAGGGCTGTGCCTGCAGAACACATGATAAAGCTGCATGGAAATACTTGGACTAGTGCTGAGTGATGGAGCTGAGATGTCAGAAACAGTGGACAATCATGATAACTGGCATAGGCAGAAAGTCCTCCTAAAGTTCAACTTCCAGTAGCCATCTCAGCTAACTGAAGGGTGTAGCTGCAGGCATACTGAACATGATCAGCAAGGTGTCAAAGCAATAGTGACAGTACCTACACCAAGGTCTTTCTTCATTGTTGCTGCTGCAGGGTGGTATTTTTCCAAGAGTAACAGCTGATAGATCCATTTCTCATTTTCCATGGATGAATTATCTAATTTGTGGGTAAATTGTATCAAGGGCAAAGAGCCAGCTTGGACCTGGCAGGGCTAAGCTCAAATGCAATGGTGTGTGAACACAGCACTGTTGCTTCCAGAAACTCAGCAGTGGTGCAGCCCTGTCCAAGCTGCACTCACCCCAACTCTCCCAGTCCAGCCAACTCTGCCTGGGCTTGGGTCACGGATGCTGCCAGTGGACTGGCACATTTCTGCATCGCTGCCTATGAGCTAACCTGGCATCCTGGAAATGAGCATCCCGGGGACTGTGAAACACTGAGTGGGCAGAAAAACTATCCAAGTTTTTCATTATACAGGATATTCAGCTTATCATTGTTGTGTGTAATGGAGCACTAAGGAATATAAAAACAAAACACGGAGTTGGGTACTGGCTGTCTCTTTTTTATCACAACATTTCTTAGTGCTGTTGTCTGTGCTCTTTCCTGACAGATGCAATTGCCAGCCACCCAAGAGCTGGCAACACAAAATGCAGGAGTAAGAGGTGAACCATGTTGGGTGGCACCACATCAGTGCTGGGATTTGCCCCAGGAAAAGATCTATTTGCCAACGACTTGACTGTGCAGTCAGGAATCTGCTAGCTTGAAGACAATAGATATTGAATACTGTTACCTAAAGAATGGACGAATGCCCCATATCTGTAGGTGTTCATGCCTCCCATCATCGCTTCTGGTCCACTTGATTTTTCTGTTAACTGATAGTACTCATTGTGGTAGCAGTTTTCCTAGATTATATTGTCATTCACTTGTTAGTTAAAACAGGATTTAGCAGGATCCGTTGAAAATGTGATTAAATACATGAATGCACACTTAGATAAGGTGACAAATTTCAAGGGGTTGAGACTTCATTACTGCATGACATAGATACATACACACCTAGTAAGGCTGATATATATATATTACAGCCTCATTTTACCATAGCAGGAGCAGCTCAGTAATTGTCTTCAGTAAAACATTTACCAAAATCACTGGGTAGCACTGGCATGCAGAGAAGCTTCATTTCCGCTATACTATGAAGCCTGAAAGCAAAGGATCTCACACCTCTAACCTATACCAAGAAAGTGTTAAAGAAACAGCTAACAAACAAGACCATTGGGTCAAAATAGAGCTGACCGGCCTGTGATTGTTACACAGAAACTGTTGAACGTGTCTTCTCAGCTGGCCACGGCAGCCTTATAAGCCAGTACTGCGTAGTCCTGACTGCATCTAAGGAAAGAAAGCATAGATAATTTAACAGATTTCTGCAAGATCACACATAGCTATGTCACATCTAATCCCATCCAAATGCTTTAACAGAGAGGAACAAGTATTCTGCACTCAAACAATTAGCCTCAAGCCTTTCCCACTAAATACTACCACAGGAATCAGTGAGCAAAATCTTCTCTAGGCTATAACAACCGAAGATGTCATGCACAGCCTGGGAGTGCTGGCTGTGTTCAAAGTGCAATTACACATGTTGGTGTTAAATCCTAATAAATGGCAGTGGTGTTCAAGATATGCAGTCTTTCCACATTTCTCAAAATCTGTGAAATAAAATATTAGCTTATTAATTACTGCACTTAAGGTAATCTGTGCTTGAAAACCATGAAGAAAAAAAAGGCATATGAAGAACACAGTAGAAAAGTAAAAGTAATTGGGATGGCAAGGCAACTAGGGTGTTAATGTTGTTTGTCTTAAGCTACTTAAAGCACTTACATCTAAAATGATCTCAAGTAAATGAAATAACCAATGTTCTGAAACATTTCTATAAAATACACTGATGTGTTTGTCTTGTGCTTGAGAGAGCTATGGAGGCTGAATTATGCATGCTGTAGCAGTTGCCAGCATCAGAAACAACTTTAAGTAATAAGAGAAACTGAGTAGCCAGGCATCTGTTTTTATTTTTTACGAATGAGGAGACCTCATGGGTCAAATGAATGCATAATGTTGGCACATTTGACTTAAATGGATAGATACCAAACTCACATAGTGTAAATTTGACCCTCTGGCTGTTTCTCAAGGAAGATGGCATGCGTCATGCTTTCCAAGACTATACAGAAGCAGAGGTCTCTCAGTAAGTCCCAAGTCTCAGCTTCACTTCTTTGCTCATATGGAGGATAGGGACAAAAGGTTACAAAATCAGCCTTTTCATCTTTGCCAGGTGGCAATGGTCAAGCGAAAGCAGATAAAACCCTTGCTCTGCATCTCCTGCAGCCTATGGTGTGGAAATGGGGTCTACCAGACAGCCTGCTATCTCAGTTGGGCAGGGTCAAAAAATGAGGGTTCATAGTAGGAAATGTGAAAGAAAATCTTTCCTGTGACTGATATGTGGAGTTTGAACTTTTCCAATGCAGTATTGACCATTTCAGTAGTTGTGGATTCTAATTGGTGTTTTTTAGATTCTGGGCAGTCAGTTTTGGAAACTTTTGACCTCTTTGACCTCTACAGTAATCAAAAGACATAAAGAAAAGTCTTGGAGAGAGAATCTAGCAAGTCATTTGAGCAAATTCATAAGTTACTACTGTCTGTAAGGAGTGTTTTTATGCTATCAGAGTGATTTAATGTACAGTGCATTAACTGAAGACATGCAGATAATATTGGTTAGGATCAACAAGTCAGATGAGTTTGCTTATAGATCTTGGACTGTAACAGAAAGAAGCAATGTTCAGATACCATTTTCCTTATTTCAAGACATATTTCTACATTAAAAAAAAAATTGGAGGATGAGCTTGCACTTGAAATACAACAGGGAGGTATCATGGATATCAAGGAATCTTCATTATTTTTACCATGCAGATGAATCTACCCATACTTTCTATGTCCCATATTTCCAATGCCAGATTTAGAACAAAGGATGCCACAAATGCTGTGTTGAAACATAAATAAAGCGAGGAGTAAATGCCAGGTCTGGAAATGCCAGGAGTGGCTGCTCAGGAGGAGTTTACCCTCCTGCCACAGGCCTTTGGACATAAAGGGATGTGACTAGTTCTAAAACTTGCAATGTTACAGGATTGGACTGTGATGTTTTCATGTACCTTCTCATCAGTCTACTATCAGAAAACAAGTGGTTGCCATGATGGAAATCCATTTTAACCACTTTTTTGGCAGAACTTGCAGCTATTTCAAACAAAAAGTGATGGTGATTGAAGAGAACTGGGTCTATAGGAGGCATAGCATATGGATTTTATTCATCTTGAATCCAGTGTAGGTGGGGATTGAGTCTTCCCAGGGTCAGTGAGATATGTTCTCTGGCTCTACTACCTCATATAAGACTTGATTCACCAGCATAAAGGTCCCAGTATGAGGAGTAAAATCTGTTTAGGAGAGTGCTCTTAGTTAACTGAAAGTTTCAGCAGTACTGGATTCAATGTTGAAATTTGCAGGTAAGGACCAGCTCTCAGAAAATACAAACAGCTTTTACAGTATACTTCCCATATCTGTGTACATCCAGTGTGAACCAAGGGCTATCATTGCCACTGTTAATTCAGTTCACCAAGAATACTAGGTCTCACTCTGGATCCCAGTATCTAATACCCTGGCAGTAAAACTCAACTATTCATTGCAAATCAGACCTGGAAAATGTAAACCCAGTAGCAGTCTTCTGTTCTCCCTGACTATTTTCCTGACATGCTTTCTGTTAATGCTCAGTAGGGCATCAGGTGTCAGAGTAAGTAGGTGATGCCAGTAAAAGCCACTTCACAGTAGAAAGCTCATGGCTGCCTCCCAGCAACTGAATGCATCCCCTCTGTGGTGCCCTTATCCTTGTCTTCTCCAGCTTTAGCTCTTGGCAATGCAGACTGTGTAAATGCAGGGTTTTTTTTTTTCTTTTTTTCTGGAGGCAACATGCAAAAATCAGAGTGCTGCTCTGGCAACCAGAAATGTCCAAACATGCAGTGGGGCCAGAACTCCCAGTGTGTTTAATGGGTGGATTAATGTATTTTCTTTACTAGTATGTGTCTTTCAAAACAGGTATTTGCCAGAGTTCATGAAAATCCCCTCTGCATTTGCTCCTGTACACAAGCTTACCTTGTAATGGATTACATAGCTTTCTCCCAGTTGCATGGCAGTGGCTTGGCCCCTTCTCCAGGGCCTCTTTGCCCACTGACTTTGTAGAGATCCATTTGCCTCCAGAGAGAGGATCTAGCTAGTGAAAAAGAGAATGGGGTTACATGCCCACGTGCATATGTAGGAATGTGAGATGTCAGCATGGAAGGGGAATACACAGGATCCCCCCAACTTTTATGTAGCATTGCATCCATATAAACATCTCTGTCTGGATCCAGGTGCTGGCAATGCTTTGCTTGGGGGACAACATGTTGTGGAGACAGCCCGTCCTGTGCTTCAGCAAAGGCTGACTTTAGTTGGGAAGGAAAGGAGAGAGACTGCAGGATCCTGGTGCTGGGGGCTGGCAGAGTCAGAGGAGGAAGTGGGGACATGGTAAGGGAAAACCAGTGTCCTTCTAGAGTGATGGAACAGTGAGAAGGTGCTGGGAGTGCACCTGGAGGCGCTGTGATGTAGATACAAGGAGGGCATACAGAGATGCTAGGGCACCCCAGGCTGAGAGACCCCAGTGGACTGGATGAAATACCAACATTTGCCCTTCTCCAAATCCTCACCCCTTCCCTCTGCTTCTCTCACTTCCAGTGGAGTAGGATTTTCTTTACCTGGTTGACACCAGTGTTCATTGATCTTTGAAAGTATTAAAGTTCCAAAATACTGTCAGTCACTGAAACACATTAAAAAAACTACTCTGCTGCATGTGAACCAGCCTGACATTGAAAACTCCGTTTCATGCAGCTCTGTTGCTCCAAGGAGCTGTGTGGCAGGGCTGTAATCAGGAAACTCACATGCCTTCCTCCTACACAGTATATTTATTACTAAACCTTTACTGTAATATGTGTGAGAATGGGTCAGGGCTGGGGGAGTACAGGCTATGGAGAACTGCTATGAACCCTTTTTGCTGCCCATTTCTACCATTTTATCTAAGCATCAAGTTCTTTGGGGCATTTCCAGGCATATCGAACAAGGAGGTGTGCTCTAAGGGATAAAAGACACAGACATGAGTTTCTGCAGTGAAGTAGCCTATGTCTGTACCTTTTGTAAGGCAGTTAATTTCTAACAATTCCTTTCAACCTGAAAAAAAAAGCAGAAAACAGACCACATGTATAAGCATAACTCCACGTTGTAGCAACTCAATTAACCATGAAGTCAGTAATATTTAAATAGAATAGTTGAGAACAATTTTTCTTTTATGATGCCTTTAACAGACAAAGGAAGATCCAATGCAATTCTAAATCCTCTGAAATCTGCTCTTTGGTTACATTTAAAAGGGAAAAAAAGGTAATTATTCAAATTTTATTTGAATGAAAAAATAATCTCTGAATAAGCTTTATCCTCTATTCCTTGCCTTCAGTGCCACAGCCATATATTGCAAGGTAAACCTTGCATTTTGATCCCCAAATTACGTAAATTATTTCTAATAAATTGCTTAGTCACAAGCACAATTAAGCTGCATTCTTATAATTACCAGTGTTAAATCTCCATAAGAAACGTAACAGGAAAACCTCTACATTGTATGCTTGTTAACTCCTCAGAGTGTTTTATACTATGGAAAATACTTTAAATGATTTTGAAGTACATTTTCCAACTTTGGTTCTGCAAGCTCTTTCCAAAGAAGTGCATATATTGAAAGAAAGCGAAAACCAGTTTTTTTTTCGAGAGAAAATTAAGTTACATGCATATTGCTATAAAGTATTAGAAAAAAAGACAGACAAGCATCCTTTTCAGAAAATAAAAAAAATAAATAAAAGCTGAGAAGTGAGTGCTTACAGAATCAAGGAACAAATGCTTGAGTTAGTGAAGATACAGAGAAGGACACATATCTGTAAAAAGAGCAGGAGCCTGTTTCCCAGGGCCCAGTCCACAAAGGGCATATAAACGGTGGTTAATGCCTGCAGCTGCTTACTGCTGTCTCTGGCTACAAATTACCACCGTGCAGCTAGTCTGGCCATTCCCTGACCAGAGCAAAGGAAGCTAATGTAGGAGAGCCCTCTCCTCTAACCTGGCCTGCTTTGCTTAGATTGATGGGAGTAGAGGAGCTCTTCTGCAAATAGCTCAACAAGTAACTTTGAAAACTTGTTGTTTCTGTCAGAAGGGGTAGGGATGTATGTGGCAATGGTCTTTGATTTTTAAATCTAGCAACAACAACAAAAAAAGGATGATGCAGATAGGTTCTGGATTTCCCGCCCTGTGAGGGATGCCTGCTGTCCTCACAGCTCCCAAAGACATCCAGGGCTCTGCAGATAGATGCTGCAAAGATACGTGTGCTGGGGAAAGGTGTTGATCAGGCAAGAGGAAAATGTTTCCTGCTGCTGCAGCCACAACCCTGCAACATCATGTCACGTGCTGAGGCCAGCGCTAGGACTTCGGTTTGCAAAATCCTAATGGTTTTTGTTACATCCTGGTAGGGGTCTGGGAGTTCGAATGAGAGGGCCAGGTAATCATAGAACAACCAGGTTGGAAGAGACCCATCAGTCATCGAGTCCAACCATTCCTATCAAATAACTAAGGTCAGAGGAAGGCTGAGTGAGGCTACTGTCATGTTAATTTTGGTGAGTCACAGTTACAGCCATAGCTCAGTGTATCCAGATCCTGGTACAGTTTCTGCATCTCCACTGACAGCTTGTCAAGGCAGAGCAGTCTGAAGCTGCTTCAAACTCTCCATGGTGAGTTTATCTTAGGCTCTTCAGTATTGCTCGTGGTTTCTGTGATTTCCTTAACATAAAGTCAAACACATTTATGATCAGCGAGAAATATGTGTGGCATGTCATGCTTGTAGAATTTACTTACAGAGAGAACAGGGGATGTGATCCAGATTCAGGACAATGTGAGAGAAGGAGGTCCCAGGCCTGCAAAACCATGTGAATTAGCACGTTCCCCATCCTGGATGAATTAATAATATATGTAACCATGCTGTGTCAGCTATGATGCTAAATATTACACTCCACCCTGCTCACTGACTGCCTTGGTTGTTTGCTCTGGTGTAGTGGAGCTGCTGGTGACATCCCAGACGAGTGACTGTTGAGGCTCCTGCTACATTGCACTGTGGTTCTGCATTCAGACCCTGTTCCATTTTCTGAGTTCACCTCTCACTGTCTTCCTTATGGGCTTTCTGCCATTGAGCCATCTTTGCGATGGGAATGGCATAGCTTGTATTTCTACTCTGCATTAGCACTTAAGGAGCTCAGATGTCCGACAGAGTGACATCAGAAGTTCACTTTGTCTTCTTTGTGGCATTACATGTGAAAGCCTGTAAAGAAACATTGAAGTGCTAACTACAATTACTTCCACCTAGCCATTCTTGTCTAGCAAAGGAGACTGATTTTGGGGAAAATACATTTTAAAGTTTTTGTTGCTCCCAATCAATTTTTTTTCTTGGCTTTGCAAAAGTGATGCTTCACAGGTTTTGTCTTTTCAACTTTCATTTCAGTAAGTGAATGCCTTTCATTATCTAATAAAAGTCACTTTACAAGAATGAGTAAGAGAATTGAAACAAGTACGAATTTGCGTGTAAAAAATTGGTGTGTAAATATTGGGTTAACTTGTGGTTAGGAATTGTTTGCTTTTAGTTTGTTGCTCTGTTTGTTTCTTTTCACATATGGAGGGGGAAAGGAATTGGTGTTACTGTAAGGGATGTAGTTTGTCAAAAGACTCAGCCTAGTTATGGGAAGTTTTGAGTAAACTCTCTGTTTAGTTTCACATTTCCAAGGCTGGACTTTCTGAAGGTCACAGAGTCAGTGGCATAGAATCAGGCTGATATCTGCTAAGAGATCCAAGAAATGAAAGAAAGCAGATAAGTGGACTTCAAAAGAAAACCGAGTATGGCACTCTGCACAAAAGCTTCTTCCATCGTCGCGTCAGCTTTTCTACAAGAGCAGTGCATGCGCACTATGACATGCAAACAGCAATGTTCAGAAAAAGGGTGATCAAGAAGTTAGCAGCACCTGTCACTGACAAAACTGGTACAAATGCTATTCTTTAGTTACCTCTCAATTTATTTTTCCTATTTTGGGAAGAGTTTCTGAAGACATTCTGTGATGTCTACTGTGTTTCATCTGTAGGAAACTGTGACAATGCAAGTGAATCACCATAGAGTCAGTTGCAATGAAAGAGAAGATTCCCAGGAACTAGATATTAGTGCTATGGCTGGTATTTCAGAAGAGATTTGCAACATAGTCACTTCTGCCATCAACAATTGTATGGAGTGGAAATCAACAAGTTGGACCAAGAGCGGTCCTGGAGACCCCATCAGTAAGATGGCAGAGCTGCTGTGTGTGTTTCATGAGCTACTATGTCATAAATGGTTGTTGTAGAGTATGTTATTTTCTGTTGATGTAGCTATTCTTTCTAATCTACAAAACTTCAAAACCCATATCCTGCAGCATCAAAGTCCTTGGCCTTGGTGTCCTCTTGGCTCTAAACATTTCACTTGTTCTATGACTTTGCCTCATCTTGAGGTGCTGAGGATGAAATCTCTGTGAGTTACAATAAATCAGTTTGCTGCTGCTTGCAAGGGAATAGGATTTCTGTCCTATGTGTTTAGGATTTAAAAGGGATGACCTTTTCTGCCCCCTGCTTCAAGGGACAGGCATAGACACGTAACCAAGGACATGATGGAGAAGGGAGAGGGGAGCTTTCCTCTATGATGCTCTCTGTTTCTCCTTCTCTCAGCATTGTGTTGAGAAGCTTCAGAAGGGATGCAGGTGAGATTCTAGCTGCTTGGGCCTGGCAGTAGCAAATGTAGCTGCTGTGGAAGATCTTCTGTTTCTTCCAGTGCATTAACAGCCAATCTTACAGACTTGGTCATGTCTCAATACTGCTGTGTCCATAAACACCAAGGTCGAGCAATTACTCAGAGTTGGGGGGATTTTGCCAGGGATAATGCATATGATGATCCTTTCTGAAGAAAAGCATCAATAGTGGGGTGTGTTGCAGTCACACAGCTTCTTAATCACAAGGTTTTACACAACAAGGGTCACAACTGGAGCAGTAGTACAAGGAAACTGAGCCAAATCTCTGAATTTTCACCACTCCAGGCAGGCAGAGGAGTTGTCTGTCTCTCTAAATTATATTTAAGGATTTCTGCAGCTGAATGCCATTATCAGCAACAACATTTTGAATGAATAGCCCTACACATATATTTTAGGACTGCAACGTGAATAATTGCGAATGCTCCTCAATCTTCCTCTATCCACTTCTCTCTCCCACTTAGCCTAAGCACAAACGCTTATTTCAGGGCTAAAGATACACTATTAAATCACTTCTGGCATTTCTTTGTTGTTGCCTAATGAAGGCTGGGTTGATGGATTAGAGGGAATTTTTACATAAGCCCTTGCTCAGACATCGTTGTAGGATTGGAAGTGGGAAGCAGTTGCAAATGTTAGCATTTGTCTCTGAAGTTTATTTAACTGCAAGCTTGAATGTCTGCATGGTGTATGGGGCTTTGTGTCCCCCCACCCTGTTTTCTGAGCCCCAGTGAAATGTCACAGTTCCAAGGACCGTGGGGTTTAAAGGGCAGCCACGTTGCTGTCCCTGCCAAGCTAACAAGGAGCCTCTGTTTTTCCTTGCTTGGAGGTAGAGGTCCCACCAGGGACATGCCTGCTGCTCCTCCTGGCTTTCCCAACCCTTTCCAAACACTTTTACACTCTGTTTCTTTCATTAATTGGATTATTTGCTTTTTAAGCTTGTTGCTGAGCCTGTCAAATTGGCCCATGCCTGGTTAACAAAGCCTGAAATAATTGTGACTAAGTCAAAGCAGTGCTGAAGGGGGAGATCAGCCACACAGACCGGGCTAATTTCCCAGCCCTGCTGAGTGTGCTCAATGCTTGCAGGTTTTATCCAGGTTTCAAGAAAGGTCTTGAATGGCAGCCAGAAGCTGAGAGCATCTCCTCTTGCTACCCAATGGCCTGGTATTCTGTCCTCTGTTTGTAACCTGGGCAAATCCAAGGATTTGCAGACTCTTAGGGATGAAGTGGTTTTCCTGTGAGAAATGTGGAAAGTCTTGCTTCGCTGTCTTGTTCTTATCCTAAGGAATGAAAACGGTCTGTTCAAAATGGGGCTTTCCTGTGTTCAGTTGCAGTTTAGGAATGCAAGACACTTATGCTCTTAGAAGATCAGGTAGGTCAGTGAAGCGCTGTAAATTCACAAGACCAACAGATGAGGTAAATCTGCTTCTGCAAGTACAGAAGATAATTTCAACATTGTTAATGCCTGTGACTGCCCAGACTATAGCTGGTTTTTACTTTGCTCTACTGTGCAAGATTCCATGTTAAAAAATAAGGTAAACCTAAATTTTTCATGGCAGAAGTGCTTTGGGTGTAGTCCGCTATTCAGAAAGCAATCAGATTTTTCAGCATTAGATGCAGCTGAGGAGTGTCATCCTCATTAAAACCTTTGGGATCTACAGCTGCGAGACCATATGTCAAGTACCCCTAGACCTGACTTTGGTCACTGAGCTGCAACTAAGCTTGCTGGGTGAAGTACAATTCCACATTTTGCAGATGGAGGCACTAGGGAAAAAGTCTTTAGGATATTGAATAGATTCACTGAGTTGGTCTTATTTGGAGAATGTAATTTTATGAGGCCAGGAGTATTGTTTCAGGTATAGATTGTGGCAATGTAACTAATGTTGTCAACCTCAATTATGTTGTACATGGTTGTAAAGGGAGAATGGCCCCAAAGCCATTTTGTCTTTGCAGGAATGTTTCAAGGAAATCATTCTTGGTAGCATTTTTTTAACTCATAAGCTAGGCTTATTCTTTGCTGTTGCCATGGTAAATGCTTAATGGACTCTTTATGGGCAGAACAGGTAAGAGCTAACACTGTGGGAAATCTGTGTTTCACTATTCCATGGTGATGCTTGATTTTCAGAGGAGGATGCGTAAGGAAAATCTATGTGTGCTTTGGAGTAAGAATTCTCATTAGAAAGTGTTTTGGTGTTGTATTCACCTGGGCTAACATGATGGCTGTTGGTTGCTATCTTCCTTTTCTGTTGCCAAATAACTTGTAAATAGTGAATCATAGAACCATAGAATAGATTGGGTTGGAAGGGACCTTAAAGATCATCTAGTTCCAACCCCCCTGTCATGGGCAGGGACATCCGTCTAGATCAGTTTTCCCAAAGCCCCATCCAGCCTGGCCTTGAACACCTTCAGGGATGGGGCATCCACAACTTCCCTTGGCAACACATTCCAGTGTCTTACCACTCTCATGGTGAAGAAATTCTTCCTTATGTCAAGTCTAAATCTGCCCCTCTCCAGTTCATATCCAGGCCCCATACCACAAGCCTTTATGAATACTCCCTCTTCAGCTTTCTTGTAGACTCCTTTAAGGTACTGACAGGTCACTGTAAGATCTCTTCTGAGCCTTCTCTTCTCCAGGCTGAACAACCCCAACTCTCTCAGCCCATCCTCCCATGGGAGATGCTCTACCCTTCAGATCACCTTTGCAGCTCTCCTCTGGACCCATTCCAACAGCTCCATATGCTTCTGACATTGAGGATTCCAGAACTGGACACAGTACTCCAGATGAGGTCTCAGAAGAGAGGAACAACACCGATGTAGGACCTTGCACTTGGTCTTGTTGAACCTCATGATGTTACCTCATCACAGAAAGCCACTAAGTTGGTCATACAGGATTTGCCCCTGGTGAAGCTATGCTGACTGCCTATAATCACCTTCATGTCCTCCATGTGCTTTAGCATAGCTTCTTGAAGGATCTCTTCCATGATCTTCCCAGGCACAGAGTTCAGGCTGACAGGTCAGTAGTTCCTAGGGTCGTCTTTTCTACCCCTTTTAAAAATGGGCACAATGTTACCCTTCTTCCAGTCACCAGGGACTTCTCCTGATTGCCATGACTTTTCAAATATCATGGAGAGTGTTTTGGCAACCACATTGGGCAATTCCCCCAGGACTCTGGGATGCATCTCATCATGTCCCATAGACTTATATAGGCTCAGGTTCCTAAGGTGGTCATGAGCCTGATCCTCCTCTACTGTGGGAGGGGGTTTACCCCCCTGGTCACCATCTTGCTGTCCCATGATCCAGGAGGGGTGAGGAGAGTGGTTGTTTGTGAAAAGTGAGGCAAAAAAAGTTGTTGAGTACACCTCACCTGTTCCATACCCCTCTGGACCTTGAATTCCACCAGTGCATGATCACTGCAGGCCAGGCTGCCTCCGATCCTAATGTCACTGATGAGTTAATTTGTATTGATGACCATAATGTCCAGTATTACATCTCCTTGGGTGAGGGTCTCTATCAGCTGGACTAAGAAGTTATCCTCAATGCACTCCAAGAGTTTCCTGGGTTGCCTACATCTTTCCATGCTACTTTTCCAGTATATTTCAGGGTGGTTGAAGTCCCTAAGTAGGATGACAGCTTGCGATCATGAAGCCTTCTATAGCTGGAGGAAGAAGACTTCATCAGTTGGCCCTCCTTGATCAGGTGTCCTGTAGTATACACCAACCACAAGGTTCCCGTTTGTTCCTCTGTCTTTAATTTTGACCCACAAGCTTTCGACCTGTTTGTGGTCACTCTTCAATGACAGCTCTTCACAGTCTATCCCTTTCCTGAGAGAGGGAGCGATGACTCCACCACCTCCTACCCAGTCTGTCCATTCTGAACAGACTGTAGCCATTGGCAGCCACATCTGTGCCCTCCAGGATCATCTCAGCTTTGCTCTAGTGTTCTTTATTTCCAGTAGCCAGGCTGGCTGGTGTACAGTGTCAAAGGCTACCAGAGGCTATCAAATATCAGAGAGGGAGGGTGTTTACTGCAGTGGTTCCTGTAAGTCCTTCCACCCCCATTTTACTGTGTTACATCCTATTACATAATTAATATGTGTTGGTTATACCCTAAGGGCTTTCCTGTCATTCAGTGAGCATTAAAGATGATGATTATTGGTACAGACAGCTGGTCGACAATTCTTTTTTTTAATTTATCACTCAATATGGCTGTGATTTTTGTATTTAAAATAGTTTTATAACTTTCCATTTTGTAATTTTCTTAATTGTTCTCTATTCTTCTTGTAGTACTACTTGGTCATCCTTTGACTCTTAAATTCATTTTTGTGCTTCTCCTGTCCATCAAGAATATACAGACTACTAAAAAAAAAAAAAGTCAATCCAGAAAACAAACCTTGGGAAGTATGTATTAAATACATATTTGTAAACAAAAACAAAGGCCCAGGTAACAGTCCTGTCCTCTCCTGCAGTCAATGCAATTCACTTAACTACCTCTCTTAATCTGAATGTTGGTATATGGATTTTTATGAGTATTTCAGGCATCAAGCTTCTTGCAGAACCTGGGTATAAGTGTATCCAGTAGTGCCTTTATTCTGATCTGGAGAAGGTCCCATTTTCAGCTTTTAGCCTGTTTTATCTGGAATCACCATCTCCCAGAAAGTGGAAATACATGCCGGTATGTATAAGGTATGTCCTTATGGTACATAAGGACTTTGGAGGTGGGGTTTTTTTTTTCCTAACACCAGAGGATTTAACTTTCCATATTCTTAGACCATCAATCCAGTAAGGGATTGGGCACCAGCTGCTACGAAATCTTTGCTGCAGAGAGGAATTAAGCACTTCACACCACATACTGACACTGCAGGCATCTCCACATTGGTCTGAAGAGTGCCTGAAGTACTTGCAAAAATCCTTTGCATTTGTTGATGTACCCAGAAGGTTCGGACTTTTAAGCCTTTAGCAATTTCAGAGGTAGGCAGAGGGACACATACACAGAGCACTACAAGAGAACCCAGTTTGCCAGGCTGGCTTATCTCGAGGATAGTTGAAAATACATACATGGGAGTATTACCCATCTTTTAAATAATTGCTCAGGGTGAGAGCATTCACTGAGGCTTCAGGAGAACAATGTTCTTGTCCAGCCCTACTGTCAGGAAGAGACTTTTGTCTCCATTTCTCTCACTTAAGGGAAGTGCCAAACCATAAGCTGTGCATGCATTGGCACATGTATCTTTCTTATCCTGTCAATCTGTGCAGAAAAGAATGAAGGATTTATAGGGATGGAAAAAGAACCTGCAAGAGGGTGCAGGACCAACATGATCACACTGCTATAAAGTCATTTTCTTAAGAAGGATGAAGGGGCATTTCCTGTTTTACAGTCTCTGCTGCATGAAATGCTTTTATGTGAGTAATGAGTTTAAAAGGAATAATAGCACAGGGACTGCACTGCAGTATGCTATCTCACTCCATTCAACTACACACTCAAGTTGTTCATTCTACCATTAGAAATGTCAAAGACATTAAGAAATTTTGCTCTGTATTTCAATGTGCTGACACCCTAAAGGATTTTCAGCTTGGCAAAAATGACAGCAGGGGAAACATGAGGTCAAATGGTTTTCTTGGCATAAATAAACAAATGATAACTATAACTTTTTTTCTCACCCCAAACCACAAAAGGCTATTTTAAAATGTGGAAATTGAACGTAAGTAATTCTGGGTTAACGTGATGGTTTGAACTGTGTAGCCCACATGAAAGGGTTGTGTCAGTGACAGGGATGTCGGTAATTCACCTGCAACGCCAAGCTGTACATATGAGTATTAATAACCAAGCTTCATGATTAATAACTGCAGTGATTGTGATGTAATACTGATATGTTCATAATTATGAATAATATTGATATTAAGAAACAAACAGTTAAGAGTTGATGAGACTTAATACACACGTAAATACACAAATACACATATTCTGTAACTATTAAGAGCTCACCCACTGTGTGTACTGATGAATTGCTAGTGAAAACAGCTGGCCAGTGTTTGGAGGTGAATATGTAGAGTAGCTAAAGGCTTGAGGGCATTAAGCTTTTTGCAGAGTGACTTTTACTATGCTCAGGCATATAATTTTTGTCAGTGTTTTAGTGACGTCAGCAGGGCTGGGAGTACAGAAATAGATAAAAACCAGCTAGCTAGGTTTATAGGCTCAGTTTCTTCATCTTGCAGTAAAAGAGGGTTAACCCATGTTGCAGATCCTGTTGGAACGAGCCAGCAAACACTGAGAGGATCTTTTGGAAATGGTAGAATTACTTGGCCTATTGCATTTCTGCAAGACAATTTTACTTAGTTTTAGTGTATCTTACATGAAAACAACCCCAACAATTACAAAATCTCACAGTAACATCCAGGGCTGAGCAAGATATATACAAGGAGCCTACACACCATGTTTTCTGTTCCAAAGTGAGGAAGCTCTGGATATTATTGGACTCCAAGACCCTCTGTACTGTTTGCACTGTACTTCATTCTTTGCTAAGTAAAAAGCATAAATCCCCCTTCAGCATAGTTAGATTGTGTCTTCCCTCACTGTCTCAATTCCTTCAGCTCTTTTCTCCTCCCTGACCAGCAGCATGGGCTCGGCAGACAGAGAAGCCAGTCTATAGAGGCAGCAGCAGGCACCAACCTTTTCCAAGCACATGTTGAATGAGAGACGAGGGGAGGAAATATAGGATGGAGGCAAAGTGTTTTATAGATTGATTTGTGTTGGTTCACCTATTTGAAATGCTGAAGCACTTTCACTTACCTGCACTTGAGTGGTAATGAATTCTGGAACTTTTTTTCTGCCTTCGACTTCTTGCTGGTGCCATGGGGCACTGGTGCTTCAGGGCCAGAAGTTTTTTAACCTGAGTAACTTCAGTGACAAATGTGGTCCTGCTGTTACTGAATCTGGAGCACAAGCTGGTTCCTGCAAAGGCATCCATCCTCTTTCCCACTGTGAACCTGCAAAACCAGATATTCTGCTCTACAGTTCTGCTGTCCCATGGTGTTACTGTATATCCACAAAGGAGTGTAGCTGTAGACTGTAGCTGTAGGCCTTGCAGGGAAGAAGGGCTGCTGTGATCCAATCAGGTATTTTTCTGTGCTGGCTCTTTCCAGTTGTCTTTTGGCAACTATGCCACCTTTGGTTCCTTGCCCCTTGCTCCTCTACTTATCTTGTTCTCCCACTCTTAACATTTTTCATCTGCTCTGCTCCTATTCTGGTTCATTTTTACTACACCCGCCTCTTCCCTTAGTCTGACCTCACTATACACACTCAGTGATGTATGAACTAGAGATTTCAGTGTTTCTCCACGTTCCCTCGTGGCCTTTTCACATCTTTCTATGTCTGAATCCATCAGATCAACAGCATTGTTAGAATGCAGAATGGCAAGAATTTTCCCTAGTCATCTATGAATTAGTGGTAATACAAATTAAAAGCTACCCTTGGGGGGCTCTATGGGCAGATGTCTAGCACACCTGTAGCCACCTGTACCTCCAAGGACCAGATCCAATGTGGACATGTGGCCCTTCTCTATGGAGGAAAACTCAAGCACTCTCAACAGTAAGAAGGATCATTCTGGCAGGGCTGTTAAGGTAGATTTTGTGCTACACGTAGAAGCTTTCAAAACCATATGCCAGCTTTGGCTAGCCCAGCCTGGTTTTATGCAGCTGTGACAGGATTTTACCTTAAATGATTTCACCTATTTCTGCAGCTACGGCATGTACTTCTATGTGGAAGCAAACTGTTTAGTTATTTGCTTTTAATTATTTATGGTAATGAAATAGCACCCATATCTCAAAATTTTCCACAAAAATGAATACTCTCGTAGTTCAAATCTGTGGACATGAAAGAAAACACAGTTCCCTACTGTTCCTTATAATGTTTATTTGTTTTTAACTTCAAAACACAGGTGATTTTCTCAAAACAAATAGAGTAATGAGGGAAATGAAGGCAGGCTCTTTTTGTAACTTACCCAAGAAACACATCTGGAAAAGCATATTTTTGCAAAACAACTACATTTTATTATGCCAGAACAGTGAGATTCTGAAAAGTCATAAGGAGCAGTGAGGCTAGCAACCAATGTTTGGGAGGTTTTTTCCCCTTTCTTTTTGCCCCTTATTTAATTTGCAAATGCCACTAAATGAATCCACAATTTCCAAGGTTAGTACAAAGACATTTTTACCAAAGTCGCTGAGTATGCAGTTAATTTCCAAGATGGAGAATTATGAAGATATACTTCTTCACTTTGAATCTGTAAAATAATGGTGATGGAATAATTGTATATTATAATATATGATAGTCTTGCTACTGATTTAAGTCTAAAATTCAGCTATATACATCACTACCCTTAATTACTACTTGCTTACTTTTATCTACAACTCTTTTTTTACCCATAGTCAGGTACAAGAACTTTCTGTATCAGTAGCAGTGAAGTCGGATTATATTTTCTAAATAGCTCTGATGCCACAATTCATCAGTGCTCTTAAAACCTTAGTGTCATTTTTGGTTTCATTGTCTTGCTCTACCTCAATAGTCAGGTAGAAAACCAACCAGTATGGAGACAGATCAGTAAAATTAAAGGCCAGCTTTCCCAAATCTGAACGTGATGGCCAGGTCTTGCTCACTGGGAAGGTCAGGGAAAGTGGAAATAATTCTGCAGACCAACAAGCAAAAGTAAGAAGCCACTATTCAAATTACAGTGACTAGCAAATGCCAAGATCCACAACCCCAGCACCTGCATAGACACATGCAGAGTCAGGCACAGATGATCAGACATGCGTCCATGCATACACAGAGCCTGGGAGCACACCTGCCGTGGAGCCCTGGAGGGAGCATGCTGTTTTGCTACCATCTCACAGCTGTTGGAGCTGCAGCAGCTCCACAGCAATCTCAGCAGGGCCGATCTTCTACAGCCTGGGCCATGCTGCACCATAGAGCTAAAGTAATCCTCTATGGCTGGGACTGTTGAAGAGCAAAACCAATATTTGGAAATGTAATTTCCTAATTAAGAAAATTTGGATAGAAACATATTAGTTATTTTTGCTAGCTAATGCCTGTTCTTCACAAGTCAGTCTTCCCGCATGCATATGAATATCAAATGTTTCCGGCACCGGGTGTGCTGCCCACATTGTAATGTGCTTCATAGCTTTTTGTCCCTACGTAGAAGAAAAATATCACTTTACTGCCTGATTTGCTTGAGTTGCATAGTCATCTGTTCTATAGCAAAAAACAGATGGACTGGGAATTAGGAAATCACTCAAGCACTGATCTTAAGAGGGTCTTCCTGAATACAAAGTGAGTACACATTTTAAGTGGCCCCAAAACTCACAGTCTATCACATTCAATATCAGGGTTACTAGACCGTGTATCAAGAACACCAAAATACACTTCCCTGTTTGCTGGAGGTGGGGTATTTGTTGGACTTCCCACCCCAGAATCAGGGCTTGGTGCAGGGTGCATTTCTTGTGCATACTTCTCTTCTTTCTGAGCAGGCTCTTGTTTCTGCTTGAGGTTTTTGAAACGTTTGAGCTTCACAGGGTCCTTGACTTCCTTGGTACAATGGAACAAGATGAAAATGTCCCTCCGAAATTTGGAGCTCATTCCAAAATAGATAATGGGATTGTAGAAGCTGGCAGACTTAGCAAACAAACTGGCAAGGATGCTGGTAAGATTGGGCACAGGGTGACCATAGGCAGACCATATAGAGATGACAGCGTACGGTGACCATGCAATGATGAAGGCGGTGCAAATGACAATAGAAACCTAAAAGACAGAAGAAGAATTGTCCGAAATCTGTTCTGGAAGACTGCATCGGGGAAGCAATATTTTGGGAATAGTGGTTTGGTCACTTGGCTGGAAGGAAAATATTCACTTTATCCTGAGGGTATGGCTCACAGGAGAGTACAGGTAAGCAAAAGGTTAGCTCTGGTGGAGCCAGGCAGACATAGAAGCTATATATCTAATTTTTGTCATGGTGGTGTGTTTGAGCAATGCCTAAAGGAATGAAAATAGCTACAGTAGCCTCTATGTTTATATGAATTAACAGGGTTTCAAATAGAATTAAGTCAACGGTAAGTGAATTGAAAGCTCCATTGTAACTTCTCTACATGCTCAGAAGTAACATATCTTCCTAAAGAAAAGAACATACACCAAACCGAACATTTGGTCTTGTACAGTAAAACCCACTCCAATTATATTTGGATTATTTTTCACATGGGATATAGTACCAATATTAGACAACTGACGGAGTAGGCATTTTAAAAGAGTCTCTTATTCTTCGGTGAGTGCAGACGGTCACTAGAGATTATAGAGAAATGAAATGTGATTTCATTTTGCTTTCTTCTATTCTAGTCGGGATGAATTTTTACAAAGACAAATTTCATTGAGATAAATAACACCCAACATGAAATCCAAACTCACCCTGGTGACATCCCGCTCCATTCTTCTCTGTCTGTCTGTGGGATCACCCAGTCCTGTTAATGCATGGCTTAGCTTGACAGTATTGATAATTGACACATATGAGAAGACCATGACTGTGACAGGTAGGAAAAAACAGCAGATGAATATGGACACAATGTAGGACTTGTAGATTGTAGAGAAGTTGGCTTTTGCCCAGTCTATCTCACATGTGCCATACATACGATCTGGAAAGCAAAGTTAGGTTGGTTAGCATTTTTAGGACACTTAGTCTGCTTTTGAGCAATTAATTGATCACTTCAAATGCTGTATTTTTCTTCATTTAAGCGCTAAAGAATGAATTGATCTTTTCAGTTTAATGAGCTGTAACACAATCTCCTACATAAACAAATTTTCAAAACCAGCTATACTGCAACAACTTTTAATGCATATTATCATTCTCACCAGTTTCCACTGTAAATACATAATGCACGAACTGTTGTTTCAGAATAGGAGACTGTGATACTTTATTTGGAAAAAAAGGACATTCATTCAGTAGGTTTGATGTTTTTGAGTATTATGTACCCTTATTTGTCATAACCTTCTACCTAGTAAGTTCCTAAGATGAGCACCGTAGCAGCATAACAGGCAATTGTAAAGAGACAATATGCTAAATGTAAAAGGTCGCTACTTGCATAGCAAAGTATGAAATAAAAATGTTGAGTTTTTTTAAAATAGGAAAAAAAAAGCAATGACATTTTCACTGTAGACAGAGAAATGAAAGAAAATCAATACATCTAATAACAAATATCATGGAAAGATGAAGAATATAAATACTTAGACAGATGTGAGATCTTTTGCTAGATGGGAAGCACATAGTTCTACAAATATGAAAAAGCTGCGGGCTCTGAAAAAATGAATTTAGGAGTGGGATTTACAAAAGGACATGATCTGATCAGATAATTAAGGGAATGGTGTTTAAATACTCTTACAAATAACAGTGGGACTTCTTTACAACCTCTGATGTGTTTGCAAATGTGTCCTGATACAGACCTTGAATTCAATAGCTTAGAGGTTTTCTGTAGATTGTGAATTGATGATTGTTCCTTTAAGTGGAAAAAGCTGGGGTTTTTTTTCTGACAGATATGGCAGCAAATTGAATTATAAAGAACTGAAGCATGAATGAAAATTATGTAAGTCAGGTATTAACAAGTCCTGGAGATATAATGCAGGTGAAACCTGCATAATTTAGCAACAGATCTCTCCGCAACTTCCAGTGATAGTTTTGAAGGAAAAAAAATTGCCTTAATTCCTCACAGGTGAAAGGAGATTTGAACAGGATGAATTAAAGAAGCAAAAGATTAATATGCCTTTTATGATTGTCATCAAAAAGAGCTCGATATTTTTAACCAAAAGCTCATCTAGTTGTGTACAGTAGTCAAAACAGATTTTTTTCTCCTTTGCCTTTTTCATCAGCAGACCCCAAGGCTCAAAAACAAGCATAAAATGAGGCTTCATTACAAAGTTTTGGTTTGTGAAAATTTTGACTGAAAAGTGAAAGCAGCCACCAGGTGACACAAAAAGAAAATCCTGCAGATTTTTTGTGAGTCAGAATTCAGAGCTGTGTTTCCTATGCCATATCTGCAGAGACACTGGTTAATGGCATTACCAAAAATCAGTGGTGCCCTAGGGACCCCTGCAGCAGCAGTGTAGAAATGAGAGGTCCAAGCAGCAAGATGCAAGGTATAAGCCAGGTCTGCTGGCACCCCCTGCTTCACTGCCTGCTGCCAGGCTTGCCATTGATGGGCTTCTACATCTCCATGGATGTCTAAATGGAAATGTATTCAGAGTCAGATAGACCAGGAACCTGAAACCAGTGCAATTCTCAGTACAGAAAATTGCTCCTAGAAGGTGGTCTTTGTTCCAAAACATATGTTTGATTAAATTTTTAGAGACATAATTTCAGACAATTTCTCCAACTATTCCTCATGAAGAAATTTTCATCATGGAAACATGGTGGGATGAATCCCATGACTGGAATGTGACTATCAATGGCTACAAGCTGTTCAGAAGGTACACACTGGGTAGGAGGGGTGGAGGCATTGCCCTCTATCTCGGGAAAGGGATAGAATGTGAGGACCTGTTATTGAAGAGCAACCATGAACAAGTTGAAAGCTTGTGGGTCAGAATTAAAGACAAAGGAACCAACAGGAACATTGTGGCTGGTGTACAATACAGGCTACCTGATCAACGAGAGTCAACCAATGAAGTCTTCTTCCTCCATTTACTGGAGTCTTCACAGTCGCAAGCTCTCATCCTACTTGGGGACTTCAACCACCCTGACATATACTGGAAATGTAGCGCGGCAAGAAACAGGCCAAGGTGTAGCTGGAGCTAAACTTGGCAAGGGAAGTAAAGACTAACAAGAAAGGTTTCTACAGGTACGTCAATCAGAAGAGGAAGGTCAAAGAGAACGTAACCCCACTGATGTTTGGAAATGATGATCTCATATCAAGGGGCAAGGAGAAGGCTGAGGTACTCAACAACTTTTTTGCCTCACTTTTCACAAATAACCACTCTCCTCACCCCTCCTGGGTCATGGGACAGCAAGATGGTGACCAGGGGGGTAAACCCCCTCCCACAGTAGAGGAGAATCAAGTTCATGACCACCTGAGGAACCTGAGCCTATATAAGTCTATGGGACGTGATGAGATGCATCCCAGAGTCCTGGGGGAATTGCCCAATGTGGTTGCCAAAACACTCTCCACGATATTTGAAAAGTCATGGCAATCAGGAGAAGTCCCTGGTGACTGGAAGAAGGGTAACATTGTGCCCATTTTTAAAAGGGGTAGAAAAGACGACCCTAGGAACTACTGACCTGTCAGCCTGAACTCTGTGCCTGGGAAGATCATGGAAGAGATCCTTCAAGAAGCTATGCTAAAGCACATGGAGGACATGAAGGTGATTATAGGCAGTCAGCATAGCTTCACCAGGGGCAAATCCTGTATGACCAGCTTAGTGACTTTCTGTGATGAGGTAACATCATGAGGTTCAACAAGACCAAGTGCAAGGTCCTACATCGGGGTTGAGGCAATCTGTGGTTTCAATACGGGTTAGGGGATGGTGCGATTGAGAGGTTGAAACTGGATCATCTATAAGGTCACTTCCAAGGCAAACTATTCTATGATTCTATGGAATTTTCTGGTATGGAAATATCCTTCAGCCATTAAATTACTGCAGTGTTCTCTACTCAAATTTTTCATATTTGCCTCCCTCTTCTTTCTTTGCTACAACCTTATCTTGCACCCTAATAATTTTGTGGACTGACAGATTTTCCGACATCTTTTTCTTCTTCTGCTATGTTAGTTCTCATATTTTCAGCGAACTGTTTCACCAAATATCTCTGGCTTGTCTAATTCTTGTTTCAAGTTTATCTTGCTGGAACTTGTTATTTTCTAGTTTCCTGATCTTGACAGTTTTTGAAGGATGTCTTTTGAATGTTTCCTTTATCTCATTGCTGAACCTTGCCAAATATTTCTAGCCTCTCTGTTTTCATAGGTAGTATGTACTTGGTCCAAGTATTTCTTGTGATATCTTCAAAAAAAAATTCTTTATAGCTGATACTAAAGCAGTCAATGCTCTGCATATATCATGCATAATGGATGATTTTATTACTTCCACAGATAATCAGTCTGGTTTATCACAAACAGCAAGAAAGAAAGCTAAGTATGGTTGTTCAGTTAAGTAAATTGGTGCCAAATAAGTACAACTGGAAGATACCTGTATAACTGCCCCAGCCAAATAATGGAGCTGCTGACCAGAAGATAGCTGCTGTCCAAATGAGAACCAGAGCTACTGTCATACTGCTGTTGCTGATGCAGTGACCTGCAATGGCATAGTTTTGTTAGAAAATAATATCTAGAAAAGCAAACATATCTCTTAAGTCTAAATGCACTCCTGTGTCAACAGCTAATAAGAAAAATACACCTACTTAAAAAAATATTAAGACAAAAAATTGCATAGTCATAAGAAAAGCTTAAATTTGAAAACACCTGTCAGGCTTGTATTCAAGATCATTTGTGAGCAGTGGAAATGAATGGTTTTAAGCCGGAGATTGTGGTTTTAGCACTGTCAAATTAACAAATCCTATGTTAGACTTATGTTTTGCATTTTTTTATAAAAGAGAAAACAGTTGTATGTTATATTTTACATAGAAATATATAAGTCTATACTCAGAGGACTATTTTAAAAAGGAGAAAATACATCAGATGCTCAAACTACATTAGCCAGATAATACAAATTGTTTAGTCTGTCATGCTGTTGCCATACATTATGGTTACTTCTTCATTTACGTGGGAAATATTCATGCATCCACCAATCTCTGTTCTTCAACATTTCTGTAAAGTTATACTGAGCACTTTCTCAGATTTCCTCAAGAGGCAAACATCAATTACGTACACCCTTAGATGAATATGCAGTGCAGCTTTGAAAAACAGAAACATGGTTTTTAAATATGACTTCATAATATGTAATGAATACAAGGTGTATAATAAATTACAGCCAAATTCTAGCAGTTCCAATAGCAGTTTGTGTTGAAAATTAACTTCAACCAGTCTATCACTACAAGGAACTGCAGAAGAACTTCTTGTGGAAGAAAGACCTCCCAGCAGAAGTGCTATTCACAGCTAATAATAACAAATATTATTAATTAATAACACCACCACCACCATAATAATAATAATAACAGAGAACCACATATGATGCATCCAGTGTATTTATGCATGCTTTGCCTGAGGACATTAATAGGCTCCTGCCTGAAAGATGGTGCAAGCCAGTCATAATAAAGGCATGTAGACTTATAATCCATTACCTATGGGTGGGTGAAAGGAAGACTAGGGAAAATTTATGGAAAGTGTAGGTATAAAGAAGAGAGTTTACAAAGGGCTCCCAGTGGAAGTCAAAGTTTTCAGCAGGCAGGAGGTCCAAGATGACTGGTAAGGAAAAGTTTCTACTCATTCTGTGTGGAGTGAGCGTGATGATGTAAAGAGGTGTAAAGGGAAAGGTATAGATGAAGGATTGTTTATGTAGGCTTACTGATGAGGGTTCCTCAGGACAAGAAACATATAGAGGATTTCAGAACAGATTTTGTACAGTGAGACACTCTTATGAAAGAGAAAACCCATAAACCAAAATAAAACAAGCCAGAAAATGTTTAGTAAGAGGTTTCTAGCATTGGAGAGTAACAAACAGTGGTTGTTTCAAATATTTGGGTTACAGATCAACAGGGCAACAGAGAAGGAAGAATTATGTGTGCAAGGCAGTGGTCCTGATGCTTTGCAGACCTGGGAGACAGGCAGGAGACAGGGACTGTCCAGGCAGAGGAGGGTCATGGTCAGCTCTGGGAATGGTGGGAGTAATTTTCACCTCCCATGGTGTGAAACAATCTACCAAGGGAATGCTGAGAGGCATGTGGGGATGGTAGGCTGTGTAGTGCTACAAAACCTGGAGGTAAGATGTGCAGACTGAATATTCCCAGTACCATCTAAAGTACCATGATGCCTGCTGTGCGCAAACCTTGGCAAAACACCCTGAAGAATGAAATGTTTGTATGTAGGGCAGCCTTCTGAACCAAGGATGTTATTAATGACTGGAAACTGTCCAAACATAATCTTATGGAAGATTAAATCCACTGCTTACAGCAGGATCCAGATGACCATGTATGCATCACTTAGAAGTAATTTAAGTTGCATTTTGGTGAATACAAAGGGTCAGCAAGACCTGTGGTATCTTTGGCACAAGGGTGAATTTAACCCATCATGACCAAAGTGTACTAGTGATAATTTGGTTTTTATTTGAGTTAACTAATCTAATCTATACTTGATCTAGCCTGTGACTGAGAGAAATACAAAATTGCATCAGCTTCAGTGAAGGCAGAACTGGGCCTGCCTTTATTCCTTACCTTTCTCAGGATGGCAGCCTTTTATGTAGCGAGTCACACTGATTACTGTAAGAGTATTAATGCTAGCCAGGCCAAAGAGAAGTGTCAGGAAGCCATCAACCTGAAAAACAAAGCAGAATGGGATGTTCTTTTACTGCAGAGAGCTGAAGGAGAAAAGAACCACAGGGATTGTTCCTGTTGTTTTCATGTTAACGCTCTTGAAAGTTTTTCCAGAAACCCAGCCAACTGGGAAATATAAAATGTCAGGTGCAGTTATCTTCTATAGGATCACTGAGCAAGTAAATGTTCAAAAATTATATAAGTGCTCTGTCATGTACATAAAATAAACGACCAAATACATCCTTACATTTATGCTTCCACTAAATGACTTGCCAAATGAAGGAGAAAAGTGTTGAACTGAAAAGAAAAAAAAAAACCCTGAATATGCAAAAATGCACCGGATGCAGCAGCACTTTCTAGGCAGAGCAAACATGCAAACTGAACCCATGAATTTTAGACCACAGAGGGAAGAACATAGGAGGTAATGGCCTTGGCTGACTGAGAAAAACTAAAAAAAATAATTTAACTTTTAAAAAATTAAATAAAAACATCCATAGCTAAATCATTCAAACAGATTGAGTTTCAGCATTGGTGCTAATGATTGCCTAGTAGTTATTCAGCCCTGGTCTTCACCATCTCTGACACAGGAAAAGCTCTCTGGCTCTCTAGACTTCCACTGACGTCAGTGTCTCAATGATAGATGCACGGGATGGCTACAACTTTGTGAGTTTCACTTAGGGGTACAAGAACAGAGATGTTGCTTACTGCAGTGGAGACAGGTGTAGCCATCTGCCAGGGAGTACTATATAACTGGGAAATGATCCAGGCAAAATGGTGAAGCCAATCCTTTTTTTGAAAGCTTGCAATGATACACAGCCAGAGCAGAGTTGCTCTTGGAGGTGCCAGTTTTACACCGAGTGAACCAGGAATATTAAGCAAGTGTCTCTGCACTGTAACTTGGCATTCAAGTAGTAAAATTATTGGCGGAAAGGCACATCATTATTCTGTGGGAACAAACTCTGTCTTTGTATAAATGGGCACAACTCCCACAGAATTGTGTTTATCCCAGTGCTGAATCTGGGGCTTTAATCCAGGCTTAAAGCTGAGGCCATGGTAGATTGTATAAATTAAATTGGGTGAAGGGTTAGGAAAAGGCTACTTCATAATTTCTTTCATTAGTGTTTTTTCTTGCCACCAACGCTCTTCTGTATTAACTCTATATACTTCTTCATGCCAGCTTTTACAGACCCACCACATTTTAGATGCACTCAAGACTTCCTACGACAACCTATATGCCCCTTACAATCAGCTCATGCTTGGTATATAAATGCAAACATGTTTATACCAGAAAACAGATTTCCTTGGATGTCTCAGCCATTTCCTAGAAGCTGCAATTTGTTGAATCTGTCCAACTGTGCACTACGAAAATTAGTGAAATACATGGATATGCAAATGTGCTCTGCACCTCATCATTCCCTTATAGGTACAAATAACTGTCTCTTCTCCATTTTCTCTAACAATGCTTCATAAATGCAGAAAAAAGTATTGCCAAGGACTACTGAGAAACCACACTGCATAAGCTTAAGCAAATGCATTAGCTATGAGATTAGAAAGGAAGCAGTATTTCAGCAATGATGCAAATAAACACTTTGAAATTAAGTCTAAAATGCTACAAGATAGAGTATAAAGTAACAGGACAAGCTTCTTGGTGTGTATCACAATCAGCCCTCTTATGCTGAAACTTGAGTTTTTTCTGAAATACTTCAGTGTATGTATTATCACTTGCAGATATGACCATTATCCTCCCCCGACTCCCTTTCCTGACGTCAGACCAAAGACAGATTACATCAAGTGATTAGTTCAAATAGCCCTTGAACACAGTTACAAGGGAGGAAAGTGGGTCTAAAAATATACTCTTGCTCTTTACCACTTAAGATGAAACTCTGTCACCATAAGATAGAACAAGTTGAAATGTTTTATTTTGAGTGCCTTGCTAAAACAAACAAACAAAAAAATACAGTTACCTAAATCAACATAGTTCATAGGAACAAGCTATTATCAACACCATCTCTTGGTTTCAAATTATTTCATAACAGCATTTCAGCACATCAAAATACTGTTGCTTCTGCTAGTGTTAGTAAGTGGCTAAAGTGACAGAGGTCTCCTGGGGATGGCTGTGATAACTGCCCCCATGCTAGCCACAGGTTTTGGGTTTAGGAACATGTGACAGGCTGAAATGCCAAAGAGGAGAGGGAGTTGTGTGAATGACAAGACTGCCAGGATGAAATGGAGAAAGGAGGTAAATGTGGAGGCTCTCAAGCTGCAGAACAGCTCATAAAACCCATTCATAATATGCTGTTTCCCAGCAAGTCCTTCAATTCTGCAGTACTTATATTCTCCGTTTTCTTAGTGCTTAAAGATACATAGAATGACAGCTAAAAAAATACTAGAATAGTAGATAATAGTTAATTAGTTTGGAAGATCAATGCTTTTCCCCTTCCCTGGTTTGTTTTTTTCTTTTCTTCTATTCTATCCCCCAGCCAGGTCCTGCATTCCAGAGTCATAAAGTTTTCTCCATTTTTTGTGTAATGCAATTTTGTCCTTTCTGTTATTAATTATGATTAAATGGCAGTATTGTTAATAGACAACAGTGAATTCTGACATAAACACAAAGTTGATTGTATATTAAGTTTGATCCACCTGCTTTGCTTTTAACTCATTTAGGAATAGATTAGCAGTTTTAAAAGCTTTTCTCTAGGTGCTGTACCAATATTACTCCCTTGACTATATAGATACTCACAGAACTTACTCTCTTTATGTTGCCTGGGAGCTAAGACAGAACTGATGAAAAGGCTGTGCTTTTGCTGCTTTCTACTTGTGCCTGATTTTAAATCTCAATAATGTTTTTGGTGTACTATTTACAACTAGCAGCACAGAAAGCTCCCACTGCCTGGAAATTTGTTTCTTACACTTTACTTCAGCGCAGGGAGATTCAGGATTCCCCAGTGAACTATTAAATTTTTAGCTATGAGCTTGGGTGTGCCCCAGTTTTACTACCTTCAATACTTATTGTGTCCCTATTTAATTAATGAAGGTTGTCTTCATTTAAAGCAGACAGAGTAAATCACAGTCTATTGTTCTTCTTATTGGATTAATCAAGGTTTAATGGTACAAAAGCAGATTGTCAAAATGGCCATTCCATTTCAGTTTAGGCTGAAACATTGATCTCACCAGCCAGAAAGGCTGCATCACTCCCTCCTCTGGCCAACTGGTGAATCTGTTGCAATTTCCTGAAGTGCATTTTCTTCCCTTCAGAACCACAACGTCTTGTCATTATCTTCTATTAAATATGAGATAATGAATAAGTAAAGAAAAAGACAAAATTTTGACAGGGATTATTTTTTCTATTGCATATGTTTAAAATAATCACAACAAGCTCTCTTAAAATAGTTTTTTGTATACAGATCAGATTGTTCCAAGATCATAATGTAAATAGATAAGGGTAATAAATCTTCAGCCTCAGGGGACAAAACAGCATGTAATCAATCTTTAAGAAATACATTGGAAAAACAACTGTAGGGACCTTTGAATAGAATGTGCTTTAAAATTTAACAAGTTCTTCAAATTTGCAGTAAGTGAGAAAATATTCCACCTGAGTTTAATGACAACATAATTCCTTCCTCCTTCCAATAAATTAGTAATTAATGGATTATTTATGCTTACATTAGCTCTTCTGGCAAATAGAAGAATTACCAGTGTTCATAATCAAAATCAGTCTTCACAGCTGACTACTTAAACATCCCAATGCATGGCATTCCTAAAGCATTCAAACTGTTTCTTTAGGATTTACCATTGTACAGAAAGTAAAAGAGACTGTAATTTCCCCCATGTCTTTTGCGTATGCCACATTACTGTGCTGTGGTTGCACTCCGCCTTTTAAATTGTCTCAGCAGACTTCAAGGGTAGCCCTGCTTAGAGGCGATTCTATTAACCCATGCCATTATAGGTCTTGGACACAAACGGCACTTCGTTTGCTAATAAAAAATGAGAACTGATTAACTACAGAATTAGAAAGTTTAAACTATTAAGTGAGAACACCAGATGCTCAGTATTTTACATCTGACACGTGATTAAACCTTTCTGTTGATGGTATACATTTTACAGATAGGAAAAATATGAATACAATATTTGTCCTATACAATTGCATATACAGATTTATAATTGTACGAACTATGCTCTGTAGCTAAATGTACAGTTAGTGCTAGCTATTATTTTATGCACATCATGTTTTGGCTTTGGTAATGTTAGGGAAACCAGAGTATATCAGCGTGTTTGCTTGTAGTTATTTTAGGCTTACATAATGGGTTAATCAAATGAGATTCAATGTATACTTGTTTTAGTCTGACTCTTAGCTATCAGAGTTGTAGTACATTCAGGTTACAATTTATACTCATGGTAGTACATACCTCTGTAAATGAGCTTGTTAATGAATGTAAAACTCCAGGAAATGTCCATCATTTAACACACAGATAGAAATTCTTTCAAAATTTCCTTACAAACCTCATCTTACTTCAACTATTCTGACTCAACATGCTTGAGAGCACCTGATCAGCTGATGCCATGGGACCATGGCAGATTTCTTGTCTCTCCTTTCCACCTATAAAGATTAAACTGGGAGTAAGAACCTAAGTATGTAGTTCATAGCACCTGATGATCCAGATACAATGGAAAGATTCCCATCTTCAGGTTAAATGCAGTATTGCCATTGTCTTTATGTGCATCACTATCCAGGGAGATTGAGAGGCACTAGAGGGGAAACTAACATCCTCTGGAAGTGTCCATGCTACACTGAGCAAATCCCTTTTCAATGGGGTAGAACCAAAACTCCTCTCTATGCAGTGATGCTGAGTCAGAGCCTACCTGTTTATTGCTAGCAGCACCATTATGAACAAATAAATACTCAGACAGATAAAAGAAGAAAACAACCTCATGAATCATCTGTAGATTTCCACAGAAAGCAAAGGCTTGACTTTGAGGCCTGTGGTGATCCTGCCCTTAAAATTGAGGTCCATTAACATCAGACTAAAGTCATACTTTTCTTTTCAAAGTAATGAAGATCTAGTTTTGCCTTTTCTGATTATTATGATGTTTCTGGAGGTTAACATATGTCTCAAGGGAAGCAGAGGTCCCATGAATTCTGTCAGGACAGTCCAGAGATTACAAATAACACTCCAGATTCTCCAAACTACAATTGCCTATGCTGTTTCCCAGAGAGAAGGAAACTGCTTACGTAGCCACAATCAGGTTAATACAAGGTCATCTCTGATTGCTGAATGCCCACCAGTGGAGATATTCTGTTGATAAAGCTCCTAGGCATAAAGCAAGGCAAGTTAATGATGGTACCAGCTCAGTCCTTAAGTGGCTGAGACAAGAACTTGCTACGTTCCTGAAAGCCTGAAAAAGCTGCATGATTTCTTGGAAATCTCCTCTTGGGTTGATACGCTTGGATGCTGTATTGAAATAACCAGAGAAATAGAAAATAACTGATTAGTCCCAAGAAAATGCATATAGTTCTATAATGTAAGGATCTTATATCACACCAGTGTATGTTAAGTTGGACCCAACAGCTCCTAATGGGAGAGTCACACACATTGCCAAGGAGTCCTAGTGACCCAGGGACAGCCTGGAAGGAAACGTAAAAGATAGAGATTATTCTTGGCCTTAAAGAGCTATCTGGTAAGCCACCAGGTGCTTCATCCCTTCTGCAGGGACAGTGGTGTGGAAATACTGGATGCCATGCAATATAAAGCCCATTGCAAGCAATGGTTGTCTTGTAATTGATTCAGTTAGCACAGGATCAAGTTCAGAAGCCGAACAGGAATTTCTTCCTACATGCTAATGGTGTACTAAATTAATGAAATATATATTTGTGAAATAGAAGATAAGTAAATGTGAGGCAGGACCATTTAACATACTCAGATATTAACAGTCTGATTTTTAAGTTTCATATGGAATTTCACTTAAAAGTCAGTGAAAGGTGAAGTGAAGTGAGGAGCCACAAGAACACAAGTTGTTCACCCCTGTGGTGTGATGCTTATGGGCAAAAATAATGATGGACAGCATTTTTTAAGAAGACATTAAATCTCTTAGAAACACACATCAGCACAGAAGAATGCGGAAGGCTACCGTTTTCCATATAAGGAAACAAGGAAAGGATGTTTCAAAGTCCTCTGAGAGGAAAAGCTAGATCAGGAGTTGAAACTTAGGCTTTGGAAATTCCTGGTTGTAGGAGTGCTATCAGACAAATACCCTTTCCAGGCAGCAGTGTGTGCTTTGACACAGTGTGGGCGTGGTATGGGATGGCTACATTAGGCTTATTAAAGAAGTAAACAGGGAGTTTTAGCATTCAGTTTTTCAAGTACCAAATATCTAACTTTCCTGATTTGTCACAGGTGGCTGCAAACATAACAATAATTTACAGCAAAATGAGGGAGAATTCATGACTAATGAATACTGGCGTAACTTCCTTGCAGTCACATTGGTTACACTGAAATTATCTTCTGTGTTGCTAATGATTCTGTTTGTGCAAATGCAGTTTTTCTCCCCTTCTCTGCAGATGAAGTACTCTTCTCATCAGAATTTAGCTCACAGATGTCTGTATAAATTGCTTTTATTTCTTTAACTGCAACGTGTATACTCTTCAGGTTATATCAAGGCAGACCAGAAAAATAAAGAAATAAGGAAGACTAATATCTCTGGAATAACTTTTTTTTTTCAGTATGCAAATCTAGTTATTCAAGGAAACAAGAACGAGGCTACGTTCTTGTGTTCATAATACTTGAGATCGAACACTTGCTCAGAAAAACAACTAGGAGAGGAAGACTTTTGTAGCACAGCATAGGTAAAGGATGCTCTTTTTATTTAATTTGTTTTATAGATCAGTCTCCACATCCTACCTTTTATGGTGATTCAGCATGTTAAGGTGAGTGGAATGAAGAGCTAATGTTGCACAGCTTTTCTTCAGCATCTTTAACACCTCTTTTATCTGTTAATGCTCTTAGTGCTAGTTCCATGATCTGACTTCAGGTTATTTTCATCTCACTGGAATGTCAGGAACGATGAGCTATATATAAGTAAAATCCTAGCAATATTACACCACAGTACTGTGCTAGGATAGTCAATGAATACTTTTCACTCCCTTTTTACATTTTGTTTGATTTATTTTAATATCTTATTGGTAGATAGCTGAACATTTTTCAACTAAGCAGATTTTAGACCACATTCCTACGCTATTATGATTTGAGAAAAAAGAAGATCTGGTTTCTTCAATTACAACCTCAATCTTAGAGTTTCATGTTTGAACACTAGGATATAAAGTGATATTGTAAGATTTTTTACAACAAGAGTAAGTAAGAGTGAGCTAGCTCAGCTTGTATGGGAAACCTCTGCCAAAGTTGGACCACTGCAGAAAGCCATGCTGAGAATGAAAGTACTTCTGCAGCACATATTCTTCCTCCACTGCATGACTACTGGTGAATTCAAAGTTTGTCTGTACAGACTGTTTCACACAGGAAGAGGGGGGGAGGGAAAATGTGGAAGAATGGTCATTCAAGTGCTCTCAGATGTGGATAAAGATAGTGCCAGCAACCATCATTACATTTCCCTGTAGCCAGCTGGGTAGGAGGATGAACATGAGCAAACCTTTATCCACCTTGATGGACGTTGCTAAGGGTAAAGATGAACAGCTTATGGATTTGTCTGGGTTTTCCAAGTGAGACGTCTGTGGCGAGAAGGGCACTCACATGGATGGCTGCTGGGGAGAACGAGAGGCAGAGGTGAGGGTGAGACATATAAGCAAAGGATTCTTGTTACATACAGACTGAGTAGGAAGGAGGATCGTGTTGTGAAGGATGATTGAGCAATGTGAATGAGTGGTTGCATTGGAAGACATTTGATGAAGAATGCATACAGACACTAGGCTGCAATGATACTGCCTGCCATTTTCTTCAGTAACCTCCCAGGGGTTGGGAAGGCAGGAGGAAGGAATCTGGTGAGGTTTCACTTTGGTCCCTTGCATCTGATATTGCTTTTATTAGCTCATCACACTGACTGCTGAGATATACTACTAGTCAGTCATCTCGTCCAGAATGTGAGGGAATACCATATCACATACTATAATACCTAAACAGTGTCCTGGTATACACAAATGCATAAATCACAATCTAAGCTTACTTAGTCAATGGACTGTTGTGTTATACCAGTTATATTTAATGGACAGAAATAAAAGTTCTTCAAACCTACTCTATTTGTATAAATAGCTTTAGTGGTTTTTTTATCAGTGTTGTCCCTCAGGGGTCTGTAATGGAGCAAGAGCCACTGTGCTCAGCTTTGCAGGGCTATGGCTCTGGTCACTTGCCCAGTAGCCAACAGAAAAAGGTGAGGGATTTATCTCACACCCTTCTTGATTTTTAATGCCCCACTCCAGGCCACAAAAGATTGTCATTGCTTGGTATTCATAATCAGAACTTTCCTTAAGTGTGTAAGACCTTTCAAAAATAAAGCAGTGTCTCTGTGAAAAGAGAGACTGCTGATACTTCCTCCCCTTTCCTCTGTGGAGGGTGTGGGAGAGCTGAATTCACTTTTCTCCACCCAAAGGTGCTCATATCCATGTCCCCTGTCTGGGAGCACAAGCTCCAAGATTATTCGTTTTATGGATATGTTCTGCTGTCTTTAGAGCTAGGACCAGAAACGGAGAAGCTAAACTTCCTGTGGGAGTGGTCAGTGTACGCACTGGAAGGAGGTGAACCCTCCTTGTCCAACAGCAGCATTAAAGAAGGGCTATTGCACATCCTGCTTTTCTAAGAGAACCATATTTATCTGGGATTTCAGCTGGCAACTTGACCAGCTACACCACCACAACCCAGAAAAGACTGTTGAAGTGCAGGAAATCCTAGACTTTTCCATGTGTTGCGCACTCTTCAGTGCATGCATGCTAAATCTGGCACTTCTAGACACATCAAGCTCTTTCAGGATGCACATATGCCACAGGTCTGGTGGTGTCAGGTAAACTGTGCACAAATGAATTAAGGGTAACAGAGTAAAACAACACACACGTGCAATGTGCACTGTTGCTCACTATGCTTCCAGTTGTTTCTCTACCAGGTATGCCAGGCAGAAATACTGTATAAGACACCAAAGCATTAAGTAGTGCTGCATTCAAATCCAAGTTTCCTCACTGCTATGTAGTGATGAGACCACAGTGTGAGGCAATCATCTCTCTCTCATTCTGGCTCGTCTCTTTGGCTTTATTATTCCTCATAACACAAAGCAGCTTCAATAAAAGAAGAGGAAGGCAGGTCCTTACAGGCTGGTCCTTGGTTGAACAATGAGAGCAGGCTGAAGGGATGGAGACGGTGTGGGTTGAATCCTGTTGGGTAGGCTACTGCAGTGCTCACTAATACCTCAAAGTTATTTTTTTCCCTCCTGTTACCTCTTGAGGCTGTTTCTCTGTAGAGCCAGATCTGCTGGGAATGTTCTGGCACCATCTGGCTGGCCAGATGGGCCAGGGTCACTGACACTAGTAGTGAGGTGAGTGCATCTGCAATAATAGCATCAATCAATACATTGGTGGTAGTGGGTGTGTCTGTGATGATACCATGACCTGGAGACAACTACATTCTGTTCTGTTGTGTGCATACAAGGTATTTCTGACTTTAATATGTCTAAGACGTAAGAAATGCTTTTTTTAAAGAAGCCTGTACCAACAGAATGAGCGCATGAGAGCATTCAATTTTCTTGACCCCTGCAGTAAAATTCTTACGTATTTATCAAATTAATTTCAAAATAACCAAACCACATTCTCATAAAAAATAAGAAAAGTCAATTAATGGAAACAACTTTAAACTAAAGTACTTGGATTATGTAGGATGCACTTCAGAGTCCATCTTTGGTTTCTGATCTAACCGCAATGCACCTGTGGGGATCAGACAAGTTAAAATCCTTCCCCTACATATAAAAGCTTCTTGAAGCCTGCATCTTTTGTATTCACCACATGATTAACAGAGAAGAGAAAAACTTTCTGTTGGTTGATTAATAAGGTTTAGAAGAAACTGTGGTGTTTACCTGCACGGAATCAACATTTCCCTACTTTCTGCATGTAAGAACACTTGCACACAATGTTATTTACTGGTTTCAGTGCAACCTTTGCAGAACAAGCAAATTAGAAGTGTACAGGAAGGACAAAAACATATCTTGAGGGAATTTCCAATGGGGAAACAGATGGCTCTGGGTCACTAGCTTACATTGTCTGACCTGAACTTGACTATGTGAATTAGTTTACTTACTGATAATATTACCAGAGTCTAAAAAATGAATGTGCTAGAGACTGACTGTCCTCCCTCTGTTCAGATAAGGACATAGTGGTACAGCAGGGAAGGGACAAACAAGAAGTGAAAGCAGAGCCCAAAAGCCACTCTTGGAAAACCATATACGTATGCAGTACCTAGCAGGGGCAGCATTTGGATACAGACCTACCACGCAGCCTCATTCCTGACAGGAGAGTTTTGTCAGAGATTAAAAAAAAAAAAAAAAAAGTACTGTTTGGCATGAGGAGAGCAGTGGTGTTTCTTCCATACAGCGGAGAAGGACAGGAACACATATATCTGTCCCATTCGGTAGGTATAACATGTGACAAGCCTTTTAGCTGGAGAGAATTTTCATAAGTTAGGCTGTTTTGAAAGAGAAATAGTCCCTCCATCTGGGGCAGCCAAGAATGCTAACCCTTAATTTTGAGAAATATCGCCCGAGGGCACAGAAGGAGGCCCAAGTCAAAGGAAAGGAAAATAGGTAGATTAAGTGAGGTGAGCTCATGGAATTTTTTCATAAACAGAAATGACAGGCTTGCTTGGAAAAATAAAGTTTCTTTAAGCATAGCTGACAGCAGAAACTGACTGATCAAATAGAAGCAAATGTATTGTGAAATGGACAATGACAGAAAGCCAAGTAAGATCGTGCTCTGGACTCACCAAACCAAAAAAATCAGGGAAAATACATAGGCCATACACAGGCTACAGTTGTGTTTATGTGCACAAAAGCCCCAACTGTCATCACATCTGCTGGCAGGGGAACTTTAGTGTGGTGAGTGGAACAAGAGACATTGACTTCAAAGAGCTACGACAGAAAGCATGGGCTTTATCCTCCTGGCACCAAGCTCCTCACTCCTCATGTTATAGATGTGAGACCCATTCTGGTGGGACTAACAATCACATTTCATAAAAACCAAACCCCCTACTGCTAACTTCCATAAGTTACTTTTTCATACCTGGCTTCAGTTTTATCAAGTTTAATAAGCAAGAAGTTGGGTGTCAAGTTTTAAACCTGTTTGAGAAACACTCACACTCCCCTCCCAGCACAGAACAAAGTCTTGATGGAAACAAGATTCATACCTGATTTTCTCTCAACAGGCCACAAACAGCTCAACCACTCAACAAGTCACAACCAATTCTAATAATTCATTCAGAACACAAATTGACTTTACTAGGTTACCATGAATTTTTAGTTAGTATTAATATAGTATCAGTTCCTATTTGAAATTAAAAATGTAAACTTTGAAAGCCTACAGAGGATTACCAAAGCGGAAACTTTAGTATTTTGCAAATCAGTGCAATGCATTATTTATGTCCTGAACAAAATCTTTTGATCCACATACCTTAAAAAATTGATATCCATATTTTACAAATGAATACTTTTTAAAACCAGGAGATCAAAATAAAATTATTTAACATACCCTGACCAACAAACTATCTGACTACCCCAAAAAATGTTACGGACTACTTCTCTCCTCTAAACAGTTCAAGCAGAGCAAGATTAAGTACAACACCATCCTAGTCTTTTGCATCTGAAAATACAAAAGCCACATTGTAGTAACAAGGACTCTAAATAACTCCAAATTGCCAAAGAAGGATTTGTAGGCAGAGGCATCATGGAAGAAGGAGGTAAAGCTGATAAACAGAAGACAGCGTGCCATGCTGTGTTGATTCCTGTGTGTACTGATTTTTACAGCCCAAAAAAGAAGCCACAGCATAGACAGGGCTCTCGAAGACTGGGGCAATAGAAGGGTTATTTAATGTTCCCTCTTTCAATCTGCTGGGTCATAAATTTTAAGTTTGACTACAGAACCAGCTTCAGGATTTCACAATAAATGACTTACACTGTTTTACACAGGAAGTCTGCAGCAAAGCTAGAACTGAACTTGGAGATCCAGATTTCACCCTTCCTTGCTTGATCATAATTCCAGCTTTTTTTGAAATAGGGAAAAATGGGAATCTTTAATTCTGACTGTAGGTATGAATTTTACAATTTGCAGATTTATGTCTTTGTTTATCTGATGGCTTCAAAGGTTTTCATTAATAAAAACAACTTAAGAGATGCCCTTGAAGTTTCTCCTCAACAGGGCTCTGATTGCAATTACAAGTGTTCTCATTAGAGAAACAGTGGGATTTTGCTGAGGAAATAACTAGCTTAATTTTGATAAATCCTTTTTGGCCAAATGGCTATAGACATATATTTTAAATACAAAAAATATTTTTTTTAGATCAAACTATGGCTCCTAGTTTATTCTGAGTCTTGTGTGGGAAGTCTTCCTCTGAGTAAACTGCACCATTGTATTGAAAGGGAAGGGACATGAGCTGTAAGTACTGAAGTGTTTTGTGGACTTGGCTCTACACACCTTGTCAAGTAGGAGTCTACATTGCTTTAAGATTTATGACTGCAACAGAAAAAGAGAACACTATCCTTTTGGAGGGTCAGTTAGTATTTCTTTTCATTCTTTTGTTCCTGACTGGTTATTTATACATGGCATATACACAGAAATACCTGTGCCTATTTTGTCTAATTAAGCATAACCCAGTCTTACCTGGCAAGTCCATATTGATGTGATAATGAATCCATCATCCCTGAAGACATTGAAGATTTCAATGATTCCCCTTGAATAACCAAACACGGAGATACTAGCATCTGATACTGCCAAGTTAAATGTGAGGTAGTCAGTGGGCTGCAGAAGATGTCTTTGTTTATACAGGACAAAAATCACAATGCTGTTTCCAAACCAAGATAGCCAACCTGGAAAAAAAAAAATCCTTGAAATCGATAAGTAAATAAAACAAGAAGCAGTTTGGTGTGCAAACATGCACAGCACTTCTAAAATTATCCTTTAATTCCATGAAAACCAAATTAAGCCATATTATCCATGGAATCTTTTTAAGTATCTGGGCACATTTCAGAAGAAGGAATAGTAAATAACTGGCAATAAAACAGAACAAACACAAACAGCTGCTGCTGCATCTGTCAAAGATCCACTCTTTAAGGGCCTGGAGAAGTTTTTTTTTCCTAATCAAAGAGATGAAACTCATGAAATGTAACACTGGGGAAAAAAAGGAGAGAGGAAAGATTGGTAGAGTGGAGCAGAGACTACAATCTGCCAAAACCTACAGCTGTTTACATATGTTGTATACAATAATGGATGCTGAAATTTCATGCACATAGACAGACAGATGCTTAACTGGTTTCCTCTCAAAAAATGAAGCTAAAACAATTAAGTTTCTTCTCTTAGAACAGTCCAGGATCTCCTTGCTGCAAAGCCTGTCCCAGATGGGAATATTTTTTTAGTAATACACTTGATAATCTATGTAAAGAAAACAGACCTTTTGGAAGCTTTAATGTATTTTTAATATTTTTTTGAAAGAAAGTTGTGTCCCCTCTTGCTCTCCAAGAACTGAGATGCCTGACTGGTGTATGTCTAGTTACATGAGGACAATGCAATGGAGATGACTGTAAATGTGGTGAAAGTCAACCATTCAGCTGCAGGGACCTAGAGTTTCCAAATATGCACAGCTATTGTTCCATCTATTCATGTAAAATTCTGGTAGCTTACATCCCACTTTTTGGAATGATGTAGAAATGAATGACTTTTTACAAAATACTTACGCTACAGCATCAGGCTGAGTGTTGAAAATGGAATTTAACCAGTGAAGTGGATGGCTGCAGGGTGGCTGCTGGAGTGGGGCTGAACAGCAGGTTAGACAGCACCTGGCTCTCTGTTAGCTTACGTTTCCACCCTTCAAACCAGCTCTGCCACTGCTGACATAGTTGGCCTCACTTCCTCTTGGCATTGCAGAGCAAAACAGCACCTTTTTTGAGTGCTTGCAGCCTAGGACAGGTTTAGGAACCCAGCAGCTGGTGGTTTTGTTCCCCGTAGTGATGCCATGGAAAGGAAGAAGAGTGTTGATCCATAGCTGTCTATCCAGACACAAGCAGTAGATATCCCAGAGGTGAATATATGCACTGACAAGGGACTTGACATGATGTCATTGTACAGCATACAGCGCCAATTGATACTCAAAGGAGTTTGTGAGATGAAAGATGGCCAATGGGTTTAATGTTGTAGTGAGAGGGCAGCTGCCTTCCTTCAGGAAACACCAACAACCTCACATCAGAAAGTCAGTGCTGCTCTGGCAAGCTGTTTTGGCTAGGAAAGGAGGGGAGAGAATTACCTCTGACTCTACTAGCCATCTAGGAGTATCACTAGCTGAAATGCCAAATTGCAAGGTGCTTGCTCCCCAGAAAGTTGGATGCCCGGTGAGATGCTCTGGGTAGTCTGGAGTAGACAGAGAGGTGGTTGATGGGACAGTCTCTGTATGGCACTATGAATTGCTATTTCCTTTTAACAACTCCTCTTTACAGAATGGCCAAACTGCTGCGACTCTGACTTGCTTTTGCACTGGCAAGAGCTGACTTGTTGGGCTGTGATATTAACCAGAAATAGTCACTGGTGCAGTGATACGCAGATATATATATATATATATATATAAACATAAACTCACATAGATATATTGTTACAAGGATAACATCAATGATAATAAATATATATCTTACTGTGGCCACTAGGTGACAATGTTTCTTAATCGAGTCTCATATCCAGCTGCTGCATGCACTTAAGTCAGTAAATGTTTCTGACTTTTGTCTGAGTCTAGGTATTATAAACAGGTGCAGCAGGGCACTGGAGGAGGAGGGCTTTGGGAGTGCGTCAAGACAGTTTGCAATGCAAACATGATAGTTGTATTGTTTGTGTACACCATCTCTGTCTTCTGTAAGGCAAGATAGATTTCAAGGCAGAAAGTATGGAAATATTTTCCCTGACAGTATGAAAACATGGTGATAAAATGGAAGACAAAACAAAATGGCACCTCCTTTGTAAATAGCAGCATTTTATCAATGCAGTCGAATGGACAGGAGGGCTACTCTTGAAGTGTGGTACACATGCACTTCCTGGAAATATACAGAGAAAATTATCCTGAGCCTGAGGAGTAAGGGAGTTTTCAAGTAAAGTTTCTTATGGAAGAAACTGAGCAAAAAAGCGTGTTAAAAGCAATACACATATTTTAGACAGAGGCACAGCATCTGTGATTGTTTTTGAAACGACATTCACACACTGAGAGCAAAATAAGGAAAGATTTGAGAGGGAGAAAATTACTGAGTGAGTGTGTGCACAGCATTTCTGAGGACAGACACAATCCTTTGAGCCAAAGCAGGTGGAGGACCTGCAAAAGCATACAACTCCTTGTTTGATATCTCTGGGAAGATATTAATACTTTGCTTAAAAGAAATTGGAGGAACCAAAGCTCTGGAGTAACAAGAGATAAAACCAGTCACTGCATAAACATGAGATCAACAAGAGCAGTGACTGTGCACAATCAGGCAGATATGCTGGTCTAGGGTTGCTATGTTGATTGATTGATTTTTCCAAAAAACCCCACCCCAAACAACCAACTCAACAATATCCCACCCTAAAACACAAACCCAACATGTCAAAACAACCAACTTTCCACTGAAACCATTACAGCACAACAGGAAAAAAGGTTGAAAATGCAACGTGGAGGAAGTGCAGCAACAGCTGACACTCAGCGAGGGTAAGGATCTCTTTGACTACTTTGCAGGCAGTGTGTACCTCAGGGTAGATCACACACAGATCAAGAGCTCAGAAAGAAACTTTGAAGTGCTATAAAAGGAAGGCATTACCAGTTGTCATCTCAATAAAACAGATGATAGAAAAGAAATAAACAACAGAATGACACAAGAGTATATGATGATAACCCACCAACAACCAAACCCCAGATTCAACCCCAGCATCCTAAGGAAATCCTGTGGAGAAATGACAGGTTCCACCTGAGATCAAAACATGGCTGAGAGAGAAAAAAGTAGCAGATAGGAAGAGACTGAGCGCCTCCACCACCATAAGTTTCAGAGAGGAATCATCCCATTTCCCCCATAAACTGTAATGCTGTCTGACATGGGTCGTTCATCAATGAGAGATGTTGGCACTTCTGGAGTGGCAAAATACACAAAAAGCATACAATTACTGGTGTTTATTAACACAGGGCAGGACTGAGAGCAGAAGAGTATAAGTTAAATGAATATTGATAAATGCTGAATATCAAACAGCTAAGGAGTTACCTTTACTCCTCAGACATCCACAGAAAAGCACTTCATACTACATTTGCAGACATTGGGAGGTAGGAGGAATAGGATGGACAGTAATATTTAAAATGTTATATTAACCTAATATAATTCAGTAGTAATCCCTCCCTTGGAATAATATCCCCTAAGAGAACAATTTAATCCACAGATGGCAAAAGCACTGCACAAAGGAGACCAATGGTGTTATCCATGATTTCTGGGGGTGGCACAGTACTCAGGAACTAAACCCTGTTGACAAAGTCCTGTATCAGCATGCTGTCCACCAGCTAGTGCAATAAAAATGCTGAATAAATAGATGACAAGTGTTTTTACAGAGTTAAATTTGGTACAAGGGAACTGAGAGGTCCAAGGTAGTCACATTTCTAATAGATGACTGCATGTGTGCTCAGCTAAGACAGGTTATTATGCTTTGTACTTAGACTTGTTCTTATTAGACATTGTTTCATGGCCTTTACTTGCAAAATCTTACAGGAATGAATTGGAAAAATGAATGTCACCTCTCAACCATATGGAGTTTAAAACATACAGAGAACCTTAAGTGGAAGAATTCAAGAAATAAGAGCAAAAGTGGAATGCTCAATGTCACAATATTGAACTACACTTTTCCTTCAGCAAACAACCTTATCTCTAGGACAGAAATTGGATTGAACATCTAGATATAGAGCAGGCAGGAATAAAGTCAATTACTAATTTCACTACCTACGCACAGGCATAAATGTCTATCTGAAGACATTTGCTGTTAAAGATTTTCAGACTAGAACACTTTATTAAAATAGGAAAAAAAATCTGGATAATTTACAAAGCTGTCATTACCAATTGCAACTGTGAAATGACCCTGCTCTGCTTTTAGTCTTCCCTGCTCATTATTCATACACAATATTCTATCCAGGGCACATTGACAGTTTTGGTGGGATAGAGAAGAATCATCATGTTTTAGACATGACAATGCATGGATTAGTCATTCAATAAATGAAATAATTTTGTGGATGAATGTTTGTGAAAAGCTTGTTTCCTTTCCTACCTTCTCAGATTTATCTGTGAAATAATGTCCCAAAATAATGCTCCCAAAGGAGCACTCAACAAATTGTGTATAAATGTAGAAAAGAATTATTTACTTAATAATTATGGAGAAAAAAATGCTTCATTTCCCCCACCCACCCAGTCTAGTTTTTCATTATACAAACTTCCTTTTTCTGCAGACTTTACCCACAGGCAACCAGAGGTCAGATGTAATGCTAGCAGCAGGATGAGCTCCCTCCTGTCTTCTCAAAGAGCTCATGGAAGGAAAGGATGGGAACAGAACATTGCCTTCAGAAAGATGATGCTGACACAGCTGAACTAATGAAGGGTAACACTGCGGCTGCCATCGCCTACAGCTAATCCCTCTGAGCACGCTGTGATGGCTCACTGCTGTGAGCCACCCTGCTGCTCTCCCCTGGACTAAGATCTAGCAGGGAGAAAGATGGAACCATAATTCAGATGCCAGGAAGCAGGACAGTGTTCTCAAAATCCATCAGCATTAATAAAATGTACTCTTGCACCTAGATGATGACATTAATGTGCAATACCTGTTCCAACATGATCTGTGAGCTCAGGTCTCCATACAGTATCCTGAGAATCCCTCTGTCTGAATCTGACAGCCTGACTGCTTTATGATATATGACACTGTCCTGTCTGTCACATATGACATCTGTGCTACCTGTGACATGAGAATTTCCAGAAGGTGACATGCAAAGAGGCCTCAGCTCAGCAAAAGATGTTAGGTTATGATTCTTGGATATTAATATGTTCTGTTAAGATGTGTGACTGTCAGAAGATGTGGCTAAAGGTAGTTGTTTTGGTTTTTTTACTTCATCCTGTGAAGGTGAAGTAATTTGGAGGTACCCCTTGTATGGGGTAAATCACACCAATCACATACATAACTTTGATGTCGCAAATGTATGTCAGATTTTGCAAAAAGCTACACTGGTATAATTGGTTCCAAAACAAAAGAAAGCTTGTAGTAATTACAGAAATGTAATCACTGAAACTGCTTTTCATAAGCGTCAGAACTCCCAAAGAAATGAAATATGAACATCTTTGCAACTTTGTATAAGGAATTACCCTGCAAACACAGACTGCCTTTCTAGACCCTTAAAGAAACACAGATACAGAAAGGTAATGGATGGACTGGTCTTTGTTCCCTGCTACCAGAATGGCAAGAGAGTGTTAGTATAACAGAGTACTTTGTCACATCACTGCTCCTGAGATACACCGAGTTATTGATGAACATAAAGCTAACAGTTGTACATTGTTGCTGCTGGTGCTTGCAGAAGTGCAGCAGGAGAATTTTGAGGAGAAAAAGACATGGGGTCTTTTCTGATTTACATATTATTAGGAGGGATTTTCTTTAAAGTCTCTATAGAAAAAAGTGTACTTACCTCCATTATTTGTTAACCAGATTCATGGTACACTTAACTTGGAGTAGTGATATGACTAGTCTTGTATACTCTGAAAAAAATGCAATCTGAGTTCTGAATCTGGAGGTTAAGTTTTAAGAATAGCAGTTATGATATGTCAAGAACTTGCAAGCCTGGCAGAGGATCTGGAGCACTCAAAAACCAGTATACAAGGAACCTAAAAGCTCAGACATCTAGGTACTTTATAAAGTATTTGCTTGAAGATGTGGAGTCATCATTAGGATGCAGCAGAGGGAAACAATTCTGTTGGATGATTGATGGAAGAAGTTTGAACTACCACTCTGATGCAGAGGCAACAGTAGGAGGGATCAGTAGAGATGAGGAAATGTTAAATTAATACCACTAGTGATGGAAAGACCTTCTTTGGATGCTATACTCAGTCCTGGATATAAGTTTAAAAGGAATGAGTCTAGATTGGAAAAGAAAGTGGAAGAGGCTACTAGGTTCATAGGTTGGGATAACAAGAGAAAGGATATTATGACAGGAGATAAATAAATAATAATACCTCCCCTCAAATCAATCAACCAAACAATCAAAACCCCCCCTTCCTTCATTAATATAGTAATATAAACATTGATCACAGGGTATGATTGTTCTTTTAGGAACATGGAGTGGCCGTAGGATGTTAATTGCAGGCAAAAAAACCCTAAAAGGAGTGACAAAAATAAAGCTGGTGTGATCACTTTAGCTAAGAATTAAGGGAAAGTCTAGAGAGAAATAAAGTCAGGAATGGGTTGTCAATTGCAAGAGTGGTAGCAACACCCTAGCCATTTATATGAGTAAGCATGATAGCTCTGTAAATGAGATTATTTATTGTCACAGCAGGGGACTGGCCTTGTTGACCTGAGATGTTCTTTCTAGTCTTAAGTGCAGCTGATTAATTAATTAGCTGATGGTGCAGCCATTTTCCAGCCATTCATTAAGAGATACACAGAGGTTAACAGATTGGAACTAAATTGGAACTACTTTGATGCATCTTACAGCCACTCTTCTAATTGAGTTTCTCAAGATACAAGCCATATATTCTACAAGAATATCTGTTTTTATTGTAAACATGACTTTCCTCACCCTACTTCCTACTGGGGGAAAAAAGAAAGTCTTATATAAATATATTGAAATACTTAGGATTTTACATTTTAACTTCCATAGATATTTTTAAAACATTAGCTTAGGGCCAACAAGTTACCTGCAATGTGTGATAAGCTTAGAAAAAGAAAAAAAATCTGCTTAGATCAATTCTTTTAGAAACATTTTTGTCTTTTCTGCTGAAAGAACAGATTTAATGAAAGTTGTGTTTCATTGTATTTTCGGGGGTTGTATTGTTGGAAATTTTGATTACTTAGCAAACCTGCATTCTTTGAAATTTCATGAAGTTTCCTTGCATCCTGCAATAAGTCTGCTCCAAACAGAAAATATTTAAACAAACAAATCAAAATTGCACTTACAATAGCTATCTTACAGCAGAAACAAAATAAACACATGGCATTGTGACCACTAACACAGAATAATGTTCTAGTACATAGATCTTTTATAGATCCTATGTGCATCAAATATTTAAAGCAAGAGCAGTACAAATAGTTTAAAATTTTATAGTTTTAAACTACAGAACTATATTTTATGTCTCTGCAGGAGGAAATTTTAGGATGACAACTCACTGTCAGCATTCAGAACTCTGAAAATCACAGAACATGAATTCAGTGCTACTGAAACACAAGAAGACACAGAAGTATCATGTATTTCTGATAAGGTACTTTTTTATCCTCCCACATATTAATTTTAGCAAACAGTAGTTAAAAATTTACAGGCTTGACTATTCTTTTTCGTCAAGATTGCTGCTTTGATTATTAATCTCTTTTTAGCAAAAGAAAGCTGCACCTCTTCAATCCTGTAATAGCTGAAAAAAAAGAAGCTGAATTTTCTAACATCCTGTTCCATTAGGGATGAAACTCAAATGAATCACTTTGAACTTTGTATAAAACTTTACCTAGGAGCTCCCTTGCACATCCACTCTGAGTACATACCTAAAGCCAGTAGGTAGAAACCTATGATAGTTTCTCCTTGCTCTGTTACAGCTGCCTCTCTGCTCAGAAAACTGACGTTGTTGTTCCTCCAGGGTGCCTGTGGAGAAAACTGGACAGACATTTTCAGGCCAGCTTATGACCCAGAAATTTTCCTTTCCCCAGTATGTCCCAGCAAAATAAAATGGTTCCAGCCTTTTCCTCAGTTTCTGCTCCCTATGTGCAAGGGAGGTTTTCAATGACACTAATGATCTAAAGAAGTAAATCTCAAGGGACAGGAGCTTTGCAGCCTTCTGACCAGTTCTTCTTCACTAATCCTATCTATTAATACAGCCTGTGAATCCATGCCCAGCCCAAGACAGCAGATTTCCTCTTATCCTTATTACATACAAAAATCTTTAATGATTTTTGTCAGCGTATATCTGACAAAACCCAACTTTCTTTAAAAAGGGGTGACACCACATAACTACAGACTCACAGCCATATCCAAAAACACAGTGCTTATTGACAGGTTGATAAAATGACAGTACTTTTGTCTTTCTGCCTTCACTGAAGACCTGTAGAGTTTTAGTTGAAATGAAATTGAAGAAAAATCCTGCACAGATTTTTTTTTTTTTTAAAGGCACAGTAGAAAACAATGGGGAAGCATCATTTCCTGAGCAAGTGACTTTAACAAGGCAGAAGAAATAGGCCATGAAGTTACTTTACCAGCCAAATAGCTGCTAATTTAAAAAGAAGGGAACCGATAGCTCATGCTGAAAAGAAATTTGGAAGTCTTTTGAATTGCATTTTCAGACCGCTAATCACCATCCACTACTGATCTCCTACACTACACGCAGTGCTGAGGTTGCAGAACATGATTCCTAACCACTTCCCTTTATGCACAAGTAGTTTTTCCATGGTGTTTGGCACAGGCCTGGACTTCCTAGTCTGAGTTTGGAAATTGTATGTTTTACATACATAGAACACAGGACTCCAGATGAGGTCTCATGAATCATAGAATCACCACCACCAGGTTGGAAGAGACCCACTGGATCATCGAGTCCAACCATTCCTATCAAACACTAAACCATGCCCCTCAGCACCTTGTCCACCCGTGCACAGTGTTTACCTCCAGGGAAGGTGAATCAACCACCTCCCTAGGCAGCCTGTTCCAATGCCCAATGACCCTTTCTGTGAAAAACTTCCTCCTGATGTCTAGCCTAAATCTCCCCTGGTGGAGCTTGAGGCCATTCCCTCTTGTCCTGTCCTCTGTCCCCTCCTTTCAGGTAGTTATAGAGAGCAATGAGGTCTCCTCAGCCTCCTCTTCTCTAGGCTAAACAATCCAAGCTCTCTCAGCCGTTCCTCATAAGGCCTGTTCTCCAGCCCCTTCACCAGCTTTGTTGCTCTTCTCTGGACTTGCTCCAGAGTCTTAACATTCTTCTTGTGGTGAGGGGCCCAGAACTGAACACAGGATTCAAGAAGCAGTCTCACCAGTGCTGATTACAGCGGGAGTATATGACCTCTTTAGGTATTGGCACTTTAAGTGGTAATAAGTAACGACCATTATTTCCCTTCTGCTACAATAAAAGACATATTATTTGCCTTGATAGCCTGAACTTGAATCTTGACTTTTCCCAGCTGTAAGTTTCTTTTTTTTAATACAAATACTGCAGCTCCATGGACACTTCAATTGAACTTAAGATTTCAATGAGAAAATCTTTTGCCATGCCTTGCACCTAGCAATAATAATGACATGAAAGAAAAAAAAAAATAGAACGAGCCTTTGGATACCGAGAAGAACAAAATATAATCAATGTGAACTGTTTTCCCAACAGTTTTTTCCCATCCCTTTTGATGACTTTTTTTCCCTTCCATGTCTTCATGTACTGCACTGAGTGACTTCATACCTAGACTCATAGGTTTTCTCCCTACTCCTCTCTCTGATAGCATCCTTCAATAAAGGATAGTGGTTTTGTGAACTCCTGTGGTTTATTTCATGTGTCTACAGGTCACTGTACCTCCAAATGAGAGGAAGGCTCCCTCTGCAGATTATGGTAGCTTTGTTTCATGTCTCTCAGTGGTCACCAATTTACTGGCCTCACAGAAATTATCCCTGAGTGCCTTTACTACCTTTGCAAAGTGCTTTGAAAAGACTGGAGCAGTATACACCATCGACAGCTCCATAAAAGGGAGAAGAAAACTAAAATGTTGTGGTGATATGGAGAAATTACTGTGTCTGATGTAGCTAGGAGTGTGGGTAGGTATGTGAAAAAAGCTGTTTCGGATATGAAAAGCCCCTAAAGTACTCCTTTCCTAAGTACGTGGGAGCTATAGGCTGGCTACATAGAAGGGATACAAGCAGCACAAATGCATCTTGGCAGACTGGTACTACGGCCCCTGCTATATGCTGCCCCTCTGCCTACCCAAACCTTTTAGGTGAGAATTTCTTCCTACTGTGACCTCCCTGCCAGGTATAACAGAGTTTTGTGACCTTTTTCCTGTCATCTGTGGGAAGAGAGGCTGCAGTGGTACTGGGTATCTGGCCAGAAGGGCTTTCTCTCGGCAGACGGCAGATGATTGTCCTGCAAACTGCTCTTCCCAGACTTTTGAGGGAGGGACTGTACAAACTGGCACAAGCAGATTGGGGTTAATCCTGCATGCTACCCTTCTACCTGAAGTCTAATGACCTCACTGATGCAAGTAAATGCAGCAATTGAATTTTAAGACCAACAGTAAGCCACATTTTCAAGTCTAACAGAAGATGAAACTCCTATGCTATGTATAAATGAATATAAGAAATTAATACTCTTGGCTGCACTTGAAAGTTTAATGTAGCTGTTACTGGCAGGTTAATGAAGGAAGAAACCCTTTGAAATAGGACACCTGATTAAAGTGTAAGATGAAACGACTGGGTTGTGACACAACAGGTTAATGAAGACCTTTTTATGGGTATTCCGAACCAACCAATGGTCTCAAAGTGGCCAGCAAAGCCAATTTAGAGCGGATATAAGCCAGCAGGTAGCCCCTATTTGGGCTGCTAAAAAAGTGCAATGGCCTTTTAATCCCTAACCACCTCTCTAAATGCATTCAAAGTGACATATATACCAGGCAAGTACCACAGCAGCATTACTGGTCTGGGTAGTTATGTAAAGTTCAGTTTACTGACTGTTTTCAGTACATTGAAACAAACAAAAAAATCAGAATAATTACAATTTGCATGCGACAGGAATCATATGATATACATTTCTAATAAGCACCTATTTTCCCTGAGGAGCACTGAGAACTAGACAGTTGCTAAAGAAATGATTTTGTCCAAAAGCTAGTGTAAGTTCTCATAGTGCTACTTTTGCATAATACCTGTTACACATGGATTAAAGAAAGGGACAAAAGAGGGAGGAGGCAAAAGTAAAAATACACAGAAGGAGTGGGTTAAAATAAACCATAAGTAGATGGAGATTAGTTCTGTGGAATAAAAACACTGTCTTTGGAAGCTGTAACATTTTGTCAAATTTTACAGAAATAAGAATTGCAGGAATTTTAAAGCAAATCTAATGTGGGAACATCCCTATGCAGATTTCTTTTAGTACATTATTTCAATTTTCAGTTCATATTTTTCATTATAGCATTCACTATAAAATGAAAAAACTGCCCATGTCTAACAAGATACCACTTAGTCCTGCAAAGACTAATCATACAATGATCAGTTACACCTATGGATTTCATTGAGGTAGCCAGAAAAAGAATTTTTTATCAGTAATATGATTTTCCAAACTCAGATTGTGTACTGTTCACTGCTTCCAAGAAAATACACTTGTTTTGCATAAGGTCTTTTCTAATGCCACTGAACTAGAAGAATCCCTATAAACAGATCAGATCAGTGATGCTTAATACCTGTCAGTGGAAGAATGGGAATGATCATACTACCTGCATGCCACATGGAACAGCTTACCTCCTAGAAAGAAGAACTGAATCTGCTTCTTGTTGCTGAGGTTAGCTGGTGGTAACATAGTGACCTCCAATTTTATAGCAGAAACCCACATCTTAAATATTTAAACTGAAGAGTAGTCATAGATGGTTGAGTATGTAACATTTTAGGTTTCAAAACATGACCGTCTAACCCTAGACTGTTTCCTTGCCTGTGACATTCTAGCATGAAAACAAACTCACTCAATACATTCTCCAGCTCTTCTGTTAGGTTACTTGCCAAATTCAGTTAAGAAAATGATTACATCATGTAATTAATACCTGGTAAAATCCATGCTTCTGCTATGATTTTAATGGAGTTTAGCCTGCTCTGCTTCATACTTTACTCTAATTCTCATCAATCTTGAAAACTAATGTTTCTCTGAGGAATTGTGCTCCATAGGTTTGCAACAGTTTTAGAAGATGACCTGTCAGAAAAAAATGCTTGGTTACACTTATTACTGCAATATACAGTTTGAAATTAACAATTTCTCAGGGAATACTGTGTTTAGATAGAAACAGACTATCTTGCAGCTTTCAATATATGTTACATTCATATTGAAAGATGATTCAGGAGAAGGCAAAACTACCTTGTGCAGATTAGGTGGCTGAAGCTTATGTATTATTTAAACTCCTTGCTCTGAACTGAACTTACACTGAGTAGGTTAAGTGATGCTAAAGAAAACTGAAACTCTTGGGGCACCTGAATCAATTCATGAGAGATTGCACTGAGAAGTGGGAATTCCTGCTTTTGTGATGATAGTTTCCTAAGGAAAAGAAAGGACCAGGAACTCTCAGCAGCCATGGAAAAAGAGTAGAAATTTGGCTGGAAGGTAAGAGCTTCTCTGCGACATGGGGAAATTCAAGATTTGAGCACTTGTCTTCATGAGTTGAACTATTTTTTTTTTATATTAAAATTGTTATTGTAGTTCCTGCTCTAGCAAAACTTGGCTATTTCACTTTAAAAGCTTTCCAGACATCCTTGGTGAGCTCATTATAGTAGCAGGATTAGACATACCTATTTCACGTCAGTCGCTGACCTGGTGTCCTGTCACTGGGGCAGTTTTACTGTCTGTGTTGCAGTAGCATTTCAGTGCTCCAGCTGAAAGGGGAACCCAGTTCATACTCATTTGCAACAAGGCAGGAGAAAGAAAGTAAAAAAAGTCACAATCCCTACGTATTTGGTAATGCCAGAAAGCTCTGTCAAATGTTGAGTTTCTGTACCTCTACCTAAGAATGTTTAGGAAGTACTTACAGGTACCATAGTGATTACCCTATAGATAAAACACAAGGAGCTGATGGCTTGAGACAGTGCACCTCAGAGTCAGGTGAGGAGAGGCAGCACTGCTGCTCCACTGAATTTCCTGCACTTGAGCCCTGTAAATATCACTGCCAGCCCTGTAAATATCACATGCTTCATCCCTGGCATTTGCAGTGAATGGCTCATGCGTCACAACTTTGCTATACGAGACTTCCAGATTTAAGACAGTTACAGCATGCACCCCCCCATCTATATTCGCTAAATAAGTCTATAGGGAAAGATGAAGGCACAGAAGCAGATAGCTGTGTCTGTTGTAGCACTTCAGCCTGTATCTCCCCCCAGCAGCACCACCTGTGCCATTCATTCTCTCTTCCTGAGTCTTTTGCCTGTAAGGAAGGGCTGATTCTCCTTGCACTTGTACAAAACCAGAAGGTAGATTCTCTCATTTCTTTTTTTTTTTTCTTTCTTTTTTTTTTTTCTTTCTTTTTTTTTTTTTCTTTCTTTTTTTTTTTTTTTTTTTGAATCTCACTGCTTTTCAGCATCCTTTCCTAAATAAAAAGCATGTGTGTCATCACTGTCAGCCTGCTCCTCCCTGGCAAATTTGAAGCTATGTGCCAGTCCCAACCATGTGCAGCAGAGAACAAGTAGTTTCAGATGTATGGATTGAAAAGGTTTCAGGAAAAGCTCTCTCGCACTTTTACAATGTCAACTGAGAGTTACTAACATACTGTCCTAACTTCTTCTGTTTAAAGGGCGCTAAGGGTGGGCAATAGCTATACCTGTCTATGTTCTTCACCATAAGGTCCAAATCAATAATTTTACAGAAGACAGAGACACCATCACCTCAGCATCACCTTCAATATGCGACAGTTGTACACAGAAAGCCTACAGATGTCAGCCTTTCCTCATGGTAAACATTGATGGGAGACATATCTGAATATGTGTCTAAACATAGATAAGATAAATACATATAAATGTACCTAAAAAATAATCCTAATTTTTTAAACCTTCAATAATAATAAACCTTCATTTCTAAGTTGATCTTCATAACAAAAGGATATTTACTCTGCAACTTCAAATCCAAAGGCTGACAACAATGCTGAGTATTTCTCACATTACTTTGTCAGGGCCTTGTTTAGGACAGGTGACCAGGCATCTGTAACTTCTGCTGAAGAACTATGCAGGGCTACAAACAGCTTTTCCATGTGACTGAGTGCCAAAGTAAAGTAACATTCCTATAAGAGAGAAAGATTCAAAATTACACAAGCCCTATAGAGGAGAAAACATCATCTATTCTCTCTCTGGGAACTTTTAAAACATCAGTACTCTTGGCAGGGACTCAGCTCTGATGACACTTTAGGGAAATGATGGAAGCAGATGATTTCTCAGAGAAGAAAACAGCAAACAACTCCAGCATGGATTTCAGAGCTGCTTGTCTGAAAAATACAGCGTCCATGATGTTGCAAATGAATGGCAAAGTTCTTTGGTACTTCAAAAGAAGTAGTGTTGGCTTTTCAGGGCTGTTTTCTTGGTGTATAAGTAAATGGGCTGCTTATTTGGGCAAGAGCGTGAGCTGTCAAATGAGGTTAGAAGAGGTGAGAAGTTATATCAAAACTGCACAGCTTGACAAAACAAGGAGGAGGAGTCAGGCACTGCACCACACACTTGCTTTCACTTACGATTGTTCAAGCAGGTCAGCCAGGGCTATATCTGCTGAGAGGAAAACAGAGACCATCACTGTTCATAGATGCACAGAAGCTGAGTTTTCTAAGTGATGTCAGCCAGTCTTTGAGTCTCTCTACCAATGCAAACTGCAAAAGTAAAGCCTAAAATTTAAACAGCACTTTTCATCATTAGGGTGCCAAAGCTTTCCACAAAGGACATTTTATTTGCCCAGGAAGACTCAACAGATCACTATCAAGCTCAGGTCCTGGTCACATATCAGCTAAGTGATCTGAGCCTTGTTTGCATCTGTTGTGAGTTCTGGGGATCTTTTCTCATACAAGGTCAGAGATCAAATGTATTTGCTTCCTCATAAAGTTTTCAAATACCTTCTCTCAGCTGAAAAGGAGAATTGTAAAGCTCAGAACTGCTGAGGCCTTTCTCTGAAAGCCTACAAAAAACTGATCCTTTAGCAGCCTGGCTGAAAAGTGGAGTCAGTAGAGCTATCAGTACTGTAGCAGTTAATACTACTATTCTTCTCCCAAAAGCTAATTGAAAGCTTTTATTGTCTCTCGCTCTCTTTCTCTCTTACTCTCTATCCTTCCACAGATTTTCATAGCTGTCCTCTGTCACCATATCACTTCAAGACACATCTGCATGCACCACTCACAAGATCTGTATTTGTGCATGAAATTCAGTATGCCCTCTATTTATAGGTTGGAAAATATGGAATTTACCACAGCAAGGAATTAACTATGAGTCAGGACAGTATTTTAGAGATAGAAACTGGATTATAAAAACTGTGCCTTTAAATGTCTCCGTGGCTTTATATTTGGGGAGCAATAGTGATACAGCTACAAGGATAGCAAAATCCTAGCAGTCTGTTAGAGAAGACTAAAGAATTTATTTCACCTTTAAATTTACTTTCAGTGTCTATAAAGAAAATATAGAGACTTTTGATAAATATTGCCTTTGCTATCATGTCATGTTATCACACTCTGGCTACACATAAGCATGTTGTGGTTTTTAAGCTAGATTAAAGATAAAAAGAAAGCACACCAGCACAGAGAATCTCTAAGAGTTGGCCAAATGCTTTTCATCATAGCAAAACTCTTGATTTGAAAATGCTGTTGATAAAGAAATGTTCATTTCTACTTAGGGCAAGACAAAGCCACACTGAATGGTGTTCAGGTAATTCCGAGTGACAGAGACAAACTCACACAAGCGATAGCAATCTGTCACAGAAAGAGGTTGTGCCCCTGTTCTCTGACAGGTTCCTCCTCTACCCACAGCAAAACAGCTGTCAGGTCTCAGGGTAGCAGCTGAGGTGACTGCAGAAATGCTGAATTTTTTACTCTGTTTGCAGTTTTGGGAAGAAAAGCCACTACAAGCAGGAAACTGAGAATGGATGACTACAATGACTATAACCAGCTGTTAGGCAGGAATGAAAATCTTCTCACCTGCAAGGACAGCAGAGGGAAAGCATCTTACAGATGCTTTCTCAGCACTGCTTCTGTGATGCAGTTAACTACTGAGGAGTCTGCACAGAACTGTGGGAATGAAGAGTGGAGAGTTCTGACTGAACACATCAAATTCAGAATTATCCTCCTAAATCTGTAAATCTATAACCTAAATCTGTGTCCCATATGACATGATGCAGATCCTGCCAACAGCCTGTTGTTCCCACTCCTACACATACTTGCTAAAGTCTCAGGGGAAGGGAGGAGACATTCTTTGATAGAGTAGTCTTTCATCCTGCTTCTGGTCTAACATCTTCAATGATGGTAGATCTGGTTTGTGTCTTTCTCTCCACAGCTTAGGGCTTTCCACATATGACTGTGTTTTCTGATGCCAAGCACCTCCATGCCAGTCACCAGACAGTCTACTCTCTCTCTCTCTCTCTCTCTCTCACTTTAGACATGGAAGTGGCCCAGCCTAGACCCATCACACACAAACACTGGGAAGGAGGCTGTCTCCCATATTACAGGAAAAGGTGTTCTGCAGTAAAGAAGAGCAGAAGCCCTTCTCCAAGTACTATTTCTGGCACAGCCTCAGACACAGAAGTGTGTCACCCAGGCATTATACTCTCTCAGGGTATTTTCCTTCAAATACTGAAAATGACTTCTTGGACTCCAAAGGGTCATGACATCAAACAATTGGGCATAGATATTCAGGACACCCTCCACCATCTGCACGGGGAAAAGAATGGATAAAAGCAAAGTTTTTTTTTTTGTCAGACCACTCCAGGACAGCAATTAATACACCCCTGTTTTGGCTAACAGAGGTAGCCAGGAAAACCTACCTGCCAGAATGCTAGTAACAACCTTGAGAGAGTTTCACATCTTGTCTAGTACAAGGCTTTCCAATACTGAGTCATGCAATCTCACTACTCTAGCAAACCACTTGAAATCTATAGCATCCTTTTCCCACCCCTCATTGTGAGACTGAGATTTTCCTTCATGTTACTCTCCTACTTTGCTGCTTTTGTCATTGCGAAGCTGAGGACTCCACCTACAAGCTACCTCAAGGAGCCCAAGTATGTTCTCCTGAAATACAGGGTTTTCTCTAGATCACTTGCCCTCCTTATATCAACCATCATGTTGAACGCCTCAGTCCTGGCTTTATGCCTTTTTGAGAGAATGTCTGGTCTCTGGTGCTCAGTAATTGTTGTAACTTCCTTCCCCACTGAGCACATGTCTTGCTCTTTTGTGGTTTCCAGCTGCGTGTTGCTCATCTCATACCTGGTGGGTGCTGCACATTCCTGCCTCTTCCACTGTGCCCCACAGACATGCACCTTGCCTTTCTGACCTCACATGGAGGGGCTGCACTAGAGAGACCTACTAAATGTTCTAAGTTAAGGTAGGGTGAATTGGGGGAGAGTAAAAGAGGAGACTTACGAACACCTGACCAAACGAGAGAAAAAACAGAGTTAACCTGCAATTCAGTGCAGTTATCCGGGCTGGAAGGAAGAGAGAGCTGAAGTTCTGGTTATTTTCCTCACTGTTTCTTGAACAGCCCAAATGCAGCCTCTTCAGCAGCAGCATCCCAATTAGTGCAATTTACATTTGTAAACCTCATTAGTCACGTGGGAAGAGAGGCTATCCGTGCACTCCAACACTGGGGTGCATACCTGTAGTGTTGGAGACAAAGATGCAGTTCCCTGGTTGGAGGCAGCAGGACAGGGCAGAGAGCTCACTGGCTACAAATCCTGATTTACCTTTGTGGTATTTGATTTTTGAAATTGTATTTTCTGACAAAATTCTCGCTTTCACAAAGTAGGACTTCCAAAGAACAATTTAATTTCACCAAATCCTTCAAAGGGCAAAGGCTGTAAATCCCCTTAGCTTTCACATACAGCCTTAATGAATACAGTACTTTTATCAGTCAGTGCTGGGGCAGGTCACTGACCACAGCTGATGACATTGACCACAGAACTAACCATGGACCACTACAAGGGGCTTAAAAGAACTCTGGATATAAAAAACTAGAATATTGTTTCAGATGAGATGACAGCAAACTAGCTATAAGTAAAGGTACATAAACGTTAAAATATTAATGACTGCCTCCAGGCACTAAACGCTGTCAGATAGGCACCGAATTCCAGGGAAAGAGAAGAACATTACAGCTGTGCATCACACTACAGTGACTCCATCACATTGCAGTGACGGATCATTTAGCTTTGATGATCTTGGCAATGGTAACTCCTCAGAGTTTGGTAAGAATTAAATACATACTCACTGGGCAGTATTAAATAGAAATTATATATCCCACCCTCAGTATTTAACCCCCCCAGGGAACGAAGTCCCATACAAACTACTGCTTGGTAAGGTATTCAGAGCTCATCCCCTGGGCCAGCTTTTGCATTTAAGCAAATTATAATATTGTAATAAACTTTGTAAAACACGGTTCTCATTAATACTGAATAAGAATACACAAAGTTTTTCCGGGCTTGCCATATCATCTTCACAGAGTGATCTAGTGTGAATACTTTATCTTTGGACTTCTTGTAACACTCGAACTGATGGAGGATGCTTCAAACGCGACTGTTTGCTGCCATCATGTGGCAAGAACATGTATTTCAGACGGACACTTACAAAAATATTCCTTTAATCGTGTAATTTCATAAAGAACCCTGACTAACTCATATATTCTTAAATGCCACAGAAGGGAAGCTATTCATATGTAAATGGAACTCTCCAGATCTCAAACAGTGATGTGCCATTGCAACAATTCTAGCAGAAATTACTCTTCTAAACAGAAAACAAAGACCAGATGAGAAGGGACTAGGGTTCCCCCTTTAAATTAAGAGGCATTGCAGTATTGAGTGGCCTAATTTCAGAAAGGGTGCTAACTCTAACCTAGTTCTAACCACATCAGGCTGTCAGCTCCAGAATGCACAGGGATAAATACAGAGACCCTCCTGCTGGTGTCCTTAGAACGAAATCCCATCAGATGGCTGATACGAGCCCTCTGCCAAGACTGCATCCAAACACAACAGCACTGTTCCGAACACTGAATGGTGGGAAGGAGGTGGAAGTAAGAGTAAAAATATCAGTGGATGGTCAACAGGCTGTTACTTTCCAAGGCTCTGTTCCTGATATTGAGTCCCCAGTTTTAGTCTTTTGGGAGAGAAATAGTCACCTGGGAACACATGAGAACTTGCAGACTGACAGTAACATGCTCTTTAACTTCAGGTGAGCAGGAGATTCCAAAAAGAGACAAACAGAAGGCTTAAGAGATCCCAGCCCAGACAAGCTTGGACCCCTTGAAACAGCAGAGCAACCGTGCTGTCCGAGAGAAGCTACAGTTTACAGAAAAGACCAGAACTGTTGAAGCGTGGCAGTTGAGTCTTAACCTTGATCAAGACTATGATATGGGACTGAGAATACAAATCTGACTGGTACAGAATGAAGCAGTCTTCAAGAGGCCTGAGACTCTGCAGGGCCTGACGAATGTGGTCATGATAGAGACCCAGATTTCTAGAACCGTGTTCCTCTTAAGAGAGCCAAAGACTTCATGGGGACTGAAAAGTAGCTGATACTCTCTATGAGGCTGCTATGTCCTACAGCAGGACTGTGCTGTGTCCTTGGAACAGGCCTTGGGACTGAGTGGACCCCAGGAGACTTTGTATGTAGTCATTCATATTCTCCAGCAAGACACTCTCCACACTGATGTGTCTCTCATATGCAAAATTGCATCAATTTGTAGAGGAAGCCATGAAACAATACACCGAAGGATTCACAACACTTCAGAGCCTTTGCATGGCTCCCATAGATCCTGTAACTAGACAGGCTCCTGCTTGTTCATAATACAAGCCTTTAGACATCACTGGGAACAATTCACAAGCACAAAGGATACTGGTACCAGCCCTGCCTTTGATGCCAAGTTGCAAAAGTTCCAGTTTCGAAGAATGAAGGCAGAGGCTCTTCTGCCCTGCAGATACCAGGTTCTGTGGGTATCCAAGTCCAACTCACAGAAAATAAATATCAATTATCTCCTGTCATGTGTGCTGCCCAAGGCATCAGCAGAACAGGCATTCAACTGAAGTGTTGAGCTTAAAGGGCAGGTAGACACCAGGAAAGCTGATATGACATGCATCAATTCTGAACTGTCTGTGCAAAGATGATGAGAAGCCATTACTGACCACAACAGGACTGTAGCCCCCAGATAAACATGCAGCTGAGCCTTGTTTTCCCTCTAGCACTTGATGACAGAGTAGGCAGAAAAAACAGAGTTCCTCTATGCCCAGGTAACTAAGAACTAGACATTCCAGCCTCCATAAACATACTTATACCAACACACATAACTGGAGTTTCAGCTTCTAAACACACTTTCTCCTACTTGGAAGTCATGCACTAGCAACCTCATCCCTTTCACACATACATGCTCCTTCTTGACTGCCCCTTCCCTTTTCTTTGGGGCTTAATAGCTTGCAGCAGCCAAACTCTGTTTCTGCCAATCAACTTCACACCCACTGCATTAGTGGCTGCCTGAGTCTGACAGTGCTTCTTTATGCTAGCAGTCCACCGCAGCCAACCAGCCCTGCAACTCTTTGCCTTTGGTGTTGTCAGCACCCCCAATACATAGCTGCTTACTCTCTGAAATGATTCTTAGACAGTTTTCCCAGCATTCTAAGGAATTTCCCCTTTTCAAATACATGAATTTTTACTTACATTCCATGGGGCATTTAAAAAGAAAGAGGTTGCAGATGGCAACATAAATGAAAAGCCACGAGGCTGAGAAAGGAAGAAAAGAAAAAAACATCGGTTTGGAGTAGCAGGAGGATAATGAGTCCATCGTGTTCCTCTGACTGAGGCAGGGTGCAAGGGTTACCACAAAGGCAGCCTCAGGAAAACAGGGAGGAGCAGGCAGAAGAAAGAGTGCTGACAAGGGAAGGGGCAGAAAGGTACATGTGGAAAGGAACATCCGCAGAAGCAGTGCAAGTTGGCTACTGTAGGACTCAGCTTACTGTCCAGTAAACACAGGTTGATGAGAGGTACAGGCCAGAAGGAAGCAATGAAGACCTTCTAGTTGGTCCCACTGCTTCGTATCCTCAATCAGTCACTGCTGTCAATAATACTGAGTATATCTGTCTTACCTTCTGAGGTCCATCCATCCACAGATTATCTCCACCTGCTCTTGAGCACTTCCATAGTAGCAAAGTACACAGATCTCTTGATTTTCCAACACCTCGAGATGCCTAGACTCCGGCATTGTTTTCAGCTGTGAGTAGATTGTTCATCTATTCCAGGGAATCGCAGAATCAACAGGTTGGAAGAGACCAACCGGATCATTGAGTCCAACCATTCCTATCAAACACTAAACCATGCCCCTCAGGACCTCATCCACCCGTGCCTTAAACACCTCCAGTGAAGGTGAATCAAGGCAGCCAGTTCCAATGCCCAATGACCCTTTCTGTGAAAAACTTCCTCCTAATGTCTAGCCTAAATCTCCCCTGGTGGAGCTTGAGGCCATTCCCTCTTGTCCTATCCCCTGTCACTTGGAAGAAGAGGCCAGCTCCCTCCTCTCTACAACCTCCTTTCAGGTACTTGTAGAGAGTAATGAGGTCTCCTCTCGGCCTCCTCTTCTCCAGGCTAAACAACCCCAGCTCTCTCAGCCGTTCCTCATAAGGCCTGTTCTCCAGGCCCTTCATCAGCCTTGTTGCTCTTCTCTGGACTCACTCCAGAGCCTCAACATCCTTCTTGTGGTGAGGGGCCCAGAACTGAACACAATATTCAAGGAGCGGCCTCACCAGTGCCGAGTACAGAGAATCACCTCCCTAGACCTGCTGGTCACACTGTTTCTGATACAAGCCAGGATGCCATTGGCCTTCTTGGCTACCTGGGCACACTGCTGGCTAACGTTCAGTTGGCTGTCAACCAACACCCCCAGGTCCTTCTCCTCCAGGCAGCTTTCTAGACAGGCTTCTAGTCTGTAGCTCTGCATAGGGTTGTTGTGCCTCGAGTACAGGACCCGGCCTTTGGCCATGTTAAACCTCATGCCGTTTCTACAATAGAACACTAAAAGTATGGCCTGTGTGATATGCTCTCATCTCATGTTCCCAGTACTGCTCTAACTAAAAACATATTTGTGCATTGTTTAGGGATGATACTAGTGGAAATTCCATTGAAATCCATTCTATGTTCCTCAGACATTTGTTTATTTAAGTAGTTATTTTAAAACCTTGACCTTTTTGAATGAAAATCTTGGCTACATAGGTAAACTTTGTTCTGGGAACCATTTGTAAGAGTACAGAGCCATCTGTAGACATCCAACAGAGCTGTTGCTCAACACTTCAGAAGAAAATCTAACTATTTTTTATGTCAAAGGGTACATGACAAAAAAAAGATCACTAATATTTACCTAACCCAACATGCAGGAAGGCTACAGGATTTTACTTGATTTTTTTCCCCAAATTTCATTTACTCTTCTAAGTCAGCAAAATCATATTGAACTCCAACTTCAGTGAGTTCAGAGCAGTACAAAAAATTTAATGAGGTACAGGAAAAGCAGTATCTACAGAAACAGGAAAAAAGACATCTATGTCCATCTTTTCTAGCTGAAATGCCCTAAAGACATATTAAGGATGGCAAGGTCCTGTCCTACTGAAGCTGTCACCTCTTTAAAGTTTAGTGGTTTTGTAAGATCATCCTTCAGCACCAAGTGCTTATGCAGCACAGCTTGTTCTTTTTGGTGTGAAAGGTAATTGCAGTGTCACCTTGCGCTTCAATGACCAGAATGTTCACAGGGGAATCACTCACTGCACCAGACACAAAGTAAAGCATCCTAGGGATCGTTATTTTACAATTTTGAGTATATATTTAGAGGAAGCAATCATTCAATTTCAGTCAAAAGCTCAGTGGTTCCAGTGATGATGAAGTTGAAATCAGGCTGATAGGACTCCATGCATCAATGCATCCTCCATGCATCAATAACAGCAATGTCAAATGCACGTACAAGGACGCAGCTCTATATTCAACTGTTTTCATGCTATCGCTAGCAGACATCATCAATTTCTAATGAAATAGAACGTGACAGAGGTTCTGCATTTGTCTTTCTCAAATTTATATTAAGGACAATTTGTATCTCTCAGGTTGGAAAAAGGGGAATGTAGATAACACCACAGAGATGGGTTTTTTTTTCATGAGCAGATTAACAAGATCTATGTGGGGCTTCCTTTTAACCATTAGTTTTCCTGTGAAGGCAATGCAAGCAAAAGGATAACCATTCCCAGGAGCAGTCTGACATTAACTGACATTTTAACAGCAATGCTCTATTCCACCTGAAGGACTTCCTGTACACCAGCCTGCTTGAGTTGGGCAAGGGAATATTCCTGGGGGCAAAAAATGCAGTCAGTGGGAAAATCTGGATTACTTTCTTCAAACTGGTCAGTTCCCTGAATAGTATCATGCCATAGAATTGTGCAAAAGTGCCTACTGACAGAAACAGATGTAGGACCAAAATTAGCTTCCTGTAGTTTTGAAAAACTTGGGGCATCCTCCAAACATTTTCCTGACAAAGAAAATCCAAATACTTCACTTTCTTTGCTGAGTTTTTCACCCCATTGTATTCAGCCTAGGTTATAACATGTTGCTGGCAAGAAACACATACTTGAATGCCTAAATTTGCCTGCAACATTACAGAAAATGCAAATGCATATTTTTTACATAGAGTTAATGTAACACCCAAACACAAATTATGAGCTCTGTTTGAACTAGCATTCATTACACAGAGAAGATTACATCCAACTTTTCCAGGTTATAAAGGAGAGAACAAAAACACATCAACAAAATTAAAATTCAAAATTCCCAGTTCATACAGTTTCTTCAGCAATTACAGTTAGGACTGGACAATTGTCAGTTAATCCAGAGAGCCATTGCTGATCAATATATATATAAACAAAAAGGTAAGATGTCTTGAGTTAGGTCCTGATCAAAATGCAGAAGCAAGGGAAGAAGACACTCCATTTTACTAGCAAAGACAAAGTACCTAAAAAAAATGAAAGCATTCCTTCTATTTCTTCAGTAATAAGAAACTCTCTACAAGGAAGGTATCTAACACTTCTCCATCATTTGATGTGCCCTATAAAACCCTCCTAGCCCTCACTGCTACCTACAAAACTGTAGACAGCTCTAAAAGAAATTTTATTATCTTACTGTTAGAACACGTAGATACCTTGTACAACAACAGGAGTTTCTTTTAACACTTAAATAAACACTGTTGTGCCCAGAAGAAGACTAAATTCACTCAAAATGATTCAAGATACATTTTGTTCTGACAGTTCTTATGGTTTCTGGAGTTTGTATGCAGGGATAACTTGGAAGCTTATAAGAAATTTAAAAAATTGGGCTGATAACTGAATCAGAAAACAGCTCCAAAATTACACAGATTCTGTTACTGCTACAATGTAGCCCCACCCCTGACAAAAAATATACACTTTGCAGAAGGAGGAGACAAGTCAGTAAGTTCAGGCTTGGGTGCATCAATGCTGAGAATGCTTTAGTAGAAAGCTTTGCTTCTAGGCCCTTCCCGACTCAATTGGGTAGAAGCTGTTTTAAGCAAAGCCAGCTGGAGAAGCAGATTTTCTGCTTCACAGGCTCTGTACATTCTACAACTCCAAGAGCTGAAACCTGTATCTTAAATTGACACCTTGGAAATGAGGCAGCTGCTGTAAATGATGCTGTGCAGAGATACACACTTGATTATCGGAACTGTTGCCAAGCACAGAGTGTGCCATTTCTAGACTGGTTCCAGGTTCCAAGTAACACAGCATGCAGAGACTACCAAGGTAATCCAGCCTCAGGGCAACAATGATGTGAACTGCAGCACTAAAACCACCAGTCCAAGTTACAGGCTTCAATTACCTGCCACAGTCTACAACAAATGACGTTCTTCATCACCAATTACCTATCCCAGCTAGGGGTCTAGCTACATCATTATCCTCCACCAGAAGGGAACTGACCTTGTTTTCACGTTTCTTTCCTTAACCAAGAAAACATAATTCTAGGATTCTTGATTACTTCCGACACACAGTCCTGTCCTTGACTCAAAATTTGACTCTAGCTAGCAAGTGAATAAACTTACATCAAACAAAAGAGCTGAAATCCAGAAAAAGGGCTGGGTAGAAAAAGGAAAAAAAAAAAAAAAACCAAAAAAAACCCAAATAAAAGAGAAGTTATTAAAGCAAACAATACAAATAAACCACAAGTTACTTTAAATTAAATGATTTTAAGGAGACTGCTTCCACTACTCTTCATATTGAAAATATTTTTACCAAATCTCTTCTAGTGTATTGGTCAGCAATTGTTCTTGGGTGGCCATTTGCAGCTATCACATGCTAAAACAAAACAAAACAAAAAAAAAAAAGGCCCCCCCCGTAACAAAACAAAAAAAAAAAAAGGCCCCCCCCGTACCAAATGAAATCCAGCTCCCTGAAAGAATGAAAGGTTCAGTGATGCATGATAGAGAATATGAACTACGCAGAAGTCAGCAGAAAAGCAAATGTGCACAGTTCTTTTTATTCCTGTTTCGAGATGTATTTTTTATGTACATACATAGGTATAGAAGTAATATTTGCCATCTTTGGCAGCTGTTGTGTAATGCCAAGATTCTACACACAAGGTAAACATGTACTTTCAGGTGCTTTTCATAATGAAATCTTGTTTACTATTATTAGAGGCATGATTTACCTAAGCAGGTAAACGCTTAGTTCACAAAAGCTGGTTTTGGTCTGTAGTGTTGGGATTGGGGGGGGGGGAGTTCAGCTCTTCCCTTAATTTTCTTTCTTTTTTTTTATTTCATCTTGTCACCCAAGCCTCAAAAGTAGATTTAAACACCTCTGAATAAATGTCATTTGGAGACATGTTGTGTTGCACAACGTGTGTATCTTTAAAAAAAGAAAAATTAAGAAAAAGCAAGGTCACCCCCTTCGTCAACTTCCAGATATCGACAGTCAACATGAAGCATTTCTACAGAAAAAGCATGCCATAATGATCTTGTAACACATCAGCTAGAGAATTGAATCGTTCTTGTTACAGAAACCACAAATGAGTTGTAATAAAGCAATAAAAAACTCCCATTTGACCCACTTAAGCAGAGTATCTATTATTTCTGAGCAGGCTGGCAAGTACCCACTGGGGGTTAGGTAGGGGGAGAGGAAGGAGGAAAGAAGTTAAAACCAAAAACTTGACTAAGTGAAAAAGGCACAAAACTTGACGCCATTTCACCTGAGGGACTTCCCATACACCAGCCTGTGAGCCAGGCAGTAGAATATTCCTGAAGGCAAAACACACAGTCAGTGGGGGAAAAAAAGAGGAAGTATTCTCAGAATATTTTCAAACAGAATGAATTTTACTGATGAAACTGAATATTTGGTGACAATGATAAAATGAGTATTAAAGAAGGGACAAAAGGCATGCCATATTTCTCCCTAACTAACAAAACAACCAGAGACTTTAAATGTGAAAAACTACTTAAGGAAAAGACACATTTATCTCTTCAGAATCTTATCTTCCAGTGCCTTCACATATACATCATATAAATCTGGATGTAGAATCAACAGAAATTCAACCTAAAAAATAGTTCCTTTATTTTTAATAATACTGCTTATATTTCAATCTAACCCTTATGACTGGCAAAGGTTTTTTTACAAGTATTTAATGCTGAGATTATGGGGTATGTTTCTTTTACAATGTATGTAAAATACATTCTCATCTGTTTGAATGCAGACACATCACCACAGAGGAGACAGTGCATACAATTTGTAAGAAAGATTTGTAGTAAAATTTAGAGATACACAACAACCAATGTATCAACATAACACTAACTTGGAATCCAGCTGCAAGTTTTTCAAACTGTACATGTATTTTTTAAAAAGTTATAGCTTTTTAAAATGTTTATATATTGAAGCATTTTCATTAAGATTAAGCACTTATTAAAAACAGAAAAATTATAGCAGCAATATGGAAGAATATCTAATCCACATGAACATTAGTAACTAAAATAAAAACAAATATGAAATATTACATTACTTGCATGTTTGTGTTAGATAACAAGGGTAGGTAATGCATCAATTACTTATACCAAATCATCATAGAATCTGGATTTGTTCACTGTATAAACAATACTGATGTTTAGTTCAATCGAAAGTTATCATTTTAAAAGAAGTGTTTAATGCAGACTTCCTCAAACACTGTTCTGGAGTGCTTCCTGGAGAATGCACTTGAATCTTTTAGTCCAAGCCTGACTATGATCCTTTTTGGATCTCTGCTATAGGAACTATAGGATTCTTTTAAATACAGATTCCTTAAAATGAGGTTTATTTTATTTACACTATTCAAAGTTTACTTCTCCTTCCAACAACAAAATGTACAGGAGGATTTACTACGTGCTATACAATGTAAAAATAGAATTTAAAAAGCCAGAACAATGTGAGTAAAACTGTACAATGTTTGTTCCTTGCTCCAGTTCATTGCACTATTAAGTTAAAACGGATGAGTTGTCATGCCCAGAAGACTTACTGTAGGATCAGAAAATCCACGCACATACAGAGGAAGTAAATGCATACTGGTTTAGGTGTAGTGCCAAATGAAAAAGACTGAGTGCTATCCACGGAAAGCTTCTTATCACATGGAGAGGCATGACTAATTCTGAAAGGCAGCCCTCTTCATGTAGGACACAGAACTGCAAAGGAACCACAACATACATCTTGATAAACATCAGAGAAGTTAGTCTGTATAAAAATGTGTCGTGTATACTAGAATACTTAAATGTTAAATTCTACCCTATTAGTAACAAGGTAAAATCTAGAAATCAACTCAAGCCAGCAATTAAGCTATCATCCTGTTCTCGAAAGATAATTAAGTGACACAACCCACTAACTTTAACTAAAATTACCCAGAAATGAGTTAAATAAAGGTCATGTCTTAAACAGTGCTTTTAGAGGTGTTCTATTAGAAAACAGAACATTAAATAAAAGGTGACGCATGCAGTTCTATTTTAAAAATATCTACTGACATTTTGAGATTCTAACTCTAATTTCACATTCTGGTGCATGTACTTGAATCACACAGTGGGAAGATAAGACATGTCCTTCACGTGTTTCTCATTCCTGTTTCACATGTAAGACAAACCTCAGAGCAATCCAGCTTTCAAATCAATGCTAGCACAAAAGCAAATAAAGAAGTCAGGTGTAAAACCAAAACTTTTTTTGTAAAACAGAACTTCAAAGGCAAGAAAACAAATATTCTTGTCATCTGAAATACTTGCACAGAACAAGGTGTAAATTCTTGCTTTAGTAAAACAAAAACTGTGGGGTTTTTAAGCCTTTAATAGAAGCTTTAAAGATTAGCTATGAAATTGCAAAGTAAGTTGAAAGATGGAAAACAATTCTGCTGTTCTGAATTCTAGAATCAGAAAAAAACCTAAAAGAAAATCATATTAGACGTACTTCATGCGCTTCAGTAGTAAATAGTATATTTTTAGTGTTGTATTTTTCTGTTACAATTACTGTTTAAAGACAGCTAGGTAAGAACACAAAGTTTAGCAACAGAACCATCTTAGAACAGCTTACTGTAATGGCATATTCGATTTCAAAGGCATTTATTTCAACTATAAATAAATACTTGTACATTTGTTATATATGCTATTTACGTTTTAAGAATGTCACAATTATTTATACTTACATGTGTTCTCAAATTAAGGAAAAAACAGCCTTTCAGGGTTACTGAGATTGATTTATTCAGCTTGTGAATCACATTGGTATAGTGTTATATTAAAAAATTATCCCAGTATATAAAATTAATCTTTAAATTTTGTTTAAAACTACAAGTAAAAACTGAAAGTCTTGAAATAAAGTGTGTAGATGTGCTATCAAACCACTTCTCCTTAGTATTTTGAGTCTGTGTATATCTACAGGCTAGTATTTCATAGATCTTGATTTGTTCCCTAGGTGGCTAAATTAAGGAACCACTGCTTCCAGAAGATTTCCTCAGATATTCCTGCTTACTCCCAGAACAATAAAACTCAGTAATTCCCCTTTCCTCCATGCCTTCCATTTAAACTTTGCTATGAACTCCTTCCCTGCAGTATCATGAGCTCAGTGAGTTGCTGATTTCAGCCCAAAAATGTGCTTTCTATGATCAAGAATTTCACAGTTTTTTCTTTCCTGTCAGCAAATGCATTCCTCCATCCTCATCCAAACACCAGTTTCTACTTTATGATCCCAAGTTATAAGATATACTAACACGTTAAAAGCTATATTCAGAAAAATGTAAGCACAATTGCAAATAGTTATCTATTTCATCTTACCCTCTATTTTCATTCTAAATCTATAAAATATAGTATGAATCATACACTGGCAAGAGAGCAACAATGTATTTGTAAAGAAAATAACCAAGTTCTTTTCATTATCACCAACTTCAGGATGAAAATGTTCACTTACAATCAAAAAGAAACAAAAGCCCAGAAAAGGAAAAAAAGGCCCTTTAAAATAATTTAGGGTGCATCAAGACTAATATGAACAACAGATGGTAAGTTACTGCTTTATACAAGACACTATATAGAATATGAACATAGTCTGCCTTTGGGATACTTACCTCTGAGGAGGTACTCCCTATGGAACAGATCCAGGGAAGAGCTAACTGATCACTGGAAAGAAGGACTTAAGCATGAGGACAAAACAATGACACTTTTAACATTTTGGAGGAAAAATGGTGGTGATAGAAACTGGGAAAATTGCATGCTCAAAAAAAAAAAAAATCAAGCACCCGAAATAATTTCAAAATAGTAATTCTGTTCAGAAATGCATATAGGTTGGGTTTTTTTTCTGTAAAATGAAATAAACTGAGTTGCACTGGCAGGTTTTAACTTCTTTACTACGCTGCATTTGTACTTCCCATGTTCTAAGGATTTCTATTTCCAGTGTTTCACATGCATTAGCTGGTTATGAAAAAAAGTGCTAGAATGATCCAACGTGACAGAAGGTCAACAGCAGACCTGGTGGTAAAACTCTCACAGTTCGACTACCAAGCTCCAGCTCTTTGCTAAACTGTGTTGCCAGAACGAATTTACTCAACCATTTTTAAATGAAGACATCACATATTAGACAACATGTACATGCACAGAGGGGGTCTGCATATATCTTCCCACATGATCCAGATTTACTCTTTTACAAACTTCAAAATTATTTTTCCATTTAGTTCCAGATATTCTAGATGGTGACAATTCTACAAAACAGCATGAAATTAAGAGAAAATAAAAACTAAGTTCTTTATCTTTTGGTTTGTATTGAACACCAGCAAATTTGGCAAGGTTTCTTGCTAAATCAGCACCTACTGCTCAGTCTTCTGGTTCCATTAATGTTTCCATGTACACAGCATTCTCGTTTTATTTGTCCCATTACATCATGACAACAATATCACAGCTAATATTAGAATAACTTTTTTCCTGATATTTCTCTTTTTCAGCTCTTGATTTTAAACAATGTGAACAACTTTTCAACAGTAACCAACATTATCTGGAGAAGTTTATTACTAATGCTGCGTGCAGCCATAACATCCACAAAAGACAAGATTGTTCTAACATTTTTGAATATCACAGAATAAAAAGACAGTGCTGCTTTAAAAAAATTGTTAAAGACATACTTCTAAAGATTTTTTTCTTTTCATTTGCTGTGTGGAATGGAACATAGAGCTAGAAAGATTTTACCTGTGCTGACAAATACCACAGTAATTGGGTTTTCCATAAAGCTACACATATCCTGTTGTCACATAGAATTTACTGCCTGCTTTTTTCTTATATGTTTGGTAAAAATTATCAAATGAAGTTAACAGATTAATAACAGAACTAAGTATCTTCAGTAATAATAATTCACAGTTCAAAATTTGATTTTTTTGATTAATAAAAAGAAATGGAATCTATTCCTAGGCAGGATCATAGACTAAACAAATGCAAAATGAATATGATTATCACTATATCATACAGATGATTTTATTGGATTTAGAACTAGTTACTATCAAGTTTCTTTTGGAAAACAAATTCAAACCCCTAAATCCTCATAAAAAAGTCACAATTATTCCTTCCAGTAAAAGAACAAACTCCTCAAAATGTAGATCACTCCTTTTATTCTTAAATTCAGGGAGCAGGATGGAAGTTCAGGTGCAAAAATTGAGCCAAAAGTTGCTTCAAGTAATTGTTTAGAATAATTTAATCTTCCTTAAACAAGCTTTAAAAATAATTTTCAGGCAATGCCCAAGTGGCTGTCAGCATATTGTGCCATTTATGAAGCCTCACTGAGGCTTCAGGTCAGAAGTTTTGGTGGCCAAAAGAGACACAGATTACACCTTTGAAAACAATTGGAAGACTTTGCCTGTTCCACAAGATAAATCTGCATTACAAAGTAATGCTGCCAGTCAATCTATAAATATTTAACATTACCTAAACATAGCAATGTGAAGATTGGTTAAGGCTACACTAAAAGTAAGGCTAACATCTTGTGATCACTAGGTTGCACAACTGCTTGCCATTGTACAAACATACCCACAGAAGACTGAGAAAGCCTTAGTCCTATTTAGTGATGTAACTGAGGTGGAAATCACCTTCCCCTTTTAGTACGAGTGACTTGAGTGAGTGACTAGTCTTTATACTCCCATGATTTGTGTTTTAGAGTTTAAAGACAGGAGTGCTTTTACATGAAAAATTGTTTGAGCTGATACATTTAATGTGAGCATGATTTTTTTTTAATATATTTTAAAGTCATGAGCATGCAGAGGCAGAGGTAGGGGGCAACCTCACTATCAAGCTTCTTGGATCATCCTGTCATATGTTCAGTTAATCGTTTACAAGTCTTCCATGGAAGAGATTTCTCTGTTTCCCTAGGCAGTCGGTTTCTTCCTAGTATCCTAGTAATCTGAAAACTTTTCTGGATAGTTATGTCCAAAATCAAGAAGAGACATTGGAAAGAGCACTATCCATTTCATTCACTTTCTATCAGACGTATTATGGTAAAAACCAAACAACTTTAATTACTGACAGCAATTCATCCTCTTGGATCAAAGTTTTTGCTTCACAAAACCAAAGTTTAATGCCACTACCACTGAAAAAAATCTTGATCTTGAGCATAAATGGCCTTCAGCGCATAAGCAAATACACTTGTCTGATATAAGAAGGATATTCAGAAAGGGTAAGTAAACAATGAAGCAATCAACGGAATCAACAGAAAGGATCTCTATATTCTTATTGTATGTGGAGTTCTGCAACCCCACATGAAACTTAGAAATGAGCCCCTTTCAACAGGAAATCTGTTAGAGCTTCTAGAACACTGCATAGCTCTTTTCAGATTTTCTGAAGTAAAGGCACATTGAACTTCATCTAGAACTTTAACCTGGAAGTACTTTCAAATTTCTGCAAGATGAGAGTGATTAGAAGCCTTTATAAGAAATACAAACCCCTTCAAAAATCATATGGAAGGAGTTAAGCCAAATGATTGTATTTGAAAAAAATAGTAAGACTCAGAAAGCATACCAAAACAAGAGAAAAAAACTGCAGCATATGAACACAAAGCAGAACACAATATACATTTAGGTGGCAAATAAAAAGGCATCCATCATGTTTTTGTACACTCGCTTATTCGGATTGTGGGAGTTCGATGCATATGCTACACTTCAAAGAAGATGGGATCATCTATATGTCAGGAATTGAATAAGAATATAAGCATTAGTAAGAACTAGGCAAAAATGTAGTCGAAAGAAAAAGTGCATCAACAACCTGGAAACTACCTGAACTACTCCTTAAAGATAGAGCAGTGATTTTTCAAAGTTTGACATTCTAGTAATATAACCAATGTATAAGACCAGAAAATACACGGTTAGTACACAGACGTTTAAAATAAAACATAACAAAGGTATAACAAGTAAATGTAAAGTATTTTTTACTATAGATACGAAGGTAACACTTCTAAAATGAAGCTATGACCCCTTCATCTAGCAAATATATTACTATAGGCAGTCTGAGTATCAATTCTGAAAATCTATACAACACAAGTTTTTAGCTACACCCATTCAACTTTGTAAGCCTGAACGCTCTGCTGACGCGGATGTCCTTCAGCCAATGGAATACACACCATATATTTTGCTATATTACACTACCACAAACAAAAGAAAACTATTTTATTTATGGTCAGGAACCTTGGACAAAATGTACCAGAATATGAGAGCCATGTTGTTAGATTTGCAACATAATGAATGTTGTAGGACTGCTCTTTTCAAGTAACATTGTATGCACATTAGTCTAATTTAGAATAAGAAATTCCTGCTAAGAAACATACTCACCCTTTAAAATATAGTCTGTTAACAAACTTGGCACTTTCTCACTATCCTCTTTCATGGCATGCAGGACTGAAGTATGGAAAAAAAAAATTTAGTTAAACTAGAGACAACACTCAAAAAACCCCAAACCCATGAACATCTTTCAACTACTTACAGGGATATTACTAACAGATTAGTAAGAAAACTCTTAATCGGAACACGAGAAGATACAAAGGACATATCAGATCTCAACCCTTAACTTCTGTAATACTCATTCTATTCTGCAGTAGATGGATACAAGAGACCCATTTTATGTGATTAATTAATTACAACAACACATCATAATCATCATGGCAACAAAAAAAGCACTTCTCCATATAAATGTCTCTCCAAATGAAAGTAATCACACTCAATAATGAAATGTGCTAACATGTTGTGGAGGATTGGAAATCTTAGGTAAAACATAACTTCTAACACAAACCACTCCATGATTTTATGAAATGGTTACTATTACTAGCTACAGATTAAAAAAACCCTCTTTAATATATGATTCAGTTCAGATTTAACCTAACATAATGCCAGAATGCCATGTTCGTGACTTGTATCGTATCTCTGCATATTTCTAAGGAACTAAAAGCATTTGCAGTAGCTCAGCTTGAGACATACATGCCTGTTTGCTACTCCATAAACAAAACCAATGACAAACCTTTATTAAGTGGCCTGGACACAAATGAAAGAATCAAAAGTACAGAATTATACTGAATAGCACTATTTCACAGGCTCCTAATTCCTCATATGAAATTCTGATTTTGAAATACAAGTGTTTTATTTCAATTTTTATGCTGAAATATTAGCGTTCGTAACTATGGAATAATACACAGCTTTGAAAGAAAAAAAAAATCCAACAACACCAAATACCTGCTTTAATATCTGTACAGACAGTGAGTCAGAAATCTGCAACTGTGTCACAGGATCAAGTTCCAACCAGCCCACAGAAGGTAATACTATTAATACTCTCTGTAGTGTATTTGTACAAGCCATTTTGTTAATAAACTAGCAAACAACACAAAAAACTGCTCGGAAGCTTTAGCTGCTCTCTGTTTAATATTGAATTTTGGGAATATTTTTGAGTGGAATTTAAATATAGTAAAAGGATGAAATTTCTCTGCAAGAGTAAATATGAAACAAAAATTATGTATGTTGCAAAGTATGAATTACTGGCTAAAGGTGCCTACTGCAGAAAAATAAAGAGAATTTAATACCTGGTTAAACACTGCCTCTACTCTAGAATTTGTACAATATTTATTTTCTCTTTCTAGGAAACAATCAATCTAGCCTTTTAGTATCCCTCAGCCACCTGTGGAATCATAGACCTGTGCTGCTGCAAAGTACCTTAGGATGTAGTTAGATCCAAAGCCCTGCACTAAAATCTGATCCAATACATTGACGCACTCTGCTATCTATTTTTAAATTGTTCTATAAACATCAAATGAAGGATGTGCCTCTGACTCCCAAAGACTGTGTATTTAACCACCTTAATTAAATCTTAAAAAATAAGAGAAAATATTTTTTCTTGTAAATTAGAATTAAAAAAACCCAGCAGAACTTACAGATAATTTTAAGAATCTGTCCAAGAAAGATGTGAAAAGGCAACAAAAAGCGCTGTCAAAACTCTGTTTGGTTTATATTTCCTAACAAAATTTATTAATCAGGAAAAAAAGAGAGAAGCAGGCTATTTTAAAGACAATCAATTATAACTGCTCATAAGTGTCCTGACATCCATATAAATTACTGAACATCAGGATAATAACCTCAGTAAAGCAGAGCAAGTTTGAACACACAGGGGTATATCAGATACTGAAAGACAGTATTGTCAAATTCCACATGTGGTATTTCTGTAAGGCCCACCTGTTGAAATAATACACAAACATTTACTTTCTGATACATGTAAATGTCTAGCCTTCAGGGTTCTGGAGACCAGCTAGAAAACATAGTACTGTGAAGGCTCAAGAAAAGTAAAAACTGGCCGAAGTACACATTTAATAACCATGCAACTTTATATACATGCCATTAATTAAAGGGAGAGAGATAACTGCATGAGATGCCTTAGTTTTGAGCAAACATAACTGGAAACATAGGACAGGATCATCAGGGGAACCTGATTTGCTTACTTTTGGTTAATGTCTGAAGATCTTCAACAGATGGGGGTCCATTTTTCTTCTCATAAGGAATGACGGTTGTTAAGTACTGTTAAATGAAAAAGAGTTACATGATAGTCCTTTCATGCAATTAATGGTGCTTGCATCTTATTTTGCAAAAATCGTAGCTAAATTGCTACACAATTGCTAGACACAAATAAAAGCTTTTTGGAAGACCATATTTCATCAGAGATTAAGAGTCTACCTTTCCTATCCCAAAGCCTACTACAGAAGCCAGCTTCTATTTGTTTTCAAATTATGTGACCACAGAAGTAATGCTGCTAAATAACTAAAAAAAAAGTATTTTAAAAAGGGAATGTGTTTACAGTAAAAAGTTTCTCTATTAGGTTTCCTCTTGAGAGCCTATGCATAACAACAGTAAATCTTTCCCCTCCTTCCTCAGAATAATTCAACCAGAAGACCTTCATATACCTAAAGTACTCCCCACAATCATGGGGTGAGTGGGGAACAACCTTCTCACCACTTCCCCTCAAACAACACTATAAATGCAGATGAACCAATTCTAGAGTTACTCTTGAAGAACAAAAACAAAGTACAAATATAACATGAGTGTCACCAGTTGCATCCAAAATCAGGAAGTAATTATTTTTTAACAGGAAGTACATTAAAATATATATATATATCTTCCTAGGTAAGTGATTTTGTGAAACTGGAAACAGTCAGCTTTTTAAAGGAGTTCAGAACACAGATGATACAGGCTGTGGGGGTGTTTGAAGTAAGGTATTCAGGTTTGCAGAAGTGTGCTAACAATTATTTGGGAAAATTAAAAACCAAACATCTCCAAACCCAGCACAAGCTGTGTTTGGACAACTTCAAAACAGTCATAGGATTTTCTGTGACTGCTTAACTCTTACTAAGAATGTGATACATTCCAAGGATTTTGACAGATCAAAGAACACAGCACAGTCCCAAGCTCTAAAGGTAATCCATAGTTCTCTGAACAATGAAAATTAGGCAGAGCTACAGTTATGTGGAAGCAAAAACAACTTTTGCCTTCTTACACTACATACTTCCAATCAGAAGGAACAAAGTAAGCCTAATGAACATAAGAGCCCACTCTTTGGATTTTATTTCTCAGTTTTAATAGTGAAGTGTGCTAAGAGATTGTTTCTAACCAACTCCGCTTTTGTTCTATTTACTTTTTACTGAAATCTTTCATTCTTGTCAGCTTTAAAAAATAAAGTAAAAAATTTTTGTAAATCTTTCAGGATTTTCATACCTGCAATAATATCAAGATTTATCTTCAATTCTTGAAGCATTCCTTTTGCTCCTTTATTAAATGAATTTAGGCTACATTTTACTTTGCAGACTTAAATAAACGTATACTTAAGAATACACATTTTTAAAGAGGTCAGCATTTCAAAAGTAGCAAAATCACTGAAATTTTCCCTAATGAACAGGCTTTCTGAAATATCCCTCAACTCAGTTTTTAAGATTTTAACAAGAACATTATTCTGAGTTAATAGCTATAAGACAGTACGCAAAGCAACTCTTATTCAACACGAGAGTTGTGGTTCTCCACATAGCAATCAAAACACATTCTAAACACAGTCTCCTTCTCTCTGAGCAGCAGCACTTGAGCAAGTCAAGTGTAACACTGAAGAGGTTCATTTTGCAGAAGGATATTTAGTATTACCAAATGTTTAGACTGGGCTCATCAATCTCATGCCCAGCCATATCCTCTGCCTAAAAGTCAGATGGACTCAGTTCTGTGTAACTCAAGGGAACCTATTGTACAGGATTGTATTGACACCTCACCAAGACCTTATGCAAATACAGTGCACTTTTCTCCCTCCCTTTTCCTTTTACATTTTCTCACATCCATTTAGCAGAGGAAAGCGTGCAACGGTTCTTAGGAAATGATCGGTTTTCAACTTCTTTCCCAGCAGATGTAACCAATAGGTATCACTAGAGAACTGCACTTACTGGAATCAATAGCAATATATAAGGCTGCTAAATCTGCAAATGTCAGAGACGAAAGTACATCTACTAACATGCAAATCAGATCTCAGCCTGCTATTTCCAGCTTTCAGAACTAAGCAGCATTCTACTCTTTATCCAGGCAATAAAATATTAAGACATGTTTCACTGGACCAAATACCAATATTCCCCATTTTCTTTCTGTAAATTCTACCTTCTAATTTTCCTCTCCAACAATAATAATTTAAAAAAAAAGTAATTTCTTAGTTTTCACAAGTTGTCTTGTTTTTCTCAACAATACTTTGCCACTGTACAGCACTACAACAGCACTATAAAAAAATCATTCCCTAAAGTGCTGTGTGAAGGATGACATAATATGAAAATGAAGAAAAAATTACTCAAGTTTAACATACTGAAATATGCCCAAATGTTCACCATGACCTCTCAATTTTTGAAGTAGATTTGACAATATGGTAAGCAGCAATTCCCACTACAATTTGTAATCACGCAAGGAAAGTGTTTGATATGCCTAAAAATAAACACGGAGATGACTATCTCGACTTTTCTTCTGCAAAAATTCCAATCAAAGAGTGCCCTGCCAACACACTTTGATGTCTTTTATGCAGATGGTGCTGTTTTTTCCAACCACATTATCAGATGGAAATGGGTAGTTCCCCACTGGAGGTGTCTCTTGAAAAATTCCACATAATCTTCACTTATGTCCCAAACACACACATAAATTAACTAAAATTTTAAAAAGTACACTACTGAATTATTCTATCAGAATAATTCTATATAGAAAATAGTAAAGGCAGTAAATTACATTAAAGACTGAAAGGAGATCTGAAATAACTATGAACTTGTCAAACTTTAATGCTGTGACTTATGTGTATGAACTTCTCCCTTATAAGGTACACAAAAAATTGCCGTTGCATTTTTTTGAGCACAACTCCAGATTGTCAACTCTTCCCTGCTAGAAGAAAACACCTGAATGTGAGTTTATAACAACAATACACTCTGAAAAAACATTCAAGTGAATATTCTCAGAGCAGCACTAAGCAACTGAGGATCTGATACGTTTTTTACTCTCTAGTAAGAAGATGACACCAATACTTTAAAAGCAGAAACTGCGTTTGGTAATGTGAAAAACCCAACTAACCAACCAAATCCCAAACACTAAAGAAGAATGGATTTCTAGGGCTAATTTTTGTTATTTCTATGATTGTCTTTAGGATACAAGATGAGGAAGAGAAAACCATAAATCTGCTAACAAGGATATACTAGAAGATGAACAAGGGGAAAAATACAATCAATATGAAAAATAACATTAGTAAACTAACTTAAAAAAATGACTGCAAGATATTTCTAGAAAGTTAGGATGTCATTAAAATAAGAAAAGATGTATTTGAATAGACAGGCATATAAAAAGACTTTAAAGCAAAAGTTAGAGACACTGGCACAGCTACATCTGTTCACCCAAAGCTCAACATCAAGCTCAACCCAAACCCAGCACAGCTATTACTTTACCAGTATTAAGACAACATAGAGTGATAAAAACTCCATTAGGTAAGCTCTATGCAGGTTTGAGATCCCCAAAGCTTAGAACAAATAGCTGGATCTATGCATTTGTGAACTCTCATACTTAAGAGTATGAGAATTATCAGCCCTCACTTGCTTGAAAAAAGAGGGCAAGTGCATAATTTCTATCCTCATGATTCAGGAATGACTTAAGAGTTGTTATACCTCCTGAAACCCTCTGCAAGACAACCCAGTATCTTCCAGACAGAAGCCTAATCAGTCATGACTTCTAAACTACCAGTCAGCTTATTGCCTCAATGGACTTCTCAGCAGGGGATTAAAGAAAAAAAAAAAAAAATCAAATGCACTTCTCCTCTGACACAACTGCATAAACTGTAATTGGTTGGTAGGTATGTGTGCCAAAAGCCTAAACAACAGGATAAGCATTATCATGTTACCAAAATACAGAAGCAATTTAATAAAATGCATACTACAGTTCTGAAACAAGCCATTAATTATTAGTTTGAAATAAAGCATAACTCATTGTATGCAACATCCACAGTGATACCCACCGGAGTGGGGACTCAGTGCTGTGTATTTCAACATCTAAACAGTTAATTAACAGACACAAACTTTCCTACCATTTCTGTCTTTTAAATCAATAATCAGCATTGCACACATTTGTCTACTTTTAACAACACATAGTTTGCAAAGGCAAAAAGATAAACAATATAGTCCATGCATTGTCCATGTATTTTCCAGATGCCACTCTTTTTAGATTTATCAGCTCTGTATATTCTAAGACAAAACAGAGAACAAGCCCTTTTTTTTCAGTTAGAGATACTACCCAAGTCCTCAATGCTTAAGGCTGAAATGTTATATAACCTGATACATTGTCTTTGATTGGATATTAGCTTTTTATAGACATACAATGTATTTGAAGCATGCGTTAGTGTTATGCCAAAACAGAATTTGAGTCTTGGGTAAGAAATATGGGTTGTTATTTCAGTGCACCAGGATATCCTCGGGCTGTTGAACAGAAAAAGAGACTGTAGGCCTATTAGAGTCCTGAGGCAGGGAAAGAGCACAAATGCAAACATATTTGTCCTACTTTTTTCCTCTCAGCACTTATCTTCAACTACTGTCAATTTTCAAAATCTCAGCTCCTACTGAAAGTGCAGACAAAGAATGAGAAAGAAAGAGAATAGAGCCCAGCACCTGTTTCTCTGCACTTGAGTTTCCAAACGTGTGGCGGAAGCCATTCTGTATCACATTTGAGATCCCTTCCATGCTGAAGCGCTAAAAGTAGTGAAACAGAGCAGAAAGAAAAAAGGGACAGAGAAAAGTTCAGAAGACTATTAATCAGCATTCATCGAGACCATAACAGACGAATGACAAAGACAAGCTCTAAGATGCATTACAGCACATTTTAATTTTTTCATTCACCTACTGCATTTTTATAATTAAAACCCAAACCTTACAATGACACTAAAGCAGTATAGCTACATCAAAATTAAAAATGGATGATCCAATAAAAATTGGATCTCACAATGCAGATCCAATAATTGAGACTTGCCTTTTAATGCTGTTCCGTTTTGAAAGGTATAAAGTAGTATTTTTGAAAGTTCAGTTCACAGTCCAATCTGCTTTAAAATTAGTGCCTAAGCAACACGCTTTTCGACACTGCTCAGATCAACTTCTCAGATTTTAAGCACCTACTAGGAACATTACTTGAAGGTAGTAACTTTCAGTTTTACCTTTTTAAAACACTGCTTTCATGCTTCCTTTTTTTCACAGTTGTAGCAATAATTAACTATCAATTGTACACCCCATTTCTTTGTAGTACTATAGTTAAACCATACACAATTAGTTAATAACGCACACCTATTAATTTCAAGCTCTATTATATGGAATGATGGAATCCAAGCAAAGAAAAATTAATATATAATCCAACCACATATTTTTTCTTGAACTTTGTAATCCTTTTTGCCTGCTAGAGAAGTGAAAAAAAAAATCAGAACAATTTTGATGTTTACCATGAGATATACAAATCAGCAACTGACAAGAACATAAAAGGAAGAAACCATCAAGCTGCTGACATAGGGCATTAAGATATGCACACCTCAGCACATCTGAATGTATTTATTAATGAGAGATGGAATAAAATGTGCTGGAATACAGCATTCATTTGCTTTCTAAAGCACAAAGAGGTCAGTAAAGACACAGACGTTGCCAAAGCCATCGTAACTCTTTTCAGATATTTTAGTTAAATAACTGGTATCTTCAAGTCCAGATGATTTTTAATTACTCCCCTTAGTCTGCCCTTGTGAGATAGAAAGAAGTTTTAGAAGTCAAAGAAAGCAATTTACCTGAAACTTGTATCAAGAACAAAGAATTAAAACCTCTATTTATTAACATTCAATTATACAGGATAACTGAAAATGTATGAAAATGTAATTTTACTTCCAACCGTTGTATTTAAATAAGACTTCATTAGAGTTTTAGTTAATAAATTAATTTATACATTGTTTATTAACAGAAACACTCTTCACAGAGTTACTTGAACATACTATCAACATGAATATTCTCCTTGAAAAAAGAAAAAGAAAAACCCAAGGAAAAAGCAAGGAGTATTGAAGGAATGAAGCTTGCACCTCTTTCTGAGAGAATGCTCTCAGATCTGTGCTTGGTAGTAGTGAAGCCATTTTTCTGAAAAAACACACAGATGCAGCCTACAGTCTTACTTAGGAGCTAGTTTGTTCAACCCCTCTCAGAAAGCAACCTGACACATCTACATATTGAAGCAACCAAATACAAAAATGTCTTACATTTGGACCACACACAGTTATGCTTGAAAGCATGATTCCAGTCTCTACACTCAAAACTAACCAGAACAGCAGCTGAATCACTTGATTCAAGATTCAAAACCAAATAATTACTTTATTTTGAATCAAAAAAAGGAACACATTTGCACTTTTCACTGTACTATTGCAAAGGGATAACAACTTTGTATAGGTTTCCAGATGTATGCTTTCTTAAGAGTTCCATTAAAACTTAGCTGTGTACACAAAAGATATCTTTTCACTACACAAACAAGATAAGAACTCCACAGAGTTATATCACAGGGATCTTATTATTTTAAGTTTAGGAAGAGATTCTGAAGAATTAATGTTTCATTACAATTGTTTATTTCTTATGCTTAAAAAACTAATCCTCACATCTGATGTCAAACTCAAGCATTCTTTCTGTGACCTTGCCTAGACCTACAATACACTAACACAGCCTGTAAGAGACGCTTCCAAACTCTAACATTAATGTCCCACTTAAGTAATTTAAAATTGCACTAGACAGAAAAGAAAGAAAAAATTGCACTGACAAGATAATAGCCTGATTTCTTTCATGCTCTGCCTCCTATTATCTGTATTCTGTTTCAATTAGCAACAAAAGGAAAAATGTATGTTGTATGAAGAATAAACCAAATTACCTCCTCCCTGTACACCTGAACTATACTTTGGCCTCACCTCTGTCTCTCTCTTTGGGCACAGTCACTCTGTCACAGGTGTAATGAGATCATAGGTAAGACTTTTACTTTTTTATCCTACCTAAACCGCAACATGATCAATAATTATCTGTACAACCACACCAACAATAACACTGAATTTCCTGTATGACTAACAGTGGTACTTGCATACTAGAATTCACGCAATAAGACCAAAAGGATATATGAGTTTGCCTAACTGACAAAAGAACACACAGAAGTACATCCAAACATGCTATTTTTTGTGACCATGTTAACAAAGAAGATAAAATCAGTAGGAATTGCCTAAGAGCCTTTTCTGCCAATGAAGGCAGCATATGTCTTAATACAACCTAGGACTATGACTTCTAATAGGGAAAAACCCAAAAAGTATTTTTTAATCAATACATAGTTATAAAAATTTTCTTACTGTTCCAGGCATGTGACCTTTTTCTTGTTTGCCATTCTGAGGACTACCATTTTTCAGCTTCTTTTTCTTCTTTGCCGATTCTTTGTGCTCTCTCTGTTTGTTTTGTACTTCTATCAGGACAGAAATGAAGCTGTTTTTCACTTCCTTCTCAAACTCCAACTCATCTCGTAGAGCCAGCTGCTGTATTAGTTCCTCAGAGTAATCCTTAATAGCGGTCTCAATTTCTTCTAGCAGTTCATTTAACTCAGCAACAGACAGTCTTTTTACTCCTATAAAAATTTCATATAAAGAGCAATCTGTCAAGATTTTACATGGGATAACACTTACAGGAATTACAAGAAAAAAGTAACCTGAAATATTTCAAAACAAATATAGAATTAAATTCTAAAACTACACAGAACAAAATATTCCTAAAGGAATAGATACACCGCAAAGGCAACAAGATTTGCAACAAGAAGGTTTTTTTCTGAGATACTCTGCAAATATAAAGAGCGCATTTTACTTAAGGAAACTGAAGCAGGCACTGAAGTTCTAACACTGCCACCTCTGTTAACTATTACTTTCCAGCTATGCTCACTGTTCAAAATAAAAGTTCTCCATATTTTCTGAGAAAAGAACAAACACTTTGGCACTTCTACATTCTTTGGATTTTTCACCTATAGTAACACGGGAATTATACTTTGAGTGATGGAATCTTCTTAGGGATATTACTAATGTATACATGTATATTAATAAAAGCTTGTACAAAACATTTATGACAAGATTTTTACATGCATTTAGTAGAAAAACCAACAAAATTCTCCCAGTTTCCTTTGTCTGGGGATTGTAATCAAAAACATGGCCTGTATTGCCTGAAACAAGGACCTAGGTCAAAATGAGCTGACAGACTCATCTCAAGCAAAACCAAGTATTAGTAGTTTTGATGAAGCATTAGACTGAATTGGTTAATGCTAAACAAGAAGCCTGTAAAATGTCTGTTTGGAAGCGAAAAAAACCCTCCAGGTTTGCATTTTAAAGGTACTACTGGGTCACATGCTACAGAGAGTGAAATAATGGCCAAGAATAATATTCTGAGGCTTGCTTTGGTTAAAAGCGAGTATATTCTTTGACTTCTTTCCATTCCCAAGTCTGACAAACCTAGGAAGCTAGTCAGTCCAGCAGCTGTTAAGTCAAAGAACGTAATTTTCACTGGTATTTGAGAAGGGCTCATCCAGGTTACACTGGAGAGCACAATCTGTTTATTGACACTGCATGGATGTTTGTAGTTATTTGGTTACACTGAATTAGTCTAGTAAATATGTCTAAAAAAACTGTTGTAAGGGAAAATACCTAATGACAAGTATTGAAAAACACAGATAAGGCCACAAACAACAATGAAGCATAGGTCTTAGAAGCATCAAAGTTGAAATGTGATTCTTTTTTCTCTTAAATTACATCAGCAAAAATCAACACATGCATTCAGTGCAAAGGACAGGCTAAGCAACAGAGGTTGTTCCACAGTTTTGTTTTTGTGAAAGATGAGATAACCGGTGAGTCTAAGAACCAGATTCACAGACTAAAACCCATAGGTTCAGATTGTCCAACTGTAACCTTGACTTGTTGATCAGTTGTCACAATCAAAGGCTACAAAGGGCCTCCACAGGAAATACTCAGCTGATTTGGGGGAAACAAGGCAGACTAAAATGCAGAAGACTACTTGGATTAAATCTTGGATACACAGGCTAAATATGTGTATTTACCTTTATGTGTAACCAGAGCTGTAATTGGTTTTCTTTTTGAACTATCTTAACACAATTATTTTCTTAGCCAAGTAAAAAGTAAATACAAGTGTGGATTTCCTTCGCCCAATCCTAAACTTTAAAACCTTTGACTTGTCTTATAAAAGCCAGATGGTTTCTAGGAAAACCCTGCAACAGTCAGAGAGAAAGAGACTAACTCTGAAGCAGTTTCATAGAATCATAGAACAACCAGGTTGGAAGAGACCCACCAGATCATCGAGTCCAACCATTCTTATCAAACACTAAACCATGTCCCTCAGGACCTCGTCAACCCATGCCTTAAACACCTCCAGGGAAAGTGAATCAACCACCTCCCTGGGCAGCCCATTCCAACGCCCAGTGACCCTCTGTGTGAAAAATGTTTTCCTAAAGTCCAGTCTAAACCTCCCCTGGCGGAGCTTGAGGCCATTCCCTCTTGTCCTGTACCCTGTCACCTGGAAGAAGAGGCCAGCTCCCTCCTCTCTACAACCTTTTTCAGGGAGTTATAGAGAGCAATGAGGTCTCCCTTCAGACTCCTCTTCTCCAATCTAAACAACTCCAGCTCTCTCAGCCGTTCCTCATAGGGCCTGTTCTCCAGCCCCTTCACCAGCTTTGTTGCTCTTCTCTGGACTCACTCCAGAGCCTCAGAATCCTTCTTGTGGTGAGGGGCCCAGAACTGAACACAATATTCAAGGAGCAGTCTCACCAGTGCCAAGTACAGAGGGAGAATCACCTCCCTGGACCTGCTGGTCACACTGTTTCTGATACAAGCCAGGATGCCACTGGCCTTCTTGGTCACCTGGTCACACTGCTGGTTCATGTTCAGTCGGCTGTCAACTAACACCCCCAGGTCCTTCTCCTCCAGGCAGCTTTCCAGCCAGGCTTCTCCTAGTCTGTAGCACTGCAAAGAGTTGTTGTGCCCCAAGTGCAGGACCCGGCATTTGGTCTTGTTAAACCTCATGCCACTGGACTCTGCCCAGCGGTCCAGCCTGTTCAGATCCCTTTGCCGAGCCTCCCGACCCTACAGCAGATCAACACTTGCACACAGCTTAGTATCACCTGCAAACTTGCTAAGGGAGCACTCAATGCCTTCATCCACATCATTGATAAAGACAGGGCTGGACCCAGCATTGAGCCCTGGGGAACACCACTTGTCACTGGCCTCCAGCTGGATTTAACACCATTTACCATCACTCTCTGGGCCCGGCCGTCCAGCCAGTTTTCCACCCAAGAGTGTGCGCCTGTCCAGGCCAGAGGCTGACAGTTTCCGAAGCAGAATGCTGTGAGAAACTGTGTCAAAGGCTTTACTGAACTCCAGGAAGATACATCCACAGCCTTTCCCTCATCCAGCAGCTGAGTCACTTTGTCATAGAAGGCGATAAGGTTAGTTTGGCAAGACCTGCTTTTTGTGAACCCATGTTGACTGGGCCTGATCACCCGGTTCTCTTGCATGTGCTTCATGATAGCACTCAAGATCACCTGTTCCGTGACTTTCCCTGGCACTGAGGTCAGACTGACAGGGCTGTAGTTCCCTGGGTCCTCCTTGCGACCCTTCTTGTAGATGGGCACAACTTTAGCCAGCCTCCAGTCCAGTGGAACTTCCTCAGTCTTCCAGGACTGTTGGAAGATGATGGAAAGGTGTTTGGCCAGCACATCCGCCAGCTCCTTCAAAACCCTTGGGTGAATCCCATCCGGCCCCATAGACTTGTGGGTGTCTAGTTGGGCAAGCAAGGCTCTGACCACCTGCTCTTGGATCATGGGAGCCTCGTATTGCTCCTCTAGTTTCGAGGTTTGTACACAGAGGGAACAACTTTTTTTTACAGTTAAAGACTGAGGCAAAGAAGGCATTAAGTACCTCCGCACACAAAAAGGGGAACCAAGAGCTTTTCATAGAATATTGACCTGAAAGATATGAGAGAGACTGAAAATACGTTGAAGCAAAGTTAATTTATCTGCCAAAATAACTAAAGGCTTTGTTGGTGAAGGCTGACCTTTAAACCACAGAGATGCAACGGACAAGATGAGCTCCTGAAGCAGAGAAAAATAAATATGATATGAAATACCAAGCAAGCTTGATTAGCTCCAAACCTAAGGACATATGGAACTGTCAGAAAAGCAGGAAGCCCTGCTGAGCAGGATACACTTTGCTTTCACATTCCTGAAATTTATATGTCCAGACAGCTGAGTCTCCAACCATGAAAACTGGAATTTCCTCCATAAATCTGAAGTGTAGCAGAAACTGAAAGTCATATCACAAAAGGTTAGTTGGTTTTCTAAATCTTCTACAGAATTTATATCACAGAGATAGTCCATAGGAAAGAAAGCACCAAACATTTTAAAAGTGACTAAAACAGAAGGAGCATCTGGCAACTATTCTTTGTGTTCCCATTACCTTCTAGAAATGATTTTGACAAACACACAGATGAAACAAGTTTCCATCATGAAACTAATCAGTCAGAGGTTTCTTTCACATACAATTCAACCTATTACAATTAAACTATATATGTAGTTTCTCCTTTCCTTTTATATGGGGAAGAACAAATGGTTTGAGTAGAAGATGACACACGAGTCTTTTTAAACTTTTAAAATTTTTGAAGAGGAGTAGAGAAAAACAGTCAAGGTCCTTTAGGGGAAAAAGAGAAGCAACAGTTTCATTATTTTTGTGTTACGGTATATCAAGATATGTTGCAGTGACTGAAAGAGTACCAAAGAAACACCACTTATCAACTGCATAGCTCTTAAAAGCTTTAGTTAATATTCTTAAACACAGTGTACTGGCCTCAAGAAGGTGTGTCACTTGAAAAAACACAGAAATTAGTGAAGTTTAATAAAAATGATCAACTTATCACTTGACCTATGAAAGGAACTCACTCCAGTGAGCTGAACTGCAGTGTATTTGCTTTAATTTGAAATGCTCTTAAGTTTTACTTTTATTCTAAGTTGCGAAAGCCGACAAAGATAAGTCTACTTATGTTCCAAATCTAGCTTATTCTTTCATAGCATTTCTAAATGCAGATATTTCCTAAGAAGGACTTGCTATAAATCAAACATGTGATAAATTTATCCTTCCAACTATTTTCAATAAGTGTAAGAGTGAAATACTAAATAAATATCACTTACTCTCTTCATAGCTATTGTTTGTACTGGATCTCTTGAGTGTTTGAATTTCCTGGGAAAGTATGGAGAGCCGATCTGATTGGGTGGGAGTTTCATCATCTTCTGGATCAGGCGATTCCTGCATCATTTCCTCTATTTCTTCGATCACCTTCAAAAACCCAAAACCCTTATAAAAACCATCCCTGCAGAAAAATAAACAGCCTACAACTTGAAGCAACGCTGTTAAGAGCATAAGGGAATTTCTACTTTGAATTAGCAAAGATGCTGCTGGATGAAACTAATACCAAGACTGGACAGAGGAGAATCAACATCATATTGATATTTCCTTCCCATGCTTGCTCTCTGAGGATGTTGTGGTTTTAGTTACCCAAGGCAATCCTCAAGCCAGTGCAAAAGGGCAGCACCTGCAAGGAGGGTGACCCTAAGCTGACCAACAGAGTACTCCATCCCATACACATCACACTTGGTATAAAATTGAGAGAGCACAAAGGTCTTGTCCTCTTCTAACGGTCGATGTCCACTGAGGATCTCATCTGTCTCACTGCTACTGATCCCAGATCCGTGTGTTCCTGAATCCAGTTCCTTGAGCTCAGCTGCCTCCTAGCTGCGGCCTCATTCTCTGATGTCTGCTTTATTGTATTTGTGGTGACACAAAGTCATTGAATGGTAGGGGTTTGATATTTATATCTATATTACTTTCGAATTATTTTCATCATCATTATTATTAGAATTCATTAAAGCTGTAGCTATAACAATAATAATAATAATAATAATAATAATAAAGCTGTAGTGTTAATTTCCAACTTGCAAGCTTTTTTCCTTTCATTTTCTGTTCCCCTTTCCCTGGAGGATGGGAAGGAAGGGAACTGGAAGCATGGTTTTACCTGCCAAAATTAGCTGGGTGAGGGCTAAACCGTGACAATGGATAAGACTATGTTTTCAAGGTAAACTGGTGATCTAATAACAAATTGTGTTGAAACTAAACAATTATTTCTATATGAAAGTATGCATGGTTCTGCTTAAGGGAACTGAACTAAAGCGAGCGAGCTGGAGTATCTTTCCCGAGTATTCAGTTGAATGAAAACAGAACCCTACTTCACTGCACTTCTGTAAGAAGTTAAAAAATAACCAAAACCCCCCAAAAAGTTCTGAATAAAGTAAAAATCTTATCAGAAGTTTTATGAGCTGCCCCATCACAACCTGAAGCTGACTTGTATCCCTGTAAGATCTGAGAACAAGAAACCTGTGTACAGAGTACAGAAACGAACATATTTCTACAGACTAAATTATTAACTGAACAACTGAATAAAGAACACATCAGCTTTTGGAGGTTTAAAGGCTGTAGACAGTGCCGAGATCCACCTCACAGCAAAAACCAGCTGAGGTAGTTCAAGCAATCCTGCCTCTCCTAGACTCAACAATCATGTTCAGAGTTCACAGGTAACAATTTAAACAAGAAAATACATCACTGAAAAAAGCAGAATCTCAATGGACAGTTATGAACCTTACTCAGAAGAGCAATTTTCAAGACAACTTCAGTAAATCCGTGTATTTGGAGTAAAAGCCTTTAGATACCAAGTAATTTCAAAGCTTAGCAGCAGAACTGTTGATCTGCTTTCATATTAAGCAAAAGCTACAAGGAATACTTGCTAATCGCAAAGCCACATGAAGACATGGGTAGCCATACAGTCATGCTGGGAAACTACAAACTCCCCAATATCACTAACATTATGAATATACTTTTGCTTCTTAACATCAATTTAGTAATGTTTCTGATTAACTCCTGCTAAGAAACATAGAAAGATTTCAAAGACCTTGGACTATCGACCTCACCTGAAGCACTGGAATAATTTTCAAATCTCAATGACACAGTAATATCGCACGGATTATTATAACCCTAACTAAAGAACAACCAAAAAGCTTAGCTATGGTGAACATCAAGGAAGAACAAAAAATAATTACAGACTAAACAATACTACACCAACAACACTGTCTTTGCTGAATGCTACCTGCTCTGCAGTGAAGAGTGGTTCATCATTGATGCAGGAAACAATGATAGAATGCATATCCAACTGTTCTCTCAGCTCTTCATCATCTGACAGGTCAAGGTTCAAGTTATCATTTACCTAAAAAACATGAAAATGTGTATTTATATAAATATATACATACACTTGTGTGTGTGTGTGTGTGTGTACATATATAAAAAAAACAGGGAACTAAGATTTTAAGAATGAAACAGATTTCTTGCCCTTAATAATGGAATCAATGACTCCTGCTGCCAAATACCTGGAAACTGAAGTACATTAAAAACCGAAATCAAAACCGTAATCGAAGAAAGTTAAAACGGCTTGTCAGTCTTTCAAGTCTTCAAACACCCTCAGCTTATAAAGCCCATATACACAATGACAGGCATGGATATACGCATGGAAGGCAGTCGATCCACTGTAGATATTTAAATCTTAAATGAAGATAGAAATAAGCATAAAAAAACTACATATAATCTGTAACATTACACAAGTCTGTTGTTTTAGGTGCTTTTATAGTTCCACTTTTTCACATAGCAAGACACAAGAAAAGTTGTTTCAAAAAAGCAGATCATGGTTATCATTCCAGATTATTTAAAAAAATATCACTGTGTATCTTGGGGTCTTTTAGAAAAGAAACAGAAGTAACACTGTTCCCACACATACACCATACGCTCATCCTTCAGAACCAAAGATACACATATAGGAAAAGATTTCAATGTCCTTCTTAATTGGTCCAGTATATTTTACTTTCACACAGTGATATAGTGATTTACCAATTTGCTTGCTCATTCTGCATTATTGGATTCCAGCCTCCCACCCTTCAAAAGTTGCAACTCCTAACCTTTGACATTTTGAGCTCAACTACTCTAGCTGATATTTGGTCTAACTTACAAGCATTATGACTAGCTGTACAAAGTCCTTGGTCTGACCGTATCAGTTTTCAGTTCTTTAGTGTAATTCCTCCAATTTTCCCAGTTCTTCAGAAACCTTTAATAGTTTTCAAATTAATTTAGAAGATGCTACCAATACCCCCAGATAACTAGTCTATAGGGAGAAACGTACAATTTGTATTTCTTCAGTCACCAGAATGAAATCAAACGTCCACTTTTTTCAGAATCTTAATTCCAATAACCACGCAGTGACAGAACTCCACTACGAATATTTGTTCACCTACTGCACAGATATATCCCACTTTTGACATTCTTTAACATCAGCAGTCCTTGAATGTTCTTCCATTTATATAGGGTTATGACAACAACTATGGGATAATAAGCAAGGATAACAGTTCATCTAGAAGGAAGTCATTTTCCCTTCTTGATCCTCTCAACACCTGAGAGACTATCAGAATATATTCTGGTAACACAGGCTAATACAGCCCAGGCTACCACTCATACCAAAAGGACCACCTGGCCTTCCAACCAGGCACACTCCATGGCTGTTTCTGTCCTCACACTCCTATCAAGGAATGACCTCTTTAAAAGTAATCTAACAAAAACATAATAAGCAAGTAATTATGGAACCCTATTCCTTGCACTGCTGCACAACATTTCCATCATCAGAGCTATTTAAAAGTTTTCACAGATCTGTGATGTGAAGAGACAAAGATTAGATCAATCAACCTCATTCGCCTTACATATTTCATTCCTAAACAGGAAGAGAGACACTTTCAGTACAAGTCCAACAGAATGTTATTAAGTTTCAAAGGCATTAAGGAAGTGTTGCTTAGCTGTTAGTATGCACTGTAAGAAAGTTAAAACAAGCAGCCAGCTGGTCCTTATGTGCTGTCATATATCCAGAAATACTGCTGAAACGCAGAAAAGTAGAAAAAAAGTGTCAAGTATTCCAAAACATATGTGCTTTACACATCAAAAGCCATGCCAGGTGGAGTGAAAGCTGATATATGTTTAAACCATAAACTGATTCCTCCTCTACAGGCAGAGTACCCAAGAGTCTTTCTAATCTATCAACACCATCTGAGATTTTTTTTACGTAGTTCATTCATAATTTCCTGAAAAAAAATTACAAAAATAATACAAAACATTTTTTTTCATATTGTACCTAGTTCCTTATTAAGAAATCCATGAATCTTCCAGCTTATTTTTCAGTTATACGACAAAGTCAAAGCATGGGGGGGTTATAGGACTTTTTACTTTAATACTAAGGATTTAATGACTCTAAAACCACCTAGAAAATATGATCAAGTGCTAGAATAAAAATCAGAATTCTATATATAATAAAAAATGGAATAAGTAAGATTCAAGAGACAATCAGACTCAAATCGAGCAAGTGAGTTCCAAACTGCCATCTTCCCCTGCTGAACCCCAAAGCATCCTCTTTAACAGAACAATCTTTGTTCCTGTCAATTTAAAAAGTAGCTGCAGTTTATACAACTAATCATAGAACAACCAGGTTGGAAGGGACCCATCGGATGGCAGAAGTCAAAGCATTACCCTGTTCTCAGGTTACACACAAAGACATTTTTACAACGTAACTCAACTTCACTATGCTTAAACGATAAACCACTGGTTTCCTCAGAAGACCTAGAAGACACAAATTCTTCCTAGCTTTTCTTCCTGATGCGTTCTAATCCACTTTTAAGAAGATCAGACGACAACCCTTTCTATAAACCTGTCTGAAGCTCCTTCATTCCTTGCTCTTTCCCCAGATAACTATTCTACTTGTTAAATTAGAAAAACAAAACAAAAACTCTTGCACTTAGATATCTTCTGGGTCACCTTTCCAGTAAATGAAGTCACTTTAGTCGCCACCTGACTGTAGAATATCAACTTAAAGACTTTACAGGATTTACTAAACCAAAATATTTCCACCTTTCTTGCTCCCCTACCCAGAAAAAGTGTTCAACACAAAACAGACAGTAGATTTAGTATTAAACACTTTTTCATTTTACAAGTTTTCCTGTCACGCTCCACTTCTAATGAACACCTACATGAAACTAACCCTGAATTATGGCAACTCAAGGAGATGCAAACATACATCAATAATTGTTTTATTTTTAAAAACCCCTCATCTATAACACCAAGCATTAAAAGTATTTTAAGCCACTTCAAACAACACTCTTTTATGCAAATGCAAGTTGTTTTATTTCCCTACAGAGTACACCAAAGATGGCATTTCTGCTGATCAGAACTTACCCCCTTTTCTGAGAGATTCAGTGTCGGCAAGTGCAAAGCTCTGGTGTGGGAAGACTTCCAATCAACTGGCATTACGTTACCATAATTATCAGTCAAAGCATTCCAAATCCTGGAGAGAAGAATAAAGTGACAAAACCACAGGCTTTTAAACAATCAGTAACTGACCAGCAGTAAACATATTTGTAAAGATAATGTATTTCTATCAACAGCTATTTTAACTCCTGGTATGCTCATCTGCAAGTTATTGACAATATTTTGTCAATGTTCTGAAGCTAAGAGGAAATGTTTTTTGATGGACACAACTTATTTCCCCTTTCTAAACAGTAATGTGCACACAGGGGTGGAATAAAACAATGTCATGAAGAGACAGCTTTGTTACTAATTATATAACCAAGCTCAAAGCCTTTTTGGGGAGTGAAGGGGTCATTCCTTTACTGAAATTTGAGCTTGGCTATAAATTCCATACTTAGTACTGTTTGTTTTCCTTGCCTTTTGTATGTTAGAATTAGGAATTAGCGGAGGCTGAGCAGCAAATTCTGAGCCAAATCTTTTTTTTTTTCAATTTGTCAAAGAAGAGTGAGCAAGCACAAATACATTACAATTTTGCAAGATCTTAGTTTTAACCAGATACAGTCTTGCTGAGCTCAGTCTATCACTCCTGCCTCCAAGCTGATCTTAACTGTCTCCAGCGTACAGCCTCTCCGGCTGTACAAGAGACTTAAGCATGCAGCCCTATCCTGGCATACCAGTTCAGATTTTGGAACAGAGCATCCCTGTTAGCAGGTTGCAGCCTCAATTCAGCCAAGGGACCCGCCTCTGCACTGTGGGTCCTTGTTGGGAGGGGGCCGCCTAACCCAGGCCCAGAGGGAGTCATAGGAATGGCCAAGCCAGGCATAAACGGGTAGGCAGAGCCCAGAGTCTCTGATTCCTGGTTCTTTGAGCTTACCTCCCTCCTCTGACCATAGAAATCTAGTCTTCGCTAAGAGAGTATTTTTCTTCTTTTAGAATAAGACATACAATTCAGTCACCTCAAAGTAAAACTAGTATTTTTAACGCAGACAAGCTGACTGAAACGTACAGTAAAAAAACAGGGTTGGAACTAGATGACCTTTAAGGTCCCTTCCAACCCAAACTACTCTATGATTCTATAACAAGTATAAGTACTTATAAAATAATGTTAAGAGCAGGAAAGCGGCACAGACGAGAAAGGGGGAACAACAACCCCCACAGCTGCAGCCGAGATTTCGCGCCCCACCTGCTTCCCATACTTGACGCGCTTAATTTCAGGCAGCGAAGCTGCGGGCGAGAAGCAATCCCCCCGCCTCTCGCAGCCCTCCCCGAAGGGCAGCAGGCCGCATGCCCGACCCCCGCGCTCCCGTGGGCCCGGGAAGGGCCGCAGCTGCCGCCCCGGGGCCCGCACTCACTCGTCGTCCTGCAGGGCGCTCTGCTCCGTGAGGGGCCGCAGCGGGACGCGGCTTTCGCCGCCGGGCCGGGCCTGCGGGGGCTCGAAGCACAGCGACAGCTTCGCTCCCAGGTCCCCCCCGCCGCCCCAGCCGCCTTTGTCGCGGGCAGCCTCGGCGCCGCTCCCCGCGGAGGGTTGGAAGCCCGAGAAGTCCTGCCAGTCCCCCGGGTCTCGCTGCGACGCCGCCGCCGCCGCCATGGCCGCCGCAGCCCGAGGCCCGGGAGCGGGGCGGGACGCGTGACGTCCGGAGGAGGGGGCGGGGCCTCTGATGGATCTGGGAAGGGGGAATGAGGGGGCGGAGCCTTTGAGGGCTAGCGAATGGGCGGGGCGTGAGGGGGGGCGGAGCCTTTGCTGGCTCAGTGAAGGGGCGGGGCATGTGGGAGGAATGGGCGGAGCCTTGCCACATCCTGGGTCTGTGCTGAAAGGCCCAGGATAAAAAGCTGGAAGGTTAATCATAGAATCATAGAACAACCAGGTTGGAAGGGATCCATCGGATCATCGAGTCCAACCATTCCTATAAAACACTAAACCATGCCCCTCAGGACCTCATCTACCCGTGCCTTAAACACCTCCAGGGAAGGTGAATCAACCACATCCCTGGGCAGCCCATTCCAATGCCCAGTGACCCTCTGTGTGAAAAACGTCCTCCTGATCTCCAGCCTAAATCTCCCTTGGCGGAGCTTGCGGCCATTCCTTCTTGTCCTGTCCCCTGGCACTTGGGAGAAGAGCCCAGCTCCCTCCTCTCTACAACCTCCTTTCAGGTACTTGTAGAGAGTAATGAGGTCTCCCTTCAGCCTCCTCTTCTCCAATCTAAACAACCCCAGCTCTCTCAGCCGCTCCTCATAGGGCCTGTTCTCCAGCCCCTTCACCAGCTTTGTTGCTCTTCTCTGGACTAGCTCCAGAGCCTCAACATCCTTCTTGTGGTGAGGGGCCCAGAACTGAACACAGGATTCAAGGAGCGGCCTCACCAGTGCCGAGTACAGAGAATCACCCCCCTAGACCTGCTGGTCACACCGTTTCTGATACAAGCCAGGATGCTATTGGCCTTCTTGGCCACCTGGGCACACTGTTGCTGGCTCATGTTCAGTCGGCTGTCGGCCAACACCCCCAGGTCCCTCTCCTCCTGACAGCCAGACTTTTCCCAGTCTGTAGCTCTGCATAGGGTTGTTGTGCCCCAAGTGCAGGACCCGGTATTTGGCCATATTAAACCTCATGCCATTGGACTCTGCCCAGCGGTCCAGCCTGTTTAGGTCCCTTTGCAGAGCCTCCCTACCCTCCAGCAGATTGACACTTCCACACAGCTTTGTGTTTGTAATGGTTGGTAGATACTTGACCCACTGCTGCTTTGAATGCAGAAGCTCAGGGAAACTGTGTTCAAAGAAAAAAAAGGAGTCTGTTTTTCAGAGATCTAGTCCTTAAGCTGAAAACTACCTTGCCTCAAAGGGTTACATAGCAGAACCTCACCTCGAGTTCATTAACTTGTGAATTAATTGAAGAAAAAAAAAAAAGATAGGCTAATAGGTAAATAAATGATCTGTGGCTGAGGAAGCTCATGAAGTGCCAAATTCTACAGATTCTCTTCTCTAGGACCTCCTGTGAGTGACCCATGTGAGTGGTTGTGGCTTTCTGACAGGTATGATGACACCCCATGGACTCAATGGCACGGAAACTTTCCGTTTTGAGAGGCTGATATTTACTGAATGCTGAAACTACCTGGAATTCCATGAACCCCTCTAATGTGAAAATTCTTCAGTGAGTTTAGTGATTGATGGGAACGGTTGGACTCGATGATCCAGTGGGTCCTTTTCAACCTAGTGATTCTATGATAAGTGCAAACTTTTCCCGTAGTATGTTCTAAGCCATTCTGATCTAGGGTTGGCAGGACTCCCAGCCAAAGAACACCCCATAATATCAAGATGTAAACTAACATGTCAAGAACTACTATAACAAAGTAATAAATACAAACATTAGAACAAACATGCATCAGTAGGTTTAAAATTTTTTATTGTGCTGCCAAGAGCCAAATTACAAGAAACCGCCTTACAGTTAAAAAAGTAAACAAGCAATCTGCTGAACCGCAGTGCACTCCGAGTGCCACATATGCATCTATTTTTCAGAAAATTATATCTGCATTTCTCTTACAAGAGCACAACAGGAACCAAAGTAAAAGAGTGTAATGGATACAGCACATAGGATAAATCATATCTTTAAAATAATAATAATAAAATAATAATAATAAAAAACATTTTACACCATGTCCTATATCCTGCTAATATTTTCAGAATATGGCCTTGATTGTAAAACAAAAGCAAGCATTTACAATTTCTGGATAAAGACTGCTTACTCTTATGCAAGGAATGGATGTTTTGTCTTGACAAAATCTGTGTATTAACTGGATAGAAACATCTCTGTTTCAGTATCAGATTGAGTAAGAAACACTGGGGAGACGACATTTTTTCTTATTGGTGGTTGGAAACTGAAGTTACATAAGCAGAAAAAATGTTGACCCTTAATGATACACCTATTTTTTCTTTGATGCAAACAGCTAGAACACCTTTTTGATATTCTAAAACAAAAAAATGGTTAATCTTCAGATTAATAAATTAGGTCATTATAATAATAAATTAGGGTTTTTTTTCAGTTTTTAAAATTCAGCAACCTCTGACCAAGTATTTACAACAATACTTGAGAGTTCCTTTACAAAAAATACATTTTCTTTTCACATTAAGCATACTGGGTATCTGTGTCTCTTATGACAAGCATTTGTAAAAGAAAAAAGGCAATGCACAAATGGGTAATTAGTATAAAAGTGCCAAGACCTGTTTGGAAAGTTAACATTGTATTATACAGTCAGAGTTATAAATGAGGCAAGCTACAACAAACTTCCAGCTTAATGTGGACAATATTCCAGTAGTTGTTTCAAACAATTGTTTGAAAAAAAAAAAAAGGAAAGAAAGGAAAAAAAAGAAAATCCAGGAGCTGATGGTGTTATTCTATGGAGCTGATTAGTGCCGCACGTATATTGTCATCAGTGTCTCTAGCCAATGCATTCATTAAAAAGCCTTTTTAAGGCTAAGCAGGAAAAGAAAAATAAGAAACACCCTGAAATGTAGCAAGTAGCAAGAGCAACGCTTACTGCTATAATCGTGCACAAACTGTACACACGCAAACACAAGAGTGCACACACACACACCCGCGCGCACACAAACACTTTCAAATCAAATCAAACTGTAGGTAGAATGAGATGCTCTTTTCTTGTCTTTCCTAAACTCACAAGCGATTAAGCATCAATATGGAATGCCTGTTTTATCTGTTTCTGATCTGGCTAAAATCTCTCTCAGATAAAAATACATTCAACCAGAAAAAAAAATAGAAAAAAATATATACTGTATACATAATACTTTATATATACAGTATATATATGTATGCTGTATATACACATGCACGTATCTATACATATGTATACCTACATGCATTTGTATATACATATATATACACAAACATACAAATACTTTTTGTTGTTTTTAGCATAATTATATTTACATAAATACTCCTATAATGCTAAAGTTTAAAGAAGCATGATCTCCTTTTTTCTTTTCTGAGCTTCAAAAAAGGTGCTTGAGCAATATACAATTAAAATTAAGCAGCTTCCTAGCATGGAAGTAGTTTCTAAATCTGCATACCAGTAAATAAGAACATCAACAGGAAAAAAAAACCAACAACCTTAAAACAGTCTCATTTTTCACTCTCTTGTAAGCAAGAGCTTTGTCCAACAAAAATATTTTTTCCTTATCCTGTATGAACAACCAGATTGATATAAAATAACAAAACAAACCCATGACAGACAAAACAAACAAACAAAAGCCCCTGGAACTGCATGGTGTTCTTGACTTTTCCTTCCTTCCTTCAATACTGCTGTCAAAAGATCCAGTGCTCATATCAGGAATTACTTAGGCCTCAGTCATTTCCTAACTCTGCTGAAGTCTGGCTAATCTAGCCAATCAGCTTTGAAGAAAACAAAAATAAAAACAAAAAGCAGCACAAGATATAATTTTATACATCCTTAATAAACCCACCCTTTATTATCTGCTATAATCTTTTCCTCACTATTTCATTAACTACTGCAGCTTCTCATCATATAGAAAAATATTTGCAGCTACACCACACCTGTGATGTGACAATTTCTGTTCTAGGAGTATATTACCGTAGCAACAGCTGGAAAAAAAAACCCAAACAGACCTCTTAATGTTTTTTTTCACCTGGGGTTAGGCTTTGCTGCAATAGATGCAATGTCAGAGCAACAAGAAAAAGCACTGTCCTGCTGCTCAGCAGTATTATTTATGCATTTTCTTCTCCAGCCAAGGATGACCAGCTTTTCTTTGAAGCTTACTTTTACCTCCTTGCCTAACCCTAGCCCCTGATTCCCCCTCCCAAAAAACCTCTATAGCTATGTTACAAGCAAATACATCTTAACAAGTTTTAAAACTTTGGTTCTAAGAAAACACTTGGTCAGTTATCTCAAGGAAAAGTGGGAATGCTTTTTCTGGCACATTGCAGGAGTCAGAGCTCATCCCAGTAAGGTCTTAGAGCTGTACATGTAGTCACAAATCCAATACTAAGCAAGTGCACAATTCTAGGTTTATTTTAATAGCAGACTTAGTCTCTCTCTCTCTCTCTCTTTCTTTCTTTCTTTCTTATATTCTTTGTAAGGGTGCAATTCTTCAAACTGTTTGATAGAAGTTATCTGCCTGTAGGTTGTTCTGTTTCTGCATGCTGTAAAATCCACTGTATCTTGGATCTGGGTCTGCGATTCTTCGCATCCTCTGAGAACTGTCCACCTGGACCATGGTACCTTTCTTGCAGTCCACATATACCAGTTGATTGTTTAGGCATGAAGGCTGTCAAACCAGAAAGGGAATATTGAGTAAATAATAAAAAAATTGTATTCCACACAAAATTAAAAAAGTCTTTGTGGGTCAAGTCCATAAGCACAAACCAAAATCAAATCGGTAATGACAGTGTCCAGACTTCTGGTAAACTTGATAAAGGCACAGTAACAGACCAATACTCTCTCTCTGAATCACCATTTTTAATCTTCTGAATAGAGCTCTGCTATTCTCATACACCAGATGGACTGGTTAAACTCTTCTCTGTTAATTTAGTACCACAGAAGGACTTAACTTTGTTGCCCTGTATGTGTAGCAGCTTTTTTCCAGGACTTTAAAGCCTCTTTATTGCTGATCATTTTCAGGAATGTTTTGTTCCTAGCTGCAATTCAACTAAGAGAATGGGAGAGATCTCAGCTGTTATAGGATCCCATGCCAGGATTAACTATGGCATCCTTCTGCATTCCATTCCAAGGTGGTTTATGTATTGCTTCCTTAATCAGGAAATCATCTACCTTTTATCTAGTATTTGCTAGACCTTATGCCCTTGCAAAGCCATGTGTTATTGTGAGCATGCCAGTGTTAATGTGATACTTGGTGGAGTTGTCTTTACTTCCTTGAAAGTGTACAATAGTGATTTAATTGTAGGCAAATGTGAGTATGAGTGAGGGTTTGATTATGTAATGACCTATAAGTGTGAATGCACATACAATAACTGCTTAAAGAAAGAGATGAATCATGTATACGGGCTTTCCAGTCCTGCTGTTTCTTTGAGAATCCTGCAACTGAAAGACTCTGCAGCTGAGCAGAAGGTGAAACAATGCTGGGTGCACACAGCCTTAAATGTCTACAGGTTAAGCACAAGGGAAGACAGGCAGTAAGCATACTTAATGGCTTCCACTGATGTAGCCTCTTTTTCCAAGACTTAAATTAGAAAAATCAGAAAAGTTTTTATTACTAAAACTTTACATTTGGTAACTCTTATCACAAAACATTTTTTTACACAGATTTTTATTATTTAAAAAATGTTTTACGTCTGGCTTTTCAAAAGTCTTGACTGGATTCACAAAGAAGTTCTGAGGTTCACTCATGTTAATGGTATCAGGGCTAAACATTAGCAGTCCATCTGTAATTTTAAACATTTTTTCTATAATATTTCTTTAGGTATTGATATGATTTAAGCACAGTTGTTCTGTTCTCTTCAAAATAGCTGTACAATTTTGAACAGAAAGAACATAAGCCAAATTGGGCTTGTCAAATTTTATTACTAAGAGCCACAAGTCACCCAGCAAAGAATACAAGAAATTAATGAGTGACACTGGGTTGAAGAAACCTTAAAAGAAAGAAAGATACATTTAAGACAAAGACCCTCAGAAAACATCTGAGTTTCCGTATAACCACGGTCTTGCATTCAAGCCATATGTGGCTTAAAGTGAGTTTTCTTAGCATATGGATGATGTCTTTTGATGAGACTGAAAAAACAATGTATCAACAAGAGAAGAGTTTGAGGAAACCAATGTTTCATAAGTAAAAGAGTATGTAGAATTATTGTTTATAGTTCCACAGTTTGAAAGTTGTGATTTGCATCTCAGCTTACTTGTCTTGAAAGACTGGAAATGGAGTAATATAGAATCCTTATGCTTCCTATTTAATTACAATTGAGTTAAACTTTATGTTGTGATGGTATTTGCATGCTTTTTGGATTTGTTTTTTAAAACAAAGCTCTGCAGCAGCCGAAAGGATGTGGACACTTCATTTCTTAAATTATTGTATTACTCTTCTAGGCAGAACTAAAAAAAAAAAATAAGATGCTCTCAAATGGTGTTCCAAGCATGGAAAAAGTCTGTTTTATTAAGCTAGGAAGTTTAAGTGGGATAAATCAGGGAATTGACATAAATGGCATTTAAATATGGAATAAACCCTAGTTTGCTGATGAAACTATTGCTCAAAACAAAATTATATACTTTTAACTATTTTCACCTGCATCCTTTTGGATTTTTTTGGAAGTCTCAGAAGACTAAATTGGAAGATGTTTCCCAAAATATTAACCTCAGAACCATCTGATGAAGTTATTAAAAATGTGATAAACCCTACTAGTTCATATAGTAACTGATGTTGGACAAGAGTTCTAAAGTGAATGAAAGTTATGAAAGCAAAAACATTCTCTTACAAGTTTGACAGCAAGTAAGAAAATTGCAGTTATTTACCTACACACATATAGAGCAGTTATTTACCTACCTACATATAGAGTTTTTTTAAAACTATTTTCTAACCTTGATTGCTATTTAAAGGCAACTCATTACTATATGGAGCAGGCAATGTTTTCATTTGATAGTGCAAAATAATTTAAGAGACTAAATAAATAGTAGCAGACCAACTGGTATAAAATGGTTCAAGACAAAGAGAAAATAATTTAAAGAGAGATGATGTGAACTCAGTGACAACCTACACAATATTCTAGTTAATTTTGTTTCCCAAAAAAGTGAAAGCTTGGAAATAGACATAAACATGGCACCTTTGTTGGAGCTTTGTAGCAGGACACTGGAATCCACTGCTTTTTCTGATTGACAAGCAAAAGGACGATGATGAGTAACAGTGCTATCGTGATTGGAATTGTCACCAACGCAACAGAGCTAACCGATGCATCTTCACTTGGGTGTGGTCCAGTGCCACTTCTGTACTCTCCCTGTAGATGACTCATGTCTACAAGACAAAAGTGAGCATTTGTTAGCAATGACATAGCTTGGAGAGATTGCAGGTTTGGTTCCACAGCACCGCAATGAAACTAATACAACAATAAAGTGAGCCACACATTTTTTTTTGTTTTCCCAGTGCATATAAAAGTTATGCCTGCACTATGCTGTAGTCTATTAAGTGTGCAATAGCATTACGTCTGAAAAACCAATGTACATATCTTAATTGAAAAATAGTCTCTTGCTAAAAAATGGTGTAATAAAAAATGCAATATCTGTGAGGCACAATAAAATGAAGTGCAATAAAATGAGGTATGCTTGTAATTATAAATGGGCTTTAAACATAAAGAAGAATGCAATTATGAAAATCCCAGTTGCTGATTTTGTCACTCAGATGAATTTGGACTTTCTCTTCTGATATGTCATCTTATTCATATAAATTAGAACAACTGAAAGGTAGTATCTTACATAGTGACTATATTAGCCAGGAAAAGGCCATCAAAAAGAGAGGAATTTAAAGCACAATAATAAACAAGTCTGACAATCTTTTAGCTCAGATGCATTTGCGTCTTATCTGATTGCAGCCAAACTCCCACTTGTTAAAAAAAAAAAAAATTAATCTGTGTTTCTATGCTAGGATCAAAGCCCCTTTTAAAAATAAATAAAAACCAAAACAGAACAAACAACTGGCAAGACTCTTATTTCCTGAGAGTGTATTACAATACTTGCACCAGTCAGCCTATGAAAAAAGACTGCTGGCAGTCTGCTAGACTGTAGCAAGTTGCACAGGTAATTGTAAAGAATGACAATTTTCAGTCACATTTGCAATACTTGCACAGTTTGCAATGGGTGTTTAAAATCCCCAACCGGAACAGTTGCAAGCCAGCTACTAATGTCTGTGAGAAATGAAAATGTTGTAATTACGGAAGCATAAGCTCACAATTTTGTAAAGCATTTGTATTTCATGTATCCTTTCTGCTAGCCACTGAACAATAGTATGCTATGAGATCATCATTGGATTTAAACAAAATTGTATACATACACACACACAAGTTTAGGCAGTCCTTCAATTAGAAATGGTTAACAAAGAGAGTGTTTCCCCTACCCTGTGATTTCAGCACAGTTTTAAACAAAAGATGGATTTACATCCTTGGACAATTTTATTAGCCCTGTTGTCACTAGACCTGTGAAGTCGTATTTTTTTTCCTCTTGCATATGTCTATGATGTATATTAAGTTGTGGTACATGTTTTCTGATTTTTGATTATCAAGGGAACAATGTCAAATGGATCAAATGAAGGTCTATGGATTCCAGCAGCTTGACAACATCATTCTTTCTAGATTTTGTATCAGAAAAGGCACTGCAGAATCATTCCTTGTTCATAATTTTACTGCACCCTTAATTTTACAGAACTCCATCACAACGACACAGATGTTTCTTCCAAGCTCAAGATGGGCATGATAATATGAGCAAATTGTTTAAATATAATTTGATATAATCTTTACTGAAAGCAAAAATACATGTAAGAATTCAGCACTGAATAATATTCTCAGATAACCACCTTTTCAAAGTTTTATACCCATAATACCTGAATAGAACAAGTAAATGCATTAAAACATGGGGAATAAACACAGACCTAAGGTAACCCATTTTATATCAGATCTTACCTCTGTGAATGTGAATGATGTCATTTTCACTTGGCGTCGGCCAGTTTGGTACTTCCAGTTCCATGTCTCCTCTATGATTTGTCTTCTCAATAGGGATGTTAGTAGGTTCAGGCACATACATCTCTGTGAAATGAGATAAATGTGTTTCATAAATTACAGGCTGCTTAACTTCCCAGTTCTTCTCTTAATTTAGTAAATATACTTGATCATCTACAGTGCTTTCTCCTATGAATCCTTTCATTTATTTCAGAATTTTCATCCTGCTAGTCTGAAATTTTGTTTTAAAACCTGTTTCACACTGTATGTGGGATACACACCTGCTGCCATTATCATTATCCTAATATGAATGGGATGATAACGCCCTTTTAACAAATTTGCTTTGGAAAATACCATTTCAAAATACACACTTCGCTACAGTCTTGCTCCTTTTTGATACTGAATAACAAAAATCCCAAAGGAAGGCTACACCTTCCCAGATATATGAACTGTAACTGCTGGTTTTCTTCGCCTTCCCTTTTTTGTAATCCTCAAAGGGTGAGAATTGCAAGATGGGGTACTGCACCATCTCCCCAGCTGTCCTGTCAGAAGTAATTACCAGCTGATGAATAAAATGAGCAAACTCCTGCAGAAATATGTCCGGACTAGCATTAAAACCCAGTTGCAATTCTTATGTCCCTTGTGTTTATAGCTATGAAAATTTCATATTACTTTTAAGTCAAGTTAAAATGATCAAGCAATGTGATATTTGAATAAGCAATGAAGAGTCTAGCAAAGACAGAAATGTTAATCACTGACAGAATCTGCAGAGATGTAACAAAGTTGGTGAAGGGCTTGAAGCACAAGTCTTGGGAGTGGCTGTGGGAACTGGGGTTGTTTCGTCCAGAGGAAAGGAGGCTAAAGGGAGACATGACTGCGCTCTACACCTGCCTGCACAAGGAGGTTTTAGCAAGGTGGGTGTTGGTCTCTGCTCTGAAGTAACAAGTGATACAATGAGAGGAAATGTCTTCAAGTTGCACCAGAAGAGGTTTAGATTGGATTTTAGGAAGTATTACTTCACTGAAAGATTTGTCAAGCATTAGAACAGCCTGCGCAGGGAAGTGGTTGAGTCACCATCCCGGGAGATATTTAAAAGATGCATACGTGTAGCACTTAGGGACATGGTTTAATGGTGCGCTAGGCAGTATTTGTTTTATCGAGTTGAACTTAAAGGTCTTTTCCAACCTAAATAATTCTGTATTTCTGTGATTCATTTTCCTACTTCACTAATGTATTTCCATAACTTTGTGAAAGGACAGAGCAGGAACAAGCAACTAATTTTTGAGTTCAGAGTTCTCAGAATAAGTAAAATTCAAACTATTTATTTGCACAATATGCCTGTATGTTAAGAATATTAATTTTCCTGAGATCTAAATGACTGTTGTCTTCTTAATACTGCTCAAACACAGACAGAAGTTCAAAAACAAATTTAAAAAGTCGTATCTGTCCTGGAAAACCAGCACTACAGTAACCTTGATTATCACTTCACGTTACCTGGACACATGGGACAGCAGCTTCCCTCCACATTGATGGGTTCAGCACAGGGAAGGGCTGGGCAGCTGACAGTGGAACAGAGAGTCTGACCCTGCAGGCAGTAGCAGTGTGTGCAGCTGTCGATGTCCCAGCGTTCTTCATCTGCGTATGTTTTTCCACTGAAGTGACAGACCACTTTCTTTGGAACTGTGTCTTCTGTTGAAAGAAAACAGAGTAGTATGATCTCAAGGTAATGGCTACACAAATCTGATTTCTTCCTCAAAACCAAAAGTGAAACAACAGGTACAAAGAAATCCCAGCTGTAATTAACCAATTCTCCCCACATTTTCTAGAAAATGTTTGTTAAAGAAAGTTTAATTTCTGTTCTGTTTTTTTTTTTTGTTTTGGATTTTTTTTTTGTGAAGGACAATTATCCTGGGCTGCTTGTAGCTAGAGGACAGTTTACTGGGAAATGAAATGTGCTGTAAAATTAAGAGAAATATATTTTTAAAAACTTTTGACACTCCTAACTGTCAGACTTACCTCCCAAATATAAATGACTTATTAAATAATTTGGCCATCAGTACAGCTTTTAATTAGTGACAATGTAATAGACTGACATTACCTGGAATAAAAAGGTTAGCAGTCAGCAGGCCAGTGCTGACAGACCTAGACAAAGTAAATTCAAATGTAAAAGGAATGTACAGCAAGAAGTACCTTATTGAAAATACTAACGGAATGATTACAAAAGCATAAACACTTCTGAGGTTCTTGGTAAGGGTATCTCATGGCTTCTGTGGCTGTTATTATGGGTCCTAACCTCTCCAAGTACATTTTGTAACGAAGTATTGGAGTGAACATGGGAAAGGAAGTGTGGGATGAAAAGGTGGTTGCAAAAAGCACATTAGGTTCTTCCACATGTGATCTGAATGTTGGCACACATAAGTCAGTGGAGTTCTGCATTAGTCAGAAAGTCGATATGTCTGGGGAAAGGGGCACAGAGCCTGAGCAGTCCTCTACTGCTCATTACCTGTAATAGAATTGCTTGGTTGGGAAAGATCTCTGAGAATGTAGGAGTCCAACCGTACCTGTCCACCACTAAACCAGATCCCTGAGCACTTTACCCATCTTTTAAATATCTTCAGGAATGGTGACTCAATCACTGTCTTAGGCAGCCTGTTCCAGTGCCTGATAACACTTTTGGTCAAAAATTTTTTCCCAATATCTAATCTGAATTTCCCCTAGTGCAACTTGAGGCCATTCCCTCTAATCATATCACCTACCACTTGGGACAAGAGACCAACACCCACCTCGGTACAACCTCCTTTCATTCAGGCAGTTGTAGGCAGTGATAAGGTCTCTCCTCAGCCTCCTTTTCTCCAGACTAAACAACCCCAGTTCTCTCAGCCGTTCCTCATAAGACTTGCTCTCCAGCCCCTTCAGCACGTTTGTAGCCCTTTTCTGGACATGCTCCAGCACCTCAAAGTTTTTCTTGTAGTGAGGGGTACAAAACTAAGGTGCAGCTTCATCAGTACAGGGGCACAATCTCTTTCCTGGTCCTGCTTGTCACAGTGTTTCTAATACAGGCCAAGATGCCACTGGCCTTTCTGGCCACCTGGGCACACCGCTGGCTCATACTCAGCCGGCTGTTGACCAACACCCCCCAGGTCCTTCTCTGCCAGGTAGCTTTCTGGGTGCTCTTCCCCAAGACTGTAGTGCTGCATGGGGTTGTTGTGTCCCAAGTGTAGAACTCTGCACTTGGTCTTGTAGAACCATTCATCACAGTCCATCAATCCAGCCTGTTCAGGTCCCTGTGCGGAGCGTCCCTACCCTCAAAAGCAGATCAGCACTTCTACTCAGCTTAGTGTAATCTGTGAACTTAGAAGAGGACATTCAATCCTCTCATCCAGACCATTGATAAAGAGATTGAACAGAACTGGACCCAACAGTGAGCCCTGGAACCTAAAGCTGAGAACTCCCTCTGCACTTTGCACTGATTTGCTCCCAAAATGCTATCTTGCCCCACTCAGGACACATTTTCTACTCAGAAGCTAGTTTGGTTAGAGAAGTCTTCTACCTTTTTCAGGCTTTTTCAACTTTGTAAAGAACTCTTCACAATCTAATAGCAGTGTAGCACATTTGAATCTCCAAAGGAAACTTTTAAGACCTAAGAAAGTATTATCTTGGCTATGTTTCCCATTTTGTTATCCATCTCTATGCAAGTATAAGGAAAGGATGAAAGCCAGAACACAAATAAGTGCTCAAGGACAGTGGAAATGAAGGACTTGCAGTAAGAAACCCATGACCCATGTATAAACATGTAGTTTAGAATAATGTGTCTAGCTCTACCTATTTTCTCTCAAATTACCTCTAGCTGCATCAGTAAATCAACCACTTCCGGTAAACAAACAGTCCCTGCTCTATTTTCTGTGGAAGACTAATCTTGTCTCTAATCAAAAAGACATCCCTTTATCTGCTCTGAAGTAGAGGGTTATCTTTCCAAATTAATCTTTCTTTGTATGAGAAAGAAGAATATTGAACACATGGGATGAATTTGAGGATTTAGACAAACAATAAACCATTCAAGTCCTATAAAATTCTGAATTTCAATCTACATTAACTTGTTAGGTATCAACCAGATCTGTATCCAGAAAGAAACAAAATAATATACAGGGCTAAAACCCTGCCTAATTTTTAAAATTCCAATAAATGAGGAAGGTCTCTTTCTACAGAGTTTGCCTACTAAACATTTTATCAACTATTACATGAAAATAGTGAGGATGAATCTGTACAAAGATAAGCTCCACAGTTATCAGGAAATAAGGAGTAAACCAGGAAGAACTATGAAAATTAAGTGCATGACTTTGCACCTCTAACAGGCAAGAGTATATAATTCATAGACATCATTAAATAAGTAAGTTTCCATGAATTTCAGTTATTTAGACCACAAAAAATATTATCAAGATAGCATAGGTTATATTAATAAAAAATACTATCATTGAAAATCTTCATATCTGAACACTAAAATTTTGATTTTTGTACTTCATACTGCTTGAGCTGTTGCTATTAAAAGAAAATCGTTGAGGTTTGTATTATTCTCACATTTAAGCATTTTCAATATTGTGCAACTATATGCGACTCAAAGTAAATTAAATAAAGCCATATCTACTTGTTGCGTGTTTGCAAACCTGGCACGCAAGGTGTCAGCACAAAGTTCTAGAGTTCTTATTTCTGTAGTTTATGGCATTAGTTCCTGTTGTGCACCCCTTCCTTGACCTAAATTGTTCTCCAGTACCATACTGAGGCTCATGTTCTGACTTTACTGGTTTGATTTGCTTTGCTCTGCATACACTTAATTTCTTTCAGGTTAAAATGTATTTTGAACTAAAATGATCTTTATAGTTGCATGGTCAGTCACTGGAAGGAAAGCCTGTATAAAGACATTGCCAAAGAAACTTAATCTCCCCCATTTTGTATGTAAACCATGCTAAGAAAGCACTTTCCCCTCAAAATGTTCTCATCAGGAATCTAAGCAGGTTCCAAGGGCAACTGCAATTTTAATACTTTAACTTTTCCAGGCATTACTTTAATGGAATTCCTTGCATATCCTATAGAATTGTCTCACCTAGTATTAAAGATATTTTTTCCGCAATGAATTAAAGGTTTCAAGAGCTACCTTTCTGCCATCTTTCTGATGAAGAAATGTATTGTTTATAGATGGGCAAATCGATTCACATTCAAAACCTGTCAATTTCATTATATCCCTTTGAACTGAATTCTTTTTCTGTTTTATCTCCCTGTACTACTTTTGGAAATGAAGGTTATAGTAGGATCTGAATGCTTTCCAACAATGCTAAAAAGACTTAATTTCAGTAAGTGCATTATACAACTGTTCTTTATTAGCAGCTTCCATTCTACAGCCTTTGTACTTAGTGCAAGCTCAAAAAAAGTAATCTGTAAATAAATACTCTTAGTCAAAATACGCTGAAAAAGTGATCAGTAATCTAAAATTCTGACTCACCAATACAGTAGGGACAACACTGTCCCTTTCTCAAAACAGGTCTCTCACAGGACACTGGTGGGCAAGACTCAGAGTAGCATCTAATCACACCATCCATGCAAATGCAGCTAGTGCAGACATTGGGCTTCCAGGATTCAGCTGTCAGAAAAATATCTCCTTCATCGTTTTTGCAATAACTAGGCATGCTCTCATTGCTTGATGAAGAGGGCTGAAGAGGTTCATCTGTAAATATAAACAGATTATGTTATTTCACTTCCAGTAGCTAACTTTTCTCATATTCTCCTCAGAGTTCACTCTTGAAGAACACAATGGAATTATTATACATTGGCTCACTACTGCAGAACAACTAGAAGGGACAGAGCATTATACCTTTTCAGTCCTTTTGATGAGGATCTTGTGATGTGCTCTAGAATAAAGTTTAAGTAGACCTTTATTGCATTTACTTGAAGGAAAAAAAAGAAAGAGGAAGAAAGACAGTAAAGTGAAAACCCAATCACTATCAAAAGCAGCGACTAAGAAAGCCACTCTGAATGCTCTGAACTGAGTGGCATATAGGAATTCACCTTAAGTCGAGGAGAATAAATTTTAAATCTAAAACTTGAATCCCAGCTGTTGCCATGCCAATTGAAATCCTTGAATGATGTAAGGTGAAAAGCTATTATGCTGCTGTTGCCTTTGCTAGTGGACTTACATGAGTTAATTATAAACTGTTGTGAAATGAAAGGATCATCTTTCAGCTTAATGCCAATGGGTCTGCTTTAATACTCATGCCTGCACATGGGGAAGATGTATTTCTGCAATGAAAATGTGTCTTAACAAATATTTTGGATGTAGACATATGACTGTATGTGCAAAAACCATATAAGTAAGTGAGAAGGATTCAGAAGGGTACTCAGATCAGGTTCTCAATCTAACTGCGGAAGTTATGAGACTATAGCCAGTCAGGAAAGATCAGCTCTTCCAAACAGCATTTTAAAGTTAAGCAACGTGAATAAATGCTCACTGTTACTAATGAGAAAAATGCAAGTCAGGAGAACATGCTAACTTTTTCACTGAAAATATTTAGTCAGAAAAAACCCACACAAAACCCCAAAAGCTGTTAGAAAAAATGGCAAAACCTAACTTTTTTTTCTTTTAAAGCAAAATTTTTGATTTGTTTTGATAGACTAATATTTTCTCAATAAGCATGCATTCAATTCATAGGTTTGAAATAAATTCCCACTGCAATAAATTCCCCCATTTTCTGTGTAAAATAGCAATATGTATTAATTTATAATTGCATCTCTTTCCTTGGGAGAAAGCAAATCCTGTTACCTTCTTGACACTGTGAGGCAGTCTAGGGTGAATCTGGCACACCTGCTGGGCTGCAATGCTTTGATATTATTCAGTTGCCTTCTAGTCACATTCAAATCATACCGCATGAAGGTAAAAGCAAACAGAACTGGTTTTGAGACCAAATCCCAAATAGACAAGGTAGTAATAAAATGATTCATAGAGATAAAGGTATGTAGAAAGAAACAAACTTTTATCTGCCTAGCACTTCAACTAAGTTTCTCTAATCCTGCATGTTTCCATAAATGAACCAGTGCATATCTCATAAACCTTCCAACTGAGGATTCTGGTTCTTATGCAACCATTAAATTATTAGACTGCCTTTCAAACTACAATGCCACAACTTCCATTAAATTTAAGACATCTCTCATATGCAGTCAAGTTTTGCAGTTGAAACAGAGGGCTGCAGACTCTCACTCATAATGTCTAAAGAAGAAAGACAGCACAACAAGCAACTGTGCACATCCTGAAGCATTCATACATTCACATCATACATCAAGAAAGGACTCTGATGAAAGCTGGTTGCCGATATTTACCTGGGCACTGTGGACAGCAGGAGTCCTGCGTGCGGGTGGGGTTTTGACAAAGAAGAGGTGGACAGACTTCAGTCTCACACAGAACACGTCCACTGTGGCATGTACATTGTGTACAAGAGTCAATATTCCATGTCTCTCCCTCTACAAAGTATTCCCCACCAGGAGCATGACAGATTGATGGACTGGTGAACTCTGGCTTCTGCACAACTACCTCATCTGGGAAAAACAGAATTGGAAGACAAGCAAAATCAAATGTGACTCTAATGATTAACCAACGTACCCAAGACGGATATTTTCAGTTGTTATTATTGAAAATACTAGGAATAACAAGAATAGCTATAAATATATCCTGAATGAAAATCTTTTGACTTTATGTGCCTGTTGTTGTCTACATTGTCATGTAGAAGACAGACCACTCCATCATTTACTTTCATTTCTGGAGAATGACCAGAAGAACTCAATGAACCTGACTGTGGCTGATCTTAGTCTATTAACAATGTGCTAGGGGTTTTCTTATTTTGGGGAATTATCTGTCACTGATTCACTTATGCTATGCGATTCAATAGCATTTACCAGAAGTGAGTAGCTGGTCTTCTACTGCCTTGTTGCTGCATGTTTTTTATTTTTGCTGCCATGATAAAGTATGATTTATGCAATGACATCCTAACTTACCATGGCAAAGGTCATATTAATGATTTCCTGGAAATTTTCTCAGTCATAACCTTTGCATTTAGTTCTCTGCAAATTCACAGGCTTGTCTTACTATAGCTTATATACTGCTCATAATCAGAAAAGCATAACCATAGTATTGCTGTACATATGGTATTGCTTACTGCTCCCTTAGCAGCACTGAGACCAATATATCATTGCAACTGCATTGTTACAAACATACAACTTTCATATTCCTGAAGGAGCAACTAGCCAAACAAATATTCTCTTTCTGGGAAATACAGTTCTGCAAAACACTAGCAGTTAGTGGCTTTGCAAATCTTACAGGAAACCTGGAGCTTTTCACAGGCAATGTGACAATCCACTTAAACCTTGTAATATATAGGGAACATGGTTATAATGAATATTTTGGCAGTCAGTCTATCTTGCTCTGATGAAAACTAAACATGAAATCGAACATAACTACCTTTTTTCAGTCTGAAAGATGATCTCTGAGAGCTGCCACTTCCCTGTCAGTATGTTAACAGTGCAATTCAAAACTCAGTACATCAGGATTGCTAAGTAATTCAATATCCTTATGCCAGACACATTTGAGTACCATGCTCACAGTTTCACAATTCCAAACTGTGTTCCTGTCTACTGAAATCCATTATATTCATTTAACAACACCAGTGGGGAATCAATACAGTGTAAAATAAAGTACATTTGTAACAAAGAAAACCTCAGTGGAGGAAATAAAACCACACTGGGACTAATTTGGCCATATTAATTCATACACTTACATATGCCATCACTTAAAAAAAATGCTGTGTCTGACTTAATATTGTGAGGGTCTACAGAAAGTATGACTTTGCTAACACAGAAGCTAGGTGACCAGAACCTGGAAAACAGGAAAGTGTCAGACAGAAACCTACGGAGACACTGTATCTCAACGGAAAGGACACTACTGGGTAAGCAACTGCTCTTTTATACAAGAGATCGACATTGCTTGTGCTCAGAATCAAACAGTAATCTCATCCATAAGAAATATGAGAAGGCGGGTACTGCTTACTCTTGTACTGGAGCTGGAAGAAAGAATGACAATACCTGACAGAACGCATATGGACCAACATCACATACTGTGGTGGCAAAAAAAGAAGCCGATAAAACACTAAGATTCCCTTTGAAAATCTTATGATTTCTACAGTCTCTGTCAGCGAGTTAGATACCTGATAATGGGAAAGAAGCAAGAGAGCATAGGATGGGTCCCCTAGTGTGCATACCTCCTCACTGTTTCCAAGTCAGCTAAAATTTTCATTAACGGTTATCAGTATTAAGATGTTAAATACTAAGAGCTTGGCCTCAATAACCACTGGTAAACTACTTAATATTGGAAATAGCTAGCTCTGGCTCCATAAGCCAGTACCAAAAGCAACACCACAGCTGGCCTTGGAACCAGAGAAACTGGTGCCTGTCTCAATACTGAGGGGAGAAAAGCAATGCAGACTGAGAAAAGTTGAACGGCAGATAGACATCTTGGAGTCCTATACATTTTGGGGACTATGTTTTTCCAGTTACCACACGGTTTGAACTGTATTAGAGATCCCCGCTTGTCTAAACAGTCTAAAAAGACTTGGTTATCTTAGATCCTAGGGAGGAGACACTTTTCCTCTGTCACTTTCAGAAAGAGCATCTGGCTGCTTCCTTTGCCCCTTGAATTTCCTGTTCTTTACAGTATGTAATTGCTTCTGTCTTGCCACAGCTGTCCTACTGTTTTGCTATTCATAATACTAACACGAGCCTCATTGTTACTACTTGTAACATGACTTCAAATAAATTCATAGACAGTAACATTGTATTATAAATTAATCTATTTAGCACATAAAATATTGTAGGAGTCATTCTAAAGACATTGGGCATTAATCTTATATTCTATCCACACTTGCAACATCTTTCATATTTTTTTCCCATATTAACACTTATTATTAAAACTGTACTGGAATGCAACATTAATTGTACTTGGCCTTTCCACCTAAAGCATTAAAATAATCTTATGCTGCTGGTGGCAGAGGAACCTTCCCTCGAAACACAGAAACATAATGTTCAATTACTTAAGACATCTGTTTAAATATGTACTCCTTTAAGGGGTTGTGAAACATACAACAGGAGGTGAATTTTAATAAAACTCCACTTCAAACCAAAAAAGAAAATGTAATGGCTTCTTACAATATTTGCTATTATAGGTAACAGAATTGTGTATGAGTAAAAATTTGCTATTATTCAGCCTGGGGAAGGGAAGGCTCTGGGAAGACCTTATAGAGGCATTCCAGCACCTGAAGGGGACTTACAAGAAATCTGGGAAGGGACCGTTTACAAGGGCAGGTAGTGATAGGACAAGGGGGAATGACTTTAAATTGGAGGGGGGAAAGATTTAGATTAGACATTAGGATTAAATTCTTCATGATAAGGGTGGTAAGCCACTGGCAGAGGTTGCCCAGGGAAGTTGTGGATGCCCCCTCGCTGGAGGTATTCAAGGCCAAGTTAGATGGTGCCTTGGGCAGTCTAGTCTGGAGGGAGTTGTCCCTGCCCATGGCAGGGGGATTGGGACTGGATGGTCTTTAAGGCCCCTTCCAACCCAAACCATTCCAATCATATTCTATGCATAACTTAGAAAAAGTTTCTAGTGTAAAGATTTCAATCCATCAAAGATTAACATGTTAGGACCCAAAGCAAGCATATGCTTTAAATACTTATGTTCCCATTTTTCATAGCCGAGATCTTAATGAAAACCACTCACTTGTTATATTTGGGCACAGGAACTTTCGTATAGACCTATTACTAAATGATGCATGAGATTATTTTCGTGTATTAGGAAACAAAAAAACCCATGTGAAATGAAATTGGATTACAAGTATATAGAAAAAAGCACGTTACCTGGACACGATGGGCAACACTGCCCTGGATGTATGGTGGGGTTGCCACAATTAGGAACGGGGCAAGTGATCAAGGCACACATTTCCCGCCCATTGTGACAGTAACATTCTCTGCAGCCATCGTGCCAGCTCTCCTCATTCTCATGTCGGCGCCCATCCATTGAAAGGCAAGAGCCTGTTTTAACAGGAGGCATGAGAGAAGCGGTTGCCTCTGTGCAAAAATCAAAGGAAAATGAAGAGTCCTGATAAGCATGCGCTACTTAGGAAAAAAAAAAAAACTAAACCAATTTCATGCCTGAATTACATTTATTTTTAAAACACATGTAAGACCAAGCAAATAATTGAATCATTTACACTGAGAAATAAACTAATAACAAACATGAAACAATTAATAGGTATACCGAAAGGATGGTGGGATGTAATAGCATGTGTTTCCTTGGAAAGTAAATTCACTTCTTCTTGTACTTACACTGTTTTTAATCACGGAGAAATGCAATATTGCTTAATATAAGAAAATAGAGAAATGCAATAGAGGGAAACAGCAGCAAGCACAGAGTATATTTAAAATTAAATACTTAAATATTAAAAGAATATTAGATTATCTATCATGTGAGTATCTGATATCAAGGAGAATATAAAAGCATTTACAAGAGCTAAGGATGGTCTTCATCACATGAATGGAAAAAAACTGCAAGTGAGTTCTTATGGGGTTATGCTAGATATTGGAAATAGTTCATAAAACACTAACCTACAAAATATTATGTTTACATTACTATGACAAGTAGGATGTTTGGAAGACAACTGCTCTGACAATTTTATCCCTCCTTCCTAGCTTTTACTATGACGAGAATGTAGTAGCTTGGATTGTTGCACAACTTGCACTCAGCCAGAACATACAAGCATTTATTCTAGGCAGGATAACATCTCATTTGTATCTTAAGGGGTATTTAAGGGCTGCAGGATACAGTCTCAATATATTCTTTGTTAATCAGTAGAGTCAATTTAGAGCCCAACACTCCCTCTCCCACAACATTTCTATTATGAAGGATTTAGGAACAGCTGTCAGTGAGCTGACTTGCTTTCAGTGCTATGTCAACCATATTCCATGTTCTGCTGACACACATATATACAAAGTTATTCAAATGAGTTTCTTACCTCACTTTCTGTTCAAAAAATATATACCTAATTTTAGAAAAAAATTTAATTTTAAAGGATTTTAAAATTTTTAACGTGTAAGTCATCCATTCTTCAGCTGTGGTAGACATAACAGAGGTGGTTTATGAACCACAAGCAGATGGTACAGTTAGTTTGATGTTTGTCATCACAGTAAGAACTTTATACACAGTTCAGCCATAGGATCAGAGAATTATAGAATGGTTCGGGTTGGAAAGGAGCTTAAAGATCATGTAGTTCCAACCCCCCTGCCATGGGCAGGGACACTGTCCACTAGCCAGGTTGCTCAAAGCCTCATCCAACCTGCCCTTGAACACTTTCAGGGAGGGGGCATCCACGACTTCAGTACAGGAGCACTGTAAATTTCAATGCAGTACTAATACTACTAGTTTGGACTTTTTGCTACTGCTTAAGTTCAGCCCAGTTTTTGAACTGTGATAAGAGACCAAAATAACTGGGGTTATTTGACTTAGAAAACATCAAAAATTGTTTAGGGATTTCAGCTGCAACCTGTTAAATACTGTAAGAATTCTAAAGGGAATGATGCTTAGCTGTTCCATACGTCTACTGAGCTTAGGCCAAGAAGTAACCAGTTGAATTATTAGGAAGGTAGACAGAAATATTAGAAAATTTATTTTTAAATGTCACACATTGACAACTACAGAAAAGCATCATTTGAGAGGTATTTGTTTTCTGTGCGTTTTTGTTTGCGTATTGGGTTTTTTTCCTCCTTTTCCCCCCCTTTTTCTTCTGAGAGTGGAGATTATTAATACATTATACCTTTCACAAGCATCTGTCAAGGATTATCCAGGTACACTCAATTTTATGCAAGGGCAGAGAAACAGACTTTCCATTTTCCAGAGGACTATCCCAGTCCTGTATTTCTATAGTTCTATTAATCCTAACGTACACTGTTTCTGGCAGAATCAGTTTAGAAAATGGAGATAATTCACAGGCATGGGATTTACCCAACCTAGGGATCTGGGGTTAAAATTTTAATAAGGACTGATTGTTCTTGGACAAGTAGCTAATGATCATGTTGAAGTGATATGCTGATGGCTTGGTATCTTTATGATCATGATAACAAAAGATACTACTTAAAGAGGGACCAAGTTATTTTTGCTAAATAAATGTTTCAAAATCCATCCTTGTTAAGGAAAGCACTTAAAAGTATGCTTAATATTAATTAGTAACTGAGGAGCTGTAACAGTGAACGGTCTAGGATGCAATTACAGCATACCTAAAAGAAAACCTTGTGTTTATTCCGTCACAGCATCACAACAATCAGGAAAAGTGTGTGCACTGTGAACACAGAGACAAAGGAAAAGATAAGAGATAAGAATTGTCTTGACAGAACTTCAATCAGCGGTTACCCTTTCTTATTTAATTTCTGGAATTTTTATTTTGAGTGCAAGTCATGTATTCCAGCTTATGTCAGTGGGATCTGTCTCTACTTCTCATATCTGCAAGGCACATTAATAACATTTCGGGGGGGGGTGTTATTAGAAGTCTTAAGAGTTTTGTTATAATTGTCTGCAGTGTATGATGTCATGTGGAGAAAATGTAATGTTGAATCCTTCTGATTTATATGATTGCCTGTTTGCCTCCAGCTACAGGAGAATGACTTCAGGAACTCACTTAGTTTCTTCCAGTCCCATGTTTCCATAACTTGCTTTATTATATTTTATCAGTTTTTAAAATAAAAAAAAAAGCTGCCAAAAAATAATGGAGTCATTACACAAAGCAATGGGAAGATACTCAAAATCACTTGCCTATAGCTAGAAATCAAAACACACAATTAAGAATCAAAGAAAACAAGCATGAAAGGGCAGTTAGAATCAGAGACAGCCTGAAATCAAATGAAAAGTTATTAAATGCAATACATGCAGATAGGCAATGAAAGAAGACTTGATGCTCAGACTAATACAAAATAGAAACTGAAAATACATTTAAAAACAGACATTTTAAAACCAGCACAAAATTAAAACAGGTAACTAATGAATATCTTATCTCAGTTTCCTCATCTAATGTGGTGGTTACAAGTCTGGGACATGGCATGTGTGAATATTTTGGCTTAAGAATACCCAGTCCTTCTTCCTGGGTAAGTGCTTTCTGTACTCACTGTCCGTCCCTTGAGATCACCTGAAATCTGTCCAAGAAAGGCACTCTAATTTAAGTGGTGTACAGGGTATCTATCAAATAAAAAACTTGAGTTTATAAAGAAAAGATGACAGTGAAGAAGCTCAGATGAATACTACTGTTAAAAAAAACCCCAACCACAACTAGCTTATTTCTAGCAGTCACTTATTAAGAGCCCAATATAATTTTTATTAATGACAACAAAGTGACATTTGTGACTTCCTGTTGGGAGATGAAAGTGGAGCTGAGGCTTTCTGTTGAAGCAAAGATGAACACAGATAATAACCAACACCTACAAAACCATACACTCCTTTGAGCACAGTTGAACTACTTCCTCAATAGTTACCGTATTTCAATTTCTGCATATTCTGTTCAGTGTTCCTTTTCTCTTTCTCTAGCTTCCAACTGCTTTCAAAACAAGTTGTAATTAGAGGTGGTAATGCACTCGCACTTACCTCTGCACTTGCAGATAACACAGCCATGACTGTTTTGCTGGAAGCCCATTGGACAGATCTTACCACAAGGCAGTTCTGGGCATTTCTTACACCGACAGATTTCACAGCCATGCTTGTTCTTCCTAGATGATCAAAATAATTTGTAGAAGGAGAACAGGTTACTTCAAATACTTACATGTCATGATCTTTAAAACAAAAGCATCCCTTACAGAAGTTGCAGATCAGTAAAGAAAATGACCCTTATCTGGCACACACAGATTCAGTGGGTCTACAGGGTCTTCATCCCTAGTGTGCTCCCTATATGCGACTGGTAAAATCTCTGCTGCCAGTACTTTAAAGTCATAGGAAATAATACAAATGTGCATACCTGTGACTGATGATAAATTCTTTTTTTTCAAGTGAAAAAGTTATTCTTTCTGAATAAAAGTTATTTTTTTCTGAATAACTTCTAAAACTGTGAAGAAGTTTGGGGGATAGGTAGAAAACTGCTATTAATTACTATGTTTTTATAACACAAATTACTGTTAACTTTCTTCTTCTAACAATAGGTAAGGTACAGTAGGTTTCCTCTCTTGTGTATTAAAACTATGGAGAGAATTCTGAAAACGTTAAACTAGCAGCCACAAAATTACTTGAAAACTAGCACCTGGAATGCCAATAACCCATATAAAAAGTAGCATACACACAGTAACACATTTTGAAATAGAAAAAACTACAGGACTTTTCAGCAGACAAAGTGCAGAGAATCAAGAATTCAAATGCTTCCTAAACTTCCAAGGGAAGCTAGGCAGGAGTCTAGAGCATCATGTGACAGCATCTCTTCAGAGAACCATAAACATGCTACTTCTGAGAAACCTATACTGAATATTTGTGTATCTTCTTCCAACTCTAGGCACAAGTGTACTATTTCTCTTCATATATGAGTAATTTTCTGTGCCTTCCCAAGATACAGGGGAAAAAAAGTTGCAACGAAGAAGTTCAAGATGTGGGGGTGGAACACTAAACGATTTTCCAAGTCTGCTGATAAACGTATCACTCTAACAAGGTAACTCACTAAAATTGGGAAAAACAGTTATTGGGAACCTGATTAATCTGTCATTGAATACTACAACATTAAATGCACAACAGTTACCCCCAAACAGAAACAAGACATGAGTTAAATAACATCATCTAGAGCAAGAGAGAAGAAATAAATCATGTAAATATCTAGATGCCTTCAGAATAAATTCTAGAAAATTAGTTTTTAGTAAAAAAAGCTGAGAAAAACAAATTGTCACACAGTAGGTTGGAGAACGGAAGACTTTCTGTTGTCCTATCTAGCTATTTTTAAATCCTTAATCTCCATAACCAGAGATCTTTTACTAGCAAAAGAAAAGCTTCTTGCCATTAATGTGTATCACTTTCAAACAGTGAAGAATATTTAGCATTTTTTTTAGACAATCATGAGAAGGTTATGGTTTCTCTAAATATACACAGACTCAGATTTTCCAAGTACTAAACTTTGGCATTCTTAAAAAAAAAATCCCAAACCCTGAAACTATGACGATTACTCCTTAACTTTTTACCCTCCGATATACTTTTCTTTTAAAACTTGCTTCTTTAGCTTTGTATTTGTGATGAAATTTTATATTAAAATAGTGACTCATCTCCCATTACATCTCATGCTTGTGATGGTCGTAACAGGCTTTGATGACATGTGAGGACTGCTATTGTAGAAGAGAAATTGGCACAGCAGCAGTAAAGAACTGAAAAAATGTACTACACAACTGTGAATCTAGATAATTTTAGCACCAAAGTGAGACTTGAAGTTAAATTATCTTACAGTAGTTCTTATGACAATTTTAGTCCTTTATAGTTCAAACTGTTACATACATAGTTGTTTTTAAATGTTATTGATTTCATTTAGTGCAATTATTTTGTAGACAGTGAGATTAGGGTGCTCATTTCCATTTCTTTAAAAATTATATTTGTCTTATGACTTAAACACTCATAATTATAACTATCAGCCAAGCACTGCACATAATTAAATTACAGTCTACACTTAAACTCAGAATTTTAATTGAAGATTATTTTCCAATTAGCTTTAAAAAGGTTTAAAGTTCAGTCTTTTTTCAGATGTATAAAAATGCAAGGGAAAGATGACCTCAAAGACAGGGCTCCTAAACCCCTAGCAACATATTAGAATCAATATGTTTTAAAATCTTCTTTATCTTATTCCCAGTTACCCTGCTACCCGACAGCCGACTGAACATGAGCCAGCAGTGTGCCCAGGTGGCCAAGAAGGCCAATGGCATCCTGGCTTGTATCAGAAATGGTGTGACCAGCAGGTCCAGGGAGGTGATTCTCCCTCTGTATTCAGCACTGGTGAGGCTGCTCCTTGAATATTGTGTCCAGTTCTGGGCCCCTCACCACAAGAAGGATGTTGAGGCTCTGGAGCAAGTCCAGAGAAGAGCAACGAGGCTGGTGAAGGGGCTAGAGAACAGGCCCGATGAGGAGCGGCTGAGAGAGCTGGGGTTGTTTAGCCTGGAGAAGAGGAGGCTGAGAGGAGACCTCGTTACTCTCTACAACTACCTGAAAGGTGGTTGTGGAGAGGAGGGAGCTGGCCTCTTCTCCCAAGTGACAGGGGACAGGACGAGAGGGAATGGCTTCAAGCTCCGCCAGGGTAGATTTAGGCTGGAGATTAGGAGGAGGTTTTTCACGCAGAGAGTCATTGGGCATTGGAACAGGCTGCCCAGGGAGGTGGTTGATTCACCTTCCCTGAAGGTGTTTAAGACACGGGTGGATGAGGTCTTGAGGGACTTGGTTTAGTGTTAGATAGGAATGGTTGGACTAGAAGATCCGATGGGTCCCTTCCAACCTGGTTATTCTGTGATTCTGTGATTAGTATTTGCTGTAATTTCTAAAATGCTCTTGCTACACAGTTCACATGGTTTTTCTAACAAAAATGTTTTATGCATATTTCATTTAAAAAAAAAGTAGAAAGAGAAGAATATGTTTCAGCTTATCGAAGTACAGAAAACATAGAAATCTGCAATTTCCCTCTGAAGGTCAATATACTAAATGAGTCATAAATTCAGGTTAAAAAATGTTACTCTTTACAACAAGCAGTGTAATTTTGCGAGACGCTGAACATTCTTTTTTTTTTATAATACCTCCTATTTGAAGATAAGCCATGTGGTTCTGTGCTAGCCCACGGAGCAGTCCTGACCTGTGTGATGTTTTCACCAACCTCCCACAATTCCTCTGAATGGGATATGGTACAATGAAGAAGATAACATGCCTTGGACTAGGGAGTCCTGGGAAAGTCATTAAATTGTCCAGATTTGATACTCCATGAGTCAATGTCTGATTGAGTGTCATTTCTTCATGCCTACGACTTCAAATGAATAGCTGCAAACTGCGAGATACAGTATTTACACTTTTAAACTTATTTAGCATTTTTCTTCCTTTTCACTAAATTCCAGATACATTCAGTTTCTGAAGATTTGAGTTTCATTTTGAAGTGTATTACTTGCTAGTTTTAATCTTCCACAGGCGTACAAACTAAGCCCAGCTAATCTAGAAAACAAAGCCTATTCTCCTCTTCAACATCATAAATGTTAATATTTTTTAAACTTTCATTACTTGTGACAGTATCACAGTTTCTTAGACACTGGCTGCTTCCTCCACAAGTTCAAAAAATAATCAGGATTTGTATCTGATTTTTGTGTCCTTTAACAGATTAACTTTGACACATGCTTGTCATGAAAAATACTTGCACCTAGGACTAAGCATTTCTGTGTTTAAAGTGCTCTTGGACAATATTCATAGGCCTTTTCCTATCGTTCTTGGAAACCAAGATATCAGGTCTTTATTACAGGAAAGCTTTCCAGCAAAATAAGTTTATAGTTTTTTTTGCATAAAGCTAATTCTATCTTTTTTTCTCTTCAGTCCTCTTTGATTTTGATTCAGAAGACTGAACTTTTTCTGGGAAGACAGACAGCATTAATGCAAGCTTTCAGATATGTCTGCGTTGAAGAAGATGGCACGGACACCTTTACATTTCCCCATACAATCAGCTAGATTACTATTGACACATATCTATTAACCCTAATCACCTTAAGTGCTTAGGCACATGTATCAGCAGGATGACAAACTAAGGGACTCTGGATCAAAACATTATTTAGAAAACAAGTTAAGTCACAGTACACGAGAGAAAGAGAAGACCACAGAAGTCAGACCTCTCAAACCAAATAAAAGACTACCGAATTAATCCAAGTTCATTAATTAATTCAGTTCACACAGAACAGCCAACTTCACTGCAAAACTAACAACATGAAGAAGTACAGAGAAAACAACAGTAAAGAGAAACCTTTTAAGAAAGAAAGCAAAAATCAGAAGTTGCAGGGTAAAACTATATGTAAGCGGAAGAAAGGGATGCATCTTTACTAAATGCTAAGGAAGAAAAAAGGACCAAAGAAAATATTATTCTTTTCAGCAGTTATACATGGTCTAGTCATTATTGAGGTACATTTAGATGAAGAACATAACTGCCAACCACACCCACAGGAACACAGGCCAAAGAAGGGAAACTGTATTAACTTATCTTTAAAGGTTTCTAAGAACAAGTGTCAAATAGAACTCTGAAATGAACCAGAAATTTAAGGGGTATTAGTGCGAAGCACTAGGACTTGCAACATCAGTAAACTTCACTACAAATCCCAAGAAAAGAATTACATATGAACATTAATCTCTACCTCATGACAGCTGATCTTAAAATAAACCGTTATGAAAAGCAGATAGTAACATGGAATGAACCCCAAAATTAAATGCATTGGTAAAATATATATAAATATATTATATATGTATATGTATGACATAAAATCTGTCCAGTTTTCATAATTTGTTCTACAAATGACTAAATACTGCAAATATTTCCTTTTCTGGAGAAAGCACTCCAGCAACATTACAGGTTTTGAACACATTTACAAGAATTTACATAAAAAACAATACTGTTCTGCACAAATCCTGTAAAGTAACTATCAGAAATGTCTCACTAAAACTAGCCCACTGCATATGAACATTTAAAAATAACCGTGAAATATTGTGAGATCATTTGAATAAAATAAATGGGCATCACAGCAAAACATGTGAACAGAACTTCATGCAGGAGACACTACTTGTAAGTAGCCTTTTCATCTTGTTCATTACATATTCTTTAAAAAAATATTAAGCACTACTTTGCTTTTATCATCTGTTGCTGTTTTTCTTAGTTGCTGCTTCTTAATTTCTTGATCCAAATCCAGTTTGAAGACTACTTTAATCTCACACCAAGTAATAACATTTCTCTCCCTATATTTTTACTTTGCCATTGCCACCAACCAAATGTGAGTACATATGCTTGGATTTTGCATATTTTCAACACGTACAGGGACGGCATTAAACATGCTTTCAGAATGAGAATACGTACAAGTATCCAAAGGGACAGTATTTGTCACATACAATGGGTTTGCACTTCTTAGGCCGTGGTCGGCACTGACAGATCTCACAGTTGTGGATGTCAGTCTGGAATCCAAAGGAGCAGTCCAAGGAACAGCCCGAAATGAGTCCAGTGCACAGTTCCTCCCCTGAAAAGGACACATGCAGGTTATTACAACATGAAAACTGTTATATCAGACAAATGCATCTTTAGGAGACTAAAAATCCTATTTCTATTTACTTCACAACTTTTTAAATACTTGCAATCCTTACCTTTGGACTGCCCTAATTTTAAAATACTTGATGGAAGTCTTAAGTAATGACTCAAAGAGTATGAGCAGACACTACAGGGTGTCATCAGTTCTAGTCAAGAACTTGAGGAGTACTAACTGGTAACCCTAAACTAACATGGTTTTGTTAACAGATACACATGAAAACAGATACAGATACAATGAAATCCATCATCCCTGACTCTGTTTCTGTTCAACATAGAACATCTTTATTTCTCCTCTATTTATTTTAAATCAAAATGAAAGGCTGAGATATATTAACAACTTTTATTCCTTACACTGTTTACTGTCAACTGCTTGGTGATTATGATCTGCTTTTTAAAAATATAACTGTAGTAACCTAATATATAATCAAAACTTAGAGATGTTAAAATAAAAGACCTGTCTCCTGAAGTCCACTACCATTTTTTATCAGCCTGTTTTGGTGTAAGTGAAATGTTAGATTGCTGGCATCTGAATTTCTCCAATACAAAGATAAATAAAGATCATTATATTCAGTCTTACTGGAATTTACTATTTTGAGAATGATCAGTTTCTTTTTGTTCTTCTTGAAAGTGCCAGGGACTACTTTTAACATGCACTGGGATATAAAGTTCATTAATTGATTCCGGAGGTGAAAGTAAACAGAAAATAACATTTTTTTTGTTACATTAGGGATGCCAAACACATTATTACAATAGTCAAAGTAGACTGAAATAGAAAAAAAAAGGGAGATATTCTTTTGTTGAAGACTTTCAATTATATGATTGGTGATATCCAAAGAGCCATCTTTCAGAGTGACATATAAAGGACAGCTGAACTCCAGTTTAAACTGGAGTGCTGGTTATACAGAATGCAGTTGCAGAGTGTGCCTCCAAATATGCTCCTCTCTAGGAATATGAACATTTGCAGACAGAGGTTCTACAAAAAGGACATGATGGCATTGACTTATGCTGTTCCTTACAGTACTTCTGTGGGTCTGAAATGATATATCTTCACACCTCTAGCATGGTAATATACTAGAGGTAGACCACAAAAAGAATCTTTGCTTTACTTAAATGCTTTTTAATCTGCTTTTGTAATTTTTGCATTTAAGTCTGCAAAATATGGACTTAAACAGATGTGGCTAAGCTAAGTGTTTCCTTACCTATTCTACCAGGCTAATGCCCATTTGGAAAGGAAGGCACTCAGAGTGAGGCTTAGAGAAAAGTGGCAAGTTCACTGCCTACTTCTGTGCTGGAATTTAGGAGTACCAGTGCAATGCAACTTAAAAGAGGTATTACGGCAAACAACAGCTCTCAGTTTAAGCAGGATGAAGATCATTACATAAGTGGCTTCCATCTCTTTACTTTTATGCAAACTTGGTGTATGAAATGAAAAGGGTACACTTTTTTTTATCATTCAGAATACAGAAAAAGAAATGCCAAATTCTTTCAGAAGCATTCTAGTGGTTGTTTTTGTGAGCAGAGCACAAATGCACAAGATTTAAGCATCTACTCTCAGTCAGATCAAACCTTTGCGCAGCAACAGTAATCCTTATCTCAAGTTCTTGCTTTACTCAGAGAAATACATATACAAAGATCTTCACAATGTCTTAGCAGTTTTTCAAGTATAGTGTTCAGGCTGTTTTATCAAGAATATTAGGTCTTTTTAATACACAATCATTAATGCTGATTGAAAAACATTATACTGCAGAGGCAAATGATGCCCTCCTCTGGTAGAGTGATGTTTTTGTAACACAAAGATAAACACTTTCCTTGAAGCATGTACATGAGAATTTGTCCTTAATTTATGAGCTTTTACACTAGGATGTTTGTACAGTATGAATTCCCAACAGGATATAGTGAGAATAAAATTAACTAAGCTTTTCATTACCTGCAACTTTAAAAGGTAGTCATAATTCTTAAAGTCAGACCTGAACTTTGTAAAAAATGTATGGAGAAGTACACCTACACTGAAATATCTCCAAAAATAATGAAGTTCATAAATGAACTCTGATATAGTGTTAAGTTATTATAGCTCCTCCTGATGCTCAGAACTTATCAGTGAACAATCTCAGAATTGCACAGGTTGGATTGATTAGAATAATTCATTTTCTGAAGTGTTCTTTGTCACAGAGATGAAGTGTTTAGGCGGCTTCCATAAACATCAGGCTTATGGAAGACAGGTCAAGGAACAAAAAGGTACAAATGAAAAGGTGTAGGATAAATGAATAGACATCTTAAAGTGAAAGGAAGTGCTGGATAAAGATATAAAATATCTAAGGAAACAGAAATGACAGAACATTTTTTTTAGTAGGCATATTTCTTCACCTTACTTGTCACCAGATTTTGTGTTAAGGAGAGTTATGGAAATGCAACACCCAGGTTTGAGTATGAAGTTTGTGAAGACTACAAATGATTTCTCAGAATTCCACAGACAAATATGCTTTTGCTTTCAGAATTCTTTTCTGCTTTGATGGGTTTGATTTCATTAATAAAACTGCTTTTCAGAGATTCAAAACAAGTTTATTACATGTGAAGTTAATATACTTTATTAAAATGGTCAAGATGTCTAGGGCAGTGCTATAACAAGCAGGAAGAGTGCTTCATCCCAAGCAGCTTAATATATTTAAAATCTCAAATAGTCAGCTGACATACTAACTGGAAGATCAAGTCTCAAGGCAATATTTTTTCCCTTGCTTAATCTTTTACATAGTGAGCTATCCTAAAACAAATTTTCATTTGTAATGGGCCAAGAAAGGAAAGTTCTTCAGAGCTTTGGAGTTGAAGACTAATCATTGTTGCCTCTCAAGAACAGACACTGAAAAGCATACAAAATATCATCAAATTTCTGGCTTTATCAAATATACAGGGAAAACATGATGAAGTCAATACAGATATCTGTCCACATTTGAAACTACTAGTGTTATGTCAATGCTATATGAGGACATCATAATAATTTCCAGAGACCTCTGCTGACAGCCTTTCTGATAATATGACACCATCTGAGAAGATAGTTGCTACTAAAATTAAGATGGTATCCCACTTAAATTTCTGATAGTATGACATTACAAGCTGTGGAGATAGCTTTTAAATAGTTTTGGAGAAAGATTATGAGAAAGTTAGCATCACAAAATTAGAAAGTGAATTCTGTTCACTTTTTGACTTCACATCTAGCCATCTAAATTTCTCCTACTGAAATACACTGAAATATTATTAAAACATAATAATTACAGTCAGTCTCAAACTGTAGTACCATCTGGTACACATACATATTTCACATCCACTACACAGGCCTGCTGAAAACCCTAGTCCACCATTTTAAATTGTGCATATTCTCAAGAAACAGAGTGAGCCTATGTATTTTGCAGAGTAGAGTTTATTACTCAGAGAAGGAGGAAAAATAAAATAGTAAAAGACCAGAAAGCTAAAGTTTCAAACAAGAACAGTCAAATTCAGTGTATGCAATTGCCATCCTGACAGTACCTCTACGGCCTTAGCTATAGCTTTAAATTAATAATTAATAAAGTAATTACAAGTTCATTATGAAAGGATAAGTAAAAACAGATTTTCTGCTAAGGTTTTGCTTTAAAAGTAAGAAATACTAAAGAATAAAGTGAATTAGCTCACAAAATCAATTGCAAGAATTTTTTATGTGGAAAAAACTTAGGAGGTTACTTGTTTGGGGCTTTATTCCAACTCTGCTAAGATAAATTTCATCAAGAACTTGAATCCCAAATCATGGAATATCTTTTTGCAGAGAAGAGATCCAGCCCCAACTGGGCTAATGACTGCTTTTAGAGGATATTGGGGGAATCAGCCTGAAAGGAGAAGGTAGGAAACACTGATAGGACGAGGGTTAATGATTTTAAGCTGAAAGAGGGGAGATTTAGATTATTCATTAGGAAGAAATTTTTTACTGTGAGGGTGGTGAGGCCCTGGAAGAAATTGCCCAGGGACAAGTTGCCCCATCCCTGGAGGTGTTCAAGACCAGGTTGGATGAGACTCTGAGCGACCTGATCTAGTGGAAGGTGTCCCTGTCCATGGCACGGGGGTTGGAACTACATAAACATTAAAGACCGCTCAAACCCAAAGCATCCTACGATTTTAAAAGCCAATGCAGAAGGCAAATGACCTTTCAGAGTTTGAGAGAAGTGTAATATGCACCTGCACGCCACTGCAACAAACAGAATGAAATCAAGCTTCTACATCACAGAATATAAGCCATATTTATTTCTCCGATTGATTAATTATAATGATATCACTGAGATAAACAGATCAACGGTTAGATAAGAAATAGAAGATTAAAACAGATACTAAGTGAAAAGAAAATCCATTAAAGGGAAAACACCTCTCATTGCGCGGCTCAAGGAAATACCTGGCTGAAGAGCACAGTTCTTTTACATAAGTAGTAGAAATACGTTCATTGATTTTTCTTATGAAACACCAATGACTATGTCAATACAGAAAACAATCCTTTACTGCAAGGTGACATGTGGCCTTAGAGAGGTGAAATAATAATACTGGTGTGAAATGTAATACTGAAAATACATAAAGTCCTGCTGCCCGTAGGCAATAAACAAGAATTTGTGCTACAAGCTGAGAGTTTACGTGTAGAATATTTGTTGATCTGAGGATTATACCAATGTGATAGAATCACAGAACAACCAGGTTGGAAGAGATCCACTGGATCATCAAGTCAATGTGACACCAGAAAAAGATTTATGTATTCCTGAATGTCTCAGGTTAGTATAAGTGTCTCATTATCGCAACTACTTAGCTTTTTAACAGAGATTAGCTGAAATACTACATAAAATTATGGAGGAGTTTCAACTGAATTAAGTATAGCAGAAGGCTAGGACAATAATCATGGAAAGACTGTTTGTCCTCAACCAGTGGCATTATTGAAATAGCTTCTTATTAGTAACGAACACTCACTTGAGGACAAACATGCATTGAATACTTAAAAGTATCTAGCCTCAACAAGAAGACTACGCGGTGGGTTTTTTTCCATGTGCAACAATGACTGCAAAAGCAGCAAAGTCAGTTACCAATGGGTCCACAGTTCTAGCTGGAGTTTTCACTAAACCTTACTATACCGGCAAAAGCTTTCATCCCTCTAAACACTGAAGTTCTAACAAATACTTTTCTCTGTAGTTTGCAACAATCTAACACAGTATATACTGACTTCAATATGGGAATTTAAAATCGAATTAATTTTGACCAATTTAATAAGACAAAATGAACAAAACCAAGTAGAAATTGAAATAACAGTTCAAGATGAGCTGGTTTTCCAAAAACATTTGTGTATTAATAACAAATATTAGCATCAAGGTTACGATTGCCTATAAACTCCTTTTAAATACAGAGGTTTCCTTCTTCCACCTTCATCACCCACTCACAGTTTCATACACACAGACTACAGCAAAACAAGTACTAGAGTTTCAGAAAAGTATGACACTGTTAAGGGGAAGCTTTCTGGGATATAGGGGATGTGACAACACTCTGAAGAATTGCTTGTCTTAAGAACAGATGATTACCAAGATATGGTGAGGTTCCACATAGCAATCTGCATGCAAACTATCTGGTGTTTTTAAAACTCTCCTCTAATAAGTATCTTATTCTCAACACTAACAACTAACATCAACTCTTGTTTTAAAAGGCTGTCAGATTGAGTAACTGGCTGCTAAAGGAAAGATAGATCCATACAAAAATCAGCAGGTGATATACTGAAGTGACCTACTGTAATCCAGGACCATCCTGAAAACAAGACAACCCAAAATTCTGTCCCAGGATATGCAATCTTTGAATTTGTGATGATTCACTCAGCAGTCAGATATTCCAGCTACAAAGCAGTCTCTCCTTCTCAGATATGGTATCTCAGAAGCAATGTATCTCAAAAGTAATCAGAATTCTTTGATCTGAATTCAAACCATCAGATGAATGATTTATTCCTAATTTCAGAGTGCTCATATCCCTACCTTGCATGGTCCTATGAATATTTGGAGTGTTATAAAATATTGCTCAAAAATCAAACTGAAAAGCAAAGAAAATTCAATTACATGAATTGCATGTTTAGGTCTTAAAAAAGGTCTTCAAAAGCTCTAATAGCTTGATTGTAATTCTAAGCAACTCTTAGTTAAAAAAAGAGACTTAATTTTCTTCATATAGCACATATATAAGTACATAAAGACCTCTAAGCCCTAATAGGGATATAATAAATTGGAGAAAAATAATTTTAAATATGGGCACATTGATAATTTTACTGTAAAGACTGAAAGTCATCGTATTCTAAAAACTTTAAAAATGTATTCTATAGATGCATTGCCTGTTGAAATACTTAGGTTTTCAGTTCTCTAATTCACAGATGAAAAAGAACTGTCAGAGACTATTAAGAGATACCTGACAAGAATTATGGCAGTATTTCAACCTGGCTTAGGCTGCTGTCCCCTTTTTTTTAAAATTTGTAGTGTGGCTACGCAAAGCTAGCTACATACCTTTACCATCATTATTTTCTTGAAGCTGAGGTTAAATAATATCAGGAGAACTGTGTCACAGTACCTTTATTATTAAGCACTCCTCAGCCGTCCTCTTGGTGTAGATTGCTAGTGCTGGTAAATCTTCGGGGGTGGGGATCTGGGGAGGCAAATTTATGAAGGAGAAAACTAGGTTACTTATCAGTAACTGGAATTCTCTGAATATATTGCCTCCACAGATCCACACTAACCCTCCCTCCTTTTGTTAGAATTAACTTATGATTCACAATAACTGTAAAAAAATGAAGGGACTGGGCACTGTGATGCTAGAAAAACCCTGTTTGAAAAAAATAACCTGATGAGTCCATTGAGGCAAATTACAAGCCTGGATACTTGCTCTAAACTCTAGGATTCATGTACCACACATGACAGAGTTACTGGAAAATGATCAAGCTCCCATAAACCCTGTAGCAGCATATTGTTGTGTTTGGTTTTGTTTTTTTTTTCCTCAAGGCAAGTGAAGTTTCTATCTGCTTCTATTATATTAGATATATTGTAAGCACTACTAAAACAGTAAGAAGACAGTATTTATTTGGCATGAGTAGTTCATCATTATTCCACCCTCTTCAGGAAGCACTATTTTGCACAAATGTATTTAGAGTTAATATTTCTCTTCTACATAGAATATGTACTTTTTTTTTTCTGATACAAGCCTTAATTTTTTTAAAAAACATGTTTGATCCTCTGTATTTCACTAACTGAGGTCTAATATATAACAGCTATTCATTTTCATACCACTGCAGAATGATAATAAACCATATTTTTTCTGACATGTCTACCAATTAAAAAATCCAACACGCACTGTCTTTGCCCTAAGGTAGACTACCTGGAATGTCTTTGGTTTTATATTTTTTTTCCCCGTGGAATTTGTTGCTAAATCAAGGTAACAGTTGGAGATTATTGTTACTACAATAGACAAGTGTTACTTAATTTATATTTTATTTTACTATTTCTTGGAATTTAGCATTTTCTTAAGTGTACATTTTGCATGATTGATGTGTGTGATTACTTGTCCCACTTTAGTTTGAGATCAAAACAAACATAAAGTATGATTATTTACATAAAGAGAATTAACACCAAGGGAGTTTTGAAGCATTCAGAACACATCCCTGTCCATGGATTATTTATATGAACAAAAGAAAAAAATTTCAAATTTTGGCTAGGGATAGTGAAAGGTTAGAAAAAAACTCATCCCGAACTCTAACTACTGGACTATTAACACACAGAAGAGAGGTGGAGAAGTATTCTCCCACTGTAGGCCCTGCCAAGTTTTTCTTAGGTTTTTCCCACTGTCACTCCACATTTCCAGAGTCTTAACCACTGCTATTTATACAGATGCACCTACGTAACTTTTCTCAAATCTTGCAATCCTGCCTTTGCTGAACAGATTGCACACTGCCAAAACCAAATTCTATGTTGAAATTCCACTGTGCTTCCTCAGCTACAAAGGGAGTTAGTGTGACCAAAATAAATTTAAGTTTGTGCTGGAGATGGCTGCTAGTATAAAGTGAATGAGTGAAAGATAGTATCTCCTTTTTAACTCCATGGTACAATACATTTTCTTTTCAATTAATGAAATGGTATCAATGCTCTTATAAAAATATGCTTGTATCTATATGGGATGTGTCTAGGGGAAACGGGTAGTTTATGTCTAGAGAACTGTTAAGACACATAATAAGTATATATAAAATACAGCAAGTTTTCTAATATATGAATAGTGATTTCACGGTTTGCTTGGACAGAAAAAAGAGACCACGACACAAAGTGGATGATGATGCACTATGCTGTGCAGGGAAAATGACTCATCTCAGCCTTCTACAATTGTATCTCTCCATAAGCAATCTGGAATTAATGAAATTGCATGATGGATGCATCTTGTAACTGCAAAAGCAAGCCTTCTAAGTGAAGCAAACAATTTTTAAAATTGACAGCAATGCTCTAATTTAATTCAATTTTAGTAAGACCTGAAAGGATAAAAAATACTAAAGCCATACATGCTCATAGTTATACCCTGACAGTACTTCACATTTAGTCCATTTGGGGTAAAATGCAATAGTCTAAGTTGCAAGATAGAAAAAGCTTTTCAAAATCTTCTTCATGAATATAATACAGGGAATAGACAAGGCCAGATAAAATACTGGCCTTCACTGCAGAATGATTTAGTGTCCAGCAGCCACTATCCCATTTTAAATCCTATGTTACTGCAATCAGCAGGCATTATTCAATGTTCCCGTTAGTCATCTTTGGAGCAACAGGAGTCCTGCCTTACAAAGAGCTGATCACGGTCTTGTTTCATTCCCCTAATGTACTCCTCCTCCTAAAGACTTTAATCCACTGCAGTTCCCCCTATGAAAGCAAAGGTCTAAACAATCCAAACACAATAGCAATTGCTGCACCCTACAAGTAACAATTTTTTCAGCTATCCACTTTTTTCTATTTGCTTTTTGTTCTTGTATTGTCTTATATAATCTGACCTATTTTTTTAATGCATTTCATGGTTTTTCTACTGTTTTAGTTTTATCCTTGTATTTTACAAGGATAAAACTTGTTCTTTCTATATCCTGGTTTATACTTGTTTTCCTCTTACCGTCATGTAGTGCTGCTTTGGCTTATATAGGCTCCCAGTCAGTACAATGATTCTTTCTCCCTCATAATTTGTGGCTCCATCTCTACTTACCGAAACTTTCCCCTCACATCTGTCTGTGCTCTCTCTTTGTTCAGTGGTAGTTGTTTTCCTCTCTTCTCTTACAACTGCAGTCTGCCTTTGCTTTTATTTTACTTTAACAGCATGTATGTTTTTGTTACATGTTATTTCAGCATAGTTTTGCATTCATTGCAAAAAAGGAAGAATCATAAAATAAAAAGTAAACTACTACTATTAAAACTTGTATTTTAGATTGCTGTGGTATGGTTCTTTCTTCCTTCTCATTCTGTAGTTGGCTTGAGTTAAGCTGGATAAACTTCAAACTAAATTACATTAAAGCACCAAACAAGTTTAATGATATTGTACTTGGATAATTATTTGAAATAAACCTGTTGCACTGATTTCTAGTGACAGGAATGTAAATGAAGATAATAATGAGGAACAATTTACAGCTTTACTGTATGTTCTTACACTTTGTCATTTTGCTTTTATTTTGGCGGAAATAGATTGAAGTGTAACAAATCTTCAGCAGAGATATCTAAAGAGAAATTAGCAAAAAGGGAACCTTTATTGGAAGGAGATTAGTAGAATTAGGATACAATGACTTTAAATAGTAAGGGGTGGGGGCATGTATGCCTCCTTTTCTTGGGCACTTTAAATCTGATTCAAAGAGCTTAGACCAGAAAGAAACAACTGGGTGCAGAATAAAGATAGTCATGTGGACTTCTGGGAATATCACTATGTGAGCTAAGGATAATACACGTTCTCACATTCTTAAGAGAGCCAAGATGCAACTAAACTGGTTTGTACACAAAAGTGTGTAAGATCTCAAAACACAGAGAACTAGCGCAGTATGCTTTCACCATATTTTACCTAAAATTCCTTTCTTCATGATGTTCACACACTCTTGTTCAGAGCCTTGCAAGTGAGAGAGATTACTTGACAGAAAAATTCTATTTCTGTCATTTTGATTGATAACCACCAAATGATGAAGACTTTCAAAGCTGTGATTTTTCTTCACTTCTTTAGAAAATAAAGGTTTCCTTTCTCTGAATGACTGAGGAAGTTTTTAAGCAATCTACAACTGAGGCTATTTAACTGAAAGAAAGATAACAGACAAATTACTCTATTAAGTTTGCTACAAATGATTTTCTACTGTAAAATGAAAATAATTTCAAGCAGTTCTGGCACGAGAAAAATTCCCTTGAATAGGTTCTTAAGCTTTACTTAATCAGAAACACTCCAAGCAAGAACAGAGACTTCCTAGGATGTGGTATGTGTACATATGCAATCTGGTAACTAGGACAAAAGAAATAATTCTTTGCAGTGATGGGTCTCCTGTGCATCAAACTGGAGGGAAGGGCTGCACACACAGCCATAGATGATGAAATTTGCCAACAATGTCCATCTTCTTGTTTGTATCAAACTGCCAAAAAAATTTAACAACGAAAAAGGAAGGAAAACCAAAGTACAATCTTAAATGTAGAACTTAACATTTTTAGTTTTGTCCTTAGGAAGAACTACACACACACGACAGCTTGGATGCAATCCATGGAAAGTTGTCCTTGCCACAAATGTAACCTTTAATCACAGGTATTACCATAATGACATTATCACTTGCCATATGCTTATTTGTTATTAAGATGCCCTGTCCTTTACCTTATGGAAATGAGAAACGTACCTTCCCCCAAATAAAGTTTAAAAAGCCAGGACAAACCCTGTTCTTGCTCCTTAAGTAAAATACCAATCCAATCCTAAAGTTCTTTAGTTTTATATTGGCTATTTCTACTGGAGACTCCCCAGATCACAGTACTGGTTTAGAAAGTGTCTGAAAATGGGCAGACTGAAATTAAAAAAAAGAGGAATGGAGTAATACATTAGTTGTGAAAGCCTCAGAAGCTACAAGGAATATGCAGAACTACAATGAAATTATGAAGAGAGTTTAGACCCACTTCCAGGCTGAGCAGACAACCAGAGTGATGTATTCTGCAGCTGAGACTAGTACTCCACAGATGTCTTTTGTTTGGCAGTTCCAACAACTAACGTGACCTTGCTTTATATTACATATGTAAACATTGAATTTTTAAGGAAACACATGCAGAAAACAGATTTTTGCTGATTCACTGGTATACACAAAGTTCTCACAAGGTACAATGGTTCTCCTTAGGCAAGAAACAGATGTTAAAGACTGTATAAATCTTAACTAAATTATTCCATATAAATATAAGAATATGTTATAGAAATAAAATAATAAAATTATTTATGTTCCCTACTGCATGTAGTTTTCAAACATTTATCCTCAAACCATAAGTTTTGAGGAAAAAAACCCTAAGTTAAAAATAGGCTGTTTAGCAGTAGGAGGTTTTGAAGTGCACAAACCTAGATGCTTTTAAGGTTTTTTACATATGCAGAGGAAAGTGAAATACGAATGTCTTATCAGACTTCCCAAAGTCTGAATGAATATTAAGTCCCAAATTATTACCTTTTTTACCTAAGTGTTCATTTTTACCTGTATTTAGACATTTTATGTTTCCCTCTAAAATCATGTTAAGCAAGCAAACCAGCAATGTCAGAATCAGGAACCCATCCTTTAAAGATGAACAATTCTAAAGCACACACATACCAACACAACATATAATCAACATTATGAATGGAAAAGCCAGCATACTAGCATTTTCACATACAGATTGATATAAAAGGTGGAAGCCACTGTATTTTTTCATACTCACTAGTTTTGCACTGGCAAATGCGGCAACCATTTTGATCCAGTTTGAAACTATAGATACAGTCTTTTTCAGTCAAAGTGCAGTTCACCAAAACCTCACAGGTTGGTGGTCCTATTGTGATGTATGTTGGTTCTGAAGGTAAGAAAAAAAAAAAATTGAGAGCACTCGATTACTTTAAGTTTGCAAAATGGCATACACAATGCAACAGTGAAGAGAATAACTTTAATTTTGCTTCTGATTAATGAATATTCTTGATATTTGTGAAACAATTAAAAAAAACCAGACTGTTTTGAAGTGATGTATGCTCATCACAAACAGTATAGAGCTACAGAATTTTTTTGAAATATTTAAACAGGAAAAAAATACTACATTTTTTTGTTCACCATGAAAACAGTTTTCCTGCATTTGCAGTTTAACACTTATTTTGCTTCTTTTCTCCAAAAATATTTCATTGGAAATTCGTGCACTGTTTTACTTCAGAAACTGGACAGTTTTCTCCAAAGCTCAGTTGATTCATAGAACCAAGCCATAAATCAAAGCACATGAACTTAGTAGATCAAACCTTTCTCTATGTGAATAAGATAATTTCTACTGAAATTTAAAGCAGCACTTTAAATACCAAAAGAGAATGTAAGATACACTTTGTGTGAAAGATCTTTAGAAACCATTTAATACATCTAAGTCATTGAAAAAGGAAAAATAAAACTACTTTATAGCACTTTTTGCAGTATCAGATTATACGTTTTGAAGTTGAGGATAACATTGTCAATAACCAGGTATTCAGGAACAGTAATAATACCTACTTTTGGACAACACTTAAAATTCATACTCCAACATATTTATAGTACATATGGTAGCCAGAAATATTAATGGGTGTTAGTATACGAAGCTGCTAGAATAAAACAACATCCACAGACTTAGGAAAATAAAAATGAACTTCAACACTACTGTTCTAACATGTGATACAGAAGGAATGAAATATCTGTATTTTCCTGAATTACTTTTTGATCTGTGAGACTAATTTAACCTATCTTATGTTTTACATAGAACTCAAGAACTAATGAATTTATAGTCATGAGCATTACTAATACTACACTAAGCATTTAGGTAACACAAATTGCATGACTTTTAAAGAACTAACTGTGAGCTTTTGTTTCACTATTTCAGTGTTTAAGTTTATCCTGTTCCCATCTTAAGAAATGAAGACTTAAAGGAAACTACATTTAAAAAAATTTGAGAAATGAACTGATAAATCATGAAAATATGGAGAAGTGTTATATTACCCATCAGGGCAATACAACGTAACATGTTTTACACAGCATGCATATTTATGTGGACTGGAGATGGCCACAACTCGCCATCTCTCATCATCAAATCAAATACATTGAAAAGCAGATTTTTGTCATCCTTACTTAAAGGCAGCTAGTCACTACTTGCAGATCTAGGGTAAAATACTACTCAGCATTTATTAAGTTGTTGTAAGTATACAGTGTTCACCAACTTTCTTGTCACAATTGGCTCCATGTCCAGCAGGCAGGTTTTGCGCCCATGCCTTCCAGTCAAGTGAAAATTACCTTATTACGCGAATGAGCTTTTCTGTTTTCATTGTCTTTCACTATTTTCAGCTTTCATAGCTTCTCCCCAGCCCTAGTCTCCACAACATTTTATACAGTGGGTGAACATTTTTAATCCATTTTACATTAGGTCAGCTAAGTACAGAGCTGGGAGGGGAAAACTGCATGAAAGACACTGCAGTGAAGTTAGACAACTTCAAGCTTATCTCAGATGTCATAGTTCATATTTCTCTCTTTGCTGAAAGTTTCAAAGTAACCTTCAAATTCTGTTGCTTGTATAATTTTTGTAGGAAAGGCAGCTACACATTTTTATGTATATAAAACACTGCCAACATCATTGTTCAAATACAAGCTGTAAATCTGTATAATTGTATTCGTGTTTCTGTAGGCCCCTCAAATATCTTCTGATTTAAATTAAAACTTTTGCAGTTTTTTCTACTAAGACTTCAATTTAAATTACTAGTCTGGGGGTGAAAGGAGAGATTTCATACATTTCTGTGAATTCTTCATTTCACAGCTCTGAGTTTGTACATGTAGTATGGGACAGTGACCATAAAGACCAATGTACGTTAGAATGCATTGATTCCCAAACTAGACTTCTTCTGATCTCAGTGAACTCTTCATATTTGTTTTAAAGTTCATTCAATACACTGACTAGGTCATGTTAATGTCTAATACTTAACATCTGCAACTTCAACAAACTATTAGTTTAGGAATCAAGAACATGTTGATATTTATCAATAATATGTCATATTCTAGAAATTGCATTAATTAATCTCATCTCTCGTTTTGCAAACAAACTGATTTTTAGCATCTGAAGTATGCGAAAGGCCAGAATACAAAAGTTACCCTGAAGCTACATTGAAGTTACTGGCCAGCCAGTCCAAACCCTAAACTTCAAGTAACAAAACAGCCACAGTAGCACTTACGCTAAACCACGACAATCATACAAATAATTAATGCTATTCAAAGCAAAGTTCACAGACAGTAACGTGCTGGAGAACTGCTTTACCATCTGACAGAAGGATAGTTATGTAAAAATATGTAGTTAAAAACTCCACAAAAACTCACTGAAAGCTTAGATGCAGTTTTCATCCATTGATCCACTGGAGTATAAACTAAACCTAGATAGAAACATGATTGTGTTTCACCTCACCATCATTGAAGTTTACCCCTCAAGATAACTTCGATATATTTGTAGATCTAATCTAATAGCTAGCAAAAAACCTCAGCAGATATTTGTTATGCATTTTTGGGGTGACTTTTCAAAGCTACACTTTCATATTTGAGGGTTTGTATCTTGGACACGCTGACACAAGAAATTTTTGCTCCTTTGATACATTCACTGATGTGGTATTTCTTATGAGGGACAAAAATAAACTGTCATTATATTAATTTGGAAGGTTTTTGTTACTCATCTATTTGTTGTGGTTTATTATTCTGCTATCTCCAGTTCTTAGCATCCTCAGTGTTTCCAGACAAGCTCACAAATCTTTTTCTCCCTCCTGGCCCTAAAGGTAAGTCCTGAGATACAGTAATTTTATATGCATGCCTGCTTCTCAATGAGCTGTAAGTAGAGGACAAAAGAAATAATTTCATTCCCTACCCCCACATGTGCAAAAATGCAGCCAGAAAAAAAAAAAAAGAAAGAAAAAAAAAAAAGAAAAAAAATCAACCCTTTTCACTCGGCTAGACAAGACTCAACAAATAAAGTCAGCTCTGCTCTGCCAGGCTTCTGGCTATTTGAACAGGGAAGCAGTAGTTTAGTTTGAGAAAACGTGTACCACCACGATCTGAACTAGGCTTTCCCTGCTGCTTTTGGTAGAAATGGCAAAAGAAAGATCCAGTGCACAAATGTACAGGCAACAGGTTGGAAAAAATAGGTGCTGTTTCTGTTTGTATGCTTTACCAACAGTACAAGTATACCACAGAAAGAAAGAAGGAGAGAAGAACAACAGAAAGAGAAGGGGATTAAAGACAGTCTGGATGAAAACAACTGATTTCTTAACAGGGCCTAGAGTTTGCTAATGTCAGGTGCTTATATATAGAAATTTAAATGCATATTTCTATTTGAACATCTTGCTTCCACATACTCTCTCTGAGCCTGATGCTTTCTATGCTGAATTTTAGCACAGTTATTAATTTGCCTGCAGTGAGGTTGATTTAAAAAAAAATGTTTTTTACATTGTCGTTTACTTAAAAATAACTTCAAAAATTGTGAAATCCACAGCAGGTATTTCAGTTCCTAGTGGTACAACATTCTGAAAAATAACTGAAATGACACTGAAAAATACTGCAGTATGTGATCAAACCCCTGAATCTCATTCATCCCAGTTTGAAATCAAAGAGTGCATTTATGGTAAAAGAAGGGAAGACCATGACATCCAAGCAGTGCCTGGAGCCAGCTTTGTCTTTACAGAGACTAAATTAGGCAGACCAATATAAACTGGAAGTTATAAGATGATGTTGTCAAGGTGGAATAAAACTACATTTTCAACAGGTCTTCTTCTATCCAGGATACTTTTGTATTATGAACAAAACCAATTCCCAGGCCCCTCTTTTCTGCTATTTTCTGATTTTTGAGAATTTGCGCTTCTCCCATGAATGATCAGTGATGTGATACAGCTTGTATTAGAAAGAGGAAGATGTTTTCTTCTGCTTAAAGTGAAATACTGTATATACACACATGCAAAACCTGTGGCTCTTGTAAAGATCTTGTTACGCTTGGATGAGTAGTGAGGTCTTCAGATAATGCTCAGCTGAGATATTCAGAAGTGGAGAGAAACTGTTGAATCCATGTTTCAGTGAGAGCAGGGAAAGAGTTTCTTAGGATTAAATTTTACTATACACACAATATGATCAGTTAAAGTTATGAAAAAGAAAAGAAAGAAAACTCAAATTCACTACAGACTGCTGAAGCCCTGTAAAGCAAGTTAAAACAAAAAAACAGGGACAATTTACTGCAAACTTTTTGACTTTTACTGTTAATCTGAATGTTAAAAATTAATAGTTCTCTCAAGATTTCACTTTTCCTTGTAACTTTAGAGATTTCAATTACATAATTCTTTAGTTAATTTTAAAGAGAACTGAAAAAAACCCCAAACTAACAAATCCTCCTTAAGGTTGGTACCAGAATGAAAAATTATAGACATCTTCCTATCATATCCTTAGTTGTTCAAAATCTGAACTCTAGCCACTGAATTCATATCAGAAAATGAACAGAAATTCCACTTAATTGTATTACTGCAAAGCTGCATGTATTACAAGAGCACCAATACTTCAGTTTTGGCTTGTGTGAAGGACAAGAGGGACCTGTATTAGCAGGAGCACAGCTTGCAGGTGCAGGGATATGATGTTTCCCTTCTATTCAGCACTTGTGAGACCACAGTTGGTGTAGTGTCCAGCTCTGGTCTCCTCAGTAGGAAAGACACACTGACAGACACGCTTGTGTGAGTCCAGCTCGAGCCACTAAGCTGGTCAGGGGCTGGAGCAAAGGGTATACGAGGGGACCCTCAGAGTCCAGGGCTTCTTCAACCTGGAGATGGAGGGCAAGGAGGGCATCTTACTTCTGTCCACCACTACCTAACAGGAGGGAAGAAAGATGATGAGGTCTAGCTCTTCTTGGAGGGGTTCCAGGCTAGGATGAAAGGGAATGAACTCAAAGGTGAACACAGGAAATAACTTTTATTTCATTCTTGTTTTAAACCGCATGGGTGGTCAAACTACAGCAATGTCCTAGAGCAGTTTTGAGCTCTCAATCCTTCAGATTACTCAAAACTTAATTGGGACAAGGCCTTGTGATCATGCTGTTACCAGACCTGCTTTTAGCAGGAGGTAGGACTAGTGAAATCTCTGGTGGTCCTTTCCAACTTGCACAACTCCACAAATTGTAATTTCACACAAATTCAGGGTATTTCCAGTAATAGCAGCAATATCCTTGATGGGTACTAATCAGGAAATAAAAATCTAGAGATAAATATTTCCATTTCTGATTACTTCTCTATGCTTTTGCCAAGTACTGATTCCCTTCCTCCTGCAATAAAAGTAAGTTTGCCTAATACCATTTCACTGAAATCTACTTAATGACTCAAAAAAGGTAGCTTTTTATTCAAGCAGCAAAGTTTCTTCCAGGTAGTTATAACAGTAATTCTCTCTGAAGCATTATTTAGTAAAGGCCACAAGCACTTTTAATCAGTCTCATTTATTGTCCTTCTTCATGTTAATATCTGAGGCATGCTTCACCTCTTGGCAAGGTATTTTTATTGTTTTTATTACATTAAAACCACTTAAAACAAGCTCTTCACATTGTTTCATTTGGAATGCACTATCTGAATTCAAAACAGGGTCTGTTTCACGCTTTCAGCAATACAATGCGATGGAAACACCTAATCCAGGCTTCTAAAAAGTCGGTTTTAAGAAGAAAAGCAATTATTGCATTCTAAGTTTTTTTCATCTGCACATTGTTGAATATACCATTGTTTAATACAAATTGATTTAAATTAAACAGGGAATTCCAATGGCTGCTTCTTAATCAACTGTTAGAAATCTGGACCATCACATATCTTAATCCAGACATACTAGATATGTAATGGGGCAGGTACTTCATGCTACTCACTCATACCAGTTTTTAATTCCACTTGTAAATGTTGCCCTGTCAATAGAGCAGGGGGAGAAAGCTATGCCTACCATAATAAAATTAGTGTATTTTTCATTGCCATAAAGTATGACAAAAGTACGTATCAAACATGTGAGTTCAGTTACTTTGATTCAAATACAACTGTTACCCCAGCTAAGCAGACACAGGACTTTTGACTTCATATTTTCATTGGTGCTCTCTACAATGCAGCTCTACTCTGCATTGCTCTACACGCATATGCTTGAAAGCTAGTGAGTCCTACCAACGTTTTACGTAAAGAGTCCCAAACATATCACAATATTATTTGCAAATGCCATAATAACAAACTGCAGCATAGTGTGGGTTGACAGCAGTCCACGTATATTCAACAAAAACAGGCAAACAGAAGACATTCAGGATCCCAAAGCTGCGTTTTATGTATGTATGTTTTTCTTGTCTTGTTCTGTTTTTATATATAAATTTATCTGTATTCATATAAAAACAGCATTTCCAGCCAACTTCGCAGTAACAAAGAGGTTTCAGTCTACATCACAAACTCATTTCTTCACCAGCATGATGGTATTGTAAGCTCTATGGATATACTGCTATATAAAAGTTGAAAATTATCTTTCAAAATTGCAAAGGAAAAGCAAGCAAAAAAAAAAAAAGCGTTGTACTTTTGAAAGTCCAAATGCAATCAAGATAATTTCAATATGCAAGTTCATACCAACAGCAACACATGGAATTGTCAAATATAACAAATTTATGCAGCACGATGAAGCCACTAGCCCTAAACTTAAATGTGAAGGCTAATTAGTCGTAATTGTAGAACGAGAAGTGGGATTGCAGGCTTCACCACTCAGTGCTACAACACCCCAACCTCCTCTTTCTTATTTCCAGCTTGCTAATGTGAGCCAGTCCACAGTTTAACTAAAAGCAGTTCGATAAAATTGATAAATTCCTTGTGCATAGAATTAAGAAAGCTGAAACGTGGAAACACATTTTCAGTGTACATCATAGGGAAGCTATAAATCTACTGTGAACACCACTACGTTCACTCTCCCTACCTTCACACTGACAGTACTCATCACAAAAATCCCTATTCAGTCTAAAACAGAAAACACGAAACTCTAAATTCTCCCTTCCCTCGTAGCTTTTTTTAAGGAGGGACTACAATAAGAAACTTTACACAAAGGTCTTATTGCACTCAGCCACAAATTAAAAAACTAACTCTAAATTTTACACATTTAATTTACAATTAACTTTAACTTGGAGAGAACAACTCAAAATAGTAGCACATTCACATTCCGTAGTGACTGGTCTTGGGATATCTGGAGAAAGTGTTAGCAATGTACAAAGAAAAAACTCATCTGAAGAGGATTCTAGAAAGCCCAACTTCTCATTGGGAGCATGGAATGAAAGTCTGTTCTAGGGAACTGAGTCAAAATCATGTTCTATGCATGCAGAAATACCTCTAATGTCAATAATAAATGGCTTTGTGGAAAGTGAAATGGCTCCCTCTCCTGTAGCATTTTATAACACAAACTACCTCTACAGGAATTAAGATGTCCTGATCCTTTTAAACCAGCAACAACCACCTTAAAGCAATATAGCATCTGTGCATTTAAGTATGTACTATAAAAATTAAGGAAAAAAATGAACAGCAGTATAACTTTGTACCTAATACTTTATGTGATAGTTGGCTGAAACCTGGTCCTGAAGGGTGTGCTGCTTAACAGCATTTCATTTGAGTCTGCATACTTGTTTGAATTTTGTCTGCTGTCCAAAAAAAAGTTAACTGCAGCCTACTAAGCAGCAGCATGTGTGTTTACTTAAGCTTCCTGTAAAAACATTCATATCATTCCAAGAGTGACTAAATGTTTTCCATCCTCATAGCTTGCATTCCAGCCTTCCCCGCCCCTCCAGTTCATTACATGAAAAGTATCAGTCTCAAGTCCTCAGCAAGAGGATCTCCTTCCTGGGTTTGAAATAGCTAATGCCTTGCGGGATTTTTTTCCCAGCGTTTGATTAACTGTATTAACTATCAGGTTTAACAACCCAGCACAGTGTAACTACTTAAAAAATGTATGGGAGGGCTTTAGATGATACAATTCTCTGATGTCACCAGTAACTCTGGAAATATATTCACTGATACTTCTAAACACGCAGTTCACTTTGGCAGGCTTCTGTTTCAGACTTTACTGATATCGTTAACTACTTACCTATGTATTCTTCCTTAAAAGTAACGATTACAATCCAAGACTATAGTTATTGTTGCAAACTGAAGATGCCAAAGCGACATGAGGGAAGTTTCCTTTTTGCAGTAATGCAATCAAAATACTTACAGACTTTTAGTTTCTAACATGAGGTTAAATAATTTTGTCAGTCATAATCAGTTCTTCCAGTTTTCAGTTTAACAGGCATGTGTAACCTTCAAAGATATTTTAATGCTCACAGGACTTTTTTCACAATTTTAGGTGGAGCGACACTAAGAAATAGCCACTTTTACTAAAGCAGAATCAATTAAGCCTGCCTATCAAATGTCCAAACAGGTAAAAAGGCCATTCAGTTATTGTTAATAGGTGAAGATACAGCAAACACACCAAATTAGCACACATTTAGGGCAAATTCGTGAATGCTACAGGCACGAAAAAGAATTAATTAGAGGATCCATAAGGTTCTTTTATAAGTGAGACATCTTTAGCTGCATTGTTATACATTCATTAGGATTCTTGGGTTATTTATCCTTTCAGTAGTTTTCCACCGAACTTAACAATCAGTCATTGAGAATTAGGAAAGCATTATTTTATACTAGTATAGTCTTTCTGACTTTTTTAAAATCTAAGAAACTTTCATTGGCAGTCAGTTCCATTATACTCTGCATTGTGTGGCTCAGCTGCCTTCTCTAAAACCACTTTACTAAATCATCATGATCTGGCAAATGTAGCCCCAGTTCTCTACAGTATGGTGTTCGCATCCCCTAACTGACTCTGATGAAAAGGCTGGTTGAGAGCTATTGCACTGCTGCTGAACAATAACTTATACTTCATGATCTCTGGACCCAAATCCTGTGCTGGTGAACACTGCTCACCACCACTGACTTCATCCTGAATGAAGCAAATTTCTTTTCACTGGACTCTGCCACCTATTTTTACTTAATGAAGTGTTGGATATGCTAAGGGAACTGAACTGAATCACATCTCAGCCAGAGTTTGGAGCCCTTTATTGATGAAAATGTTAATTTCTTTTTGTGAAGATAAAGTGTCAGCCATAATGACAGCAAAGTAATGCAGGCTTTATTCATGAAAATCCTCAGAGGGGTTTTTGTTTAACACTTAATTTCTCATTCACAGCTTATGCTGGCACCCTGCCACCTGTACCTGAGGGTTCTCGTGCAGATGGACGTACTGCAGGACAACCAATTACTGTGTATCAGCAGACTGGGTTGCAGCTTTCCCTGTGAACAGCCCAAGATCTGGGAGGCACAAGGGAACAGAAGTGAACCCACATTTTCCTAAGGCACATTTCTGGGATCAGTGCCAGTTCTGAGCACGTATTTAATATCTTGTTTAAAAAAAATACAGATTTTTATACTATCTAACCCAATATTTTCTTTCTGTGAACACAACTATTATTCCAGTTTGCAGATGGCTGTTGCTCACAGATGGAGATGGCCCGGGGAAAACATGGTTATTTCTTTCACTGTAGCTTGTTTGTTGTTATTGATATGCTATAATATATTGATACTAAATAGCTATTTTAAGCTCCAGTATTTTTTTTTGGTGGTAAGATTAATCAAAAATGCTACTTAAACCACATCCACTTTATTTAAAAAATAAACAAACAACTGTGAGCACAAGAGAGAAAGAAGCAGCTCTCTAAGAAGCAACACTAACGGCAACCTGACTGCAAATGATCTGGTTACCTCCAACAGGACAGGTATACAGACCAGGTGCAACAGAGAACCTCAGAGCCTAAAGATGTATGAGTTCATATCAAGTTGTGCAGTCCCTTATACCACTCGAAAACCCACTTTCTCCCATCCACCTAGCTGTCTGTTTTCATCAAATCTGTAGAAATAGATGCTACGAGATGCTTCTCATGCTACGAGAAACCATTGGCTGTAAAACTGAGTGGAAAGACAGAGGGCCAGTGTGATTACCTAAGCCTTGGCTCTTAATGAAGACAGTCTAGAAAACAAAGAAAGAAAAAACAGGCTAAATAGATAATAGATTAAACAAACGAAGGCAAATCCCAAGGGATCAATATCATTACAGCAGTTATAGAAGCTATATAGAAGCATCCATCAGAAGCTTAAAACTAATTCTTTGTGTTGAACCCACAGAACATAATAGTGTCTGCTTTTCCCAGCTCTCACCAGTGAAAGCAGATGCCCATCCTTAAAAGTTGTAGACTAAAGAGCTTCACTTTGGTGACGAGTTGATCAAAGTCTTCCGGTCCACATCACCCTGCCTCAATGTTTCTCTGTCTCTGCCCTCATGCCCTACTGATGGCCCTTGCTTTCCACTTTCTCACCCCACTCAGACACACTTGCCTTGAATTAGCCAGCTCCCTGCTCACACCTTGGGCTTCATCTGTACATTCCTGGCACCAGCACAACACTCAGACGCTGGTAAGAAGTGACAGGTGTGGATATACTCTAACAAAAGGTGTTGTCAAAAGGGCTTTGATCACTTCGGTATTTACTTAAAAAAATGCAGCAGCTATCTATTGGTAAGCCACAGCCACCACTTGCATAAACACCGAAAGCTACCGAATTACTGCTACTACTTCCAGTTATGAATGCAATTTCCTGAGTGAATCCCCTTTTGTGGAGGCTGAAACACTGCTGTGTCCTTCAGCACATCAAAAGGAAAATTTGAGTCACAACATAACACAGGGAGAATTTGATTTTTCTCAACAATTTTCTGCTTTCCTCTAAAACCCACTTTTTCTCTTGCAATTCAAATCCCTTCATTCTTGGTCTATCTTTTTCCTTGCAACAACCATTTAGGCACTTGAAGACTGATACCTTCTCATTCCAACTTCATAATTTTCTCTTTAAGCTAAACCAACCCAAATTATTCAGTCTTTCTTCCTAGGATGTTTTGCAAATTTTGTACTGTGTTCATAGCTCTCCTGACTCTTTCCAGATTTCTTCAATATTTTTCAGGAGAACAATGTCCAGAAAACAAGCAAACGTCTACTATGTCAGCTAGGGACATGCCCACTCAAAGAAAGAAAGCAAAAAAGGATTACTTCAGATCTTGCAGACTGTACTCTTGATCTAAATTTCAGTATAGTGTTTGCCTTCTCAAGGCTTTATTAATCCATGTTCAACTTTTCTTTCCCCCTATTCACAAGATTTCTCCTGGTGAACTGCTGTTTACTGATTACTCTGGTTCAGGACTCGGGAAGAATCAGGAAGCATAGTGCACTGTATTTTCCCTTGTTAAATCTAGACAATATCTTTCTGCCAACTCTTTGCTTTAAAACAAACATATGAATTCATATTCTCTCCAGGACACTGGCTGCTATTTTTAGCTTTTTTGTTTGCAGGTAAAATAAATTTGGTTTTGCTTTGAGGTAGTGAAAACATCAGTTTTGGACCCAGCACAGATACCAACTACAACACAATTCAAGAAAGGCTTCCCACATATTTGAAGACTAAACACATATACAAGTGCATCATATTGGAGCACCATACCCATACATACTGCTGGCCCTCCATACACTTATGCCATGTTCCTGTCTTTTCCTCCTCAACAATTTCCCCAGGGAGCTCTAGTATAAAAGATCTTGAGCACTTCACTCACCCTTCTGCTTCCATCAGCACCACTGGTAGCCAAGAATCAAGAACTGAAGGGGTGATGGGAGCTGAATAGGTACCCTCTTCTCCAAGTCCAGCTACTCCTAGACAAGCTTTCAGAAAATTTTACATTTCAAAGTAATCTGGCTGTCCAATACTGGAATGTGTATCCTGTGGGCTGCGTAAATATGCAGAATAGTCACTTTGGATAAATAATACAGCAGTGTGTGAAGATGCATTAAAAAGGGTTCATGATGGAAAACTGATACAAACTAATTCTGTATAGTAATATTACATATCCCCATTGCTACTACTTGATCTCTTATGTCGAAAGCTGTAAACAGCTATATCTGTATAATTTCAGTCTCAATAATCCTTGCAGTCTGTTTTTCTCACTGCTGTAGTTAACACCATCAGTATATTCTTCATGGGGGAGGGGAATGTTCTCCTTCAGTCTCAATTTACTGTGTTCACAAACTGAATAGATTTGTGTGCTGACATTCTCTGCTGATACTTCAAGAATCTGTGTTCAAAGAATTTCTACTACACTATTTGATTCACTGACTGCAAAATTTTTTGAAAATGTAATCCAAGAACAATTTTATCCTTATTTAGTTGCACAAATGTAAACTATTCTAAAACAGCCAGGAAATAATGGAATTGGTTGAATTGTAGGTGCAACAGCAGTTAGATGGAAGACAAAGCAGGGAAAGCAAGAACTGACTGATACTAATAACCATTTACTCTGCATGAGCTGCAGCTAACGCATAATCATAGGCAGCTTTCGTTGGAATTTGTCCATCAGTTTTATATCCCACAAACACATCTACCCTTCCACATCCAAACCAAAGCAAATGACAAATATCTTTGACTGAATATTTCGTTTCACATACTAAAGAGATATCCGATATGCTTAAAGTAAGTTCTCACTATTGCAGCTGGCAAGTTGGATACCTTTTACATGTAAACAGAAGTCTGAGAAAGAAATGCATGCTTAAAAAAACAGTCATATGCACATAAAGTGTCTGTCTTATTCTTGATCTGATGCCTATTTTGAAATGGAAATATAGGCTAGAATTGGTCCACCAGCAACTAAACACTAAATTGAAAAAAACAATAGCTTTCTACAGGTTATCAGTCATCTTCCTGCTTTAGAGTTGGAGCATAATTAGGAATCTAGCAGAAAAATAATTTTTCCTACATTCTGCACTAGTCCCTCAAAAGGTGAAGCAGTTTATGTAGAAAGTAAGAGCTATAACTTAAGAAATTTAACATACAATGTATGTTAGAGCAGAAAAGTAAAGTATATTCATGATGAAATTGTATAATACAACTTTGGAATGACTATACATAGTTATTCTAGACTGATCTACAAAAAGTCCATTATTTCACTACAGTATAGTCTCTATGAACTGAGCATTTTATAGCATGAGTTGAGAAGTGAGATTTGGAAGCCATTCAAAAGAAAAGTGTAAACCAAAATAGGCTTATCCTTATAATCACTAAAAAACCTCTACCTCAAAATCACCTGCTAAGTTTGTCCATTTGCTGAACATACCACCAAGTTATGCTGCTTTCTCCCTTGAATCCCTTGCTAAAATAATTTGCGCTGTTGAAAAAATGATACTATATAATTTCAGTGATCCCAGAACTTGGCCCATGCTAGATATGGATTTTGGTCTTCTATGCTGAACAGCAAGAGATAAGAGATGCATAAGGATAGGAAAAAAGGAGAAGAGACTGGAGAGCACAGGACAGTAGGTTTAAGCTATTACTGCAACATTATTAATGTTTTAGCTTCTATTCAGTCAACATGTCTGCTCATATGCTACACTGCAAAATTAAGGTTAAGCTATAGTTATGCAGATTTAATGGGGCAGTTATGCAGAAAAGCATCATATGGCTGATAGTGAATGTTTTTAATTTCTCAGGAAGAACTGTGTCTGTAATGTGTTCTATTGTTCATAGATCTTCACTAAACATATTGCCTATCTTTTTCATTAGAATCATTAAAATCAAGGGATGGATTTTTCAGCCAACTTTCCAAACAGCATTTTCTTCTCCCCTGTTCCCACCACCCCTGCAAGTCACTGATACACACTGCAGTATCAGAAGCAGAACCTTGTCAACAGAAACAACCCTCAGCAATATCAGTGAGATGCTGCTTAAAAAAGTGAAGAAACACTGCCGCACACAGCCTTCCTAGTTAAAAGAACAGATATGTCAGCTGACTGGATGACAGAAACAAACAAGTATTTCAGATAGGACCATGGTATCTTTAAAACTATAACCAAAATTCAGGATAGTAAGATACGCAAAGAAAGCAATGTTAAGGACTGTCTTCCTGTGGCAAACACACTTCCTGAGTTCAGTTTTACGACGAGGTAAAAAAACCAAAGAACAGCTATCCATGTAGCCCCTTGCCTTGTGAGTTAGTGAGCAATAGCTGTATTGCAAGAAAAGCAGATTGGTTTTGTTTTTACTCAGGCTATAAATCTATGGTAAATGCACAACTCTCTGCTGCCATAAGCTGAAATTTAAGTTTTTCAAAAATGACTTAAAAATACACAGTATGCAGATAGACAGCATATAACACATTATTTCTTTCTCTAATGTTCTGGAATTATCCTAATGCAAGCTTTCAAAGAAAAATGTTAACAGGTTCAGCAAGACACACAAGTCACTGCAATTAACAACCTTCAAATCTGGTAATACATTCATCTTTAATAAATGTAAATATTTTTAAATTCAGGATGCTAATCACAAGGCTTAGCAGCTTTGAGCCTGTTTGATGCCCTCACTTCAAGAAGTTTACTGTTACCCTTGAGTGCTTCATTTTTCAGGGATTTTTTAATTTACTATTACTGCAAGATAAATTATTAAGTCCCAGATGCTGAAGTTGTTTTTCATAAAGTCATTCAAAGCTGTTATTTACAAACTGTATTTTTTATATTTTGGGTTCCAGTATCTGAACTCGCTGCTGGGCTTTAAAAGCCCAGATTTTGGACCCTTAAAATAATCCCTAATCTAAATTCCTAAAATTAAATAACATAGCATTATGAAGCATATTCATCTGTTTTGTTTGCAGGGTGGAGGAGGGAAAGGATGAAAGCAGAGAGGATTCAAATGTGCTTAATGGCCTCAAGCTCTGCCAGGGGAGATTTAGGCTAGACATCAGGAGGAAGTTTTTCATGGAAAGGGTCACTGGGCTTTGGAACAGGCTGCCCAAGGTGGTGGTTGATTCACCTTCCCTGGAGGTGTTTAAGGCACGGGTAGACGAGGTCCTGAGGGACATGGTTTACTGTTTGATAGGAATGGTTGGACTCGATGATCCGATGGGTCTCTTCCAACCTGGTGATTGTATGATTCTATGATCATTATATGTACTCTTTGATTACTGGTACCTGAGTATGCTCAAATCTCCTCCTAGCGTGAACTAAAACTTGCACTAATTTTTGGTTCCATCATACATGTAATTCCATTACTCTACATAATGTAACTTGGTAGTATGTGCCATCAAAGAAATACAACATTAAATGTAATTCTTTTAAGCTTAAAATTTAGGAAATGGCTCAAACTACTGTTCAGTATTACCCACCTCCAGACGATACACTCAAAACCAGACAATTAAGTGTACATCACATAACAGCTAACACAACAAACAAAATAACTCGAATTACTTTCTGAGAAAATATAACTAAGATGACAAGAATTTATTTAAATATTGATAACATGGTATTCTTACATCAGTCTTGATCTATTTGATGTCATTTAGATTACAAGTATAATTTAACAACCCCTCCCAACAAAAGTCACCAACTTTTTATGGACTTAAGTAGTTGCTAATTACTTCTGTGTCTAAGAATAAAAAAAACCCCCACGTTATAGCACAGAAGTACCTAGCCTAGTCCGGATGAGCTAACTTGTGCCCTGAAAGCACTGTAGAGGCATTAGTGTGGTATGTTAATGAAGCACCAGCTTGGCTATACTGTGACCTTCAGTAATGAACGATGGAAGCCTACGCTGTACCCTGTGTTTGCTTCCCACGGTTCATCATAATTATCTCAGTCTGATATAGATAACCATTTAATCCAATTATCTCTCATCCATTTTCTCCAATCTAGAACAGGAAAACGGAGACATTGGTCTACCCTTCTCTCATTGGAGGGAAAAAAACAAACCCTCAACATGTTTAAAATACTTGCATTAACCTCTCTCTGTGTACTATCTTCCCAAGCTTGCTCACGTATATTAAATAATGAAGGGTGACAGCACATATTCTGCAATACCCCTCACAAGGGGATCACTAGGGTTTAGAAGCAGTAAATCTGCTTCCTCATAGTAAAATCAATTCAGTGCAAATAGTAACCCTCTAAATTTACTGGCAGTTTTTATACATTAGACACCTTCTTCACATCTTGTGATGATGTGAATTTTGGAATGAAAGTGTACCTGCAAGAAATTTATATGCTCCTCAGATTTATCCTAAGAAGTAAGTATCCCAGTGAATTTCGATACTGCAACTGAAGAAGGGCCCTGAGACACACGTAGTTACAGAAAATTAATTTTGCTCTGTCAGAGGTGGAATGGGAAAAACATAAGCAGTAGCTCACTGAGCACCCACAAGCATTTGTACATTGTAAAGATGGCTTTGAAGACAGGTCTAAATAAATCATTTCTAAACTTAGCAATTTGGTGTTTTTCATGATGAACAACTACTCCACAAAAAGCATCTCTGATCTTACGTACAAATACAAATTTTTAATTATTATTCATTTTTTTTTAATATCTCGGTTTCCAAATATTTACATTTACATTGCCAGGAGGCAGCAGCATTTATCATATAGATAAAGGTAAAAACTCAGGCGTTATACAAGATATTTTTATTTCCATGACTTAATGAAAACTGCATTTTAAACTCTAAAAATGAATCTACTTCCCAGATAACATCATCCTCCATACATTTCACCGAAATACTGATGTTTTAGTTACGCAACAATTATGTTCAATATCAAACTACATTATGTAAAGGCTATTCTAGTTTTAACTAAATGAGACTGATGAATAACACACCAGGAATTATCCAATTATCAGTAATACCAGCTAATGAACATTTATCTTCTAACTTCTCCTAGGTTTACTAATCAGATTAAAGTAAAATTAAGAGTAAAAATTAGTGAGCAATGCTGATCTTGAATAATTTCTTATTGTGCTCTATTTGGTCAAAAGAGTGCTGGGCATTGCCACATACAGGTGTACTTAAACAATGCTTATTTTTTTTTCATTGTCTCTAGTCTATTCAGCCAAAGGTAATGCTGTGCCTGCCCTTTAAATCTTCCAGAATTTTCAAGTAAACCAGTAATTACCAGTAAGGACAGACCAAAGTACAACACAGGAAATACTGGTCTTACCTTCGCACACTGGGCAGCACTCCCCAGGGACTTTAACAGGATTGAGGCAACTCTGCCCACAGGCTGTTGCAACACAGTGCGGATCTCCATTGATGCACTGGCAGAAAGTGCAGTCGTCCTCTCGCCAGCGGTCTCCATGGGCCTGGATTTGACCATTGGCATAGCAGCCCGCAGGGTTATTTACTGGATAAACTGGGTCTGAAATGAGAGGAATATCAAGAGAACAAGTTTTATCTTCCCTCTTATGTCTAAAGTTTACATAGGAATAACTTCAACACTGTGATTTTGTGTTAACTAAGAAGGGTTAAGGGCACCTATTATCAACTATTAAAAGAAACCACTATGATACACAGCAATAAAATAAGACAGAAACTTAGAAAAATTTACTTCCCAAAAAGTTGTCAGCTTATACTGAAAACACAAATTCTGTGTTCTGTTTTTAACTATTTCCACTCAAAATGTAATAAGCAGACCTAAAACAGAAAACATACCTACAAATGACTGGGTTACGTTTTCAAAGAGGCATAATTTTCCGATTTTGTTCTCCAAACCAAAATGGATCTTAGATCTACTGATCCATTTTTTGTACCTATTTAAATTCTAAGAGAAACTGAAAAAACCTCAGTGAACCTGGAATGAGCATTCCTGTCAGCACTGCACCACTATTTCACAGATGATACCTCTGGCACATTTTCTCTGGCTGGAATAAGGAGCTTGGCTTAAATTATGTCTCATTACAGTTTTGGATATAATCTGTCCAGGAAAACTAGTGAATTTTATCATTCAGCTCATGTACAGGATTCTGACTGACACTGCAATACACAGAAAGTACAGAAAAGTCATGCAAGACTTGTTTTATTTGCAATAGTCTTATGTGAGTCAAAACACAAAGTTTGTGGTACCCTTCCCTTAAAAGGTCAGTAGCATTTAAAGGTATAAATTGAGCCAGCAAATTACACTTCTTGATGTTGAGGAATCCTAGAGGAATTTGAGAAATAATTCTTCCTCGAGAAGGCAGGAAGGGCTGATATCTGTACTACACAACGCAGGGGAAAATTGCCATTTAAAATTTATTGCAGAAAAGAACTACACATTCTATTTCTTTATATTTCTATCATCAAGAAAGCAGTAGTAGGAAAAAATTAATCACTTTGAAAATAATTCATAAAATAATCAAAGAGAAAGAACAGATAGAAAAAAATGGCCCTTCTCCATCAACTAGAAAAGCAAGGTGTTAAGTATACATTCTATCATTTAAGACTTAGCTTGTCAATTTAGGTGTCACTTAACATAACCTGAGTTATTAAGAAATGGATTAGAGCTTTCTCTTTCCTTTTTAAGTGTTTAAAGAAAAATAAACAATATATACCTTACTATCCAAACATTCAAAAGTGAGAAATCAGACATCCATGATCACAGAATCATTGAATAGTTTGGGTTGGAAGGGACCTTTAATGGTCATCTAGTCCAACTCCCTTGTGCAATAGGTAAGGATATCTTCAACTGGATCAACCTCTTGCCCTATTACATCAGGCCCTGCTAAAAATTTTGTCCTCATCTTTCCTATATGCCTTCTTTAAGTTCTGAAGGGGTGCTATAAAGTCTCTCTGGAGCCTTCTCTTCTTTGGGTTGAACAACCACAACTCTCAGTCTTCTCATTGGAGGGGTGCCTCCATCCCTCTGCACATTTTTTGTGGTCCTCCTCTGGACCTGTTCCAACAAGTCTGTGTCTTTCTTGTGCTGAGGACTCCAGAGCTGGATGCAGTACTCCAGGTGGGATCTCAGCAGATTGGAGTAGAGGGGCAGAATCACCTCCTTTGACCTGCTGGTTCGATTTAGTGCTACAAGCCCTATCAGAAAGCATGCAACAGAAACAAGCAAGTCAAAGAATGCTGGATGATTTGATAAAGGATCCTGTAACTTGGCATCTCTGTCAGCTGAGCAGAAATTAAATCACAGCCATTACTTGAAAGAGACTGTACTCAATAATTAAAGTCATTATTCCTTTTATTCTATCTACAAGGACCTGTCTTAAAAAGCAATTTCCATTTGCAAGCACAATACACACCAATTCATCAAACCCCAAATGAAATGTTAACAGATTTTCTTGATTGTCTTGATTCAAAGGTTGCAAAAATGGAAAAAAAACCCTTTTAACACTGTATAATGATATGGCAGAACAATTTATTGATAAAACATAAGATAGCCGAGTATTTAAATCACAAAGCAAGACAAAGGACATTTCTAGAATTGTACATCCAGTGTGGAAAACAAGAATCCACATCTGAGTATGACAGAGTTGATATAGAGAGCCCATATGCAGCAAGTATATATCTTTCTACATATATTTATCAATGATTTCATAATGCTAAATCTCATAATACTCATATACATGAAAAAGAGATTAATAATTATCAGAAAACCCAACAGATTTCATATATTCTATAAAGTCAGAAACTCATACAAAAATTTTTTCAGGAGCCAATCTGCACTTTCTCAGGAAGGGTTTCACCACATCAGACACACCTTCTCTAAACTTTTTCAATCTGTCATTAAATTATGGTATAACATTGAATCCCCATGCCCCTCGCTTCCCACCCCATCCCGTGCTCTCAGTTTAAAGCCTCTTAAAAGCAGAAGCACAACTCTACAAGGTATGACCAAAAAAGTCTTGCATCCTGCCTCCAACTATTTATTGTCTATAAGGAATGTCTACAATAGACCTCAAACACACGGCAATTATGGACTCGTATCTCTTTAGAATACTCAAGATTACAGCATTTGTATTTCAGCTTCTCTACATGTGAATGTCATATCAACTTACCTGGTATGAACTGGTACACTAAAAATATATAAAAATACAAATACTCTTTAAAGAGAGATTTCTTACTTCTCACCTTAACACCCTGATGTTTCATTATCCAGGTTGTTTTTCTAAATCTCTGAAAAAGCTTTCAACAGTTTATAACAAAGCAAGCTGCAAAAACAGTATACTTCCCTAGATCCTGTGCTGACTGAGAAGATCCAGCTCTTACAGCTGCCTCTCTAAAGAGTCCTTTTTATAAGGTTCTTTCTTTACTTTCCTAATTCTGTTTAGAATGAAGCACCACTATAATGGATCTTCTGGTTTATTTGCTTCTTCAAGGAACTACAGGATTAATTGATGTTAAGCACACAGCAAAGTGTTTGCAAGTGACTTTAGTAATTAGATCCCTCTCCTCTCAGGAGGAGATTTGAGATTTCCAGTTTATTCTGCTTATTGATAAGTCAGTCCTAGGTTCACATTTAACCACAGGGACCAGGGTGCTTCACAGGCCTTTTGTCGATGTTGTGGCCATAACTTGAGCTCCACTGGGGCAAGACCCAAGTGCAGAGCATCAGCCCCATCTCCCTCTGCCAGAATCCTAGTTGTATTCTGGCAGCTGTGTCAAGTATTTTCTAATGTAAGCAAGACAGTCAATGTGAGATATCCCACAGAATCCTTTTTTGGGGGGAGTACTGCAAGCCTAGTCAGTGAGAAAGTAGCTGTCAATAAGGCAAAGGCAGAAGAGAAAAATAGTGCAACTGAGATCACTGCCTCATTCCTTTTCTGTAACTACAGAGAATGTAAAGCGTACACACTGCTCTACCTGGACAGAACAAGCCTGGAGAAGTAGGCTGCAAAGGAACGGACATGTGTCTTCAGGCTACCACCACCACTTTGGAGAAGTCTGTCTAAATATCCAGTGCAGAAACTTAGAATGGCTGCTTATGTCCTTTGGAAAGGAGCTGCTCCAAAAGTACTACACACTTGACCACGTCTGAGGAAGTTCTGATGCAGAAGGGGAAAAACCCTGAACAGGTCTATATGAAAGGGGAAAATCAGAGAAATGTTGCAAAAACCAAGACAGCACACTCATACACAGGAACCAGGACATGTAGAAGTGAACTGAACTAAAGAGGAATCGGCAAAGTTTACAAGAACAAAATAAAGCACTTATTTACTCATTTGCATTGAAAAAGCAAATTAAAACAGAGCAGCAGAATTAATAAGCAAACAGGATAAAAAAGATACTGTACCTTCACACACTGGGCAGCACTCTCCTTCTGGTACATAGTACCTGTCACAGTGCAGCTCGCCGCACTGGGCAGAGAAACAAATAGAGACTCCACCTTGGCATCGGCAGAAACGACAAGCATCCATTCGAAACATGTCTCCATCATAATATTCCATGCTGTTAAATATGCAAGTTGGCTTCACTTCTGGAAAAAGGAGGAGGAAGGGAAGTATTTTACAGCTATTGATAAATGGGAAATAGTCAAACTCATGTTGCAACTGAGAAAAATGGATACCAAGAGACCACTAATTTCTCTTTCAATTTTTAACCTCAAATGTAAATTTATGTTTTTTAGAACTCAGAGTACTTTATTGGCTGTTTCAACAACAGAAGAAAATAACATGCTATTCAAAATTATTTACAGAGCAATTATTTACAATTAGAAGTGTCCATTTTGAAAATTAGAATACTGAAGGAAGTTTAAGGCATTTGCATTTCTTCTTAGGTGTTAATATTTCTCATTCTGGGTGAGCCAGAAGGTATTTCAAATTTCATCACATGAAGCAAGAGTTTTTTCTGTTTTAAGAAGATATTTTCTCATGTTACATGAGTGTCATATTCCCTTCTGCAGGACTTGGTAAGTAGATTCAATAAATTGCACTAAAGCTGTCTAGACCATAGGGATATGTTTAAAAGAAACACAAAAAATATGACTGCATGATCTGTTATGCAGAACTGAACACCTCTTAGTTCAAGCAACCTAGAGTTGTGCTAGTTAGCTTACATCTATACTCCTCACAGAAAATAACCTCTACTGTAATAAATATTTATGTGACTTTAGAATTTAAAAAACACAAGGTTATTTCTTGTACACCTACATCTACAGCAGAGCCCTAACACAATTAAATCATGGGAAACTAGAAGTCTCTGAGAATGTTTAAATATTTTGCAAAGGATATTGCATATTTACTTCTTTAACATAAAAAAAAGTAAAAAAGATGTTAATAAACAACAAAACAATCTGCAGATTTTACCAAAAATTTTTTTTTCCTCAATTATTCTTTTATACCGAAGAGGTTTGCTTCCAGAATATGAAGCAGACCCACACACATGAAGAACATATCCTAAGGTCTCTACAGGGCTTTTGACCTTGTGCTTCCTGCACAGGTACAAACTTTCCTCCACCCTCCACTATGTCCTTCAAGCAGAGTGTATTCTGTTCAATCAGCCACCAACACACATACACCACTGTGCAGCTCCACAGTTGAGTCCTGGAGCATTGTGATTCAAAACACCATAAAAGAAATACTGCAAATTTACATTCAGTAGTACACCACATTAGGAAATCATTACTTCACACTTTGTCATTATGTTACTAAATTAATTAAGTCTCCTCCCTCTTCTCCACTTCAAAATAAACATTCTTGTTCTCTTTGACGCTTGCCTAAGATCCCTGAAACAGCTGTCTAAGGTAAAACAGCATCTAGTAAGCAGATATATTTTTTCAGATGCTACAGGTAGTCTCAAAAGCCAAAGGTTCTGCAATGAGGAATATTTATTTCAGCAAAATATTCAAAACTAAACCCATCAAGTTTCTTTACATCTGAATTAAATATGGCAAAGGAAAGAAAGGACAGTTGCTTATGCTGTTGATTTCTGTAGAATATATAGAAAAGACTATTTACACACATGTGTAATGCCTAGCCACATCGTGGGCACAATTTTCAGCCCTTTGTGGTCAGGTGATTTTTCTTTGTTTTGGTTAGTACTCAATCACACACGGGAGATGAAAAATATTTAAATGAAAACTCAGGATTTGCAGATTCCTTCCCACCCATCTCAATCAACATACTTTTGGTGGCTAAAAGCATTTCATCTGAGTTACTTTTGACAATGATACAGGTTTCTTTTAAAAACCCCAAAGCATTTCAGGGACTCTACTCTCTTTCCACACATGCTTATATTGAACTTCAACCTTCACTCGTTTAATACAACTGCATTCTCTGTCTTCAAGATGTAATGTAGAAAGCAGCGTTAAAAAAAAAAAAAAAAAAAAAGGAGGAAATACCACTGTGTCCGGGAAAACAGCTATGACCTCATTAGAAAGCAATTCACATAAACACTTGGGAAGTATTTCAAGTTTATGCAGCTCAAGTTGTTAGTCTAAAAACCGTCTCAAAAAGGAAGAAGTGCCAACACAACTCAAAACTCCTTTAATCCATTTTCTTCTGACTTTACTGTTTTGATTGCAGCTTTCCAGATTTTTACTGATTCCCCTCCCTCCACAACAGTAGATCTGAATTCCTGCCTAGTTAGAAATAGAAACATCTTCCCTGAATTACCATTAATTTTGAAAATGTCCAAACAAGACCAAGCAAGTAGCTGTAAATCCTGAAAGGAAACAGTATGTTTTATTCCTACAATGAAAACCACCTTAAGATTTCACTTACACATATATTTTTACCATCCATATTTATGGTAGTGTATTCATTCCTGCTAAGCTACTGACCTAAGCCTATACATTCAGCTATGAGACAAGGATTACTTTTGTAAGAACCATATGAAAGAGTGCAGGCGTAAGACACAGCTAAGCCAAGACAAGCACTACACTAAGAACTCACGCTTTAGATACTCATAAAGTGGAAGCCTAATGAAAGTGTGAGCACCATGCCATGGGGTTCTAATGATTAATCTCTTCAACCATGATATACTGGGAGATTCTCTCAGTTCTCTCTTCTTTTTCTAAAAAAAGTGGTAATTTTATTGCCTTACTAGTCTACATGTGGCAGCCACAATGGAGTGAAAGGACATGAAGTCAACATTAAGTAAATGTATCTTTTCTTGAAGGCCAGTAACCATGAATTCATCATTTTGGCAATTAAGAAATACTACAGGTATAATTCTTCAAGTACCAAAGTGTTGCTGCATGACAAAGTAACATAATTTGACTGAACTCCAACATGCAAAGTGCTTAAATATATCTGAAACCCCAAAACCCTTTTCTGATGAAGATTTCCACAATAGAACACTGGGCAGGAGATAGACATCCTGGCCACGGATTCATGAACATGAACTTAGTGTCTGCCAGATGTCAGATAACCCAGTAATGTAAGTTTTATCCAGACCAAGTACAGATGCAACTTCCTATCTGTAGTATGAGCTAGGTCAGAGCAGGCAGTACCCAGAACAATGGCTGTGGAAGGACAGATTATATCACATCTCTGCTCCTATATAAAATTAAGCATGATTAAGACAGTGGACTTGATTTGGCATTAAAGTTCCTGACACAGAGTTAAATGAGAAACAACTCCAGCACAAATTTAGCTCTACAGATTGCCTGTCAGAGTTGCAGCCCTTTTCTGGGAGCCAGAACCCTAAAGTCAGTATCACAACAAACACCACAGCCTCACACTACACAGACATAAACTGCGATTATTTCTCAAGACCTTCATCTCCAATCTAACTGCAAACATAAACAATTTGTTTTATCAAGTCAGCCTTCTAAGGTAGTTTACCTTGTATTTTTAAATCTAATTAAATACAGTTCTATTGGCTGAACTAGCGCAAAATACAACTTCTGTTATTGAGATTTCTGTTGTTTCCCAATACTGGTGGTTTTTGTTTAGAGTCACGGAACTGCTCAGAAACACATGTAAGTCTGGCAATCCATCCCTTGTGAGGCAGTAATTCTGCACACGATTATGCTGAGTGCATGAGATGCTTCAGGCATCAGATGTCTGCAGGCAAGTTTGAGCATTTTCTTTTGCAGTATCAGAAATTCCAGCTCTACTGAAGCGGAAGCCAGATTCAAAACAATTTTCTGTTGTTTAAAGGATTAAAAGGTTCGTGATTCCAGCACTCTGGATGTTCCTTCAGTGTACAGAAGGATTTGTACCAGACTCTTGGAAGGAACTGGTGCTTGTGCTTTGAACTTTCAATTAAATGAAAGGGAAGGAAACCAACAAACTTGAAATCCTGTGTCCATGTAAACAAAACACAGAAAAGCTTTCAATTTTTCAAAAGCTGTGCTGACAGGGAGTTTAAAAAACAGAAGGATAAATTTCTTTGGAATTAGCCTGTAACAGTGTTAAAGGATAGCACACTATGCTTTTGTTTCCTTGCAAATACATAAAAACAAGCTAGGTAGAAAAACAATTTGGTTTCTCACTCTCTTCAAGCTGCACTGCTTAATGCAGTGTATTCCTTATTAACACAATTGAAGGACCATTCTGAAAGTCCTTTGGTCCTGCGTCTTCTATAATGGTCATCCAGAAATACACAGAATTCAAACAGACCTCTACTACATTTAAATCAAAGCAATTATTTCTGCACACATTTATATTATTATTTATATATACTTGCACAGCTTAAAGGAAAGAAACATTATTTTGTTGTATCTGCAGTCTGTAAGAAGGTATTAAAAGATACTGAGGAAAATCAAATTCAGCAATTCACTTTTAAAACAAAATGGAAATAATCAACGTTCAGATTAGGGTTTCTAGTAAAAGAAGTCTGTAGCATCAACCACTTTTATATCCAGCTATCACATTCTATGCACAGTGCCAACTTTCAACAGCAGTCTTAAAATTTTCTGTCCACCTCAGCAGTAGATCCCAATCCAGCAACCTTTAGGCAGCTTCAGAAAACAGCCCTTGTGTAGGTTGATATGTGTATCTTACACACAGTAGGCAAGACTGTGAATTGTTCCCCATAAAGACAGAAGATTTATTTCCAAGTCATCATACTGAGTGGAGGTTTCACCATGAAAAGAACAGGGAAAGATCCTGTAACAGAATTAGCTCTAACTCTACCTGCTTTTCATTGTTTGATTGTTTCTGTGGCTTTCCTCAGGGCTATCCCTCTTTTGTCTATAACTTCTTCTGGAAGTTAAGCAGCACTGCTTTTTACCATCCTGCAGTAAATTATAACCTTAACACAGAAACCACTAGGACAGCCAAAGGAGGAGCTGTGGCCACCGAGGACCATAGCCATGCTCTAAACCCCACAAACAGGGACAGATTTTCTCAATGAAATTGCCTAGCAATTCTTGGAAGTAAACCATGTTCTTCATAACACAGGAATGTGTTTAAATCCCAGTAATCTCCATCAGTCTATCACGTGAGGAAATACATGTTGTGATCAGTTTAGCCATAAGGCACGTTACAAGGAGAGAGGCATCTGAAACAATTTCAGCGTCACTGAAATGTACTGGTACAGTCCAGCATTTGTTGCCAGTACATCTGTGGAAAGCCTCTAGTATATGTACGAAGCTAAAAATTGCAGGGAAAAAAAATCCCAAATCTGTAGCAAGGCTGTGATTTGATGTCCTAACAGGTCTAACCATTTCTTCCATCCTTTTAGAAGAATATTTAATTCTGACCTTGTCCTCGAAAGCAGTAGCAACCTTGTCCAAATTTAAGTCTTTAGAAATATCTAAGTCAGAAATTACTGAAGATATTAGCTTATCAAGAAAACTCACTTCAGAAGAGAAACACTGCTATTTCACCAAAGTAAATACTAGAAATGTTTATTTATTTAATTAATTTTAAAACTAGACAGAACTGCACTATCTGGCATCTAATATTTTCTGCATATGACATACCATCAATTCCAAAGAATATCCTAGTATCTTGTTCTTCACTAACTGACATGAATGAAGTGAGTTAGGCTTTGTCCTTATGTTACTCATAACTTGGTCACTACTACCCACTGACCAACCCGCCAACTGTCAAAGCTTTGAGTTTGGTTTCACATCCACCTGTGGTCCTGACAACTGACAACCCTTCTTTTACATATTTACATTTTATTTACTTATATATAATGTATATCCATCTACAGACTAAATATTTTTACTAGGAATTTTAGGTTGATTGGCTTTTTGATTAGCTTTCAATTTTCTGCATTTTCCTTTTTCGTTCTGTTTTAAACGTAACTGGGAATAACCTGGATTGTTTCAGATACTTTCCCTAATATTACATCGAGTAAAGTCAAGGTTCAGAGAATTCAAAACATTTGACTTTCTATGGTAGAGTGACCTGCTTTTTTACTGACTCCAATTAAACCAAATGACTTCTAAGCGGGAGTAAACATTGTTTCGTGATTGAGTCCATATCATAACAAACTATGAGAAAGACAAGTTTACACATGATGGGAAGCCTAAGCACACACCCAATATAGATCTAAAGCATGAAAATAATTAGTGTATTGACCTATTGCTATATTTATAATGAAACAAGAACAAAACCAACTCCACAATCTGCAAAGAGTAATTACTGTACAAGTTTCTCTACCTGTAGATTAATATGCTTTTCTGACAGACTAACCAAAAGCTAGTTTGAGATAGTGTGTATCTGTAATAAAGATAATGACAAAATCTACAGACGTATCTCAGAGCTTCTATATCAGTTTTAAATTAAATCCAGGAAAAGTGTTTGCGAAAGAATGACTAATCTGTGCCCAAAATGCTGACAAAGAGAACATATGGCAGTCTCTACATAACACATTTTGCTGTTCTTATTCATTAACTGCATCCTCAACATCAGCCAGTGCTGTTCTGCAACAAGAGCAGACCTCTTTCCTACCTAGTAACACACAATTTAGTTACCCTACAATACACAAACAGGAATTTTTGCAGTCTACATATTCACAATGTATAAGTTTATTTTAAGGTAACTCAGATGATCAGTACTATTCCCAATTTCTACACCCTCTACCCCAAATTACTTAATTTAACATTAAATAAATAGGAGGAAAACTAAACTAATGTGCCTGTGCATGCCCTTTTTATTCCATCCTCTTGCCTGTTTTCGGAGGTTTTCAAACATAGAAAAAACTAATGGAACTCGGTAACGCTGATTACACAACTTCCCTACTTACCATCTATAAGCTCATTAACTTGCATTTGATTAAAACGTACTCTTTAAAAAGGCATCTAATCCTAATTGGAAGGGATGAAGAAAAGGAATTCAGCATCTTCTCGGTAGCTTGTGCCAAGAGCTAACCACCCTCACTGCTGAGAACAGCATGTCCTAGATCTTACAGATTTGGCTTTTATTACTTTGATGGCAATTTTTTTAAATGTAGAAATTGATCTGAGCTTATCACTGTAAGATACTTCCTCCATCTGTCTCTGATATCTACTATATCTCTTTTGTGCTTAAATTTCAAGACCATTCTATAAACCAGAACTAGGAATTATATTTAACTATTGGCCTCATGAACATTCCCCCTCTCTTCTTCATTTTAAAGTCACAGAAGCAACGGTAAGGATTTTTTAAAATAAATATATATATTAACTAGTTTGTCATTGCATTACAAACGTATTGTCAGAATTAGTTTTCTAGGAATTTAGAGGTTATAGCAGTGTGACTTGCAATATTTGTCTCTGATACAAGAACGACCTAGCTATCTTGAAATGCACCTGAAAAGCCTCAAGTGATAAAGCAATGCAGATCTAATTCTATGACTGTTCTGTCTTCCTTACCAATGATCTGCCACAAAGTCCAAGTGTCACATACAGAACTCCTCATCAGCAGCTTCACAGTTGCTTCCTGCTTTCTGACAAAAATATTGAGAATCTTAGAGTGCTTTGTGCTGGAAGAGACCTTAAATATCTTCTAGTTCCAACTCCCCTGCCATGGGCAGGGGCACCTTCCACTAGGTCAGGTTGCTCAAAGTCCCATCCAATCTGGTCACGAACATCTCCAGGAATGGGATATCCATGACTTCTCAGGATAACCTCTGTCAGTGCCTCATTACGTTCAGTGAAAAATGTCTTCCTAATATCTAATCCAGATCTTCCCTCTTTCAGTTTAGAATTGTTCCCCCTCAATCCTATCCTTGCTGGTAAAGAGTCTGTCCCCAGCTCTCCAGTAGGTTCCCTTTAAGGTCTCCCAGAAGACATCTTTCCTCTAGGCTAAACAAGCCCAATTCTCTCAGCCTGTCCCTATAAAAGGAGGTGCTCTGGCCCTCTGATCATCTTTGTGGCCTTCCTCCGGACTTACTCTAACAGATCCATGTCCTTCCTGTGCTAAGGACTCCAGAACTGAATATAGTACTCCACACGACCTCTCACAAGAGCAGAGGAGCAGAATCACCTTCCACTTCTTCTGAAGCAGCCCAGAATATGGTTGGCTTTCTAGGCTCCAAGTGTACATTGCCAGTTGAGGTTGAACTTTTCATCCACCAGCAGTCCCAAGTCCTTCTCTTTAGGCTTTTATTTCCTCTTTTTGAAATTAAGCATCATTAATAACTGCATCTGGAAGTTTCTCACTTCTAAATATATTCAAAGTCCATCCACGTCACATTACGATGAAATTCTTAGAGTCTGATTGTAGCATAAAGACACCTTCCCTTTTTTTAAAAAAATAAAACAAAACAAAACCCCAAAACAACAAAAAGCAACAAACCCCAATATGAGTATTTAACAGTCTTGACTAGCCTTCCTACAATTATTAAAATTATTATTATTGTCTTTAAGAAGAACTTATTAGAAAATAATTTTTATACTTCTTACAAACCTTCATTTTCCTCCAACCTGGCCTTTCTGCTTCCCTCTCTGGCATTAACTTCCCTTCAAAAACTTATATTTTTTTCTTCCAATTTATTCTGTTTTCATAGATTACTAAGGTGAGTATTAGGAAAGGGAAAGCTAGAGATGCAAAAAGAAATCTTGACCAAAAAGCAGGCTGAACCTTTGGAGTAAGTGAGGAATGATGCACAAGGTAACACTGCTAAGACAGGCCGAATTCACTGTTAGCTATGAAAAATAAATATAACTACTTCTTGGAAACAGGATATGAAAATGTCTAAGGACAAAACAAGTGGGCAATTTAAACAGCTTCATCTAACACCTGATAACGATATATACTGCAACAATTTTGATAGCGGTAGCAACAAATAGCTCTCAGATTGAAGAGAAGCAGGACTATTAGTAGGGTGGTTTGTACCTTTAAGATTGTTTTACACCAGCAAAGAGTCATATCAGAAATTTACTTTGCATTTCTTGTTCAAAGTGCTAAAGTAAGTCTTGAATCAAACATTGCACTGACCTGTGGCACACAGTTACACCAAATTCAGAAAGGATACTTTAACAGAATTACATGAATATGAAGCAAAGGAAGATCAATCTTACTTCAGTACAAAAGGAAGTATATAAACAAAAATTTAGTTGCACGTAATTGCATAGTATCTATCCCAAACAGTGTAAGAATTAACCTGAATCTCTGACTCTTCCTGATATAAATTCTTTTGTTTGTATAAAATTATTTTGGATGGATAATGCCCCATTTTATGTACTAAGTATTATTTTTCAATCAGCATTTGAGTATTTAAATTTTTACTACATGTAAATATCACAGATATACTCCTAAGGAAGTGTCTCCCTCTCTATGTATCTTTATGTACATCTGCAATGAAGAATGTAAAATAAATGCTATTTCAAACATACTATACATTCATTACTGAAGACTAAACATTGCTGAATAAATATTAATTAGTAAATACTGCACCAACATATAAGTCTTATGCTCAGAAATTACATGAGTATGCAACCCTTCAAGAGTATTTTTCCCTTTCTACCCACAAATAGTCAAATATCTAAATCTTCCCAACTCCTCAGATATACAACACATGCAATTCTGTATATATAGCATAGAGCAGTCCTAACATAGTCACTTGCAGAACAAGTTACAGGTTTTTTTAAAATTTCTAAACATTTACACTGGGAAGCAAAGAACACAAATCAGTCTCCAATTTCCAAAGTTTGTATATTTGTGTTAAAACTTACTTTGCAAATATTTCTTAAGGTGAACCCCAGTCTAAACAGCATGTTTTTGTTTGCAGTACTGTAACAAGTAGTTGCAATGCTTAACAAATATTTTACTTCTTAAAGGACTCTAGTGTTTGCTACTGGCAAAGACGTGCCTAGAAAAACATGCAGTGAGGGAGTCTTGCTAAGACTAAAATTCCTTGCGTCATGGCAAGAATGCTTTAGAAATTAAAGAAAAACAACAACTTACAAATGACACAGTTACCCACTTAAGTATACTCGGCAGAACTTTCAGTTCCCCCTTTCTGGAGGAACTTCAAGAAAATTTCTCTTATATCTTGACCACATGGTAAAAATAACCAAATGCATCTCCCAGACAGATAAAATCTTCTTTTCCAGGTGCAAAAGAAAAGGAGGCAAGGAGTCTGTGGGGAGACCTTATTGCTCCCTACAACTACCTCAAACAAGGTTGTAGCAAAGTGGGTTCTGGTCTCTTCTCCCCAGTAACAAGGGATAAGATGAGAGGAAATGGTCTCAAGTCACTCCAGGGGAGAGTCAGATTGGATAGAAGGAAAAAACTTCTTTACTGAAAGAGAGGTGAAGCATTGGAACACGCTGCCTAGGGAAGTGGTGGAGTCACCATCCCTACCTAGGCGCATTAAAAAAACACATTGATATGGCACTTTGGGACATGGTTTAGTAGGCATGGTGGTATTGGGCTAATGGTTGGACTGGATTATGTTAGAGGTCTCTTCCAACCTTAATGATTCTATGATTATGTAAGAGAAAGCGTCACGTACCATTGACACATTCAAAGACATCACAGCACTTGCCAGGCGTTCCATCTCCACGTGAGACTATCTGGGGAACGGAGCCTGCCTCGCACATGGGGAAACCACATAAACCAGAGAGACACTCGCATCTGAAACCAAAGAACAGTAAGAAAAACCCCATAAATACATGAAGACACATATAAGGAGAAAGAATAAGCAAGAAGAAAATGGAAAGCAAGGGCAAAAGTTCCAGTACTAGCATATTCATATCTTAAAAAAATTGATTCTAATCAAAGAACCAAGATAGCTTCTTAACCTGAATTTTTTTTAACTATTTGAACTCACTGTAAGCAAACAAGAAGGTATTGTGCAACACCAGCACTTCTCTAGTGCTGTATGTGAAAATGTAGAAAACCATAGCTCCAGACTGTTTGAAAATAAATAATAGTATTCTCCCAACTTGCAAAATTAGGCTTCTCCTTCAACTCTCTCTGAAAAATCAAAATTGGTGAAACACAAATAGGAGTAAGTACGCCCATTCATCATGAGTGTTCTCTCATTAGGAAGCAACATAATATCCAGTTTGATATAGGGAATAATTAAAGAGAGACTATGCAGAATCATTAAGTCCAAGCCAAACAAAAATAATAGCAGGCTCTGCTTTGGTTTTGATGGTCCTGCCTCATTTTGTGGAGAAGCAACTAACTATGTGAGATGCCAAATAATGTATGAGGCTAGGTATATTAAATACTACGATTAGTTTTAGATATTGAATCATTCCAAAAAGAATATTCTCAATTTTTTAAATAGAAAAGAACCTTGTATATTACTACGGCATACTACAAGTACACATGGATTTCAAAAGGAAAAGAAAAACCTCAGCACAAGGTCCTGTAAGTATGAGTTAAAGAAATGAAATTAAGAACTCTACTCGTTAATAACTACTTCAAATATTCACCCATTAAACTACACATTAGTAAGAAGCATTATCAACACTTAATGTGTTGATAATGTTGATAATCAACACTTAATGTGTTGATAATGCTTCTTTATGAAAATAAAGAAGCTTTATGCTAAAGAGTAAGATGTTTAGGTTCCCTCTACTATACCTATCTTCTGAATTGCCCAACAGTCATATTATCTCAGATGAGAGTTTCATGACTAAGGAGCACACCTCTTTACAGAGAAGGTTTTAACAGCTCTTCTTTAACCTCATCAGTATAACACTGTTCTATTCTCCACCATAAGGTATAAATCAAAAGGAAGTTTGCAAGAAAAAGATACAAGTAAAGTCAAGGAGTCTCACAGCACCTTTATTATACTATCTGAAAAGAGTTCTTAAAATACTGCATTATAGCAGATTCTTACTATAAAGGGATAAACGAGTCCTTGAGAAAACAGTATTAATTACATCATATTTCACAAATAACATCAAATATGTCAAGATAAAGCAAAGCAATTGAACTCTATGTGCACCTATATACTACAGCATAGCAAGAGTTTTAAAACAAGCATTTAAATTATTTTTATACAATAGTTCTTACTATAACAGTAAAGAATAATGAACTAAATCAACAAAAAGAGTACAGAACTCAAAGTTTTATTTACCTTTGCTTTTGATATTTTCTTTGTAACTTACTTGTAAACACAAAAAAAAGGGAGAATATAATTATTTTATTTACAGTATGCCCTTTGACTTCAGAAAGGTAGGGAAAAAAGTATTATGGCTTCTATTACATGGGATCAAATAACTCAAAGGATTTGTGACAGCAGCTTCCCTTTAAGATTACTCTGTCAGTTATCTAACAGAATTCTTTACTAGTATCTTAACTTGTGCTGTCGCAATAAGAGAAAGATACTTAGGGTAGGGGAGTGGTGTAGAGAGAAGAAAAAATTTGCCCCCTAGCAGGCAGCACAAAAGAATTATTAGTACTTTCAGGTTCAAGGAATTTGTACCTTAATCCATCTAGCAGAAATTGCTTTGGAAGATCCTTTTCCTTCATAAGAAGGATGAAATACAGAAACAAGTGCCTACAAATATAATGTAATGTATGTTGTGAAGACATATAAAAAGAAAGTACAGTCAGAATCTGAAAGCAGCATTAGAAGTCTAAAGAAAATTACTAGTTTTCACTTTGACCATCCTACATTCCCTGGAAGTGTTCAAGGTTAGGCTAGATTGGTCCTTGGTCAGCCTGATCTAGTGGGTCATGCCCCTTCCCATGCCAGGAGGGTTGGAAGCAGGTGATCTTTAAGGTCCCTTCCAACCCAAACTATTCTATGACTCTATGATTCTATTTGACACCCAGATAATGTCTTATTTTATATAAAGTCTTATTTTTCACAGAGAAAATGGCACATGGGATAGAAATACAGTTGTGTACCTTGATTTTCCAAGTCTCATGAACTGAAATTACCACTCCCAGTTTTATGGCCCTCGCAATAAGCTTTTTCAAACATGCCCATATCTTCTCTTGTTTTTTTGCCTCACATTCATTATCACTGATAATTTAAGTTGCAGAAGTATTATGAATGACCGGATTAAATAACTTAAGACAATTTTCCAAAAGGGCTGAAAAAGATGTTTAAAAGGCTGGTGGTAGCCAATATTCTATTCTGCAGAAAAGCCTCTCTCCCACTCAGAGTAATCAAAGCTTCACATACTCATTCACAGTGTAAGCAAACAAAACCCCACCCTCCATAATTTTATAAACTGACTTCCCATTCAGTTAAAAAATAATCCAAAACCAGCAGCGTGTCAAAGCAGCAAAGGGTCTCAGATGGACTTTTAATAGCCTGCATTCTTTCCCGGCAGCTCTGCTAGAAAACCTTTGACCATCATGCAAGCTATTAGCATTGAAAACATTGTTTTGAAGACAAATCTTTAAGGATGTAACCCCCAAAAAATCTGGTAGCTGAGCACATCTGTTGCACTGCCAAAACAACATCTGGAAATTTGGAATAAGAGATCCCATCTTCAATGGGACAGCAAAACGATCATTTAGTACTAGATTTTTCTCAAGTGCCTTTCAGAAAAGGGGGACAGATAGAAGAGAAGTTGAAGTCTAGCACTGTGCTCTATCACAGGCAGCTATCCACCTGCAGGTTGTATGTTAGCCTAGATAAAGGACATTAGGTTTGAAGAAGTTTAACAAGATAGATTGTGATAAGCCCGTTGACAGTGTCCATGGTCCCCCTCTAGGTAACTTCTATAAAGCGTAAGCTGTTCAGACTGCTGATCAGTAAGGCACAAGTTGCTTCTCAGCTGCTCCCTCAATAAGTCTAATTTCCGTGAGGTAAATAGAAACAGTAGAAGTTACTATAAGGAAAACTTCCCTGAGAGCTGACAATTTTATATGTCACCTTATCTCTTTATACAGCTTGCAGTGACACCATTCCAACATCAAATAGCACAGTGGCACCCAAAAGTTCCAAGACTAAAGCAAAATAAGTACTTGATGTAATGAGAAGTTTGTGCTCAGTATCTGCCTGTCACATACCTTATCAGCAAAGGTTCTAAAGAAACATCTCTTGGAATGTTATATCATAGCAGCACTCAAGACAAATCAAGAAGAATGTGTACTAACAAGGAGAAAAAACAGTACTTTAAGAGTGCATTGTCCTCTAACAAGAGGGCCCATCAATAAAAACCAAGAGAATCAGTCATGCAAGAGACTTCCTGGACTGCAGCCTGAAAAGGTGGTAGGATGGCCTGAAAGGTACCAAGAATCTCAACTAAGAAGTCACCTGTGCTGAAATTCTGAAAATATAGAATCAACCTGACTGGTAAAAGGAATTTTAACCTGAAGAATTGGATTTAAAAAAAAAAGTAATAGCAACAATAATCATAGAAATTTTAACAACTGAGCAGAGGGAACTTTAGTATATAAACTACCTGAAATAAGATGATGTTCATTAATCGATGCTTTACAGACGGAATAAGATGGCTGGTCCAGAAATATAAACCAAATTATTTTTAATTTCAGTTAAGTTTTTCAGAACAGAAATAATTTCATTACGTTGTTTCTTTTTTGTCTGAGTTTCCCCCCCTTCGGGTTTTTTTTCTTTTTTTTTTGCTTTTATATAATTTTCCTTTTTCCTTTATGTCACCAGAAGTGTGGAAAGGAAAAGGAAGAAAAAAAAAAAAAGAAAATAATCAAAGCAAATACTTGCAAATGACAGTTTTTATTTAAAATCTATTTATCTTGGTTCATCTACATTTGTTATTAAACAGATAAAAAGAGAAGAGCTTGGTTACCCACAGAAAAGTTGTTTTGATCATAGGATCAAAAAGTTCCTCAGGTACAAGGCATAATAGCTAGGAAAATAAGAACCAGCATGCTGGAAAAAGATTTAGTAACAGTGAATGGGAAAGTTGAGGTAGATATGTGTTAAGGAAAGGCACATTTATTCTGAGGATCAAAACAAGATTAAGACTACAGCACCAAGACTAGAGAAAAATATTTCTACAACATACATCATATTCCTGTGGAGATTTTATCCAGATACTTCTTTCTTCATTTTGCAGGAACTTATTACAACTTGCTTTAATATTACTAGCAATTATGTTACCTAAATGTAGTAGGGAAAACTTCAACAGATTTGTTAATAAAAAACACTTAAGGTTACTGTAGAATAAGGAATTTTCAGAAGAGAACTACCAGCACTATCAAAGCTTGACGAACTGGTGGCATGGAGGGGAGATTAAATGCAGGACCCTTCCTCTCATCAAGCACAGGGCATAAAAGATGAAGATACAGCAAAATAAAATATTAACACAGCAGTCTCCTGAAATCAGAGGATTATGTCCATGTTACTTACACTTGAAGTCACTAAATGAGTTAAGTGGGCAAAGATGATGACTTTTAAACTAGTCAAGTTACAGCTTAATGAATTCACAAAATGCTACCCCTCCAGTCCTATACAGTGACATTGCATGCAAAGACAAAGCCATTGAGTCACCTCCATTCAGAAAGTACAGCTGGAATTTTCCTAAACCTTCAGACATAGACTAGAGAGTTTTTGCACACAAGTTCAGGGTCACAGTTTTATGCATTTTGCATTTTCAGTTCTGAAGATATGATTAAGCAAGTCAGTAATGAAAAGATTCCTTTTTCTTGGAAAGCTTTTAGTATTTTATTTCTGCAACCACTAATAAATCTGTAGAAAGGGATGGCAGAGCTATGGAAGTTGCATGTAACATGCCAGACCACTTCCAAATGCTCAGAAGTAGTCAGTATAGTAGTTAATACCTAATTTAATTCTCCAGTGTGTTTACTTACCAAGAAAGCAAAGATATTGTGCTCCCAAGTACAAACTCCTTTCTAGAATTCTGAATATTGTTACAAACAGATACCTAATATAATAGTGCATTTTTTCCATTAGTATAGTAATCCTTATACACAGGGGACATTTAAATATTACAAAATGCAGCTATCTAGCTTTTAATTAAAAGGTACTGTGAAAGGTAACAGGTTTTGTGCATCTTTTCCATATTATTAGCATTAAAACATTGCAAAAATGCTAAATAAGGGCAAAACTTGTAAAATCAGTGTTCACATCAGGAAGATGACTACCTTTCCGAGGCTTATGGAATCTGAAGAGGTCATTTGACTATAAGTCTTGATTTCATCCTTTCACCAACGTTAAATCAACTGGTCTATTTCCTATTTTCCTAATACTTATTCTGTGTTTAGCTTTACAATGTCACTTGTGGTCTTTCTCATGCCCCTGAAGGCAATTCTGTGCCAGTTTGGGAAGAATAAATTGACTAAGTTTCTATCTGAGAGCAGTTCCATGTTGTTTTCATATAAGAGGCCAATTAGTGAACTGTCCAGAACAGGCAAATATGATCTTCCTAAAAATGTGGCAAAACCATTAGTTGATCATTTATCTTCTGAACTTATTCCACTATGGACTAAATTTAAAAATTAGCCAGAAGGTTGCTCCAGAATTCCAGTATTTCTGAAACCAAACAATTCCACTCAATTAATGAGACTTTTTCCATGTAGTAGGAATGATGCACACAAGAACGATGACTCTTTCCTAGAGACAAGATACTTGAAATTCCACCAATGACATTTCAAGTAAGAGTAGTGAGAAACTACTTATTATTTTAAAATGCTCCACAAACGTCAGTTCCGCTTTTTAATTATTAAATAATTTAAGGAAAAAATGAAGCAGTGATTTGTGGCTGTTAAAGTCCAGTACACTGTTTTCAGCTATTTTTTAGAGGAAAACCAACTTCAAATTCAATTGATGTATCCTTGGTAATTTTGATATTACCATCTGCTCTGAGTACTGCTGGGAAATTCTCCTACCCACTTCCCTTCCAAAATGCAAACATCCAAATGTATGGGTCTCCCTGGGCAGCTTGACGGTTGTGCGTTTGAAGACAACTGTCAAAAATGCTATTGAGCTCTGTAACACAAATCAAAATTTGCCTGTTCTAGTCAGAAGTTATTCTGAACTATATCACCTATTCAGTTTTCAAAACAACTAAACAACTGATTAAGTAGAATAAATACAATAAAATAGAGTGGGGAATCTTCTGGAGGAGGACTGAGAGCAATACTAGGTGTGATCAAGGCATACATTAATTCTTAGACTTACAAGTGAAAACAAAAGTTTGTAAAAGAAAGATATGTCTACCAGCTTATTACAAATTGAAAGAATTCAACCGCCAGCTGGCTTCTCAAAAATACAAACAAAACCAAGTTCTATAGACACTACAATATCATTCTACTTCCAAGCAAAAAATGCCATCTAGAAGTAGATACAATTAAGAGTTACTCTAATTTATCTGGGTAAAATTTTCTGCCTGAGAGTGAAGGAACAAGTGTACCATTAACACAGCACATGGCCCCATTAAATAAACACACAAAAAAGGAAGCTGCTTTCATTACTATGATCAATACTTCCTCCCCGTTCTGTCTTCTTATGGGAAACGCACCCCTTCCTTTAGCTAGTCTTGTCTTGAAAGGTTTTGCAATTCAATACTTCCTAGGAGTTGGTGGAAGAGCATGGATATGCATTTCTATATACAACACAGGTGCAAAAATTCAGTCTTGGAAAAGATGCAAGCAGAGACTCCTGTATTTCATAGAATCATAGAACAGTCAGGTTGGAAGGGACTCATCGGATCATCAAGTCCAACCATAGTCATCGAGTCCAACCATAGTCATTGAGTCCAACCATCGAGTCCACATTTACAATGTCTTACAGCTTCTACAGAAGACTGACATGCTGCTACTTCAGAAAATGTTCTCATACCTTCTTTCTGATTGTCAGAGACCTCTAACAGAAGTCAGCCATCAGGCTCGAGAAATGTCTTGTGTTTCAAGAGTTTCTGTTCAAGTTTTACTGAGACAGCTTTAAAAAACCCCCAAATTTATAATCCTGGACTTCAAGAAAAAATGACTGCTTGCCAGAACAAGCCACATTATATGACTGGATGCCAAGGCAGCAATAACTATCATCACAGTGACACTACTCAAGCCAATTGAGTTTTGCATTTGCAACACCATTCAGCTCTGTGTAACTGAATGATAGTAAAATAGTCCTATTCAAAGAATCTTAATTTGCTCATCCCTCAAGCCCAAGTCTTTTGGGCTCCAGTCCTTCAAGACTGTAGCTGTAACAAGCTCTTTTTCTCTCTTCTAATATATAAAATCATCATTGTGACTTGTATTCCCTATTCCTTTAAATTTATTAAGCTGTTTACTAACATCTCTGTCTCTCTAACTTATTTGTATCTGTTGCACTTAATCTACATCTTTTTTTTTTCCTTCTCCTCACACCACAACAACCTGGACATTGCCTTTTTGAAGTTTTTTTTCAAATCTAAGACTTAGATGTAAAATAAACTATTGGATATTTTGATCAATAAACATATATAAATTATTTCAAACTTCTTATAATCTAGAACATACTCAGGCTTATTTGGAATTTAGTCAATATACTCTTGGATGCTTGTCTCCTCTCAGATGGATATTATTATATCCTGACATCATCAGCAAGATAAAGTCAGCATATGCATGCTGTAAGAGTTCATCACAGAAGGTAAAGGAACATAGTGCTGACCCATGGGACTGATTCACTTACAAAATCTGGAGGAGGAAAGGTGTGGGAAATATTCTTCAATGTTAAGTAGTTTGGAGAAGGGGATATATTTCAATTTTGAAGTAAACCCTGTGAGACAATATTGATTAAAGAGTCTGGGGTGTTTGTGGGGTTTTGTTGTTTGCTTTGCTTTGGTTTTGTTAGTTTTTTTGGTAGAATCCAATACAAAGAGAAGGACTGGCAACTACAGAAGACAGAAATTGAGAAGGAAATCACTCTGATGGTCAGATTTTTAAGGCAAGCTTAGTATCTTCAAAGACAAAGGCAATTTTCATAAAACTGCCTCTATCAACACAGCATTGGTTGCTTCTAGCTATAATTACATCCTTTAAACCTCAATTCAATCTTCTATCAAGTTGTTCCACTATTTTTCTCAGAACTGATACCAAGACTTTAATTATTTAGTTTTTGTTCTTTTTAATACTGGCACAGTACTAACATCTTTCTACTTCTCCAGATTTGTTTTTATTTACCTGGTCTTATTAAAATATTGACAAGAATAGCTGGAGGGAAAAAACAAACAACCCTCTGGGATAACAGAGCACTAAGTGAACTGTGAAGTTACCAAAATTGTAACAGGCAGGAAGAATGCAAACTGGCTCAAGGGAAAAGACCAGACTGAGATTACATGAAGAGGAAAGAGCGCAGAAGCAGGGGGATTAAACTAGAGCAAGAAGTAGAGATCTAGCAAAGACTAACTTTTCAAATCATTCTAATAAAGAGAGCACCCAGAAAGGAAAAGAGATAAAATAAAACAGTTTGGTATAGAGCTACCCAAACAAGCCATTTACTCCATTGTATGTAATCCTATGAAAAATGTACAAAACCATGTGAGCAATAAAGCTATAAGCCAATACTAATCAGTGAAATCAGCTCCTGCTGTTGCAGTCTATGCTTCGCGGATAAAATCAAAAAAAGATTTTTAAAAAGACTTTAAACTTAAAAATAAATTCTCAAAGGGAAAATTCGCAAATTTGAAGAAAACTATTTCACAACAGAAAAAAACATCTGAGGATAACTGATTCTGTACACTTAATATTGAACATGTCTGTGTTTAACTTCATAGCAGAATCACAGAACGGTTTGGGTTGAAAAGGACATTAAAGATCATCCAGTTCAACAACCCCCCAGCCCACTCCCTCCACTCCTCCCCTATAATGAACAGGGACATTTTCAACTAGACGAGGTTGCTCAGAGTTCTGTCCAGTCTGACCTTGAATCATTCCAGGGATGGAGCTTCCATCCATTCCCTGGGCAACCTATTCCAGTGTTTTAGCACCATCATTGTAGAAAATTTTCTTCCTTTGATCTAGTCTGAATATACTCTTTTAGTTTAAAACTATTACCTAATTACCTATTGCAACAGGCCCTCCTAAAAAGTTTGTATCCATCTTTCCTGTAGGCTCCCTTTAAGGCCTAAAAACTCCCAAGTTTCTCAGTCTCCTCACAGGAGAGGTGTTCCATCCCTCTGATGATTTTTGTGGACCTCCCCTGGACCTGCTCTGACAAGTTCATGTCTTTCCTGTGCTGAGGACTCAAAAACTGGACGCAGTACTTCAGGCAGGGTCTCACCAGAACAGAGTAGAGCGGCAGTTTCACCTCCCTCTACCCACTGGTCATACTTCTTTTGGTGTGGTCCAGGATTCAGTTTGTTTTCTGTTTTGTAAGTGCACACTGCTGGCACATGGTCAGCTTTTCATCCATCAGTACCCTCAAATTTTCCTTTGCATAGCTGTTTGCAAACCTTTCAACCCCTAGCTTTATTGATCTTGGGTTTTGCCCTGATAAAGTATCATTTAGCTTTCCTAACAAAGCAGCTGGAAATCTAAGGGAAGTGTCTCATGATGGTCTGATGAAATCTGAAGAAACCAGTATTCTGATACTAATGCCAAATCAGTAGGCTCTTCTGCTTGTGGTACTGCATTAGAAATCAGTATGAAACTAAATACAACTTCTGCACACAAGAGCTTACAGTATAAGACATTTGTTTATTATTCCCACTTTCTCCCTAGAACTGCTAGAGGAGTCTTCAATATTATGAATATGCATTGCAAGAGCTCACTCATAAAACAAACTTTACACCAGACTTAAGGATCTCTGCTTCCCTAGCATATTATATTCACAAAACCGGCCATGAAAGGTAATGTGGGACATAAGTTAATCTGCTCATGTTGTGTGGTAAATTCTTAGGTACTTGTTAACCAAGTCAGTGACATGCCACCCACACTTGATCATGATACTCTCCCTAGCACCTCTCTGCTTCTGCTGGTATTAATCCTTTATTTTAGTGGCTGCATATAAAAGAATTAATTATAATTTATTGAGAAAGTCCATAATCATAACAAAAATAGTTTTTTGAAATATGAAGACTATGACCTGATGAACACTGTCTCTTGGCTTTTATTAAACTCTCAACTATACATTAAAACATACACTGCTCCTTCTTTTAAACTTTATTTTAATGATTTAAAAGAGGTATTACATAGATTTTGGTGATTCAAAACTGAATCACAGTCAATGCAATGTTAGTACTTCATCATGATTTTCGTAAATATTCCAGAACTAAAAAAAAGTCTCCTTTTCCCAGTGCAGAGTCCTTAATTCATAAATCTCTTCACTTTTTCTATAGTTTTATAATGCAAGTCTCATGTGGGATAGAGACTCTGACTTCAAATATAAGGCTCTTCGAATCCAATTTCAAATACTTTGGCTTTCATGTTCCAAGTAACTTAACTTGGTTTCCCTTTCTGCTCTCCCTTCTCATACATATAGTTCTCTTTCCTCTCAGCTCTATCTCTTCATTTCTCATTACACTCATGTCTTTGTTCCTTTATTCCCTCCTTCAAGTAATATCTTTACCTTCAGCACATGAATGACTACTACGGCACTGTCATCTTAAAGAAGCACAGTGGTATATTACACTCTAAGTAAGTAAATACATTTCTAGCAGGCACAATAGGAAAGCATCAATTACACCTTATTGCTGCCAGATTCAGATTTTCTTTCCTTCTCATCTTCTCAATTAAAGAATGCATTATTCCTTTGACTAAATTGAAGTAATCCAAAAATGTAGCAACTCACAAAGTGACTATATTCAGCAACACAGACAGAGCCACAAAACTAAAAAATAATGGAGGAGTATAAGACACCTGTAATTCTCTCAGCCCATCTGCAGATTCAGACCAGTTTATGCAAATTATGGCATTTTTGCAGTTCTACATGTCAAGGAGGACAGAGATATTAACACAAAACCCTCTCAGGTCTGATCATAAGACCCTAGGAGCTCGAATTCATCTATCCCAGCTCCGATTCCTCATTAAACTCTGATCACAGGTATGTACAGCAATCTGATTTCCAAGAGACTTCAGTGCAATTTAGTTATTGCAAACTCTAAAAGCCTTCTTGTACAACTGGAATCTTTTCAAGCAAGAGATGGGAGTACTAGTTTTGGCATGTAAGTACCATGCATGTGTACAAGTATGTTTCAGACATCAGTTACAGTTAAAACACAGCAAATCAACTGGTTATATTTTTAAACATTATCAAAGAAGAAAAAAGACTCTTTCAAGGACATGTTTATTCTAGGTGTTTTATTTAAGATCAGTTCCCATGCATGTGCTACAAACTGAAAATATATCAAGCTGGTCATTTTTCTGTTTGTAAATGAAGTTTTACTCTCTTGGTACTCTATATTTCCTGACAGGAGGAACACATGCTACAAGAATAAAGTGAGTATTTCTCATTCCCTCAGCTCAAGCAACAGAAAAATTAACCCTAAACTTATACTAGACAGCAGAAATATAGAAGACTTACTTTTGGGAAACAAAAAATAACTTGGCCTATACATCATTTTCTAATCAAGGTTTCTGGAGTGATAAAATAAACTATAAGGTTATGATACTTTTATCCGAGATTGGTTCTTCTTCTTCACAATGTATCTTTCCGAATACAGCTTTTAGTAGCATTTTATTCTAGTTGTTTTGAATATGCCAAGCTGTACTGGCAGCAATGCCAGTATGATAACTAGTTTAAATCTACAGACTCCTGTGCAATTCCAACTAGTCAGGTCATGTCTCAATTAATATAAAGCTACTGTAATTCCTAGAAAGTTTAATAAAAACATGTTAAAGAATAAAGGGAGGATACTGAGAATCCATACCATGTTCTGGTCCAGAATACAAACAACTAACAAAAAACCCAAAAGAAAATAACAGCTCTGAATGACAGAGTCATTCGTCACGTTTAGAATTTTAATAGATAGTATTACTGCACTATATGAAGTCCCCGACATCTCTCTTCCTGTCTTGAGGTTTTTTTTTTATTTTTATATACATACATATTTAACCCTCCATGCAGTAAGAGACCCTCATATTCCATTGAAAGCAGAGTTTCAAAGAAATCATCATATTAAATGTATACTCAAAGGGTACCAAACAGGGAAGATCTCCGATTCATTACACAACCTTTGCCATTTTCTACTTTCTGAACTCATTGCAACTTTATCAATCCTTTGCAGTTTGACACGGGGTTAAGAATATGGCAATGTTGTATGGTGTGTAGATCTTCATACCAAATAAACAAACTAGTTACCTCTACAAGAAATATTTTTAAAAAATGTTGTCATTGCTGATACTTTTTGATCAAATTCATATTTATCTGGCATATTGCCAAATCTGATTTTGAGAAGCTTGTTGTAAAAACAGAAGCTGAAACAGTGGTGCAAAATTCTGGAATGAAGCCAGCTCCAAATTGTCTTAGTTTTCTGAATGGTCTTACCTACTAGATCAACAAATTAAATGGAAGCTAATACTACAAATTTCTGTTTCCCTACTTTTTCAGGCAGACAATGTCTTTCAGCTTGTTACTATGGTCTTCCACATACAGAAAAGAACCAAATATATTTCTTTTCCTTTACTAGGTGAGATTTTCTGTGGCAAATCTTCTGCCTTCTCCACCACTTAATTCCTTACCAACAAAGGCCCTCAAAAGTTTCTCAAAATAATTTACTTGCATAAAATTAACTGAATACAATGAAGATCAATCTAGAGGCATAAACGCCTCAAATAATTTTAGCAAAGATCAATTTCATGCACTTGGACTGAGAACATTTTTCTTTTTCTGCTTTAAGAAAGATAGATTTCGGTTTTCTACCAGCCTGATATACCTTTAACCTACCTCACGTACCTTTTATTCTGTATTAACATTTATTGCACAGAAGTATGCATTATTATCCTGTATTTATAGTACTTGAATCATAGAAAACAAGTTGAAAATACTCAGCCAATAAGACACCAACCTTGTGGGCAGGGTACAGCAGCCATCAGCCGTCAGTCTGACTTGGGTTTCATAGCTGTCCAGTGGGCAAATGACTTGTTGAACAGGAGGACATTCGACTGTGCTGCAATCCACACTGAACACTATGGAGGAAGGGGAGAAGAAAATTCCTTTTACTCATGTTTTACAAGCTTTTTTGCAAATTACTTCATCATAAGTAACCAGTTATGCATCATCCTTTTAATTTAAATAAGAAAAAAATACCTAATGAATGCATGCTCAGTCTGTAACATTACCAAGAGATTTCCATTGTCTTTAAGATTCACTTTTAGAAATTATTGACTTGGGAAGCAACTGAACTAATATTAATCACAAAAAACCCCTTATAAAAGTTAGATAGGCTTCCTTAAATGATCATTACAGTTATGAATAATATTATGTTACTAGAAATACACTAGGTTAATGAGAATATATATAAGCCACAGCTTTTAAAACAGTTAACAACTCATTGAGGTTTTTTCCCCGATTGAAGTCTCTTTAAAGAGTATAATACCTGGATTATAGGAAATAAAAAGAAAATAAAGATACACTGTGGATTTATGCCTGCATGTGTGAACTACATTTTTAAGAGTTATTCCATTAGGTTGTGTTCAGGCATTTGCATATGGCAAAAAATACATGCAGAATGCCATCCCCATCTACATTAAAAAGACAGAATTCTGTGTCACTAATAAGACCGAACAACACTTCTTAGGAAGCAACAAATACTTAGAAATGCAAAAAAGAAAAAAAAAATCAGGCTAAATATATATTTAATCCTATGAGTAATAGTCAGGAAAGCTGAAACATATCTCTAGCTTATTTTGGCCTCTACTTCCCACATTAACAAACAATACCAGCTCAGATATACTCTCTATTTGCTAACCTGTACCATAATTATACTAAGAAAGTACAGAATAAAACATGGTTCCTTCTTTAAAGAAAGAAATAGCCTATGAGTGAGTAGGCAGGATGAACTGCATGTTAGACTGAAAATTATATAGTACAGTATCCTTGATTACTGACTAAACTTCACTGACACTTCTGACTGCTCACTGCAGTGCTAAAGTAGTGTGGCAATGGCACAATACACTTCTTGTAGGAGCCAATACCCTTCAAAGTCCCATTTTCTGTCTTGTAGTTCTATATTTTTCAGGCTTGCTCCTCCAATGTACACATCAGCATTAATTTGATCAGTCATAACAAGACAATAGTCTAAGAATTACACCTACATGGCATATTTCATTGAGCATTTATAAGAAGGCACAAGTTCAATGAAAACAGCTTGCAGATTATCAAGGTTAAGACGAGCAGTTTTGTCCTCAAGATCATTAACTTTCAAAGTACATGACTTTGAGGATGGTCTGTATAAGTGATATTTAGAATCCGCCCTTTTCCAGTTATTTTGGAAATGGAGCCATCTGCTAAATCAGAACAACCTGACAACTTCAAGTTGTCACTGAGAAATGAACAATACATTTAATTAAAGTCCATTCTGCAAAGGAATGCAGAAAATTACTGAATTTAAATCAAAATATTCCAGCTACTCACCTCAACAATGGCAGTTACCAAATCAACTTTCTTATCTATTTGTAAACATAGAGAGACATCTATTTATCTTTAAGAGAGGAACACTTAATTTTATAATATTCCACTTTAAAAAGCCTTAAAGCATTGTGTTCCATTTTATTAAAAAATAACACATTTGAAACACCTCTTCTGTAAGAAAAATACATGTAGTTCCTCCATTATCGCAACAGGCATTGAGAATCACAAGCTCATCAGCATGGCCCAACATGATCAAAACAGTTTGTATGATTCTGTTGTGCCAAGTAACTACCAATGTCCAGTTTCCTGAATTTAAACTAGCAACACTACTCTCTGCAGGCTCCCTCTGCCTCTTCCCCAAGTAAGCGGTCTGGGTAAAAACAGCCAACAAGCAGTTTCCAAATAAGGAAACTCCATATTCACATCACCAAGTTTCAACCAAGGTGCTCTTTTTATCCTCAATAGTTCATATTCTTTCCAGTGGCTATAGCGTGCTAGTACACAGTTCACAAACACTGAAAAGCAGCCTAAACATTCTTTCTTTAAAAAAAGTACAAACCCAAAGTAAAAACGGTTCCCCCGTTTGCTTTGATTAACCCATTTATATTTATCTTATACTGATCTCTTACTAGTCCCCTTCAATTCTTTTAAGGATTAGTAGGATTTGGTGAACAAAGGGTATTCACTAAGCTTATCCACCACCCACAGAATTTTATAATCCACACTCATACCCCACTTCAGTTTCCTCTCAAAACTGAAAGATTTTTATTATTACATTATTAGATTCACTATAGAACTGCTGAGGCTAGACGGGACCTCTGGAGGTGATCTGGTCCAGCCCCCTTCCCAAGTCAGGCACAAAGATCTGGTTGCCCCAAATCATGTCCAGATGGCTTTTCAATACCTCCAGTGATGGAGACTCCACCACAACTCTAGGAACCTGTGCCAGTGCTAGGTCACTCTTATAGAAACATAGAATCATAGAATAGTTAGGGTTGGAAGAGGCCTTAAAGATCATCTAGTTTCAGGCTGCTTGATGATGAAAAGGTATTTTCTGAGTTCAGAGGGAACCTCCATTGTGTCAGGTTGTGCCCACTGGCTCTGGTCCTGCCACTGTGCGCCACCAAAAAAAGCCTGGCTCCAACTTTACCCCTTCCCTACAGGTATATATCCAATAATGAGTTCTACCTGACCCTCTCCTTTCCAGACTAAGCAGTTGCAACTCTCTTAAGACTTTCATCACAGAAGAGATGGAGAGATAAGAGAAAATATATTTGAAAGAAAATTAAATGCCTACTTTTTTCAGGTTTAAATGGGTTTCTCAAAATGGTAAAACTATTGAGTCAAACTTACAGCTAAGTTGAAAATGTTGTAAATTATTAGAACATATAGAACAAAGCTTTTTCATTACATACTTTTATAGCCACACTATAGTCCTAAAAATAAGATGGCAAACATTTGCCACTGAAATTCTGGTTCTGTTTTCACATCTTACTTTATTTCAACAATTACAAACTGTACTTTTTGTAAACAGGTTAACTATAGGTTCATGAATAACACAACACAACATGACTACATCTGATAATGGCAATTACACTTTCTGCTCTGGGAGAAGGAAAGCATGGAAGTATCTCTCCATGCCAATGCGTCATCCATTTTACATTTCTTCACACTTCAGAACGTATTAAATACAGATGATGTTCCTGGACTTTCACTGCAGTTGTATCACTGCCTGAATCACTTTAATTTCCCACTCACAGGTGTTTCCCATCACGGACCTCTGCATTTGCTGTTTCCTTTGTCCTTCTTCACCATCACTGTCAACTTATAAGCCATTTCTCCAGCTCCATTAGAAACATATCTGTTATTCTTCCCCACTCATTCTCTCCAGTCCTTTCCCAATTTCAACTCTTAAGATCTCTCAACATCAGTTTCTAACAAAGCATCCAAAAGAACACTTGTACTCTTTCTGTAAGCAACAGAAAATTAAAAAAAACCAAAAAGCTGTATAATTCTACTTCTCTCAACTACGTATAAAAGCTTGATTTTGCTGACCCTTGTCTTTACTCTAAGACTGAAAATTCCACGTCAGATCTTCAATGCTGAAGCTGTACCAGGGTGGATCACAAGCTACCTCCCTCCACATCATTACCTACTAACCTATTTTGCTGTTGATCTCGGACTTCCCATCAAGCCCTCACTGCACAGATTCTGCCCTCAAAATAAGCCACACAATAACATTCTCTTTACAACTGTGTTTAAACCAAGATTTGGTACCAGAAAAAATATCCCTCTATTTCATTAGTTTTCAGGTCAGACAGGGTGCCGGAAAAGGTCATGAAAGCTTTGCCAGAAAGACTGCAAGACAAATATCAATGAGCAGTGTTCAACAGAGGTTCTCCAGCATGATAAACATTTCCCAATGCTTTCCCATGGATGTCAGAAACTAAAACATGTCACTCTCCATTACACTATATATAATATGTTATCAACACAGGTATAAAAAAAGTCTGCTGGATAACTGCCAAAGTAAACTGTATACCTTGATTCAGAAGTGGCAGTTGGAGTTCCTATCACAGCTCCAGCAAAATATCTTTTAGGCTAGATTTTAAGTCCATCTAAACAAAGATTATTTTAATAACATCACTGGTCATAGTGCTTCAGCCTCTTTAAATAAAGCACATATGCACCCAAAAAATTTATTTCAGGTTATTGTCACTGTTCACAGAATCACAGAATCACAGAACAACCAGGTTGGAAGGGACCCATCGGATCTTCTAGTCCAACCATTCCTATCTAACACTAAACCAAGTCCCCCAATACCTCATCCACCCGTGTCTTAAACACCTCCAGGGAAGGTGACTCAACCACCTCCCTGGGCAGCCTATTCCAATGCCCAATGACCCTCTGTGTGAAAAACCTCCTCCTAATCTCCAGCCTAAATCTACCCTGGCGGAGCTTGAGGCCATTCCCTCTCGTCCTGTCCCCTGTCACTTGGGAGAAGAGGCCAGCTCCCTCCTCTCCACAACCACCTTTCAGGTACTTGTAGAGAGTAATTAACACATTATGCGGCTCCATTTGAGACTATTCAAACTGTCTTTAAGACTAAAAACCTTATTTTTAAGAATATTTTTTTAAGAACTGTAGCTCCCAACTTAAAAATAAATTCAGTGTGCATTCAGAAAATTCACTGCTCATTAATGGCCAGATACACACAGCTCGAAGGAAAAAAGTAGGTTGCTTGTGGCACCAGACTGTTATCTTGCCTCTGACCTTGATCGCAGGGGAGAAAAAAAAGGGATATAACATACTTGTTCTCGGCAGGTACTACAGCTGAGATGCAATGTTCAGGAGAGCAACAGGTAAGAGAAATTAATCTGGAGGTTAACAGACAGGAATGACTAAGCTGCTATGTTTCTTCACTGTTCATTTTAACTGAACTCAAATGCTTTTAATCACTATATTCCTAATCTAAAACAGCCAGAAGGAGAAGTAGATCTCAAAATGAAAGACTTTATTTTTATTCTAGCATTTAGTGTTAAGGAAACACTTCCCATTTTCCTTTGAGAAACTCAGTTGCCAATCACACTATTTGAACATATGCAGTTCCTCAGCATAAGGCTCCAAGCTCAAATGCTACAGTAAAGTGGAGAGCAGTGAGATCTTATTTAAGTAACAGAAATAAACACAATTTATGCTTTACTTGTACAAACACTTTATATTGGCATAAGGCAGCATTGCTCTCATAGGAAGCAATCCTCTCAGCTTCCTACAATTTGTTTCCACCAGAATGATTTTGTCAGTGCAAGATCCCTATGGAGGCTAGTTAAGCATACACGGAGGTGCAAAAGCAGTTTTCTGGTAGCAGAAGTCGCAGAATTATAGTTTTTAGGTCTGGTGCAAAGCATGGAAGTCAGTTTTCTGTGTGATATGTAAACTTCATAGAAGTTGCTGAAATTCTTTAGTAAAACCAGTGCCAGCAACCCTTTACGAAACTCTGCATGAACAGTTATTTATTTATTTATACTGCCTATTGTCCCGTTTCTTTCAGTAATGTGCCATTAAAAACAGAGGAAATATGAAACAGAACATGGCTTTCATATAATTCTTCACATACCTAGTCAAGTTCTGAAGATACAAGGTTTATAACCAATCTTACCACAGGCTGAATAAAAGTTTCTGCCAGGTAAGGAACACTATCTGACTTCAGTTTATGGCCACTCTTTCAGCAAATCCACACAGATAATTCACACAGTGTTCACACATACATAAAATCATCTGTATACTACTATGTATAGAACAGTGCATGTATTTACACGTGACAATAGCATAACAGTGCAGGAAAGGCAACATGGACTAGATTACTTCCAGAGTCAGCTAGTCTTCCAGTGTTAATTATTCTATAATTCTACAAACCTCTGAATACATGATTCTAACAAAACAAAATATTCCATTGCCTGTTCTTAATAAAGAAATTTATTTAAAACCACAAAGTGTTGCATATGAAGGAACATTTTAGATGTAAAAAAAAACCCTGTAAGGTTCATGCTAACTTGCAAATTCAAAAATAAAATCCCTAAACTTTGTACAAGAAAGAAAACACTAAAAACCTCAATATTTGTTTAATCTACAGTTTTCTTTGTATATCAAGTACAAATTATGTTGTCTCTAAAAGTACAGTTCACACACTTTGAAAACAAGGTTCCTCTGACAACTGCCATTAAACAAAAAAGTCTTATGTGGTAAGTCATTCGGAGTTTACTAAAATTTGCCAACATTCACCTACTCTTTTCCCTGTCTTCCAGTCTTGTGTTGGATCATTCTTCCCTTGCAATCTTCCCACTATGTCAAATGGCAAATGAAAGAAACGTATAGACTGAAGTTACAACTTGGACAGCCACTGAAGCCTAACCTGACAAAAATCAGGCTATGTAGTGACTAACAATACTCCTTTATTCCCCGCCCCCAGAAGCCAGACACTGCAACAAGAAGGGCTTCACTTACCCTGTATTTTGTGGTTTAGTTGAATACATCTTTCGTCACCTATTACTGTGGGTGTGCACAAGAGTATCCACCTACACTCCTCAGCCTCCTAGCCACTACCTGAGAAACACATTTCCATTATTTGCCACAGCAGGGGAGAACTTTCTGCTTTCCTTAGTCTCTCAGTTTCTAAACTCCACTGCAAAGCTCTACACTTCCTCTAAATCCCATAAGCATCCTTCACCAATCTCTTCAAAGCCTCTGCTCTTCTACCCTCCCAACATGCATCTTCATTTTTGCAGTCCCCATGTACCTTCACCTCTTAACTCTCTGCACTGCTTCAGAAGATAAAACACACAGTTCCAGCAATGGAATAAGTAAACACATATTCAATTTGAAGATTCTGTAAAACTAACAAGCTGAAAACAACTTCCAAGAAGTAACCTACAAAGGTAAGTTTGGACAGAGTTATTTGCAAACTGCAAGATGGGAATGCAAATAACAGTCAGTAGGACATGACCAGAGCTAACAATTACTTTAAGAAATAACTGAATTAATCCAAAGTCATCAAGATAAAGTTTGGTAAAGGCATACTTGAAATGCATATAGGAAGAATTAAGTTGTATAGATATAGAGGTTCAGTAGCAGTCATACTACAGAAAGATCCTAGATCACAGCATTTCACAAATTAAATATAACTCTTTCAAAAGGGTCAGCTCTTATTTAGAAAGAAAGTAATTCTATGACATAGTATTTAGTGCTTATGAAGACTTGCCCAAAATAATAATCTGCTTTTGGACATCACATTTATAAAAACATGCGGATAAAATAAAGAAAACTTACAGAGGAGGAAATAATGAAGAAGTCCAAGAGAACTATGCCATAAGAAATTACAGCTAATTCTAGCTGAAAGACAACTAAAGTAGTCAAAATGTTGCAGAGTAAAGATTATTAGGATTTGTTCACCAACTACACTTTAGTAGTTGGTGAATGAAAGGAAAAAAGAAATTAATTTCAAAGAATGAAAAGTTTGCTTAAACTTCCACACAGACAGATTTGCACTGGATATTAGGAAAAACAAAGACAAGCACTAGAAGATACAAACACTGTATGATCTTCTGTGAAGGTTTTAAGAAAATATTAAACAAGCATAGAAAAAGCACAGCTTAAGCATAATTGAACCTGTTTGCATATAAGATTTTGGATTATACAATTTTATATGCCTGCTTTCATCCCTCTGTTTTTATTATTCATCTTTACCAAAGCCTGGATCAAAAAGAAGAGTGAATTACCTCTTCCACTTCACCTAGAATAATAAATCACAAGAGAGGGTGATTTGTGTTCTCATGAAACAGAACATGGGCAAATACTGAAAATGTTGTAAAGTGTTTCAATATGCTCCTTCACAACTCTCTTGCTCTGCAGTTTTTAAGGGTCATTATTATGTAATCTAGAGAAATCGTAGGACAGTATTTTTAACTCTCTGTCCATCCACAATGTATTCCTATTATGAAAAACCTTTGTATAATCTTATCAGTGTAGAAAGCATGTCACTTTCATTAGCAGAACCTGAAGAAATGCAAAATTCTTACTAAGCTACTCTTCCCTTGTTCCTCTGTTTAAATTTTTGTCTGAAGAAAAAAAAGAAAGTAAAATTTATCATAATTTTTATCTTTTTTTTTCAAATAAGTATTGTCCACACATAATCATTTTAATTTTGAAGAATAAGAAGAATTTATATAGGCCCATTAAGTGCAATTATATAAATCAAGATATTGATTGTCAGAGAGTATAAAAAAAAGTGAAACAAAAAAAATTCATGTCTGCTTTTACCTGGTTTACATTCATAGAGATCACAGCATTCCCCTGGCTTTCCTGATGCTTTAGAAACCAGTATGTTCAAATAGCCAGGTTGGCAAACCTTCCTCAAGCAGCCTGCAGGATTACACACACAACGGCTTGGTAGTGGACAGCATTCACCAGGAGGAGCATAACCTTCAATCAAGATGGAATCTTCTGGACAGCGAGGAGAAAACTGCACCTCACAGCGGGCCTTGGAGCAATCAGGTTTCTCTTCTGAAAAGGAGAGAAAAAAAATCATCAGTAAAGCAGTGTTTAGATAAACAAAATTTATGGTGTAAATTTAAAAAACAAAAATTGTGTTTAAGTATTTCATAATGCACCATCCATCTTGCAAAACATCGAATTTGTGCAATGTGTGTAACTGCTGAACCCACACAGCCTCAGAAACAGCTGTGAAGCTACACCTTTGGCCATGACATTAAGAAATAACTTGTCACATAATGCACAGTCCTGATAGTCACACCTACACCTTCAGTTTCCTAAGACTTTCCACTACGAATAAACAACTGATTTTAATTGATCAATTAATTAAATTTGATTTACCTGAACTGAGATTTCACATATTCAAAAAACTGGTTAAAAGTTCAATAGCTAACTTATTTGAAAAGTCCATACATTAGCAGAAGAGGATTTCCCTCTACACGCTCTTAATGCTCATATTAAAAGTGCTGTGCCCATGTACTTCAGTGGCTTGAACAGTAAAATCATTTGACTGGCACTGGCTACAAACACAAAAGGTTTGAGGCACTAATAATAAGAAAAGGAATATTAAGGAGCAAGGTCAACAAACTGTTGGCAACAGTGACAAGATGGAGCTACCAAGACAAAGAGAGAATGAAAACATAGAACAAGGTTCCTAACAAACTAGGTAATACTCTCCCAAAACTTGGAAAAGAAGTTAAGATTTCTGACTCTGAAGAAAATCAAACCTTTACTATGGTAAAATGTTGTCATACTCTCCAGTGACTAAGCCACAGTAAGAAACAACAGACCACTCCCATGACCAATTTAGTCTGTAAAGTAAATGGTGAGAAACTTGCTTGTATCCAAGAGGGTTGCACTTGGCTCAATATATCTGAGCACTGTTAAAATACAGGTGAATTCAAGACACTCAGACGAGCAATACCTTTAGGTCAATAGGACATGAAGTCTTAAATGCTTGAAGGCAATGAAGGGACTCTTCCCAGGTCTGACTAGAATAAAAGCTCCACAAAAACAGAAAACAAGACCTGAATTTATAAACAGCTTCTAACACTTCTAAGTTTTTTGCAAGTTTGCAAACTAGATGGATCTACTACAAATGCTATTACTCCAACAGAAGTCATTGACTACTCTGCTTACCATTAAAGTTAGATACAGCATAGTAGAAATAAGTAAAAACAACACTAAGTTTATTAATCTTATGTTTAAACAACTAATGCAATTTCAAAAAATCCTATCTACTGATTATTTCCATGACTGAGTAAGATTTATCAAATATGAGCATCTCTGACAAAAAGTCAAGAACATCTTCTCCATGAGTTTGGTAAGTCACGGGTTTTGGAGTTACTAAAGTTACCGGACATTGTGTTTGGTTTTTATACTACAAGCAACAGAAGGTATAAGTCTGCTTCCAAATACACAATGAAAATCAGTAACAGTAGTATGTGGTTTGGTTCTTTTTCCCCAGAGTACCTTTCTTTCACTAAATTTTAGAATATTCTTTGGAATTTTAGGACATATTGAGTAATCATAGAATCACCAGGATGGAAGAGACCCACCGGATCACCGAGTCCAACCATTCCTATCGAACACTAAACCATGCCCCTTAGCACCTTGTCCACCTATCCCTTAAACACCTACAAGGAAGGTTAATCAACCACCTCCCTGGGTAGCCTGTTCCAGTACCCAATGACCCTTTCCATGAAATATTTTTTCCTGATGTCCAGCCGAATCCTCCCCTGGTGGAGCTTGAGGCCATTCCCCCTTGTCCTGTCCCTGTTGCTTGGGAGAAGAGGTCAGCTCCCTCCTCTCCACGACCTCTTTTCAGATAGTTGTAGAGAGCAATGAGGTCTCCTCTCAGCCTTCTCTTCTCTAGGCTAAACAACCCCAGCTCTCTCAGCTGCTACTCATAAGGCCTGTTCTCCAGTCCCTTCACCAGCTCTCCTCTGGACTCGCTCCAGAGCCTCAACATCCTTCTTGTGGTGAGGGGCCCAGAACTGAACACAAGATTCAAGCTCAACACACAGTTTCTGCGCCTGGGAGAGGGAGGGAGCAGAAGCTGAGTACAGCAACATTCAGCCTGCACCTCTCCCAGAGCAGCTCTGTGCCTTTAGGGTCACGCATTGCCATGGTGCTCACCATCAGCCTCTGCATAAGGGGTGATGGACAGGACATCTTCTCATTTTGAAGTTGCAACATTTGGTTCATACAGCTTAGCAGCCTATATGAGCCGAACGCCAGTTTTGTGTCTCTTTTAACAAATAATAAGCCTTTATGCTACCCTGTTTTCATCTGAAAACAACTGTGCATAATCTGAGTGATGCTTATTTGCAGTAAGACCATGTTACACCAGGACCTTAAAATGGCAAACACTAAGTTTTTCCCTCTGTTTAAGAACTTTGTTTATTTTCAGAAGAGGTTAAAGTCACCCTTGTGGAAATGAAAGGAGAGTTTATTTATTCCAAAAGCAGTTTTACTTAAATCCCACACAAAGGTTGATTTTTCTATGTACAGCTTTATGTTTGGATGGTGCTCAGTAATAGCAGTATGAATACTAAATGCATTCCTAAAACGTATGCACAGCCTTCTCTTTGTTTTTCCAGTACATGGGATGCCTCTGCCTGCTTCCTGCTGGACTCAGCATCTCTTTCTGGCTCTCACCTTGCTTCATCTGTGTGTGAAAAACTATTCACTGCAATGGCCTCAGGATTACTAGAATAAGTGTTGTTGAAAGAGGGCATGTTCATACTTAGATGGAGCTTTATTGCATTTTAATCTCTTTGTGCTCAAACCTATAAATATACTCCAACACTAAAATAAATTTTGAACTTTTTAACTTGATTTTAAGGCCATCTTTTCCCCCCTTCCCTTTCCTTAACTGAATTGGGAAAAAATACTCAAATAGAAGTCTGCATAGAGATTGTGCACTGCAAGTTGCTGTGCTGTTTTGCATAAAAGATTTTCCATGTTACAGGAGGGGACCTTCCCCAGATATGTCAGTAAGAAGAAGAAAATTCTTTTCTTACCTGTGCCTGTCATTTGCCCTTTTATGACTGAACCATACACCACCAGACAACCACAAAAATGACAAAAGCTTTTGTAAATTAATACATCTGATAACTGCAAATTTTGGCTAAAATTAAGACTACAGTGTTTGATATTGCAATGTCCAATAGAGGAAAAAAGTATAAAACATGGTTTGTAATCCTATTTTGCAATCAGAGAAACTTTAGTGTTTACCTTACATGACCCATCACCTTAAATACTGTTTCCATTTTACTAGTCTTCTAGATTGTGTGGGTATCTTTAATTTAAAATTTATTTTGTTTTGAATATATAGAATCATACAATCATACAATCACCAGCTTGGAAGAGACCCATCGGATCATCGAGTCCAACAATTCCTATCAAACACTAAACCATGTCCCTCAGGACCTCGTCTACCCGTGCCTTAAACACCTCCAGGGAAGGTGACTCAACCACCTCCCTGGGCAGCCTATTCCAATGCCCAATGACCCTCTGTGTGAAAAACCTCCTCCTAATCTCAAGCCTAAATCTCCCCTGGCAGAGCTTGAGGTCATTCCCTCTTGTCCTGTCCCCTGTCACTTGGGAGAAGAGGCCAGCTCCCTCCTCTCTACAGCCTCCTTTCAGGTAGTTGTAGAGAGCAATGAGGTCTCCTCTCAGCCTCCTCTTCTCCAGACTAAACAACCCCAGCTCTCTCAGCCATTCCTCATAAGGCCTGTTCTCCAGCCCCTTCACCAGCTTTGTGGCTCTTCTCTGGACTCACTCCAGAGCCTCAACATCCTTCTTGTGGTGAGGGGCCCAGAACTGAACACAGTATTGAAGGAGTGGTCTCACCAGTGCTGATTACAGAGGTAGAATCAGCTCCCTGGACCTGCTGATCACAGCATTTCTGATACAAGCCAGGAAGCCATTGGCCTTCTTGGCCACCTGGGCACACTGCTGGCTTGTGTTCAGTCAGCTGTCAACCAACACCTCCAGGTCCCTCTCCTCCTGGCAGCTCTATAGACAGACTTCTCCCAGTCTGTAGCTCTGCATAGGGTGGTTGTGCCCCAAGTGCAGGATGCGGCCTTTGGATTTGTTAAACCTCATGCCATTGGACTCTGCCCGGAGGTCCAGCCTCTTCAGATGCCTTTGCAGAGCCTCTCGACCCTCCAGCAGATTGACACTTCCACACAGCTTAGTGTCACCTGTAAACTTCTTAAGGGTACACTCAATGCCTTCATCCAGGTCATTGATGAAGACATTGAACAGGGCTGGACCCAGCATTGAGCCCTGGGGAACACCACTTGTCACTGGCCTCCAGCTGGACTTAACACCATATACCACCACTCTCTGGGCCCAGCCATCCAGCCAGTTTTCTACCCAGGAGAGTGTGTGCCTGTCCAGGCCAGAGGCTGACAGTTTCCGTAGCAGAATGCTGTGAGAAACTGTGTCAAAGGCTTTACTGAAGTCCAGAAAGACCACATCCACAGCCTTTCCCTCATCCAGCAGCTGAAGCCTTTCCCTCATCCAGCAGCTGAGTCACTTTGTCACAGAAGGCAATCAGGTTAGTTTGGCAAGATCTGCCTTTTGTGAACCCCTGTTGACTGGGCCTTATCACCTGGTTCTCTTGCAAGTGCTTCATGATAGCACTCAAGATCACCTGTTCCATGACTTTCCCTGGCACTGTGGTCAGACTGACAGGTCTGTAGTTCCCTGGGTCCTCCCTGTGACCCTTCTTGTAGATGGGGACAACATCAGCCAGCCTCCAGTCCAGTGGAACTTCCCCAGTCTTTCAGGACTGCTGGAAGATGATGGAAAGGGTTTTGGCCAGTACATCTGCCAGCTCCTTCAATACCCTTGGGTGAATCCCATCCGGCCATATAGACTTGTGGGTGTCTAGTTGGGCAAGCAAGGCTCTGACCATCTCCTCTTGGACCATGGGAGCCTCATATTGCTCCTCTAGTTTCAGGGTTTGTACACAGAGGGAACAACTTTCTTTAAAATTAAAGACTGAGGCAAAGAAGGCATTAAGTACCTCAGCATTCTCCTCATCCCCTGTCACTGTTGTTCCTTCTGTGTTCAAAGGGGACTGTATGGTCTCCCTAGTTCTCCTTTTGTTATTTATATATTTATAGAAAGATTTTTTATTATCTTTCACGGACTTTGCTAACCTGATTTCTAGTTCAGCCTTAGCCCCTCTGATTTTTTCCCTACACAACCTCACTTCCCTCCTGTAGTCCACCCAAGAGCCTGTCCCCTCTTCCAAAGCCTAGAAACATTTCTCTTCTTCTTAATGTCATTTAAGATATCTCTGCTCAACCAAGCTGTTTTTTTCCCCTGCCGGTTTTTTTTTCCAGAACACGGGGATGGCTTTCTCTTGAGCTGCTAGGATCTTCTTTTTGAAGAGCTGCTCTAATCAAAGCAGTATTGCTTGTCTACATGGTTGATCCATTACACGTGCTTTAGTTTCATTTAAAGAAGGATATAATGCCTAGAAATAAGTGCTTACAAAAATATTAATCTAGGCCTTAGCATTAGTAAATGTAAGAGGAAATCATTAATATAAACATTCCTCCCAATTTTAGTTGGCAAGTATAGCAAAACAGCATCAAACAAAAATAGTTACACGTATTTCCTTCATGTACAAATTCTTTATATTTTTTCTTACAAGCAATGATTACCAACATGAAAGTGATCCTAGATAATAAGATCATACTATTTTCTTACTGTTAAAAACTCCACTATTTCCATCTATCTTTAAAACAGCCTAAGCTGTATACGTACTTTGCCTAGAATTTTAAATAATAGTTGTAAGACTAATTTCTGTAAATCTCACCTTATATTTTTGTTCTTATCTGCTTTAATAAAAGCATTGTTCAGGTGGCACATTACAAGTTACAGGGATTCATTACAGAAAGTTGTATAGATAATAGATAACATACTAGTTTCAGGATTTTAATTATACTCTTTAGGTTATGGATATAATAAAAAAAATCCACATTTTAGCTTTTAAAAATATTTTCATTTTTCACTGCATGTTGTTCAGTAGTGCAGAGAAGTGATAAAGCAGTAGTGCAGGAGCAGCCCTTGATGTTCATGTTTAGGATAGGCCCTTAAATTCACACAGTTCATTACTTGATCTGCCGTAGCATTGTGCATCCAGTGATCTACTGACTTCCATGACTATCAGATAATCCCATTCTCATGCAGCCTGCTTTATGAAAAGGCATCATATTACACATTTTTTAAATTTTGCCCGCTATTTTTACTTGTCTGCACTTGCACTCATATATATCTCTCTATATCAAGACAAGTGTTTCCCTAAGGATTGTATTTGACTAATTTAAGGCAACTTTCAGACCTGCAAGTTTTGTCAGAAATGCATTTCAAGCTGCTGGGATTCAGCCTATCCAGGACTCTAGATACACTTATTTTGAAGACCAATGCAAAGCCTATGGCAGATCTAGCAAGAATATGAAGAAAACAAGAATATATCACTGTCAGTATGTAAGAAGCATCACGAGCAGAAGTTGTAGAGAACCATGACAAGTATCTTTATACAAAATATTAACTAATTTCTATTATTCTCTTGGATAGTCTTTTGCACATCAGAATATTTTGTTTGCTATAATAAACCACAACAAAATACAACAGGACTCTACTATTATATAAAATCAGCATTGCTTTCAGAGTAAATGGTTCAAATACAATCTACCATCACCATACAAAGCCACATAAGTGTTTCAATACCAGGTTACATAACACCAGCAGATATTTAGAAATCAGACTTCAGTTTCTCTTTTTAGTCCAATGTCACTATTACTTTTGCCACAGTCCCAAAAAGCAAACAAACAAGTCCCTCTCCCTACGTTGTGCTTGCAAGTATTACATACATGGTAAAACAGTCCCTTTCCTAGTATACAAATTCAACCGAACAACAGTAAAGTCAAATACATGAGCTGAGCTGAATCAGCCAACAGACAATTGTCCTTCAGCTTCCCTAACTCCAGCCCACAGCATAGCCAAGAGCAGGGAAAGAAATCTTCTGCAGAGTAAGTCATGATATAGAGATGTTTATCCTTCTGTGGAAAGAATCAAGTAGCTGAAACGACAGGTGACTGATGGTATTTAAAGTGTTTTCTTGTAGAGTCCCTACTGCATACTTCTGGAAACAATCTTTATTTAAAACATGAAAATCCAGCAGCTTCCAGTATAACACCACTGTATTTTATTTAAAACTTTAATCAGCTAGCACCATACTAGTGTAACTGCATGGTGAACCCAGCACTCACTGCAGTAAAAGACGGGAGTTCTGCTTTACTGCAGTTCAGTAAAAGTTGATGAGAGCTTCTCTTTTTGATACCAAGCCTGAAAAAAAGACATTACCTCTAAAGAGCCATTAAGAAAAGTTTCAAGGTGTTTTTTCTTTCTTTCCTCAGTAAATGGCAAACTTACCCATCTTCTCTTTTTACAGAGATAAAGGTTTGTATGAGATATATTTCTACAATTCATAGCACTAGACTTGTTTACCTTTCAATTACTAGCTCAAAGAAGGATCAAAAATGAATTTGTTCTCAAAAATTACAAACATTAACAGAGCCATAAACTTCACTGTTTTAGCAGGATTCCTGATTTAATTCTATTACATTGAGCTCTTTAAGATTTCATCAAACAAGAGGAACAGTTTCATAGCTCTTATTCCTTTATTAGCAAACACTTTCGCCCTTACAAAAGGAACACAAAAACCCCAGGTCAGAGCAGAATAATTAAGAACACAAGAAGAGACTATCTCAAAAGACAGAAAGGAGGGGCAATGGTAAGCTGCATTCCACAAAAAAAATTGGTGGAATCACCCACCAGTGATATTTTTTGCTAATTTATCCCTTTTATATGCCAAAAGGCGACTTCAAAACAGCTTCAGTAGACCAATGTAGATTCACAACAATTTGAAAAATACACAAGCAATCTATGAAGCACTGAGCCGTCTCCCAGATGTTCTTTGAAAGCTACTGTCGATTACACAAATCAGGATCCTCCTATCAACATCTTCAAAGTACTAGAAGTTAATCTCCATTTCATTATATTCTATTTATTATCATAACCAAGATAAAAAATTACTATGTGTATCCAGAAGCAGGACTTCGTTTTTCAAAGCAATGTATCACACCTAAAATAGTTCTCCCTTTCCCTGAAAATCTAATATGTATGTGAATAATTACTATGAAATAAATTAGCAGAGTAAATATAGGAGGTACTTATTCCTGTATAAAGAGCCATCTTAACACAGACTGCATGGCACAAAAATACACAGATACCATTCTCCTAATCGTGATGCCAAGTCCTTCACAAGAACAATTTTATACAGTCCTAACTGTATGTAGAAAAACCATAAAATTGTTTGTTAATGCAGGTGTCTGGTTCTATAATGAAGAGTTTGTACTCAGAACACTTATCACACTAATTACAATTTATTATTTTTCTACCTCTACCCTTGAAGCAGCTGACAGGTCTCATTTAATAAGCTGACCATTTTAGCAAGGCAAGAAATTGCTTATACAACTTGCCAATTAATTTAATGAAGAGTTGCTTGCACTTTTGCTGTTTGATTTTCACAGAATTGGGCAATTAATGGAAAAAGTATACACAATTTAATCACATTTCAGTCTCTCCCTTAAAGAAAGCAAACTATTAAGAAGGAGAACAATCACTTGTCAAGGTCAAATCCATCAAACTTCTCATAAATTAAGTCTGAACAGACAACCTACAACCCACCAAGAAAAACTTAGCTGTCTGCAAATATCTTTATGTTCAAAAAAAGCAGTATTTCAAATGACTACACAAAGAACAGAAACTATGAGTTGGTTTGCTGATGAGATTTCTCTGTGGGACACACTCTCTTTATAGCTTTTCATCAAACACTGCTGAAGCTGGAAGTGTTGTGATATCCCTGACATCTCACCAGCCTGAGCCAACAAAGAATCTCTATAGAGATAAAAGAAGAATCTGGATCAGTGAAGCTTTTACAAACTATCTATTCTGAGCCAGTCAATCTTCTCAAGAAAATCAGAAGCGTATCTGGAAAGATAACATTTTTAAACAAATTGAACACAATCCAAACAAGGAGACTGACATTTTGATGAATTTAAAATAAGACTCCTATCCTTGGAAACAAACTTCATACCTACTCTAAAAGGCAGCTTTACAGACCATATAAAAATCATTCAGTTAATCAGTGACAGTACTATTTTTATGTATAAATTATTACTGGTAGCCAGATTTGTATTTCAAGGCAAAAACTTTACTTTCTATAGGTCTGAAGGTTCAGGCTTACTTGCTATTATCTTGCAATTTGCCTACAAAAAGAACCTGCCATTAATAAACACATGACAGAAGACATCCTACAATTATCAAGAATAACTTGAGTTACTACGTGTACATGGACAATAATAACTGAATGTTAGAATGAGTTGGTACTTTAATATTAAGACAGAGATCATTCATTTAATAAGCCAAAATGTCTCAAAACCACATCTCATTTTCATCTCAGAAGTACACAGAAAAGCTGTAGCATCTCATAAAATAGTCAAGGCATAACAACATCCAACTGACCTGTAATATATGAATTTATTATGCGGAAGTGGAGGTATAATGGCAAGGTACTAAAGTTTTTGTTACAGCCAATGCTTTCCTCTGAGAGAAGGCTGCTTTTTTACCTTCCAGAAAGGTTTACACACACTCACTCAAACTAGTCACTAGTTAGAGGTGTTTTTATTGGCACTCAATGAATATCAGAAGTCTAGACCTCAGACAGGGGTTTTTTGTTTGTTTGCTTGCTTTGTTGTAATACAGCAGCTGTAACAAAACATACATACCCTCCTATCTTGGCACGTATCAAAGTAGTATGGAAATACAAATGTTTCCTGAAGACAAATGAAAACCTTTCGTTTCACTTCTGTATCAAATTATTTTCCTTCATTATGTTTGCATACTCTGCTTTTACACACAGAGAAAGTATACGCCAAGCTTAGTTAATGAGAAAAGCAGAATAGTTAAAGCCTTGGCACAGTGACTGGATCTTAAGGTATAATCTAGTGTGGGAGAAATAGAGAAGAAAACCCTACCGGGGATGGGAGGGTTTCCTCCTCTTTCTGCAGGTGAAACAAAACAGATCCAAGCTTTTCTGGAAGCATTTTGGGGGAGTGATTTTTATCATTTAGTCAAAACTTCATGTGACCAGAGTCGTCTTTACTCAGTCACCGTAGAAATGAGGGCAGAATGTTTTCATTCAAGAAGAAGGCTAAAGAGAAGTATCAGTCTTGAGTCTGAGCACTTCGGCTGGGACACTTACTATTCTACAGCTGCTCCTTTAAAAACAAGATTTTTTATATGTACATGTATGGATATACATATACTATAAAGAAAAAAAGAACAATTTTTTTTCTGTAAGGTCTCCAAGAAGAACACAGAATAAGCAGCATGTTGAAATAGCTTCATATTTAATTTTTCAGAGCAGTTCAATACAGAATATGGTTCAGAAAGGGGAGTATTTTGTACGACAAAGCAAAGCGATGCACTAAGGTCAGCATGCATGCTTTGAAGACACATGTTGTTGAGCTTTGCATTTTTGTTTCATTGTAAACTGGTTTTGTGAAATCTAGGCTAAAATACAGCCACTTCTACTGTACAGTCTTACAATCATCACTGAAACGCATTCTAAACAATAGGCAAACTGTACTGTTACACAGTGGCAGGAAGGAAATATTAAAAGGATTAGGGATAAACAAGAAAAATGATTACCCAGCTGAAGTAGTCAGACAGACAGGGATCGATATTGGAATGCAAAATACCCAAAAGGATTTTCAAGAATCAAAAGAACAGTTATAGTAGATTAAAAAATGAGATTAACTTACACATACAATATGCATAGAACTGTATACGGATGAACAGCTACAAATAAAAAAAGAAACTACAGCCTGACCTTTTACCTAATGCTGAACTTTATTTAAAATCCATTCTGTTTTTTAAATGATTTTTGTTTCACTTTCCAGCATTCTGACACTCTGGATTTAACATACTACACAGTGGTGCAATCCGTCTCAGCCATCTTATAGTCCAGTCTTCTAACACAACACCAACGGCCTGCAACTAACATGGGTTAAAAAAAGGTCGCACACAAAAAGACAGACAGACACAAGTTTTACTAAATATGCAGTTGTCAATGCACATCTTTGCAAGTCTATCTTGACTATGGATTTGCCAAAGATTTTTCATTTCAAGGACCAAATAATCAGGAACAAGGGTTACGCCACTCAAGACAACTAGAGCCACGAAAGGTCACAATCCCAGTTGGGTAGTATAGCTCTCAGGACATTATAATTCCACTTCCTGAACTTTTTCCTTTTCCAGTACTGAAAATATTTTAAAAAACGGTAATTCAATACCAAACACACACACCAGAATTGCAATCAAGCCTTAACCCAAACTGCTGTCTAACAAAGAAAGGGTTTTAACAGATTCACTGAGGATTTGTCAGATATCCTGCATCTAAATGCAAATGCAAGTTCTATGAAACCAATATTGTTTGTGGCAGTAGTTGCACTTGGGTTCAGACTAACCAGCTCAAAGCATTTTCCCACTGGGCTTAGAAACAGTCAAGTCTGGAAAACTCAAATTCTTCAATTTCACTTACAAACCTGCTTTCAACAGACACAGAGTAGCTTTTTTAAAGTAAAAATCAACAGCTTGACACCAACAAGCTAATCCAAATCTGACAGAACTATACATGGAGAGAAGGATGCAAACCCAGACTGCAGCATAAAGGACAGGGGGAGGGAGGTGTCCACTGCTGACTCCACTACTTTACTTGCAGTAAAGCACCTTTAAACTTCAGCACTGATAAGTTCCAAAACTTCAGAAGTTAAATGGAGACATGAGCAGAAGCCTAACTGTAGTCAGATTTGCAGCTGAGTTGCCTTCACTGAAAAAAAAAAAACCTCCCAAAAAACCCATCAAAAACCCCAAAGCCCCCAAACAAATAAACAAAACCAACCAAAACCCTCAAACCAGAACACCCAGTGTTTTCAATACTGTCACTGTCATTACATCCTATATTGTCATTTCTTTACACGAAAGACCCTACTATTATAGATGAACAAATATCCTACTTTTGGTCAATCTTTACATTGGTCAATTCAACTGAAACTTCCAAAGAAAGAACAAGTATGTAAATCATGCTAAGGTGCTACAGAGCCAAGACTTTAAAGAATGACAGAACATCTTGGAAATAAACAAAAAATGAAAACAGTAAATTTGCATCCAGTATAAACTGCATACACTTCAATGATTTACAAAAATGTACACCAGTAGTAAGTCTACCTAAAGTAGAAAGCATTATTTATTACAATGATATAAGCAGCAGCACACCAACACACAAAGGTAAAGCTGAATGCGTACCAAAATGATGATAAAGCAAAATATTTGGAACAATTCTGCTTAAAAGAGCTTAAGAAAAATACAAGCTATCTGACATTTGGAGAAACAATCACAAATATTCACTGAACAAGAAGTACTGCAACATACACCTTGATGTGACAAGAAAATGGTTTGAATTTGAGCACACGACCTATACTCCACAAAGGACTACCACCCCTTGAGACAGCTCTGGACTTAAAGGAATGCCAAACAATGTGCCACACAAACACACTTAAATAATCGTCTTGAATCACTGTTTACTTCCTAACCAAGGTCCGAAAACACAAGCATAACAAGTACCCAGAAAACACTAGCATTTTCAATAAATGCAATCTACAATAAAAATATACAATTTTATAAAGAAACAAGAATTCAGATACATCAGAAGTTAGTGATCAAGATGAAACTCAGTAGCATAAAGATCTATTGGTTTTCTAGAGCTGAATTTAAAAAAGCAACCACGATGTAAAATTAGAAGTGAAGGCTTTCATAATCAACAGAACACAACTTTTTGCTCTAAGCAAAACTGAATCAACTTCTGTCTGCCCTTCAGTTGTTTGCTTTGCTAAGTTAATAAAACCAGATTTAAGATAGGTGCTTTCTTCAAGTCTCCTGATGTCTGCTACTGTCTTTTTTAAAAAACAATGAAAACAGAAAGGTAAGCCAACAGACAATAAAACCAGAACTTAAATGTCTTAGGATTCTTTTGGCATGTAAACTCCATTATACAAACTAGTTTTCCTAGCTATTACAACTCAAAGGACATTTGTATCTTTGTTAGCAGTTTAAACACATATTTCTTAAATTCAAAATAACAGTCAAGGTGCACACCATGAGGAAAAAAATCAAGCCTGTTCAACGTTTCATTCCTCTCTTTACTAATATTAGATACCAGAGTTATCAAAAAGTATGAAGAAAGGCATATTTTCCTTCTTTTTGGCAAACAGAAGGCAGCTACCTGAAAGGAGGCTGTGGAGAGAAGGGTGCTGGTCTCTTCTCCCAAGTGACAGGGGACAGGACAAGACAAAGGTACTGAGGGGCATGGTTTAGAGATTGGTAGGAATGGTTGGACTCGATCCGGTGGGTCTCTTCCAACCTGGTTACCCTCTGGTTCTATGACTACTTCAAACAGTGACAATGTCCAAGTGTTGAGACATTTCTGTTCTCTGGCTGCTATGGTTCATCTCTCTTGACCTCCCTGGTTCAGCTTCTTTCTAAATTCTTCCTAATAGCCTCACTACTTTTAGAATTGAAATGCATTTCTATTATGTAAGATTTTCCATATTACCATAGATCTTCCTCAATTCTTACTTTTTCTTTTATTTTTTAACATGAATATACCTGATAAATTTGCCTCCCTGGAATGAATTTTAATACCAGCTACCTTAACTGTTACTTTGCACAATTCATCAATGATCAAACTCTCATCAACTTACTAAACAAAATTCCTATATACTACTTAATATAGCTAGAGCTCTTTTTATGTTATCCTAAGATATATAATAAAGCAAAAGAGGCATTATAGTTTTGGGTGAAATCTACACTGATACAGTGAATTCTTGGGTAGAAATTCTTCCTGCCTTGCAATTAAGAGCTTCCACAATATTTTTGCATTTCCAATTACAAGAAGAATTGTGAACATGAAAATTTAATATACAGCTCATTCCTCCAGAAAAAGTGGATATGGGTTCATATTACATTTACTTTTGCAGAGAAATAAACACTTAACAAAACTTCACTTGAGAAAATTTCATTGATTACAGAGATCTCCAAAACCAAAGTCTGCTAATAAGCTGCCACATCTGACACTTGAGATGCTAGAAGCACAAATAAGCAGCATGTCAGAAGACTCTAAAGAACTTAAAGCAATCTATTCTTTAGTTTTTTTACTGGGGGCAATTTCTCATATTCTATGTAAAAATATTGAATATATAAATTCTAATATTATCTGGATATAGGCTTTCTTTGGATATGAATCCAAAGAACATGTGCACTAGGAAAAATAGAATTTAAAAATTCATTGTGTGATGTTCAAGTGCTTTATTTAATTTTAAGTTGCTACTTACAATACCTGTTTTCAGTGCTAGCTTAGCTGGGCTTTTTTTTTTGTAACTCACAAATACAAAAAAAATATTTGTTGGAAAAAGAACACCAAAAGACAAAAAGAAGCACATGAAATTTTATCTCAGATCTAAACAGCTGTAGCTTAAGAGGACACCTGTGCAACTGTTTGCAGAAAAGCTTGAGAACTAATTAAAAAACCCAAACAGACCAACAACTGGATATCTTGAGAGTCATCTTACCCATCCTACTTCCAAACTATAGCAATATGCACACCAGAAATATGAAAACTTAAAAAGACAACGTCACATGCTCCATTCTGCAATACTGCCATATAAAACCCATGTAAGAAGCCAGATTGCTTTTAATACAAACTGAGAAACATACAATAACCACAGTCTTTATTCTTCACATAATCACTAACACGTTGCCTGCAGAAAGCTATGCAGGTACATAAATAAAATACCCAAGATAGACAACATTATTTAACACAGTTCCACGTACATCATATATTAAATGCTACTAGGTATCATCATATTGTTGTAGTATCCCTTACTATACCTCAAAGCAGCAACACCGCACAGAGGGGAATTAAATGTCAAAAACACAAAGAAACCCCAGAAAGTCAGAGCTTACACAGCACTGAGCTTCTGTTAACACTAGTACAAGGATTTCGCTGACTGCAGTCGTCATTAAACTTGGACCTGTCTATTTCAAGTTGGATGAATGCCAACACCGTTTATAACAAACAAAAGACGTGGAGTCTAGAAAAAGACCAACAATCCTATGCCAAATATATAAAAATAATCTCTCGATTCCAGCATATTGTTGGCTGCAACGTTCTTTAATTAGATTCAATTTCTGATCTCATTTGAAGCACACAGTTGTGTATTAACTAGCTAGAAAGCTTGTTTCCAAGAGCAGCTTAAAGAGGAATGATCCAGCTGACTCCAAGTATGATAATCAGTTTTCCCCGAATGTATTGTTTGGTGTGGAATATCAAAGTAGAAGAGTATCACAAGTTACCCTGGCTCAGACGTTTACTCTGATTCTTTACCCTGTGTTTTTCCTTCTTTCTTCTTCATCATCCTCTCCTTTTAAGTTATCCACTTATTGCTTATGCCCTCTTTAAAGCAAACCACAAAAATATCTACTTCGTATCTTTTCTAACCTTTTGTCTTTCCTAAGATATTCCCATTAGTATAATTTACAGTAACATACTTGGTTTGTGTAACAATCGACCTCAATACAAAATATTATTTTCTCTTAAACATCAAAGAAAAGCCTACCTGTGGCATTCTGTACACCAACTCCCATGACACAACCATAAAAAGAAAAAACTAAGAAGTCCAGAAACAGAAGCACTTAACTAGCATAATTTTTTTCAGGCAGTTTGACTAAGCTTCAAATGAAGATTTAATTTCTAAGCACTACAATGCATAACACAGATTTGTGGAATATTACGCACAATGACAGAAGTTACTGCCAGGAAACTGTAAATACAGTTGCACTTCATAAGTGAAGTGAAGCAAACTGGTATTATTTCCAGTAAGATTCCCATGATGGCATTCCTGGTATAGGTTTGACATTGTCACACCCAAAGCCAGTTCTAGATCAAATTCTGTACAGTGCATGGTTTGGGAGTCTGACACAATCAATATACATTAATAGTATAAATTTGCAGCAGACCTACCTCATAAACACATCCTAGAAAGCAAACAGGAAGATCAAAAGTTTAGTTTAGAGTTGTTGAGAAAAATCATTCTATTGCTTGAACCACATCAAAGAAAAGCAAAAGAAAGAAAAGGGAGGTTACTAGCAAACACTAGGAAATTACATCTCAAAAGATGCAATGATCTTTACAACCAAGATACTGCACTGAACATGTAACCTCATGTAATACAAAGGTTGTGAATATTCCCTCATATAGGCAAAGCTGAGAACTGGTCACTGGCAAAGCCTGAGCAGTGCTAACTAAGAAAGCCTCTTGACATCCAATAAGATAACAGAAGAAAGCAAGTCATCAAATAGTTTTACCAAATGCCATAGACGCTGATGCTTGAGTGATGCTTAAGCAGAGTGATGCTACTTTAAACAACATTTTCCTTGTTTCTCCCCATTTGGCTGGAAAGACAGCAGAAAGAATAAAATCTGGTATTGTTAACACAAGGAGGCATCTCACATGATACTTAAAATACCTCCTCCTCAGTACACCTCAGTGAATGACAGTCCTCGCAGTAAACCGGCAGCAAGAGAAGTAAATGAGAAAGAATGAAAAATGTTTCTCTATACTCAAAACCAGACCTTAGGTTAAAACATTTGTAGGTGTTAAGTGTTACTAAAGGTGGTTTTAATCAGGTGAGTTTTTAAGGAGACTTTTCATTAGCACAACTCAAAATCCACAATCTTCAACAAAAACTGAGTGGCATAACTTAACATCTAGTATTACTGCTTACAAATAATTGATTATCTAATGATTCTTCTGATCTCTGCAATTTAAGTATACAGGAAAAATAAGACTAAGTTATAGTAAATAGGATGCAAATATGTCAACCCCACAACCTTTGAAAGTACCTGGAATACAACACAAAAACGCTGAAAATTTTATGCTGTTTATTACCATATGCATACCATCCCTGTACACTGTGTCCCATTAATGCCTTAGGTGAATGCTTAAAAAAAAAAAGCTGAATTTGTACTGTCTCATGTCTTGTATATTACAATGTGGTAAGCAAGAGTACTAACTACAAAAAACAAACAAACAAACAAAAAAAAACACCAAACAAACAAAAAAAAACCACAACAAAACCCCCTGCCCCCTCAAACCCCAACATACCAACAAACAACACAAAAAAACCCTGCAAACCCTCAAACTAATAAAAAAATACCATCATAAGAACAGAAAAAACCAAAACGAGCATAACAAAGACCAGTGTGTCTTACACAACTAAGCAGCCAAACCAAGAGACTTAAATTTAACAGAAAGGTTACTCCAAAGAGACTGAAATATCTGAAGACATAAGACAAAGTTTTAGCACAAGGTTCAACTGGACTGAGTTAGTATTCCTTGTTTTGGTAATTCAGACAAGCTATTTCATTCCCCTTTCATTTCCGAATCTACTACTTTCAAAGTGCTAGGAAACTTGTTCTGCATTTGCTTTGTACAACACAAGATCAAGTCAAGTTTTGTCCAAGTTTTTCTGCAATAGAAAAAAATGTATCCAAGTATACTTCTTTGACTATAATCAGCTGAAGACAGGATAACACAAGGAATTATCAAATGAACATTCACTAACCATTCACTGGCAAGTAATTTCAAATTGCTGTTTTGCAGAGAAACTTCCACTTACTAAGTTTTAGTTAGTCAAAATTCAGACTAAACTGAAATATGATGTATTCATTTTTCTTCTTTTAATTAACGTTTAATTCCTACTCTATATACCCATAACACAGTTGGATAGTTTGCTAGATGTATACTATACTGATTGGAATAAAGTAAGAATGTAACAAGACACATTTTGATTATTCTTTCATAAACGTTTTTTTTCAGAAGGCAGTTGTTTCAAAGGCCCGGTAGAAGAGCCAACAACTGTCCTAGCAGGATGAGCTCTATGGAGGAAATTGTCAAGCTGTCCCAAATGTACCTTAAAAAAGAAGATATAAAGATAAGAGATACAAGAAGCAGCTAAACCAACCAGCATAGGAAGTGGGTAGAGTCTTACAGAAAGTCTCATAGAAACTATATGTTCCAGCTAACATCGCATAGAGAAAGAGAAAAAAAACAGAGCATTAGACTTTCCTGAGAGGCAAATGCCTCCAGACTTTTGCAAAAGAGTATGAAAACCAGCTCAGGGTGGCCCCTAGAGTCTCTCATTATCGGACTGCATTTTTCATCATCAAAAATAACCTGTCATTCACCAACAAGATCAAAAATTCTAAAAGGCAAATTTGCTGACTGCATAACTCAAAGTTCAACACAACAGTATTACAGGGTCAACAAATCTCTTTAAGAAAGGACTACTTTATTTCAAAACGTAATCCACAGTAATGATACAGGCCACCTTTACTTGTCTATGTTGACCCACAATGAGAAGCAGGAATATGTAGCAGGCAAAGCACATACTTGGGCTCTGCTACACTGAGGTTTAAACTCTGCTCTTCTGTGTAAACTCTAAGCTCTTTAAATTTCCATTATGAGCTTCCTAATCTATAAATAAAATACCTGCCATAAAGCAGCTAGATAGCTACAGGAAAAATCAAGTTCTTCCTTTCCAAACATTTTTGCACTTAATATTAAGAGACAGAATATTAGATTTCTCTTGAAACAGATATATAGCAATGTTCATCATAACGATAAAGCATTGAAGGCCATAACAGCATGCATCTCATATTGCCTCACATATGCTGCTTTGTAAATACAGCACAGAAAAGCTCCTCCTGCAAAACAGGAATATTCTTGCCCTTGGCACTGGTTGTCCAGGTCTGTGGTTGGTTTCATTTTTTTGTGGTTTGGTGTTTTTTTTTTTTTTTTTTGGGGGGGGGGGGTGTGGGAGCTGGGGGTAGTGGGGTAGCAGTGGGAGGTGTCAGGAAAGTTTAGTATAGGTCCCATAGAACAAATCCTAGCAGATAATAAACAGTCCACAACTGCTCTCAAGAGTGACTGAGTGCTGCTAAGCAAAATTTCTGGACGTTTTCCCCAAGGCAAGCCATTTCAGAATTCTCAAGGCAAGTCTAAACACCGCCACTGCCTTTGGTAAGGTTCTATCCTGAGTCTGCCAACTGCACTTTAATTCCAGTTCAAATGGATGTCTTGTGGTCACCTGGTTCCATTCCACACCCAGAGCAGGGCTGACACTATGTCAGCTGCTCAGGTCCAGGTGAGTTCAGATGACTCTGAGGATGGCAATTCCACCCTCTCTCTGGGAAGCCTGATGCTCCATCTGACCATCTTCACAAAGCACATCCCAACATCTAACTTGAATGTTACTTGTTGGAGCTGACACCTGATGCTTCCCATTCTTCCACTGTGCACCCTGAATTAGCACCTAGCTCCATCTTCTCTGCAGTCAAATACAAAGCAGCTGACGACAGCAATAAAGTCCCTTCTGCTGCTTTCTTTTCTTTAGGCAAAACAAAACAGCCACCTCCTGCAGACAGTGTTCCCCGACCTTCTACTGGAGCGCCCTTCTTGCATTAGGGATCCCCAAACTGGGCAGGCTTTTTCAGACAAGGTTTCACCAATGCAGAAGAGAAGGTATGAATATCTCCCGCCCTGGCTCTGCAGGATGTGCTCCTGCTAATGCAAACTGGCATGCAGTTGGCTGCCTTCACCGCAAGGGCACACTGCTGATTCATGTTCAACTTGCTGTACTGTCAGCCTTCATCAGGATAAGTCATTATTCCTATTTGTGACAAGTAAGCTCTTTCCCTTCTAAAGTTTTCAGGAGGGCAGAAATTTCTATAGTTAGCAACATATTGACCAGTGGGACCTTTTACTTATTACTAAAGCAATTTAAGGTAGACTTTCCATCCCATCACCAGCTTCTACAGTGCAGCAAACCAAATAGAAACTCCAGAAACTAAATATTTTCTTTTGTAGCTAGATGTCTATGACCAACAAATGCAAAGTTTTTTTTTAAAAAGTTTTTAGTCAAATTCTGAATAAACCAGAGGAAATTTTCAGAGTACTAGACTTTGTTTACTGCTATGAACTCCCAAGACAAGTTTGTCTCAAAATATTTAACAAAACTTTAAGTTACTCTGGAAGTTTGCTTGTTTCCAAGTAAAAACTCCTGACATCTAAGAGGCTAACAGTCTAAGAGCTATCACATCCTCCAACTTCACGGAGTTGGGGCAGCCCCCCATTCAGATGCAGGTTCTTGTCTAGACATGTCTGAAAAGACTACATCCTCGTGTATACAGGTCAAGTAGAAGGCATGTCCCAACATACCAAACTTCAATACAACAGGTTACGTTCTTCCATCTAAACACACCCACATATACTAACAACCACAGTTTAGTTATGGGAAACTTTCGGTTACATTGAGTGACAAGTTTACCACACATGTGGACACATCCAGTCAAAAGGACCACACAGAATAAGTAGACAGATACAGATTAGTCATACCTACATGGTGTTTAATTACATACGTGACTGGTCTACAGTATTTTTTTCTTTTCTAGTAAGAATTCAATATTAAGTGACCATGACTTACAATAAGAAATCATTTTCAACTTTCACTACAGAGTGCTTTCCTTCAAAAAGGGTTTGGTTGCTATAAACACCAAAATAAAACAAATACACTTGCATTCACATCCATGGTCACAACTTTGTTTGCCTGGTAATACCAGGCATACCAGTTCTTCAATAGTGGATGCAGTTATTTTTTAAAGCATAGCCATGAAGAAGTGATCTGAAAGTAGTAAGAATAAAGTTGCACAGTAGCCAACAGTAAGTGGGCAACAATTCTGATGCTAACTAAGCTCAGATGCTATGGACACATGCTTCAACACCATTACGTTAAATAAAAATAATTATCTATTTTACAAGTGGTGTAATGTAAGAGTTATTTTGGTAAATTTGTAATATAAGCTGTCTTAGACATTTCAAATACTGTTTGTATAATACATATACTACTATATTGTCAAAACATTTAATATAATAACCAGTAACAGATACACTATCTTTTTATTTTTATATATAAAATACATTTTATATATTAAGTTCAGATCTGCATACTGAGCAAGGCCATACAGGTATTGTACCACACTTCTTCGCCTCTAAAAACCAAAAACACTGGAAACCCCTCTTTCCCCATTTTAAAATTACAATTACTAGCAATATCTCTTAAAATAAATATCACTTGGACTTTAAAAGAAAATTTACTGAGAACATATTGACAGGACACTAGAATATTGTGTTTTAGAAATAAATACTTGGCATATTAAACAATACCTAAATATCATCTTGCAGCATATATATCTCCATGGAAAGGAGAGATTTCAAATGTGGCAGGCTGGCTGCAATCTGAACTTTACTGCAGTGATTCAATTTTATAAACAGTACTATCAAATAAGAAGATTTCTGTAATACTTTAGATTCCAGAGCAAGAAGTCAAAACATCCAATCCACTATATCCATGTTAAAGTCTTAAGATAAGCAAGCAAACCCTTAAAGCATTTACAGAGACTCTGTAGGTTTACCATGTTTGTAAATAATTCCTAAAAATAATACCTTGTAAGACAGAGCAAATTATGAATTTCTATCTTGACCAACATTAGTGAGTCAAGATCCAACTTACTTAACATTTTTTAACAAATATTTTGAGTTGTTAGTCATTCCAAGCTTGGATTGCAGAGATGGATGGTGTAAAGACCTAAACCTTTGCTGGTGGCCCTCTCCCCATCTCCTCTTCAAAGGTCTGTCTTCCCCCTATCCCCGTTCTTCTCTTCTGAAGTCTCGACACCATTTATCTCACCTACAGTCACTTAACATTTACATTCCTGGTCCTCGCCATCTTTGACACTCACCCTTAATCCATTCAGTTCAAATAAGCTTCTGCCACAGTCCAAGTAGAATAATAAGAGCAAAAAAGTCTGCTTGTGCTTCCAGTCTTTAAATCTGACAGACCTACAAGACTGTATGACATCCTCCTTAGCCTTCTCATGTCCAAAGAACACTTAGAATCCTTAGAGAACTAGAATAGCATTTTTTTCCTTTAATACCTACTGAACTTTTGCAAATATTTTTGAACTGTTTATATCCTGTCCAGCTACAAGCATGTCTTTTGACAGATATTGTCGTATCAATGCCAAAGGGGACAACCAATGAAGGAAAGAGCATAATGAACACCAATTGTGTTCTAGTTATCTCCGAATACAAAAATCATCAAGGTCAAAGCTACGTCTGATGTACAGCATGCCCAGAGCAGATTTTTTCTGTGATAACAGTGCAGGGAGCTTTTTTTATCATAAACATTACAAGGTACTGAATAAAAAAACCTCAAAGAAAACAAAACCCCTACTGATTATTTGCTTTGGGATTGCACTTTGTTGTTCTTACTTAGGTTTTAAATAATGCAGAAGCAGATGTAGCAAAGAGCACTTCAATTTACACATTTAAAGATCAGGAAAGAGCTATACAACTAAAGACAAAAATATTTAAATTGCCAAATTATCTCAACACTAGTCCTAACCTGCTTTCCTACCTACCTTGTTTCACATACAAAATGCCACCAAGAATGCAAAAGAAGAACACAGCAACTACTATGGCAGTTTTAACAGCCTTTCTGTCCTGAACTATGCAGTGTGCACAAAGAAACAAGAAGCAGAAGTAAACATACCTCCTTGCTCTCTTAAGAAGATTCAAATGATACATTTACTTGCATTTAAAGGTATATATGCAGAAGCACAAAAATTAGAACTCATCACTAGCTTTAAAACACATTTGACATATAAAACCAAAAAAACCCCCAGAAATATAGCCAGAACCCAGCAATTCTCTAAATAACTTTCAGAGGCAGTAACATAACTTAGAGGGCTAGCGATACCAAATTTGCACCTGAAACATGGTATAGAAGAGGAAGGTCCTGACCTAGTCACTAACAAGCATCCAGTGTACTTTCATAATTGTTCCATGCAGTGTGGCCATGTAAAACCTGACCATAGCAGTGCCTTAGTAGCCTAATCCATTATCATTTAGACAACTTTAGCTGTTGTTGGCTCTCTTGGCTTCATCAGCATCATGATAGCAAAGTTATCCGTAGTCCTTACACAACTGGACTACTCCGAGACAAATATACTAGAATATATCATGCTTTTTTTAGCTTTTACTTTTATAATTGCCATATTGGTTCAGCAATAAACTTTAAGAGAAACTTGACAGATCTGCAACTGTACATTTCTCAAAGAGAAATGCAATTAAGAAAAACTCTTCCTTCAAATTATATTCTGAAAGATCATCTGTACTACGTGCAATGAGATACTATGCATTTAGGAAATGTGATACCTAGTATAAGTCAAAACACCACATGCCTCTTGAGTTTTCTGGGCGTTTTCTAGGCTCCAAAAGGTGGTCATGAACATCTGTATGAGGAAATAGAATGATATGTGGTAATTATCACCACAAAAGGACCTTCATGAAGGATTTGGGCTCTAAACCCTGTCCTGGAACTCTGCATTTACGACATGCCAGCACATTCTCCTGATAAACGACCATTTCCTTTTTTCCTTAAGAATCTACAGTAAGCACACAATTGCCGTTTTAAATGTGGAAGATACTGAGGTTCTAATTCTCTGCACATGAATCTAAACCACTATTTTTAAGGGCACACTCATGACAATTTCACAGGAATATGATTTTTCCAGCTGAGGCTACCTCATTAATTATACAAAATTAAATGCTATCATTTTCAGGGACAGAAGCTTCACTTCACTATAAAACCAAGTTTCCAAACCTTCATCAATTAAAATTATATAAGTATTACACAGACTAAAAAGGTTTCCACCACAGGCAATGACAGAAGCCACTTTCCACAAATCTATTCAAGTTTAATGAAAGAAGCTGGAAAGAAATAATCCTATCAATTCCAGTTCCTATAAATATTTGCTTGGAGCCAAGCACAGGTGCTTTAGAAATTGAGAAACAAACACTGCCAACAACTGAACACTGAAAGTAACACACTAAGTATACAGATGAAACGAAGAGAGAGAAGGCTTTAGTCTTGACAAAGTATTAGAAATAATAGTTTGATACACCTGAAATGCTGGTTTTAGGTGATAACAGCTGGAACAGTAAAACTGGCAGATCTATCCTCTATGAATGCAGCAAGGTAAGTGTCATTACATCTTAGTTACCAAAGACATTTGGATTGTTAATATTAAGAACATAATAATGCAACCGGGAGAGGGTGATGCAAGACGCAAGAGGATAAAATTACTTCCCATATAACTTTTGTAGGAAGCAGCAAGGTTTTGAGTATGTTTTTTTGGCTTCTAAGCTTCATCTTAAGTTTCAAAGGTAAACATAGATTTCTCACAACTACCCAACTATACGGGGAAAAACAAGTAGAAAAGATAAGAAAATAGACAAGCATGTTGTTAATAGGCTAAATAATACTTTAAGTAACAAATATAAGAATGCAAGTCAAAACTCCGTCATATGAGAAATGGATTTTTTTTTCTTGCTTCATCAAAATGACAATGAAAGTCAACTTCGGTTTCATACAAAACATTTTCACAGAACAGCACAAAGTAACACAAGATGAAATCCCGATGAACTCTTTATAGACAGAAACAAAGGCACAAGTATTATAAAAACAACTATTGTGTTAAAACTATTTACTGTACGTTTGGTATGGAATAAACACTGTGCTCTTAAGAAATAGTAAAAGCAAGGTAATTGTAAGGAGTTTACCTATTAAACATCACAAGCCAGCCCACAGAGACCACATGACAGAAAAGTGCATATGAGCGGTCACATCCTAAAAAATAATACACTGTAAATTTACACTCCTGGTTTGCAAATGCTAAAATAAAAATTGCGTCCTTTGCAGTCTGCTGTATTTTTTGTAAAGTATGGTAGTTTTTTCTTGTTGGTTTCAGCCTAAACCTGCCAGAGTTGAAGACTCATTGCTGACTCAAGGAAATATGTATTGAAAAGAAAATATAGAGAGAAGCAATACTCACAAATACAAGGGGCTTAGAAGTGCAACTTAAAAAAATTGCAAGCTTTCAATGTGATTGCATCAGATTTCAAGAAAACAAGATCTGTAGCACTGAAAAGGAAACAACTACTAAATGCACTTCCCCCATCAAAATATGGGTTTAGTTGCTGTATCAGGTACAAATTAACTGAAGCAGCTACACACAGGTATAAATGCAGAAGCAAACTGCATAATTCAAACTACAAAGCGCAGCCATTTCTTTGAAAACTAAAAACACAATACACAAGAATGATGACTGACAAGGCTCTGTCCAAATATCAGGTGAGGAAAACTGAGTTTTTATTAGAGAAGGATATGCTGGATATATTTCTGGAATGCTGAACAAGTAGACAGTAGAGTGACTACATGGACCCCAAACAATTGGCAGGATGTTACAGCATGTGTAAACTATTTCTAGCTTTGCTGTTTCCAGTAACAGAGATTTAAAAGGTCTGCCCAGGGAGGTGGTTGATTCATCTTCCCTGGAGGTGTTTAAGGCACGGGTGGACAAGGTGCCGAGGGGCATGGTTTAGTGTTTGATAGGAACGGCTGGACTCAATGATCTGGTGGGTCTCTTCCAACCTGTTTTTTCTATGATTCTACAAAAACACCATTTAGATACGGTCCAGCTAGAGTTCCCATGTATAGGGGAATAACCAAATCAGCATACTTGAACTAAGCTTCCTAGCTTATACCAGAAGTTACCATCTTAATACCACACGAAACCGAATCTTTCAGAACAAGAATGTCAAACAAGATGGTCTTCTTTTCCCTCCACTCTTCAGGAACAGCAAATCAGAACAGTGTTGCAGAAAAAAACCTATTTTTAAAAGCTTATGTTAAATTATATTCTTTGTGCTGTAAAACTGATTTTTTTTTTACTGCCAGTAGTTTTCTTATTAATGGTTAAACACAAAGCTTTAATTTAAAATAACTAAAATAATTTAAATATTTAAAAATATTATTATACATATGTTTTAAAATAATATATAGAGACAGTAACAGCTCTTTACAATTAAAGAGCAAGATAATAAAAAATAACACACACACACACACACACAAATATATTCTATATTCTGTATCAGTAGCCTCTTATGTCCTTCAAGTTGATATAAAAAAAGCAAGCACCTTCACAAACTGGCTGATACATCAGGTGTTTTGAACCAGTGTGACATCATATAATGAAGTTTTAGTCAAATGTGTGTATAGGTACAGGATGGGGGGGTGTGAGTATGTGTGCATACATATATATATGATTATATACATATATAAAAACCAAAAAACCCCACAACTACAAAACAGAAAAACTAAGAAAAATACAGATCATCAAACAGGCTGCATTGCATAGCAAGAACTGCTTACATTCACCACAAGCATTCCCCTTGTGAACTGAACTTGACCTCCTCACAGGACCAACTGCATCACAAAGTCACAAGAAACAAGATGCAGCCAAGAAGTCTACCTTTTAAAAAGGTGGCTACATTTGCAGAATCAACCATGACAAAGAAGAAAAAAGCCACGGCGTTGGTGAGCTTTCCACAGAGTGTAGTGTTGAAGAACATGGTGGAAGGAGTCAAGAATACAGCAAAAAGAAACTGCAAGTGGGTAGAGGTCTACTCGACCCTTGGAGCAACCTTCAGCTTCTTCTAGCATACCTGCTCCCAGCACAAGCTTTTTCCGTTAAACATTATCAATGGGGGAAAACAAGTGATGAACTTGTCCACTTTGTCCAATAATGCACGTGTAGCAGAAAAACTGTCCAAGTCAAGTTTTATTTCGATTTTTATGATGATGTTGTTACAAAATATGCAGAGCTTATTAGGATATCAAGACACTGTTTTAATGAGGAACTAAAAAGACTGATAAAACACCACCTGAAGATAGATTCAATCACAAAACAAGCTCTTGTTGTACCAAGAAAATTTACCATCACATGTGCAAAAACTACTTTGAAAAAACTGCAAATGAATGAAGCAAGCAATAAAGTTGAGGAGGAATATCATACTGTGTTGACAGCTTTTATTCACTAGTGCAGTAAACACCAAAATCCTCCCTCAATGCTAGGCAGAGTAAACAGAAGAGAACTACTGCATAGTAGGGATCTCTGCCTGAAAGCAATGCCAGGGGAAGAGCCAGACTGCCCGCATGACAGCTGCAGGCAGACAGCACAATGGCACCATGCAGAGCAGAAGGTTACCTGGAAGGGCTGTGTGCTCACTTACATCCCAAAACAATCCCAGGTTGGACACGGTTAGCATCCTGGTCCTAAGTGGCACCAGAGAAAGCCAAGACAGTTTTGGCTACCTGCACACTGCCAATTTCCCTGCAATGGAAATGGCTTCTGTCACTCACAGAGAATGAACACTGCAAGCACTACACCTACTCACTTATCTATCTGATCATACTTTTTCTAGCAGGCTTGTATACAGCTGCATGAAAAGTAATTGTCATACCATTTTCAGTCTTAAGTCAAACACCGAATAACATTTTCAAGATACATTTATGATAAACAAGTAATGCAGCTCCATGCTGCAAAGATGTTTCCACACAAAGTGAAGGGATGTAATCGTGCAATAGAATTAAAAAAAAACTTCAAATCAGACATTTGATGCAGACAGGATCCCTCTCACAGACACCTAGCAACTCCATCGAGTACGCAGATGTGGTATTTGTGCATTGACTCTGTCAGGTATACCAGATGAGGGCATTTCCCCACCCCCCACCCCAAATCCTACATTTATCTAAAATATAACTCAGTTACTCAGAATCAGCTGTAACATATACCTGAGTACCAGAGACTTCTTTCCTGGAATTGGTGGTTATCATGCAAGTATTAACAAAATTAACTTAGATGCTACGTCTGAATTCTACTTCCATCTCATATCTATCTGTTGTCAAATTAGTGAACACATCTGCCTCAGTCACAGTTCAGGTAATCAGAGAGATGCAAAATTTAAACCTGTATTGACCAAAACACTGATGTAAAGGGTGACAAAAATATAATTTGAATTCAGGTAACATTTCTTTTCTTACTTTTATTAGGAGACTATTTCGATCAAACACACAAACCCAAGCATAAAAATATAAAACTATTATTAGTCACTACTTAAAAAAAAATTGTAACACCATAACCACTCCTTGTTGTATGACTCTGAAGTACTACTACTCTCTGCAGAAGTTATTAAAAAGACAAGAGCATTTCCAAATAGCATCTGTTATGATTTACCACCCTAGACAGTAACAGTTAGTTATAAAAAAAAAAATCAATTACTGAATTTTCTAACATATTAATACAATGAGAGCAACATATTACTTAACACTGGATAGAACAACAGTCTAAATGGTACATGCTTTTCCTGGAAGGATTTTTCCATATGAAAATTAAGTACAGAGCAAAACTAAAGAATAATAAGAAGCAACGTACAGTCAAGGTCAAGACAGAGCTAGAGATGAGGAAACATGAGCCATAAGAAGTCTCAAGAAACTGAGGACAAAATTTCTTCAAAGCTCTCTCATCAACTACAACTTGAAATGAGAAAAGCTCCAAATTAACGTGAATAAGGTTAATCTGGTTTTGTAAGTGCTGCAGTTGTTTTTAGTCTAAATTTAGTGCAATTTTATTTACGCTGGCCTTAGAAAGGATGCACTATGTCTACTTTAACTACAGCCTTGTACACAACACAGAATTTCAAATTGTACTCAAATTAAATACTCAAGTAAAACATTGAGCACTGCTGATTATTTTAAATAATGTTCAAAGCTCCTAAGGAATGGCAATGGTCCTTTTCTCAACACAGTCTTCAGACTCTCATTTAGGTACCGCTGCAGTCTCCACAAATTACTATCATGTACTTACAGGCCCACAAGCTCAAGGACCCACTAACTATCAGCTTTCAAGACTTAGCAACAATATGTTAGTATATGAACCTCTCAGATGCTCATTTAGTACTAGTAGCTACTATACAGCTTTTGAACTGTAGTGGTGTATTTTAAATCCTAAATGGTGCTACTAGCTAACCAAGTAACAATCAGTGTGAAGCCATCTTTCAATATCACCATTTTTAGTGATGAGAAAACTTGTTTATTTGAAAAAAACCCCCAATAAGCCTCATCTAACTTATATTTAGCAGTACTGCCAAGCAACAAGTAAAGTTTCATGATCAAGGAGTTAAGCAGAATGTTGAAATCCTTCAGACAAAAGATAAGATAATGCATTTAAAAAGGGGTGGAAATAAAGTAATTATTTTGAATTTTTGATTTTATTTTAGCTAATCACCTTCAAAACCATACAGGTTACAGAAGCCCTATAGGGACTTTTAAAAAGAAGCCCTTTATAAAGTACTGTAAAAAGCTATAAGGTTTTATTTGTTCTTCTCTTTCCCATTCAGCACCTGTCTACCAATTTCTACTGACAAAGCAAGACTTAGAGCCTGATCAACAAAATAGTAAGAAACAGAGAAAGCACAAGAATGCATTCAAGCCACAATCTGTAGCACTTGGTGGTCTCTTAGCTTTGTGACCAAGATTACTGACGGACAGAAGGAACCACAGAGACAGAAAGGCACATGGGAATGGATACTTTATTCTCAGTGCAAGAAGGAAGCAGTTCACAGGTTAATCAGGGGGTGTAGAAAGTCGGTCTGATAACCACATAACGGGAAGGTTCACCCATCAGGCTATTAAGAGGTTTTTCCCAGATGAAATCTTATGTCAAAAGACCTATAACATGCCTGTAACCTAGAGGGAAATGCAAATGTTGCACGCTGTATAGTTACACATTGAGGGAAATTCAAATGTTGCCTAAGAAGAACTGAAAGACAGGTCGGTAGGAAGAGAGGCACTACTGTCCAGGCCTCCATCCTAATGGTCTCTACTCACCCGCAGAATAGCTGAGGCCGCTCCTCCTGCAAGTAGACCATCTGGGGCATCAGCAACAGTGGGAGAAGTCCCACTGTGCAACCAGGAAAGTGGGAAAGGGAAACCACCTACAAACAATGGAACAAAAAGTAAAATTAAATCTAAGGAAGCTTAGACAGGTCAATCTCACTGAATCCTAAATTTTAAGGTAATGTCTTTGAATTTTAAAGAAAATAAAATTATACATCCCAAGCTTAGCAACTGTTTAGTGTGTTTTTAATAAAATAGAAGATTTTATCCCAAAAAAGTCCTGGAAATATTCCATCTATAAACAGTTATACAAGGAATTTAGTTCAAATATGAACCACTCTCTAGAACAACAAATTAACTAGAAGAAACTGCAACAAAGCTGCAAAGTTACATCCAATAAAAAACCCAAAACCAGTATTTTATGAACTAACATTTCCACACTCATACCATTCTACAGCAAAGCCATGATATCTATGTAATTATTATTGCCTTCTAGGACAAAACCAAAATAAAAACATCCATGCAGCATCTGAAAAAAGTCAGGAAGTCAGGGCATGGGGAAGAGGCAAGTGGTATTTGTTTGTATATTTCTCCCCAATTTTTCAAATGCTACTATGCCAGAAGGAAATTATAGAGGGCTACACTGTACCACAAAGTGACATCCGTTACAATATACTATGACAATCTAGGTCTGAAGAGCAATCAACATAGGAAAAAAAAAAAAGACAAATTAAATAAGCAGTGCTAGAACAAGGAATGTATGAGTTTGTTTATATCATTTGCTTTAAACACAAAACCCTGCAAACTCAAATACTAATCTTTTTTTGTTTGCACTACAGTATAGACCTTCATTAGATCTATTGCCGGTAACTACTGTTACTTAAACAAGTATACAAAGAGAATATTTTTTTCCATGTACGAGGTAGCTGGATAGAAACAACTTAATAAATCCTAAATTCTGTATTTAAAAATATTAGATAAAGACATCTTAATCACCTTTTGACAATCTCGCCCTAAATGTTCAAAATAATTAATCATGTTGAAGACAGACAAGTTATTTGTTTAAAGGTTACAGTCATAAATCCAATCAGGTCTCATAGTTATAGAGCTATTTAGAATTAACACAAAGGCATTTTTTGCATGAATAGTTTCCTGCAATTTCAGAATCCCTGGAATGCAAATTCAGTTATGAAACCAATTAATCTTTTCAATTACTTAATTATCTTTCAGATCCAACAAACAGGCATCTGTAAAATACAAGACATGGGAGCCCAAAAGAAGGCATTTGTAAGTGTTCAACTTCTAATCTACTGCAGAACAACTGCCCTTTGGAAGTGGTTGCTACCTCTGTAAGACAGGAATCTCACTGTGCCCCCAAGCAGTCAGGCTGCTGTGGTCAGAGTGTTTCTCAAGTGTTCGAATACACTCCATCGGAGGCATGCACACATTTTCATCAGAAAAGGTGAATGTGGCACAGACTGTCAATAGCAAAAAAAGCATCTTGGATTCAGATCTGATTTCAAAAGGATCATTTCAGCCTTTCTGGAACAGAAGGTTCACCTGTTTCTCCTATCTTGATATAGGCTGAGTAATTTTTACTTCACATATAAAATATATATATTGCTTGTGAAGAAAAGTTAGGTCTTTTTCTTCACTGCAATTCATCAGGTTTATTTTGGCTTAGCACTGAAACATGTTCAGATGTATTTTCCCCCACCCATTTGATTTTCCTAATTTCCTCTTTTTTTTTTTTTTTTTTTCTACTCAGTCAGTGCATTAATGCCTTTTCATCTGGAGAGGTTTACCCCATCTATCACTGTTCCTAATGCATCTGCTGCACGTTCTCAAGAGACCAATGCAGTACTCTATACACTTTCCTATTACAGAATCCCTCCTTTTCCTCAGGCCCACATAAACTGCTTTCTTTTGCAAGCAGAAACAGCTCATGGTAATTGTCTATGTCAAGATATTGTTTTTAAGCAGCACTGGCCTATTCTGTTAAAAAAAAAAAAAAAAGTCTTAAAATAGCCTTTTAATACTGTTTGCCATCCAGTCATCAGTTTGGCAAGCCCTGCTCTTCAACTCCTGATTTCAAGCACATTTCAGATGCATGTGTCTGTGGTTCTCTATGAAAGGCAACCACAAGTGTCATGGATATTTCCCAGAGTTTCTAAACAAAAAGTACATTGTTTTGAAAGACTATACAAAGGTGATGATGAGAGGAAGCCAAAGCAATAAAATAAGATGGCATTGAAAGTCTCTGATTTGGTCACAGTTTGTAATAATGATTTTTAACTAATGTTATTTAACTATTTACCATTTCCCCTTTAAATCAGATTTCAGTTGCTTCCAGCGGGAAAAATAAAGCTTTTTAACCTAGAATTCTTTGCATTTCATCCCTAGGTATTACTATTAAGGTGAAAAAAAACCACATTTCAGCAACGTCAACTTGGATTTCTTCAAAGAAATTAGAGAGGAGAAGCAATACTGACATTTCCTGTCAGGTCTAAAAGCAAGTTGATCTTTTTTTACTCTAGTTCCTCAAGCTTATGTAATCTGCTAGCACCTCTACCCAAGTACTTTTACAGCTTTTGCCAACTTCAGTCAAATAAGGACAGTCTGAGGGAAAAAAAAAAAACCTCCTAAAAGGTAAGGGAACAAAGGCAGAAACAAAGCCAGTATTCGACTACTGTCAATTAACTAGCTAGCCAAGAGACAGAAACATAGAAAAGATGGGGGGGGGGAGGTTGTTGTTTGTTTCAAGTTAGGCTGGTTGTTTCAGTTTTTTGTTCAGTTGGTAGTGAGATTGAGAGTTTTTTTTCCACTTGTTTTGTTGATTCAATACTGTTTTGCCCTTTAAAAGCAGTTGGCAGGGAATCATCATGTTTAGTTGTAAAGTACAAAACGTGCATCTTTCTTTGCTGACTGCAGGTACCATGAAAGATGTAGGACTCAGAAGCAATCTTGTGTAACAATGACCAGGAGTTACAAAAGGAACTCTCAAACTGTACCACCTTGATCCATTCAGCTTAAGGCATCCAGCACAGTTTTCCCCCCATGCTAATATGCTATGTACAGGCCTGGATATATGGAAAGGCAATTCAGACCCTCTGGTGGCCTGGATCATCTTATCCAGCTTCCCTTCCCCTGGTAGCTGAAATGCTCCATACTTCATACTTCTGACACATTAAAAAAAATAAAAAAAAAATCAGAATTACACTACTAAATAATAAACTAATCTAATCCAAATTACCCAGTAAAATCTTCTGCCAGTAATATCTTCAAAGTAAGATATTACCCAGTAGTATCTTCAAAGAATACAACTACTCCTGTATTTTAACTATGTAATAGTAGTGCTCTGTTACAATATAAAATGGGAAGTTAAGAAAAAACTTGCTCAACGTCTAGGAAAAGTGAGGTGGGCAAATACAGTACTGATAAATAAGTGAGAAAGGGTACAAAACGAGCACAAAATATTCCAGAAAGGAAAAAAAGTTTAACTTGTTGCTCATTTTTTAAGATGGCGAGTAATTTTTTGTACTAAACCTTTGTTTATATGGCAATAACCATGCCAAGGTTGAGAGTATGCTGCTGTATTACTAGACAGTGTACTAAAACTTTTGTCATGAAGAAGACTGGTTTTGTTATAGCAGAAGTAGGGAGAAGGTATACAGCCATAATTACACTTGTTATTTATGAACTTTGTTAGTGACAAAATTTGTACAGAAGACTGTGGGAGAAGGTAAAAGCTGCAGTGTAGAAGAGACATCAGCTGAGGGGCAGGGAGAGATTAACCTGAGCAGCCAGCAGAGGGAAGAAACTCTCTATACTGGAAATAGTCAGCATTACTTGTCAGATGATTTAAACAGTTCCTACTGCTGTTTGAAGGGGCAGCTTTAAGCTCTTCATGGCTTTTCTACAAAGCTGCTTTTTGAAGGCCTTTTACTTCAGGGACAGAAGCTCAAGGGCCCTCATTAACTCAAGCAGCAGCTTTGTCAATCTCCAAATATTGTAACACGGACAAGTGGCAGATGATCACTTATCCATTTGCTTTAAAGTTACACTGCACAGCACATGAAAAAAGCAAGCACAACTTGATTTGCACACCTTCTTCAATGGGGCTTTAGGGGGCAGATTTAGGAAATTGTGTCTAGGAAACACCTCACACACTGAAACAGTATCTTCATCCTGCTGAATTTTAAAAAATATAAAATGTAGTTTTGCGATATTTCCTTAGCTTTAAATTAGCTCTGTGAATTATAGGATTAAGCATTTCATGGGGCAATGGAGATCAGTTTAAAAAGCACCACAGTATCTTTCATCTTTTTGAATTTCAACTAGCTATCATCATATTAACAGAAAGTTAAGGCTTAGTTTACTGTGCAAGTTAGGATTTTCTCACTGTCAAAATGCTAAACTCCACAGCACTTCCAGTGAACCAGAAAAACGCCAAAAGATTGCTGAGGCAAAGTAGGACATTGATGGAGAGCAGCAGGGAGAGAGGTACAAAATCTAAAAAGCGGAGTAACAAAGTTCTGGCTCATATTCCACATTTCTTTGCAACATAATTACTTGAGAAAATTAATTTTGGATGCTAACATTTGTTGTGCTATCTTTCTTCCTGAAAAAGTAAATACATGAAGAGAAAGTTTTCATCTGTATTTTCAAACATTTTATTTTAAAGACTAGGTTTCTTCAAGACAATACACTTCATGGTTACTTGTACAGTTCTGAAATAAGCCAAGACTACCTCAACTGGGCTTGGAAATTAAAACTTGGCCAGTATGAAGGTAGAGTATGTGCTAATGAACACTGTATAGGAGTTGAGATACACTACCAAGAGCCATTTTCATCCTACTTGAATGGTAGTAGTATGACAATCAAGCCACAGTGTAAGGATTAGTACTTATGTTTTCCTCTTTCAATGTCTGAGGGCATAAGGCTGCAAAAAGTATTCAAAAATATATGAAAAAAATATTTTTTTTAATTGACATTTTCTGGAATACTGTGGTATTGTAACACTTATTAAAGGTATCATTTAATTCATAAGGTATTATTAATATTTTAACATAATAGAACATTTGCAATTTGATACACTAGGATGAGAGCTTACTAAGAAAATGATAGCTGAAATTCAAACATTTGGTATGTGATTATCACAATTTCTGAACTGGATGGTATTTCTATTTATCAACAATTCTTTGAGAAGCTTGAGACTTTATTGACATACTGACAGCAATGATTAGTCTTTATGTTCAAAGGAGAGAACAGCATGATCCAGGCAGTGCCTTCCTGTTTTATGCGTCATTATTCGCACACCCTGGAAAATTTCCCGTGCAGTAAACACTATATCTTTTTTTTCAGTCAAGCAATAGGTGTTACACACGTTCTTTCTCAAAAACCCATGCAGACATTCACAGATGAAAAAGAGGGCATTAAAACCCTTGCAAATGTGCTTTTATTATTTTTTTAAGAAATAAAATCCACTTTTCCTTCAATAAAACAAGTTCAACAGTTTTGTGTCTACAGCAGGGGTGTGCATTGCCAGAACATTACCACACAAGCAAAAGTTTTATTTGGAGCACACATCATTTACAGAGGTTGGAGGCTGACAAGTGGTACTGTTCTGCTCAAATCAGTAGATGAATTCACAAGCTCCAATTTCAAACCTTAACTGAAACTCTGGGCCTTGAATTGTTAAGTAATCCATGTAACAAACAACTTCTATTTGGAGAAAAAATAAAAACAATATTACAAGCTATGACACAATTGAGTACTACTTTAAAAGGCCCATTTCAGATTTTATTTTTTAAAACTTTTTATGAAATCACACTGTCCTAGTTGATCAGATCACAGAGGAATTGAGACAGGACAGGGCATCTGGAGGTCATCTGATGCAACCTCCCTCCTCAAGCAGGGCTACCCTGAGCAGATGGCTTTTGAGTACGTCTAAGGATAGGGACTCTACTACATCCCTGGGCAATCCATGCTAGCACTCGGTCACCCTCATAATGAAAAAGTGTTTCCTGAAGTTCAGAGGGAACCTCCTTGCCTCTTGTCCTGTCACCAGGCTCTAGTGAAAAAAGCCCAGCTCAGTCTTCTTTATATACATCCTCCAGGTATTTATATGCACTGATGAGATTCCCTCTGAGCCTCGCCTTCTCTTCTTAGCCAAGGGTGCTCCCCCAGCTCTCAGCCCTTCCTTAAAGAAGAGATGCTCCAGTCATTAATCATCTTTGTGCCCTGTGTTGAACCCTCTCTAGTATGTTCATGTATTTATTGTACTGTGGAGCACAGACCTCAGCACAGCACTCCAGGTATGGCTTTATCAGCACTGAGTAAATGGGCACTGATCATCTCCTTAAATCTGCTAGCAATGCTCCTCCTAATGCAGAGCAGGATACTATGAGCCTGCTTTAGCTATCAGTATGACAGTATAGTAATGGTCAACATGGTGTCCACCAGGACATCCAGGACCTTTTCTGCCAAGCTGCTTTAAAGATAGACAGCCCCCAGCACATACTGATGCATCCAGCTTTCTCTTCTCAAATGCAGGACTTGAGTCTCCTCTTTGTTGAGCTTCATGAGGTTCCTCCCAACTCATTTCTCCAGCCTGTTGAGGTCCTTCATGGCAGCATAACACACTGGTGTTATCTGCCACTCCACGCAGTTCTTTATGATCAGCAAGTCTACTGAAGGTATCCTCTGCCCCATCCTCCAGATCAGTAATGAAGACATTGAATAGCATTGGACCAAGTACTGACACCTGGGCTACACCACCAGTTACTGGCCTCTAACTAGGCTTTGCACCGCTGATCACCACACTCTGTACCTGGCCAACTGAGCCCTTTTTCACCTCAATATATGCTCAGCCAGCCCATACTTCATCAGCTTCTCTGAGGATCTCACTGGAGGCAGTGCAAAAAGGTAGAGAATCGTCCCCTGCTCTCCCTTCATCTACCAAGCAAGTCATTTCATCGTGGAAAGCTATCAAGGTGGTCAAGCATGATTTAATCCTAGCAAATCCATGCTGACTAGCTCAGAAGGTTTTCTTTTATTCTTAATGCAGCCCATGTATATTACTCCCTCGCTGTACACTCCATTCAAATAAAATCTTTGTATCATCACATATGTGTGGCTCCCCCCTCGCTGTACACTCCATTCAAATAAAATCTTTGTATCATCACATATGTGTGGCTCCCAGAAGTATTTTAATACCAACTGGAATAAGCAGTATTATATAAACTGCTCTGTGTAATAACAATGACACACATACAAATCATAGCAGCTACTGTCTCAAATCAAGCTCAAGAAACTTTTTAGAAAGATATTCAGATCTTGATTTTAAAATTGCAAATGATAGAAAAAAAACCAATCAAACCTAAAGCTTAGCCACCCTTAACACTGAGATCTTTTTCTAAGCTTTGCTTGCAGATCTGTTAAGATTTACCTTCCAAATCCACATGCTTACCCCCATATAAAATTGATCTTTTCTCCTGTTACAGAATTGTAAGAAAAATAACCATTATGGCTTCCCTTTTTACACTAAACACATTGAAGTTTCCTTAGAAGGTAAAATTAACATTTCCAATTCTAAAAAAGTTCCAAGCACATCTAGAAATCCTTTCCTAAGAGAAGAAGCTAGTTATCATTGGTAAGATTCTTGAACTGCTTCACAAAAAAAATAACGGTAGTGCTCTGAGATAATATCATGTTATCTTAATTTCCCTGAAACGTATTTGCAGTAAAGAGACCTATGCATATAGAGCAAATCAAAAAAAAGAACAGTAAAATAAGTAGACTGCACATCTAACAACATTATCTTGAGTAATGTTTAATTAGTGCCCTTAAAAAGTAACATATGCTTTAGACTAACCCATATTTACCCACTGTTTAATAATCAAACAGTGATTATTCAAGTAATTTAATTATGAAGATATGTATGTAACCGCAATCTAAAGAAAGAGAGAAGTCAAGATAACAGTTGAAGAACAAGACTGAAGAACAAGACTGAAGAACAACAGCTACTCTCACTTCCAAACTGAAGTGCAGTTGCCACTCTCAGATTACTTAGACTGTTCCACAGCCTTGTTCCTAGAATCATAAAATCACAGAATCACCAGGTTGGAAGGACCCACTGGATCATTGAGTCCAACCATTCCTATCAAATTCCTAGACCCTTAAGCCCCAGCTAAGATTCCAAATACAAGTCTTGACAATGTTAATTTCCAATGCCAGTTTCCATGGCAGACAACTTTTCACTTTTTTGTAGTCACGCATTTGTTATCTAGTGCTTACTGCCTGGGTAAAAGGGACAGAAAATTATTTTCATTTTGAATTTGTATAAACCCTAATGCAATTGGAGCCACTAAGACAGGCAGGCATTATGGTAGTGTCATTAAAAAGAAAACAAAGAAAAATCCCCACACCACAAAAAAGCAAGCAACCAAAACAACTCCTCTAAACACACTATCAAAAAAAAACAACTAAAGTCAAACAAAAAAACAAGCCCTACTTGCCTGTGCTACTAGCCACATTGATCACTGCTACACTTGATTACTGCAACTCACAAAGAATAAACAACCATTGTTAATACACACACTGTATAAAACAAAGCATATGACTGCAGCACAAGATTATGCTGATGCTATAAAAATAATTACCTTTTGAATTTCATGATTCCTGTCTATTTCTATCAGCTGAATTTCAATAATAATGAAATTGTCAACCCAAACCAAGCAGTAAGTATGCATTTCTATATAGTATGATAGATAACAGGGTGAAAGACCAGAATGGCTGACTATGCCCAACTGAAAGAGAATGGAAGTCCCCAGCACACAAGGTGGGGAGGTTAGTCTTGTTTAACAGCCATAGGGAAAATTCAAGTTTTGGCTTAAGGTGATTATTCCTTATGAAAGGAGAATTTCCTTCAGAAATAAAATATTTGGAATGGGCTATTATTACAAAGCCTTAGAGAAAAATCACAATATAAAAAGATGTGGTTTATTTTAAATGCTTGGTTTTCAGATTTGTGTTGTTGTCTTGGTCTTACTAGTTGCACCACTTTGTCAGCTCTGCCTCTATCCTAACTCTTGAACTTTACCAGCAGTGGGAAAAGCAGCTGGCAATAGTCTCAAGTTGACTTCCTATGGTTCACCACAAAGCAACTACCCTGTGGTGAATCATAAACTGGAGTGCTGTAGGGCTACCACAGTAATCCGAGGCAGACCGCTGGTCACTGGGGAGTTCTCCTGCCAGTTTCCTATACAGAGAGAAAGCAGTGACAACACACCACAAATTAACCTGTCAAGTGCTCATCTAAGACAGCTATGCTCTTCCAGTATCCACATCAGGTATTTCAGACTGTGCATAAGTATCCCTATAATAGTGCACCATACTCAACGGCACACACTTTTAGCACTTGGTGTTGAGTATATCATTCTTCAGTTTGGTAAACTGAATTAGTATGGTGGAATATCCATGAGGAAGGTTGCTTGATTACTCTGTCCAACCTGTTGAACACTTCCAGGTGAGAAAAAAGTGAAAAGCATCTCTTTCCCTAGAGGTAGCTAACCATATCCATCCATGGGAAGCTGCTGCAGCACAGAAATAGACAGCAGGCAGGTGAAGACACAGCAAGCCAAGCTCTCAATGCACAGGAGGCTCCTGAGAAAGCAGAGAACAGGTGAACAGACAAGACACTGATGTAAGAAAGACAACAGGATCTTCCCAGGGTCTAGGTGGAGATTTGGAAAGGTTTGCTGTGTCTCAGGAAACACGTGAAAACTGCCTAGTTGGAAAGTAAAACTCTGCAAAGACAGAATAGACAGTTTTGACCTTAAACCATTAACCTTAATACTTCACCAAGGAGATGTGAGTTCCTATGGTACATGCAGGTTGACTTAAGTTAGTATTTTATACTTCTACATAACCCATTTTAAAGGGAAACAAGTTTGCTACTTTAGGAGACTCACTGTATGCATAGAGTGGGACAGTTCTACCTGAAGGCATGGAAACCAGCAAAGCCATGGCAACAGCTACGAAGAGGATCTCTGCTTCTCTTTCCAAAACACTAGAATCATTCTCAGGAGAAATGCTGATGCTATATAGAAGCAATTCTTTAACCACCACGCTTGCTTCCATTATATAGTCTGAAAACAACTAGCCTGAATGCCCATTTTCATCTTAGAATAAGGTCTAAATTTCAATTTAGAGTTTCTTTTGGAAAGAATGAGTGATATAGTTTAAGATGTGTACTGCATGGACCTTCTTGCCAATTATCTCTTCAATTAAGTTGAACTGGCTAAAAGGCCATTTGTAATTTTTAACTGGGGGTTGAGTCGGATGGTATCTTCCAGTTAAACTACAGGAATTTGGCACTTGAAAATACTATAGCACATAAGTATGTTGAATTCTACATATTAAAATACCTACGAGATCATAAGCATTTAATAAGCCTATTGGAACTACTACTTCAAATTTAAGAGCTTCCAGAATACCCTTACAAACACTGTAATCTCCTTTTTTTAGAAAAATATCCAGGAAACAGATGCCTGTATCTCATTTATTTCTAATATTTCAGAGTCAAACATGTCATAAGTAGTACTATACTTTCCATATTTGTACTGCAGCACAAAGTAAAAGCTGACATGATTGGCAACTTAAAGGGAGAATCCTTCAAAGCAGTCCTAAGTATTTTCTCCACTGTTTCTTGGCTTGCCTTACCCAAAACATTATACTTGCTGCTGAAAATATTTCTCCTTTCATTTCTATTTCTCTAAAGAAACCTCAGAAACTACAAATTGGAATATGATTTAATGATGCTGAAATATCAGTTAAGCTCTCAGAAATTCATGTTAAGAAACCACAGAAGTAAGAATTTATAATTAATGAACAAGAGAGTTGCATGAAAACCTAAACTTTTGAGGACACAGTACAACAAAAGTGCCAAATTTCTTTTAGTGATGCACTTCCCAGGATGTTCTTTCACTGTAAGTCTCTGCAAGTTATGACTATGTTACAGAATCAGAAAGTTAAGAATTATAAACCATTCCTTCTCATCCTAAAAATATGACCGATACCTACATTTAAACACACTGGACTGTAAAAAATACATACAGGAACTTCTGAAATTTTAGAAATCTGCATATGCCCCACTGTGCACAGAAACAGCTACAAGAGTGATTATAGAAGGTAGGAGGTAAAATTTCAACAATTATGAGTTACCACATCAAAAATTTCTGTATTTATGAAATCAATACTAACACATACTAGGTAAATATATTTGAAGGCTAAAAACCTAGTGAAGGAAGATGAATGAGATAGCGATTCTCTGCAGAGCTTCAGGAAAGATCTTCTATTTAAAGAGATCAAATGACTCCACTACAGCCGTTCTTACAGCTGTCTCCCAACAGACTTTCTTCCCCACTACATTTTTCATTAAAAGGCTTTGTTCCTGCCCTCCCTGCCCAGTAATTATTTCAAATTTCTTCCTCTCTTTTGCCTTCCTCTAAAATAATAAATGACACGGACAGAAAATTTCTGTGAAGATCCGTTACATAATTCTAGTTGCTCTGGATGGACATAATAGACTTTACTTCTTGCAGAGTTATTCAATTCATAATTATGAGTCAGCTTACATACCCTATTTATTGCCACTTCTAGAACACTGACAACACAAAAACCTAGTGTACCAACATGATACAGTACCCTAATATAGAGGCACTCTTCCAGTAAATAGTCTAGCATTTACAATTGCCCTTCATTATGCTTATGCTGCTTTCTGGCATGTGTGACCATTTCAGCTTCAGCTGCATCTGAAATCCTGCTTTATTTACATTAACACTTCCTTAAAGCAGACTTATGAATTCCTCAATATTCCTTAAGAACAAAGTGAATAATTGACAACATTATGTAAACACAAAGATCAGAGAAAAACTCTGGTTTTGTCACCCATTCCTTCCTGCCTTGCTTAATATTATAACGATTCATGAAACACCTATACAACTCCAATCACTTACTTAATGCAGTATGTATGAAAAACATGACGCTGCAAATTATAGACAATAAAAACAATGAACAGGCTATAGATCACCAAGCTTGGGCAAAAGTCAAGGGACAGAATAGCTACAAAAAGCACAAAGTGTACAGATAAGGTAGAAAAATCTCCATGGGAGAAGCCTCACAAAGATGCTTCTGATCAGGACCTTCTGTTGAGGAACTGTCTGTCGGAAACACTACTCTGCCCTGCAATGTCTACTGGTCACAGACCCAAGTGCAAGGTCACTCTCTTGCTTGGCTTCATTGTGTACAGCCCATGTTCCATTCAGAATGCTGATACTAAAACTTTACAAATGTTTTAATTTACTAGGAAAAAGATGAAAAGAATGAAAAGAAAACTTACAGACCATTACTGTAATTTTCATTCATAGATTTCACCCCACCTATACTAGGACTGCTATTATCAAACAACTCCCAAATTCTCATCATCTTCATCTTTTTTTTTGTCAAAAAACTCTAAAACTTTTATCTGTACTTCAGCCATGAGTATTTTTTTCCATACAACTTCATCAAGGAAGAGAATGTACCACTTAATATCTTGGGAAGAAGGACAAATAACAATTATACCTTTCATTGAAGTTTTAAGGCTGACTTTTGGAAAAAAACTCTTTCCTGCTTCCTGTGTACCTGAATGGTAGTTAGCCCCCATTTTAGCAAATACAGCAAACTATTTCTTAAAAACCTCATCCTTGTAAAAAGGGTCAACTTTTCTTAATCTGCAAAGTTTTATTCAGCATACAATAATGCAAATCTGAACAGCTAAAATTAACCTAACCTCTCCTAGACACTTCCGGAATGAGAAGTTCCTGACTGTGTCCAAACCCAAAATAAAGTGCAAATGGAACTGGGCTACTCAGGTGAAAGAGAGACACTGCTTAGACACACAGGGATGAAGTTAAGAAAGCCAAAACTGGGCTAGATTTGAAACTGTTAGTGGGGGGGAAATCCACAAGAACTTCTGTAGGCTACATTGGCAGCAGAAAGATGACTGGCAGTTGTCCAGTGGACGGAGGGCAGAGCAACAAAAACATGCAGGGAAGTCTCATTTACTCTGTGTCTCCTTTGCTTCAGTCCTTCCTGATAAGGTCTACTTATCAGGAGGAGGGTGAACTGGATCTAACTGCTGACTTCAACTACCTCACAGGTAGCTACAAAGAAGGCAGCATCCAACTTTTCTTACATCAGATTTCTCTTGAACAACTGTTCTTTCAGTTAATAGTCATCACAGTGGGCATTTCTGGTTTCTTATGAAGCTCACTGCATGCATAATTACAGAAAATTTCAGATTTGTTTTTCACAGGAGCACAAGGTTGGAAAACACCCACTGGATCATCGAGTCCAACCATTCCTATCAAACACTAAACCATGCTCCTCAGCATCTCATCCACCCATCCTTTAAATACCTCCAGGGAAGGTGACTCAACCACCTCCCTGGGCAACTTGTTCCAGTGTCCGATGACCCTTTCTGTGAAAAACTTTTTACTGATGTCAAGCCTGAGCCTATCCTGGCAGAGCTTGAGGCCATTTCGGTTTGTCCTGTCCCCTGTCACTTGGGGACATTTTATTTTATTTCACATTGCAGTACTGCTTCTCATTTCATCTCTCAACTGTTTTACAATGCCTTTTCTGAAAAAACTGCTAATCTGTTAATCTTTGATTCCAAAAGTTTTTCTTATCTGATGGGTTGTCTTGTTCTCCCCCACTCCAAGCATAATATACAGTTTCTGGTCTTGGAGGATATTTTCCTCTTTAAGGTCTATGCATAATGTATAACAACTACCATTAGCTATAATCACCTAAAAGCTATCAATCATTAGTCAGATGGCTGTATTTCTCCCTGTTCATCCAGTGGAGTATCAGTAATGATGGTACTCCCACATCACATGCTATTTCATAGCTAATGTCTTTTGATCATTTCCATATGGGATAGTTCACACATAAGAAGTTATTCATTATATCCATACAGTTCTTTTGAGAAGGAAAATCAGCTGTTGCCAGAGTAAGGCAATACAGCTTTTCTGAAACACAAAGGAACAAGCAGAATGGGAAGACTGCAAGAATATTATCAGTACAATTTTCTGAACAACTCAGAGTGGCAAGAAAAGGTAAGGATGTGATTAAGCATACTTCAGGTGTTTTCTAAGAAAAGTTAAAATATATAGAGGACCTGTCTCTGTCTTGTATTGATTCTGTTTTTCTTCTTCCAGCCATCATTCCCTTTGCTCCCAATCAGAAGTGGTAAGATGGTGTGGATGCTAACTAGATGTATCAAAGAATGCCATTTCTATCTAGAACTACTATTGGACATTGTTCCAATAGTACTAGTGCAAGCGATAAATTGTTTGTGAAAGGGACTGTGTAACTTGCAAACTCAGGGCTAAAGACTTACATGCCACACATTTTATTTGACAACACAGAGCCAAAATGTTTCTCCTTCCACGCATCTGTAAATGTAAGCAATTTTAAACACAACTTTTAAGTGCTCCAAGATTATACCAATACTTCTTCAGTATTAATTTACTACTTTCTTTTCAGCTCCTGTAATCTCACAAAACCATAATATTACAATTAACTGTGGGATAGCCTTCTGGAGGCTTCCATTCTGGTCACACAAATTTACCCCAAGTCATTGCTTACTCAGACAGTGAACACTACATGATGAATAACAATTCTGCAACCTGCTTCTATGATTACATTTGTAAAATTATTGCAAAGTGTACTTGTAAAACACAGTAACTTCCAGTAGATTTTTTCTATGTGTTATCATTACCTTCTAATACCTTATTGAAAGGTACTAGGGAGCCAGTGGTAATCTGTACAGGAACATGGCCAGTATGTTTCCTGACACCTTTCCAGTATTTTTTAGTGCTGGCTGTAACACAACAAGCAGCCAAGTACCACTGAAAATCAACACTGAAAAAAGCTGTAAAGTTGATGCTATATGCAAGACTAGTATTTTTCATAACACAGCATAGAGAAGTCATCTGCCTGCAAGGCTATACAAAGGGCAACAGATACTGAATTTCAGTGGCACCACTCACTCTTCTTGTGTAAAGATGGATAAGACAGGCAGCTGCCACTATTTCACACTTCTCTACCTCTGGCTACAAACTAATGTGCTACAGACTTTACTCATACCAATATGTGAGCATCAACAATTCTTCCCTCAAGCCTACCATACCATCATCAAGAAACCTTAAAAGTTTTAAGAGTACAGGAACGAAACATTATTCCAAACACAGAGCAGAAGCAATTCAGTTAATGAACACATATCTGCCTGCAACAAAATGCTATACAGCCAAATAGCAGACATAACTTTGAAATGCATTTATGCCTTTCACTGGGAAACTGTTCTTCTATCTGATTTTGTCAAGTAATTTTTGCTGAGGGTGAACTTTATATTCTTAATGTTTCTTAACGCTATTTTTTGAGCTCTTTTAATCCAGAAACATGCTGAAGACTGAAAATCCCACTGCTCTGAAGCTTCTCACACTCAGAGGGCCCTTTGTACCCTCATTCCCTGGAACAACTATTCTTAGTTACTCTGACCCTCTGGGAGTTTAAGACATGTCCCTAACTAATATAGAAAGTTTCCTGGAAAGCCTCAGGAGCAGACATATTTTCATCTAGAATCAATCATTTTTCCAGAACAGTCACCATTTATTGTTAAAGACTTTTATGGGAGGGGAGGAAGTGTTACTTACCAGTAGTCCTGTTCATTGCAGCCTTCCTCTTCCTCCAGCCTACAACAGAGTCCTTACACTAAGTGTTATGGCTCCCACCTACCAGGAAGCAAAAGAATTGTCAATGAAGGTCATTGGAGAAGTACCAGGCTTGTGCACTCCCATCTTAGTTACACTTCCATAACACAGAGACCTAAACTGCATGTGAGAATCTAGAAAAATTTCATCAACAAAGTAATGAAAAGGAAATAAACAAAAGTAGTTGCTTGAGGCATTAGGAGGCTGGAGAGAAGTGATGGCTTGCGGGTGATTTCTCATTTTTCCCTGCTCCAAATTTCTTAAATAAGAGCCTCTGTTAAAGAAATCAGAAAGAAAAGAAAGGCTGCTATGAACAGTTACTGGAGGCCAAATGCACACTCAGTCCAAATCTGTGCAGTCTAAACACTAGGAGAACAGCTGAAACTTAATGGAGCATAGCAAGTTACACAGAAATAGGACTTGTTGCTATTAAGGACACTTATTGTTTCTGCAAAGGTAAGAAGATTTGCTGCCAGGACAAAAAAATGTAAAATATCTGCAATGTTTAATGATATTAGCTACCATCCTTTGAAGACAGATATGAAAGGACTTATGCTTTTCTATTCATGCAGCTTCTAGGGGAAAGACAATACAAAAGATCTAAGCATATAATCCATCCTAAACTATTCTGTCTGTACTTGTGTATCAGTAAATTTAATTGTGTTGTATGCACATGACTTTTTTAAAAAGGTTGTGGTCAAGCACGTTATACTTTCATAAATTCCAACAAGAGGAGTAAGTATCTGCTAGATTAATCTAATCTTTGTATTGGGCTGGAAAAATTACCTGTTCTCGTAAGTATTTGAGAAGGAAGAATGTAAAATATATTGACTAGGGCAAAATAGTGTTTCTAGGAACTGTGTAAGCTGATGTAAGACAATTTACCTGTCTAAAATAAGGACACCTTACAAAGTTGTCACAAGATTTCATGCCTGTAACATGCTTTTTCCACGTGTTACAACTGCTTTATCGAAAAATTGTGGTTTTATTTTGAGGTAATAGTGACAGGCATGTCAGCTGCCAAACTTACTGGCATTATCACAGTTGAAACAATCTCTATGGAACTCAAAGGCAAAAAAAAAAAAAGAGCTTAACTACAGACAAGAGGTCTTGACTACAGACAAGATGATACATTAGGTGATGAGGGGGAAAAAAAATTGAGATCCTTCTGTTTGAAGTTCACATTTCCCTAATGCTAATTTTCTTTGACAAGAAAGTTTCCCTACATGAAGTCTGAAAATTTGTTCTTTTTAGAGTCAAGAATCAAAAATAGCCCCTGATCCTACAAATAATATAAATTTAAGGAGAGTCGCATATTACTATCATTTATAGAAACTATTTCTATAAAGACAGAAAGTTCAAAAACTTGTATTTTTCTATTTCAGGTCTGTACAGCATATAAAATGGAGGTGTAAACAATGAGCAACTACAGATATTTAAGAAAGAGGCATGAAATGAGACACATTAGTAAATGAGAAAAAAATTATCATTACACGATAAATCAAACCACAGAAAACATCCTGTGCGGCAAACACATAATCCAGAGAGAAAGACAGCATGTCAGTGAAGCGACATCTGTATATATTATTGATTTGAGACAGACAGTGAGCTCATAACACTTAAGGTGAGCATAGCCCAGACAACATCCTCACTGAGGTGAAAAATTTGAAGGAATGTAGTCTGTTCTTCACTGAATGCCAAGGACTATTTCTTGAGAGTATTCTCACAGAGGTAACTCAAAATAATGCAGTTTAATTTCTCTGCAAAAATGGAGTCAGACATCTGCATCTGGGCACCTGTATTTTCAGGCAGGAAAAAAAAAAAATCATGGCTAACAAACACTAGGAAATATGCTAAATGGCAAAGAAAACAAGCATATAAGCTTGTGTAAAACCTGAACAACCCAATTCTTCCTGCTATTCAAAAACACCCAACACCTATAATGAAGTTGAGAACTTCTGGTCATGGAAGTAGCTAGGTCAACTGGAAAGCTGATTTCTCATTAGGCAGAACACACACACACACACACACACACACACACACACACACACACACACACACACAGCCTAGTAACACTTACTTTAAAATGCTATTTAACACTACAATGACTTTCCAGGATGACAGCATCACTTGTTTCTGTTAGATGTCATGTTTCTGTCAAAATCAAACGAAAAAAAGAGCTCTTAAATTCCCAATCCACAGCTGACCTTTGTGCCTCAGAGAATTAATACTCTTCACATCGTTCAGTCCTATCTTCTGTACTTTCCCTATCACTGACTCATCTCCATCTACAAAGAACTTTCCTTAGGAACAGTGACACTTTTCCATTCAGAATGACAGACATTCCTCTCAATTGCTCTTGAGCAGCATAAGCATCTTGCAGTCTTCTCATGACTGTCTTTTTCTTACTTAGTACAACAGCTATAGAGTTAGGATTTTTCTCAGCAACTGCCTTCTTCACCTTCTCCCTTTTCTTCCCAAAACTGCACATAACTTGTACATCTTTTCTCAGTCATCCTCCTCAGTTGCATTATTAACATCTCTTCTGTTACTTCCATTCCTAGACCTTCCTGTGGACCACACCAGCTACCTTCACACCTCAACCTTTCCTCTTTAATTCTCACCCAGGCCTTAAACAGTCAACTTTAACATCTATTTTATCACATTCATTTTCATACCTAAAAAATTCCAATTCTTGACCATGCTACTGCCTGTTTCTATATTTCATCTAAGTTCCCATTAACAGGCATCCCTATTACTTGCCCATTTCAGTTTTAAGCCTCAATGCAAAGTGTTAACAAAAAGCATATACACACATTGATGCTTGACTACTATCACTTCACGTCTTGAAGGAAGGTATTTCTGTACAGATATTTTCAGACTGAAGCAGTGATAGAAGTGAGCTTTTGTGAAGCAGCATTTGCCTCTCAATATTCAAAGAGAAGGCCTTAAGTTTTCTGCTCTTTGAATTTTGCTGTCTTGCAACTACATTCGGCTTAAAATTAATTTGCAGTGAAGGAAGTCCTTTAGAGCCTTGACCTTCAAAATACTACAATGAGAGAATATCTCTTTACTAAAGTCCTTACTGGAGTCAACACAGGTTTCTATCCACATTTAATAAAATACATTTGCCTGAGAAAGCCTATTTGCTTCTCAAGGTTCACTATAACTATATCAGTAGCTACCACATGGAGTTTTATCAGAAATGACAACACCAGAAAAGCCTGAACTGAGTGAAATTCTATCGAGGATGTTCAATAGCTCTGCAGCAGAGAACAACTAGTATTTTAGAAAGCATTTTTGCTTTTATTAATACATGCAAAGTCTGTAAGATAAGCAGGCAGTGATTTGCTTAAAATACAGTGAATCAAGCCATCAAGAATAATGTTTTAAAATGCTGGAAGGAAATGATGACTCCAGCCTCTACTGACAGAAAGCCCACTACATGCAGCTCTTGAGAAAAAAAAACCAACCCAAACTGGTACAATCACTAGGGAACTAAGCAGAACTTCCACAAAACTTCTCAGTAAATTAAATGAACATCTAACACCTGAATTTGCTTTTAGTTAATCTGAAGACATTTGGAGTCAGAATTAACTAAAGAGAAAGTGTATTTGAATCTTCAGCAGGGGGGTGGAACAGAAACCAAAGCGATACAAAATGCCTGTGTAAAACTTCCTAAGAAGTTTCTACAAGGATGACTTTTCTAAATGATGTTTCAAAAATCTGCTTTATTATTGAAGGGGCTTTCTTGGGCTTAGGGAAAAATACAAAATATATTTTTTAATTTAGAGTTATAGTATTAGTTATAGCAGTATAATACAAAACAAACTGAGTAGAACTCAAACTGATAACACTGATCAAATTTTAAATTTTCAGCACTTCCAGTGAGGCCCAGGACAAATATCTCCACCATATTAACATTACCTTGGCTTAACAAACTAGCAGTTAACATCTAAGCTGTGACAAGAAGTGACAGGGGCTGTACCCTGTCCCAAATGAAAATTGCAACTAAACTTACAAACTTTAATTTGCATTTAGCAAGCCAAGCAGTTACAATTTATTCAGCTGACACTCATCTAGCTACTAGCAGATCACATATCCCCACATCTTAGAAAGACAATGAAAATTTGATTACAGAATGATTCAAGACAGTGGTTTAAGTGCAAACAAACACTCAAAGTTGTTAGCAAATACTCAGCAAGATTTAAGCGCTGGTTTTGCACTTTCACAAACACTACCACAGATAGTTGATGAAAACATTCCCTCCTCCACTTGAAAAGCTATGCTTTAAGATCATACATGGATAAGTAAAGCTGCTGATGCAAAATATTCTTGCTGTGAAGGGAACAGGAGAATATGCTGCAAGGAAGAAAGACAGTCAAGAAAGGCAACAACCTAGGGAAATTAATTTATTGAATTATCTGAAAGAAATGGACAGTTGTAGATCCAAGACAAAAGAAGGCAAGAAATAAAGACAAGATGATTAATTTAGCACCATTCAACTTGAACAGCAAACATACATTTACATCTAGACACTATAGTCCTATTACATAACTACCAAAATTAAAACAGACAATTTTTTTGCAGTTCATTTAATACACTTACCAACATTTGCTGTATAGAGAATTTCATTGATGAGTCAGTTGTACTTCCTCTCTAAAGTGCTTTGAGGGAAGCTCAAGTGCATCCTCTTCCTCAATCTTTGAAGTGTTTACCTGTACCACCAGCTTTGAAAGTAAAAGGCAACAGGCAAGCAATGCAGAGACAGGAATGAAGCTAAGTAAAATATTATATTAGTCTGGAAGTATTTTGGTGCTGCTCTTCAACTCTTACAAAGATACACAGTCTTTTTTCTGTTCTCTAACCAAGACTTCAAATTTATTTGAAAGTTAATTCCAAAATATCAATTTTTAATAGTAAATCAGCAATATATCAGTTGACAAACAGATAATCTGAAATCATCTATATTACATACACATAGTCATAAACCAAAGAGGATTCTTAATGAATAGAGGATTCTTAATGAAAAAAATTATTGGTGTGCTGTAATAAAAAGCAATTGCAAACTCCCAATATTAAATAAAACAATCACTGCTTGGTACTACAAACTACTGGGAGCATGGTGATGAGTGTGAAATTATGAAAAATAATTATTTCTGTATAAAAAAGTCAGAATGAAAAGAATTCAAACAGTGGTGGAAATACTACAAGTGAAGACTAAGACTGACGAAGATTTACCCACAATGCCGGGCCAGAGTGAGGGGAAGAAATAATACTTAATAGACAAAAAGGAAGATTTGTTCAACATTCACATCAAATATTTTATATCCACAAAGTGACTAGAAAAGAAGTTTTACTGTGCGGTCTGTCACACTTTACTAATAAAGTAATTTCTAAACCCCAGAAGTTAAATCTGCAGGATGAAATGTTTCATGTAAGAATTAAAAACAACTGGCAAGGAGCTGATTGACTGCTTCTATTTAAGTTACTCATCTAGACGTTAAAATGCCAAGCATGCTGCAAAAGCATGAGAATAAGATTGCTTCTGATGACTGCAACTAAGGAAATATCCACCATACTTAAAAGTTCCAAAGCTCTCTGAGCACTTGGTTTTCATAGTGTATATTTGCAGGTCTGTTGACCTAGCACAAGAAACCTGCTTTTTGTACAACCTAGAACTTCAAGAAAACAAAGAAATTCAATTTCTTTAAGAAATAAAGTCTAACTGGCAGACAGTCAGGCTGCACATTACTAGAGGACCTAAATATGACTATACAAAACCAAAATGCTGGGAACTAATTAAGGAAGAGATAGGAAATACAGAGGGAGTGGGTGTTGCTTCTTCTACCTCCTCCAAGTGCTGATTTGATCTAGGGGTTTGGGTTGTTTGTTTACTATTTCTTAAAGCTAAATCTATTTTTAGTTTGGTTTTGACAGTATTTAAGAATATTTTGTTTTTCTTGATCGCAGAAGCATAGAAATACAAGTATTATAAAAATTGTGGTAAAACTTTTCCTGTACATCCATATGCAATTAGCTAGAAGCATTTTTGGCATAATATTCAAGTGTGAACATCCATAATTTCTGGGTAAATGCAAAACAGAGTAAAGTAGATGCTTTGAATAGAAGGGAAAGGATTTCTTTATAAAGAATGGTGAACTTCTCCCTAAAAAGTTAACACTAGAGGTGAATTAATTGAAATGTAAGAATATAAACTTCCCCCTACTAACTAAGGAAAAAGTCAACACAAATGTTAGTATGTAAAAGAAAGTCACTACAGTAGGAAACTCAATATGAACAAGAAAACTAAAGGAAATTCAGTTTCCACCTTGTTTGTTGACTAATCAAGAGGAATTTTCCAAATCAAGCTACCTACAATATAACAATGATTATTATAATCTCATCTTTGCTACAAGAGAAGCTTCTGAAGTGAAAACTACAGTGCACCAATACCGTAATTTGCATTGAACATTCACTCATGACTCAGAAATTGTTTCCCAGGCAAAAAGGCTAGAAATATGGCAAGACAAAAAGTACACTCTACAGAGAAACTTCAACCCTATGTGCATCAGCAACCCAAAATATCTCCCGTTGTGGATGCCTAGAAAGTGAGTCAGGGTCAGTTTTCAATAGCTACCCCTCCTCCCTGACTCTTAAATTCTTGATCTATCATTATTTTCTTAATGCTGTTCCCTCCTTTTAACTATTATCTGTTGTTTTACAGATTAAGAATTGAAAACTGAGAAGCAGTTAAACTCCTATGTGGCCAGGACCTGCAGTGGCAGCAGGTGAGTGAATTGACTCAGACAGCAGTCATCTTTGCCTCCACTCCTTCACAAGTTTCATTGCAGAATAGTAATAACTGCAAATATGTAGATATCTTCAAGTCACAGACAGTGGAAGTCTCAATTTTATTTTCTTTTTTGACATTAAGAGCCACAGTTCATTTATGAATGCTTTAACAATAATGACAGAACTGTATGACATGAATGTAAGAAATACTTCATATTTTCACAGATAAAACATCTGTACATCTAGCATTCCTTTTGCTAAGTCTTAATGGAGCAGGGAAAGCAACAACCACTTAAAAACAAGTAATTCTACCATCACCCTTTGGGAAGGTCAACACCTTCATGCCCATAAGCAGAGCATCTCAAAACTTTTGGAAAGTATGGTTCTTGCTTGACTTGCTTGTTCTTGCACAGTTTGATGTATCAGCTGCAGCTTCACTACCAAGGAGCAGCTGCAGGTCTGATGCCCTTAGAGGAGGGGAACAGCTGTCAGTATTTTCTACAAACACTTACAGTCACCAACAGCCCATTCATAGTCTTTCACCCAGCCAAACGGAGCAAAGCAGAGCCACAGGTGGAAGAGCCATGGTACTGCTCTTGAATACTCTGCAATACTCTTGAATCTGGCAGAACACTGGGAGCCTTAAACCCACACTGAGAAACACTTCTCTGTAAGAGTTATGAGCACAACATGATCGCTTGTTGTACAGCATTAGTGATAGAACTTTAATGGAAAGCAGATTTCAGATAGCTTTCTTGGGAAGGAAACTCATTCATGAAGGTCTAAATACACAGCACCAGCTCTCACAGTAATTTCCTCAAAAACCGAAAGTGATGTGGGGTTTGGTGGTTTGGTTTTTTTTATTCCAAAGAAAATTCCCTTTTAAGGGACTTACCTTCTCCAGTGCCAACGAATCCACAGGCTCAAGACTGACGGAAGCCAGGGACTGCAGAGCTGATAGACTTAATCCACCTGCTAAAAAGGATCATGCTGGAGCTGGTAAGAACCACTGGTTGCACAGTCCAAATCTAATTTAACCCACTATGATGTCCCTATGAAACTTTGCTGTCTAGCTTCTTTGCCAGGCAGAATCACAGAAGAAATACAAAACCAACATCCCAGGATGATGCCAGTCCCTAAAGGGACCAGAACAAGACCAATGAACTGCTCCCCAAAGGCACCCTCATAAACAGAAAAAGAATCTCCCACATCAATCTATATTGCAGAATTAAGACTTGCAGCCCAGTTAGTGATTATGTCTATTGTGAACTGGAAAAAAGAACTGCAAGGCTGTACTTAAACCTCCTACAGAAACTGGCACAAGACTTGTTTCTCCCCAGGCTGACATGACCACAGCCACAATCTGGATATAAAAACCAGCACTGTCAGTCTTCTGTCTCTCATTTCAGAACAACTAATGGATCATCACTATCATTTCAGGAATTAAGAAATATCCTCTCTAAATAAAGCCCACTGCACTCAGTCTCAGTACAACCCTGTATACCAGGTCAAGCTAAGCTCCTCCTCAAGCAAGGTGTTTCCACTCTTACAGGCAGATCATAGGCTTTCATGCTCTCCAAAATCAGCTATAGTGCAATCCAAGGCTGATAGTACAAGACTTCTTCCTCACTGTGAATTTCCAGCTCCTGTCTCTAAATGGAGAAAAACCCATGAGAACCTCATGCAAGACCCCTGCCGCAAAGGGGAGTTTCTCTTCTGTGTTAGTCATCCTCTCATCAAGAGTAGAGAAATGTATATTTCTAGTATTGCTTCTCTGAACCCATACTCCACAGCTATATTTTGATTTGAACTCAGGATTTTAAAACAGCATTTTAAGTGTCTCCACAACATTTTTTCTAATAGTCCTTTTTGCCAAGATTACACACTCTGGGACTCTGAACATTTCAGCATCTGAGGGCTTGGCAAGGCTTGCTTAAGAAGTTATATTCTCTCTACATCACTGCAACAGCTTCATCAGAAATCATCATCACTGCAAAACAGTCAACAAAATAGGCATGTTACATCCAAGCATCATTCTTGCTCAGAGTTCATCTGCTTAGTACAAACTTGCTTTCATGACCAGCATAATGTGGCATGCCATGTACTGCCTTAAATAACAGTACTAGGATTCATCAGGCATCATACACCTTGCGTATCAGAGCTCTCAAGTCGCCAAGGTCCAACCACCAGCTATTTTCAGCATGGCATAGGGAAGCACAGAGTCAAAACACTTCTACTTGAAAGGAAAATTGCTTTCCACACAAATTTTTTAAAGAAATGTCAAGTTCTAATTAACAGTAACAAAAAATATTTCAAACTTTTGCTATTCAAATGGCTATCACCATAATAACCAGCCTCCTCATAAACGTTAATGAAATACCTTCAAAATACTTTGAAGTAGGAGTAATAACTACAAGTGAGGAAGTGAAGGCATACAGTAGAGAAGTAATTCTCAAGAAGTCTATTATGCATAAATATCCATAGCTTTTACAGCAGAAAACACCTGCTGATTGACCACTGTGGTATATGGAGTTGGATGGCATGAACAGGATAAAAGAGGGAAGCTATACACAATTCTGAATACCAAAGTGCTTCAGGTATGCCTGTCAATGTAGCATGTTTTTTAAAAATTTACATGTAATTTACATTAAGAACTGAACTTTTTGGTATTTGAGGGGATTATTTTAACTTATCTTCCAACAATAAATAAGCTTACAGCCAAAGCAGCACTTTCCTGCAAACTACCCTAATGTTTGGCTGAATTTTTCCTTCACAGTACTTCTTTCAAAATTCCCTTACACATTTCAAAGGCCCTTCAGTGAAACACTAATAATTTTAAAGAAATGGTAAAGGCAGACTATTTTCAGACACACATACTAATAAAGAGCTTTTCAAGGTAGGCCACACTACCTCCATTTGACAATGTAAGAACTTCTTAAAAAAAACCTACAAAACAAAACCAAAACAACACTGTCCAGACTAGAATAAGAATTACACCTTATACCACACATCCGTTCACATCCTCAAAGTGGCAATGCAGAGCTAAACAGTGGCTGCAGTAGCAATTTCATTTCCTGGTAAGCTGCTCAGAGCAGATCCATGGAGGAATGAGGTGTTCATGAGGTGTGGGCATGCACAAGATCATCAGAAAGGAGGACACCTTGGTGCAAGGATGCTGGAGAAAAGACGGTTAGGAGAAGTCATGTTAGATGTAGGAGTAAGAAGGTTGTGCACACCTGACTCCAGCACTGGAAGCAAATTAGAAGTGGGGGCAAAGCTTTGTATACAAACTTTTATTTTTACTTACCAAGAAAAAAAAAAAGACTTATACAATTTCTTCAAGATACTATTTTCAAAAAGTCACTCTCAACCCATAATTATTCCAGAATTGCAAAACAAAGCTACAAATTAACCACTAGGTCCCCCCAAAATGGAATAAGCTGACAGTCCTTTGTATTTCTCTACAGGCAAACAGAACTGTCTGTATTTAACTACCCTGTTGCAGCAGAGCATCAACTGTATGCAAAAGTCAGAAGAAGCATTACATTTTGGTGACTAATCCTTTTTGCAATTTTTAATCAAGTTGCTTTGAAATCTGACACTTCAATTTTATTCAGTATTAATACTCACACTGAAATATCTAGAAGATGTTCCTAAAATACAGCACCTAAAGAAAGCAAGTCATATTGAATGACAAATCTAAAAGCATCACTATTTACCAGAGTCATTACTAGGCACCCACTCAACAAGATCTTTATTAGAAGAGGTAGCATACTTATGAAGTAGATCACAAGGGCGTAGATGTCTTCTGGCTTGGTCCCAATGTATCCCCAAAGGTAATATGAAGACCCTACCTCAAGTGTTACAAGATGTAAACATACAATCATAGTTGCAGAATTTATCATGCCCCCAAATCCAAGACCAATAGAACGCTCTATTAGTAAATACAGGCAGGCAATGACTTTATTTTTGGGCTGTTCTCAGCCACCTCCCCAGCTGCTCTGTAAGCCAAAACAGTCATAAATTTAAGCTAAAATAATCTCCCACATTTAGTGAATGACAAGCACATTGCAATCTTAGACCAACACTAAGCAAAGAAGAACCTTATTAAAGACAGTTGTTAACAGGTATTGCTTCAAGATACATTTGTCTCCAAGTGGCACCTTTATTCAGCTACAAATATGTCACCACCAGAAATGAATCATTCCGTAATGTGGTAAGCTTCCTACACTCAAAAAATTATGCCTGCTGACATGGATTAAACTCAAACTCACCTTCTCTGTGCCCCTGACACTGCCATCAATCCTTAACACATTCCTCAAACATCATTTTGACATCTCCCAATTTCTGATCTATTGACAATATAGCAAAGAAACGAAGAAGAGAGTCATACACTGGCACCTAAATGCAACTAAATGCAAGCAATTGCTTTGAGTAGCAAGCTTTTCAGAAGGGGTAGAAGACATAAGAATACAGGACATAGTGTTGAAAACCCTGCATGTTTCCCACAACAATGACCACTATGATCCCTACTACATCAGCATCTAAGCATCCCCACTGGTGTCTATTCTCATTACACTATAGCTGAAAAGTATTTTCAGTATGTTCAGATAAAGAATCAAGACGCAGAAAAAGACATCCACAGAACAGATGCAGGGGTTCTGCCACCTAGTGGCATCTAGAGCCTCAAATTGTTTCTACCATATTGTTATTATCACCTTTAATTTTTTTTAACTGGAAGCATTTGACAGCACAGAACAGAACAAATGGTTTCACTAGCATTCAAATTATCAAGACTGAATCACAATCTGTGGCATCCAAGATAATGAGAGTTTCAACTGAAGCATTTCTAGCTGCCTGGGTACTCAGTGTATTTCTCTTCATGCTTCCTGCAGCTTCTGTAGATTCTCTGATGCCTAGTATTGAAGTTGATGACACTGTGTAGTCTCTCTCATAGTCAGTTGGTCATTTTCAGTATTGCAGTATCCATTTTTCATAACTGCTAGAATCAGGTCAAGTCTCAAAATTAATTGTGGGCAGGAAACGGGGAAAGACAGAGACTGAGAGGCAAAAGCAGCAGACTGATAGAAGCCTCATTTCCTCACAACGCCATTAACATTGTTGTTTGTCAATAAAGAATCGCTGTTGACCCCAACTGCTTAAGGGATTCCCCTGCCCAATTCACAGCGCAGACCAGCAGCATGTCACCTCAAGGCAACAGGGTCAGGGACAGAGGAGTATGGAAGCAGGAGCTACTTAAAGCAAGCACCTAGCAGTAACACCCATTTCTGCCAGGCCATAAACTCAAAATTCCCTTTCCCACTTGGGATTCAAAGCCAGAAGCACTTTAATGCCTAAACTAGGTCAGTCTTTGTTTACACAAAACACAGATGAGAAACTAAGTATCAGCCAGTCATTAAACTTTGGCATGATCAATCCAGACCACCAGAGGAAACTACATCTCTTCTTATTACTTCACCCCACCCCAACAAACTAATGAAAGGCACAGACAGGAAACACATCTCACATGGATGTAGCCAGGTAAACAACTCCTTTCTGTGCAAGACAGATATGCCTCCTCTATGGGAGTTCTGACAACGTAACTTGAAATGATCTCAAAATCTCAACAGGCTATATACTCACAGGTATTTCAAGGTTCCATCCCCTGTTTTTCAACTGCTGTAACCCTGATAAGCCATGAGCACTTCTGGGCTACATCAACTATGGATTCCTTAGTAAATAACAGATAGGATTTTAGCTGCAGTCCAGAAAGAAAAACAAAACACAACAAAACCAAACATAACCCCTACCCCCACCAATACCCCAAACTTAAGCAAGCTGACAAGCACTACACAGCTGTAAGTCCTATCCTTTTGATGTCTTTCCTTTGCCTTCTCAAGATTTTTCCCCTCAGATTCCATAGCAATCCCTCCACTCTCCCATGGGCTCTTCAGCTGTAGCCTATGGCAATTTTCACCCTTGAAGGGTGAGGAATAAGGGGAAAAAATATGCCACAGGAGACTGCAGATGTGCCAATACTGCAGAGTTACCAACAATTCACAGGTCTCTGCTGGACTTATCAGGAAATAAAAGCGAATTTGCTGAAACTTTTCCCTTCTTGCTCTGTATTTCACATATTAGAATTTCGGTTGCATAAAATATAGCTGTAAAACAAGCATGTAGAAACTACCTGTGACAAAGAGGTGCATGTGTAGCTCCATGCAAAACCATGTTTGATCACTCAGCAATGAGTTTTGTCAACTGCAGCTGTAAAGGCATACTAAAAAAAGCTCTCTTTCCCTTGTCAACAAGCTAGCAGCTTTCACAGCAACAGTCCCTAGGATTGAGAAGGAAAACAGAGATTGCTGGCAAAGCAATACTTTACAAATGCAGGACTGAGTAAAAACCAGATAGATTGCTTCTGCCTGCAGCCTCCTGAACCAAATCAATGACGGCTCATCTCAAAAAACTGTAGGTTTGTCTTACAGTGAGTGTTTAAGTTCTAATTTACCGATAAAAAGCCACTCACATTACTGGAATATCATGGTATTATTCAAAAGAAGTTAGAGATGTGATATGAAGATATCTCTTATCTCAGTTTCCAGGTTTCACTTAATCTCACTCCATATTAATACTGAACAGCTTTGCTGAAACTTAGCTGCAATCTAAGGAACTTGCAGAGTATAGCAGTAAACGATAGCTTCTTATACAGGACAATTCTCATATGGGATTGTTATTTAGAGGTTCATAGGAGTCCTAACTTAAGCCTCATTTCAATAAACAGTTTGCTCAGAGTAGCACAAAAACAAGTAATTGTTTTCAGGCATTATCAATGTGTATCAACTCTTTATGTGATAATAACACCATACAGAGTTCTAAAAAAGACTAAGGAAATGCACTTAAAAATTCTTGATAAAGTTTGACTACCCATATGCAGTAATAAAAAGTTCTAAAATAGTACACTTTACACGCTGAGAAGGGTAACAATTTTATCCTCTCCTCACTTCTATGAATCTCCAGTGCTGAGCCTTAGACTCCATTATTAGTTATTACACGTCTCAAGTTTTGCAAGCGATCCACATCTATCAGTGAATCAGTTAAGTCACCTATTTTTTTTTACAATTAATGGAGCCATACTATCCAGGTACAGCCTTCAGTTCAGGATCCAAGTCCCATCCACTCCCAGTTACTTTCATGTTCTCCAAAAATTCCACTTTCCTGAAGTACTCTATTTCTTGCTTAACACATACAGGGTCACATCAGACATATTATAAGCAGACTAATCCGTTAAGCATTTTACCTCTCCACCATGAAGAGACAATATCTGGGGAAAAAAACCAAAAAAAACAGGCATTTCTTTCTCATTTCACCCCCCACTCCGTAGCCTACCTCCACACACTCCAGTTTGACCTTGTTTGGCTCACTCTGGCTTTTTCAGCTTCTAGGGAAGACTGGACGAGTCCAGTCTTACTCTGCTCATTTTATTCAGGACTTGGGGGGGCTGCTACCATCATGTTCAGGGACAGATACAGTTCAAGGAGACAGAAAGCATTTAGCACCTGATAACACTCTAGCTTCTAGCAGCTGATTTCCAGGCTCAAGGTATTTGTTGTTCCACCCAGTCTGCCTACTTCACAGGACATCAAAGCACAAGCAGAAACTATCCCGTTATTGCAAACTGGAAGCTGAAAGCAGTAGCTTGCACGCAGAGGGCAAGTAAGGACTGGATGTTCAGAACGCTATCACTAACTCTACAGCTGATGTGGCAGTACGAAGTGCAAGGCTTCTGAAAAGCAGAAGCATTGAGATTGTGATTTTAGGTTTATCTTGCATAACCTATCCAAGTAATATCCATGCTGCCCACAAACTGTAAGAGTACAATAAATAAGTTTCTATTAAACAATTTTTTTTCAACATCTTGTTCCCTATCCATCGTTCAAGTATGGTCTATCAGTCACAAGCTTATTGGACAGCTTTTGATGTTTGAAGTAGTTTTCTTAAGATGCAATGATATTAGCTTTATAAAAATACTGCATATGTACTGAAGTTGGAAAATCTTGATACTAGCATTATAACCTGGCTTCTAAAAGTTAGAATACATTAGGAACTTGTGCTACAACGTCTCATAAACCAATTAATAAATGTTACAGAAAGACACAAAACAGAAAGACGAAACATGTTGCTTTTGGCATTACTGTATCCCCTATTCACTTATATAAGAACCCTGCAATGACAACTGAAAAGACCAGACCTACTCACGTAAGTGTGCCAAAGAGCTGGAAGCCCCAGCTCAAATGGCTAGAATGTTAGGCATTTCCTTTGCTGCTGCATGTGGCTGCATCTACTAGCCAGAGGTCAAAAGCAGATTTGAATTTCCAGTTTTGGCATCTGGAGTTTTTTTAATGCATGTTTGTTTTATATCAAGAGTGTGTTTTCTTTGCCCTTCTAAAGTTAAATGCTAGCACTACACATGTTTAACTTTAACATATTAGTGCATTCATCTATAGAAGCTGTGATTCTGGCATATGTATCTGACAAGTCATTTAAATTCTATCACCTTAAATTATGCAGATTGGTTTGTCACTATGACAACAATCTTTGCATGTCTCTATAATACATTTGATCGTGCAAAAGTACTATTTGTCTCCCCCTAACCAAAGCTAAGAGTTAGCAAAAGCTTTACCTCTTCTGGGCAGAAAGGCAGAATTTAAATCTTCTAACATAAGTTGACATAATATACTAGATTCAATGTACATCATATAAGTCAATTCATGAGTGAGAACAGAAGCTTTCTTGAATTTGAACAGCAAAAATTTAAGCAAACACTCTGAATACAGAACACATGATAGAACCTAGAAAAAAACAAACAAACAAAAAAAAACAACAGAAAAGAACAGATATGGGAATTCAGGAAGGGCTATAATAAAATCACAGAAACACCAGGTTGGAAAAGACCTCTTGGGAACGGTTGGACTCAATGAACTCTGTGCCCCTGGGCACCTTATCCACCCATCTTTTAAATAATTCCAGGGATGGCAACTCAGCCACTTCCCTGAGCAGCCTGTTCCAGTGCCTGATGACCCCTTCTGTTAAATTTTTTTCTCCTCCCCTCCCCGATATCCAGTCTGAACCTCCCCTGGCACAGTTTGAGGCCATTCCCCCTTGTCCTGTCACCTGCCACCTGGGAGAAGAGGCCAGCACCCTCCTCTCTTCAGGGAGTTGTAGAGAACAATAAGGTCTCCCCTCAGTCTCCCTCTTCTCAAGGCTAAACAAGCCCACCTCCCTCAGCCACTCCTCGTAAGGCTTGTTCTCCAGCCCCTTCACCAGCTTTGTTGCTCTTCTCTGGACTCACTCCAGAGCCTCAACATCCTTCTTGTGGTGAGGGGCCCAGAACTGAACACAGTATTCAAGAAGCGGTCTCACCAGTGCTGAGTCCAGAGGGAGAATAAACTCCCTTGACCTGCTGGTCACACCATTTCTGATAAAAGCCAAGATGCCATTGGCCTTCTTGGCCACCTGGGCACACTGCTGGCTTATGTTCAGTCACTGTCAACCAACACTCCCAGATCTTTCTCCAGGCAGCTTTCTAAACAGACTTCTCCCAGTCTATAGCACTGCACAGGGTTGATGTGTCCCAAGTGCAGGACCCAGCATTTGACCTTGTTAAACTTCATGCCATTGGACACAGCCCATCAGTCCCACCTGTTCAGGTCCCTTTTGAGAACGATGCCTTGTAGAACCACAGCTTGTCAGAAATAAGGCTAAGAACGCCTTTAATTGGTGTTTGGGTTTGTTTGGGGTTTTTTTCCCCTTTCCTTTTGAGAAGGGAATTCAGTCTCAAGGTCAGTGTTTCAGCTATGAAACACACCCTCTGCTGAAGTATTTATGAAGGGTAATCTTTTATCAGTAAGTAGAAGCACAAATGTGCCCAAAACATTGACAGTGAGCAGATCAATGGCTCAGCACACAAAACACAGGCATTTTAGCTTTAAGCACCCACCAAAGGCACACAGGTGTTGCTTACACTCAGGTCTAGTGTGTAATGATACCAGCCAGAGTTCCATCTCACTGCAGTGTCACTGGGAGAGTTGGAACCCAGTTCTGAAAAATTCATTTACAATAGGTTGTCTGCATACCCTTAAACACATTTGGACTTGTTTATGCTGCGAACTGTTGCCCTGCTAACACTCTGGGGTTGGGTGAGAAATTCTTCTCAGAGGTCTTTGTAAGAGGAACATTAAAAAAAAAGTTTCATTCAGATAGACTCTAAGGGTTTGACCAGCAACTTAAAAAAACCCTCTGGCCTTTATAAGCATAGAAAAACAACAGCATAGAGAAATTAATGCAGAGAACAAAATATTAGAATCATAGAACCATAAAACAATCAGGTTGGAAGACACCCACCAGATCATCAAGTCCAACCATTTTCCTTGTACTCCCTTACTTTTGCCACTACCTTTTTTTACTTACAAGATATTGGTACACAAAAATCTGAGTCACAATAAAAATCCTGAAAGGTTGATTAAAATAACTAAATAACCAGTAATCATAATACTAGCCTATTCTTCTCACTGTTTAAACTTAATACACCAGTCAGGGTCATTGTCTACTGCTCTCACAAGCTAGTAGAATAATCTGTGCGGATTCTTGCTGGTTAGCTTATTATTATACTTTTTTTAAAAAAACAAACATTTTTCCTAAGGGAATGCTTTCATTTTCCTTATCACAATAATATCACAATCCTATTTCAATATTAATCCTTCTGCTTGCTTACAGAGAACAAATTCTACATTTCTAAATTACTTGACAGGGACATCCACTATCTCCATATTAATTAGCAAATGTTTTTGTATACAGGCAGAAAGAAATGTTTCAACTTTTAGTAGTGAATATAGATAAACAGGCTCATATAAACCAAGCTTATTAAGCATCCTATCTGCAGCCAGTTCTGAAGCAGAACCAATGGAGGTTTTCCAGAAAAACTGCTTTTTTTTCTCCTTTTCCACCTTCCATACTCTGCAAGGGATTATCTAGCTTTACTGAAGTCTTCCAAAACCCAACTAGTTCACAGGATTTTGCCACAACTTTAGTCTCCATCCATCTTATCACAGACAAACTTATGCTGATGACACTTCATTATATTGCACAAAACAGTTAGTTTGATTGTGTGGAGGCTCCATAGTGTTTGTCCTATTTAGAACAAAACAACAATAAAACCTCACAAAATAAAACAAGGCCTAAATTTGGAAACAAAAAGTTAAAGTAAATTTGTCATCATGCTATACAACCATTCAGAATGACAAGAAGTTCACTGGAGATGATCAAACAGAAAAGTCAACTTTATTGTACAATAAATCATTCCTCATTATTTAGAGCTACAACCACTGTATTAAAATTGTCACATTAAACAGTATGGCACTGATACCACTATCATAGGATCACGGAATCACCAGGTTGGAAAAGACCCACCGGATCATGGAGTCCAATCATTCCTATCAATCACTAAACCGTGCCCCTCAGCACCTCATCTACCCCGTCCCTTAAACACCTCTACGGAAGGTGACTCAACCACCAACCTGGGCAGCCTGTTCCAGTGCCCAGTGACCCTTTCTGTGAATTTTTTTTTCCTAATGCTCAGCCTAAACCTGTGTTGTTGTAGCTTGAGGTCATTCCCTCTCGTCCTGTTCCCTGTCACCTGGGAGAAGAGGCCAGCACCCTCCTCTCCACAACTTCCTTTTAGGTAGTTGTAGAGAGCAATGAGGTCTCCCCTCAACCTCCTCTTCTCCAGGATCCAATCATCCAACACTCACTTATCTGTCAGCATCAATGCCGCACATATCCAACAAGACTTGCCCTGTCAAAACAAGACCCGTGACCCAGTAGAGCAAGTGCCACAGGAATATAGCTTCCTGTCAGTATGCAACATTAGCATAATGCTTACACGCCATTCAATTTGAGATCTTTGCTCAAGTCTCTTCTGTCATGCATAGGTAACATTTAATCCTCAAAATCAACACTGCATCTGGAAGCAGTGTGCTAAAAGTCACCTGCTCTATTTTCTCTCTTCCCCAACTGTAACACATATTAAAAGGTCAATCATTCATTTTGCTGTGGACATAGCTCAGCACAGCCAACTTGCAAGCATGGAAAATGACACTTGGAAGGCACTGAACTTAGCAAAAGCAAGAACTTAAGCAGTAAGATACCTGTTCTGCTCTTTTCTTTATCTTCTAGAAGCTCCAGGTACAATAGGTTATCTTGAATTGAGTTTCAGATTTATGCAGGTAAGCATTTAAAACAGAAAAAGGCAAGAAGAATGCTTCATTGTCTCTCTAAGAACAACCACGCTTTGACGATCCACATCTGATAGCTAGCTTTGCAGGATGTATTTGTGACACAGTAACACAGTATTACCTCCCAGGTGTTACAGTTAAAGTTACACTTCTGCGTACAGCAATCTCAGAAACTGCAAGTTAGAAGGAAACTGAAGTGTCACAGATTGAAGATCCAGTACTTACTTCAGAAACATTACATACTCAAAGGGGTTTGTTTGTAGAAGAAGGAAAAGCAAGAGTGGCAGCTCACAAGAGCAAATACAGAACAGAAGGAAAATAAGCTCAGTTACCACACAGCAGAAACACCACATTTACATAAAATGAAAGGAAGAGAGAATTGTAAAGATACCATATTAGTTGTAATGGTAATTTTCATGATGCTAACATTCCTAATTGGTTTTGGGGTTTTTTTTCATTTGGTTGGGGTTTTTTGTTTTTTAAACCAGCTGCTCTATTTGGGGGTTCTTCCTTCAATCTTCCCTCCTAATGGTTTCTGCAATGCAGTTTACCTCCATTCACTAATATAAACAGCATTATTAATAAACTAGTTAAGCCTGAAATTAAGCATCTAGCCTCATCAATATAGAAATATGAAAGCCAGTGTTCCCTTTTGATATCTTCCTGGAACTACTGCAAGGTTTTCTTATTGTTAGTTTCAAATTTCATGGCACAGATATTGCATGACAACTAATATTAAAAATAAGACACGCTAAAAGAGCCGATACATTAGAAAAAGATCATACTTCCTTGATTCTCATCAGGGAACAGTTCTCTGAGGAGCCAGAGTCAGAAAAGTGACAAGTCCTGCACATTTAACAGCACTGTCTTAGCACATTTAACAGCACTGAAGGCAACTGTTCTACCAGATGTGTGTACTGTCACAAAAGCCTCGCATCTATTAATTAGCAAGTTCTCTTCCTGTTTAGTTTTTGGAAGATTTGAGCATTCAAGCTTATATCAGTATTCCTAATCTGTATAATTCTCACGTCAAATGGGTTTTTTTTCCTTCTCTATCTAGGCATTTGGAAACAAAGCCTGAAAGCTATAATGTTCTTTTCTTCTGTTTCATGTGAAATTTTGCCTTCAAATGCATTTACTTGGCTCTCACAAGCATGTTCAAGGGTAAAATTTGGACCTTTGCCACAACTGCATTCCTTATTGCAAATACATGCCAACTTTCAAAGTTCAGTTATTTGAGTAAAAACATACGTTAATTGTTATGGGAGAGGAGTGGAAAGTGTATCAGATCAAGCACATTTGAAAGTATTTCACTTCCCTCCTTGCTTGATAATTCAACACAAAACTGGATTTATTTTGTTCTAGTTTTTCAGCATAGCTATAGCCAATAAGACCACACAAGTGAAGTTTAACACAAAATCAGAGACTTAACAACAACCAAACAAGCATTCAGAATAAAATTACCTTCTAATATTTGTTATTTCAGGAGTGGTCTAACTGGTATTGCAACATTTCCCAGTATAAAGTTATTCAGTTACATGTAAAAAATAAAGGAATGCAAAGAGAATGTTGCAATAAGCCAGTTTAATAGATAGAGTGACTTAAAAGACCTTTTCCTTTCACCTATGAAGGACAGCAGTGAATAGGTCAGAAAGGTACAAGCTAGACAATCACTAAGAAATTATTTTAAAATTAAAGTTTCAATAACTTACTATCAGCAGCAAGTTTCATATGTGGGCAGAGGTGCAAGAGAAGGGTGTTCATTCACCTAAAGCATTAATCATATCTTCCATAATGAAAATGTACAAATTTTAACCTTCACTCTAAATAAAGACTAGGCCTAGTTTCAACTTGAAAAAGCTTATGCTTCTGGTAGAGTAAGAAGAGATAAAGAAAGCCAGTTGGTTTCTCCTCTTACAAATCAAGAGTACATACAGAGAACTTGAAAGAAAAAAGAAAAAATACCACCTTTGCTATCGCTAGTGGCACTTAAGCTCTCCATAATACTTGAGAACACGTTTGTCTGTGTGTCACATCTCTACCTGGTATTATCAAAACAAACACTGCAGTCAAATTACTTAAAAGAAGCAGACTGGGATTGGGCAGCTGCTCATATTAAAAAAAAAATGCAGACTGAATTTAGTAAAACCAGTTGAAAAGATCCCAATCTTAAGTACAGCTGGCTTAGTGGATCCACAACTTTTTCCCCCTACCTCCCAGAGGGAAGAGGATATAGCTGTTCTACTTGGGACCTTGTTCTATCTTTCCGAAGACCTGACACTGCTTCTGAAGTAGGAAGCAGCAACCCATACTGCCTTTCCACAGGCAGCTCACAAGAGCACAGGTCTTCACCTGCTCCAATAGAGGAGAAGGAGCAAGTTCATGAACACTCTTCAGTTCCTATTATTTAAAACTCTGCTTAGCTATCTGAACTGCTGCCAGTGCCAAGCATAGAGAGAGAAAAAGAAGATTCAAGAATTGGAATACAGTCTTTGAAATTACTGAGGCTGTCTCACTTCAGGTGCTGACTTCAGTGACTCTTCGCACCTGCCAGGCAAGATTTTGAGATAATTGGACTGGCACTACACAACAAGTTTTAAATGCTACCACCTACCAATGCCCTACAAATGTAACTTGATGAAAAAAATTACTTTTTTGCTTCCCTCACCCCCAATCCTCAGTGTCTCACACTAAGTCTGAAAAGCTAACTCTTCTGTGCTGTCTGCAGTTAATTCTTAGCAGATAATAACTGCAAGAATGTGTAGAAGCATTAGACTTCTGTCTGTTACAGTGCCTCAGCAGACAGGTGGCATCTCATCATTTTTCACCCTCTGGCCATGTTTTCCACAGTCCACTCCAGCGGTCTAAGTTCAACCAAACTGTCACCATTAGGGTCTCCTAAATAGAAACAAGGTTTCTAAGCTCAAGAACACAGGATTTCAAATTAAAGCAGGCACTCAACAAAACAGTAATCAAAAGCAAAAGCATTTTAAACAAACAAATAAAAACCACCCAACCCAGCACAGGAATCTATTATTATTTAAGTATATGACAGCTTTTCCAGACAGTTTCTCCTAGCCCCAAATGCATGCATTCCCTTATAGGGGGATGGTTCACAACCTCTATAGAAGCCTTATTTTCCATTAGCTTAGGTACAAGATGAAGCGTGTATTTTAATTACCAAAACAAGTTGTAATACATTTGAAGAAATAACCTCTATAAGCAGTTAGTTTTCAACTCCAAATCCTAATTAGAGGAAGAGGGAATAAGCATTTACAGTGTAAAACAGAGTAGGCAGATTGGACCGACTACAGCTGTTAAATGCAGACAAATAAAAGTTATGCTGTGGCTTCTGCCTTTCTGTTAAGAAATAAGGACACATTTAACTTTATAAACATTCCTCAGTGGCAGGGTTTGATAGTCTGAGGATGCAAATGCAAATTCACATTCTTATGCGTAAAAGCAGGGCTGTTATCACTCAAGCTATAACTGCTAGATTTCTGGTTTTACTGTTGTTGTTTCACCATGTGCATCAACTATCCTTCCTATCTGAGAAGGATTAAAAAAAAAAAAAAAAAAAAAAAAAACAACACAACAGGTCTTAAACTCTTCAACTGGTGCCATGCAGTCTGAGGCTATGGAAGAATACGCTCCCCGTGTCTAAAAAAAAAAGAAATAAACCCAAGAAAACAATTAAACAAAAAGGGAAAAACACCTCTGAGAAAGAGCCACACCACCACTGTCACACCAGACAGTTTATATGTAGCATATTGTTACATCATGACTAAACTTAAAATGCTATTATTTTTGAAAAAGGAATTCAGTCTAACAAGAAGGCAATTTACTGCAGGGGGGAATAAAAAAATCATTCCTTCCAAGTCTATGAAAAATTCCCCAAAACACACCCATCACACATTTCCTTAGCAAGTTAAACACACAATGAATTGTCACGCCAATAGAGATCCTGCTGAACTATTACAGATTTAGTCACACATTCACAACTGAAAAAGGAAGTGGTGAGTAAGGTTACTTAAGGACCCACATACTCTACTGCTCACTACTATGGTGCCAAAAGAAAAAGTCCAAGAAGGGTTGTGCTTCTCTTCCTAGAGCTGAACAAAACACGAAAACACAAAGCACTTGTAGTCTTTAGCAAATAACATCATGACCAACAATAATGAACACTTTTCCGCCAGCTACATTTTTCTCATGATATCTCCTTGTCTAAAGTTTGTAGCTCAAAATCAACTTTCTTAACACAAAAAGAAAGACAGATGACATCAGACCACACTTCCTTAATTCAGAGTTAAGGAGCCTTATAGATACGTAAGTAACCTCAAAGAGGTCAGCAGCCTTATAGATACATTTCATTACTTGATATGACTTCAAACACTGGTTTAAATTAGACTAATTAAGCAGGTTCACACCACTAATCAACTTTTGCATGTTCCTGAACACTTTGAAAAACAAACAGTAATTACAGCATTATAGAACAGGCTCAAGATCAAGCCTCCAATAGTTGTTCAAAACAATGCTAGAAATACACCATGGGCATTTCATTCCAACTGGATATATTTGAGCCAACTCATTTCCTGTTCAGCCATAAGCAACAATAACAACAAAATGTCAACAAAAAAACCAACCAACCAAAAAAAAAATCACCATGTGTGCATACATAAGCATAAACATATGTGGTTTAATGCAATGTAATCAAAGGAACATGGAAACCGAAAAATACGAGCATTAAAGTAATGCTACATTATGTAAACAAAGAAAACAGCAATTCATGCATTCAGAAGAAAAAAAAATACAAGATCAACAACTTCTTCTGTACTTCTGCTATTAAAATCTACTGTGTTTATTCATTGCTCAGTCACATCAATACATCTAAACACAGTTTTCCACACTGCTTTACAGCTCAAGAAACAGGAAGATAGCTACGACAAACTAAAACCGGAATGGGTTTAGTCTTAAAAAAATCTACAAATATAACACAAAGCATTAGTTTCTTCTACTTACATATTTAGAAAGCCAACCTTACTAAAATCCAATTTCCTTTAAAACATACAACCATCATCTGAAAAGTAGAAGACCACATATCTGAAACTACCCAAGCTATCCTAAAACACAGAACCCCTATCTTTTCATCAAATGCACAGAAAAATTACTAACTCTGAATTATTGAAGACAAGTGCTTACCTTCAATCCTTTTTAAGGCCGACAGGCAAGTATCCCGGCTTGGAAATTCAAATGGATTACTACAGGTCCGAATGGTGTCACATTCGCATTTCCCGTTGATTATGTTACAACCTGTTATAAGGTTTTCATTGCATGGTTCAAATCCAAGAAGCTGATCATCATCCCAGTTTTCATCTAAAAAAAAAAAAACAAAACAAACTTGCTTACCATTGGATTTCAGTTGCAGTATATAAATTCAGCTTGGTGCAATTACTTAAATATGGTGCTAAACAGAAGACAACAAATGATCAATTTTTTTTTTAATAAACCATGGGATTTGCCAAATGCAACATTCTGCAGCTGCTCTACTGCCCATTTTTCTACAGCTATTGGCATTATTTACTTCCATCTGCATGAAAAACTACAATGTCTCAGGGAAATGCCTAACTGTAGTACAAATAAGTGTTATTCTAACTGAAATAACTTTTACAGATACTTGAAGTTAAATTTATCATGGAAGTGAGAATGTTGGGACAGAATCTGCAGCTGCTACAGAAGTCAAAATTGAGTCAGAAAGAGCATTTTTAAACCTGATTAAAAAATACACGACATAAAATTCGCTCCACAGAAATAACTTTTTATTATAAAAATACTGCAGGATGCCAGGCCTTTTTGAAATACAACCAATGGTGACCCAGCACTCCTGGATTACCATCCACACTCTAGGAGAACTGCTCATGCACATCATGCTCCTTGCTGTGCAAGGGGGATAGCTAAGCCAGAATAAGTCTATCTGCTCAAATGACTCTTGGTTCTGAATCAGTCCAACAAGTGTATGTAACTCATATTCCCACTGCTCATTTTCATTTTAGAAGGAAGCTTACATGAAGCAAGATAACTGTCCCCCCACTTCAGGAAGCAATAAATCCAGTTAATCAAGAGTTCCACCAGCATTACCAGTCCTACAAAATCTCAGCTCCCCTGGGTCAAGCGCACATACAGCAACATCTCATCAACTCAGATGTTTAAGCAAGATGCATGCTTTTTATGCAAGACTGAGGAAAAACTAGGTGTTAAGTATTCCTCACTAAAGTGCATCAAATCATTTGCCAATCTTTTCTTGTTTACCAAGACAAATACTACACAGTACTTAAATATTCCACTGGCTTCTAGTAATGACAAAAGGAACAAATACCTATTTTTTAATCTTTGCATACCTCTATATCACAACAACTTGCACAATGAGCCTTTTGTACTTCACTTCTATTTTACATACTACCAACAAGCAAGTTTCCAACACAGGTCCTGCCAAGAAATACTTCAAAAGTCAACAACATCTTCCAGCTATGAAGGGTGGGGTTTTCTGTTGTTGGGCTTATTGGAAGCTGTCCTCCAGTATGGGAGGCCACAGCCAAACTTAAACTGTTTGTCATTCAGCAGTCTGACACTAACAGAAGTCTAGAAAACTCATAGTAAATAATAGTATATAGACACACTCAGAAGTTGACATGCAAGTACTGCCCACTCAGAAACAAACAGAATATCTGCTAACCTTCCATTCTTCTTGTTTTGCATAAAACACAATCAACATCTGGAAAGAATTGTTTACCAGTTAAGTACTGTACAGGGTCTACAGCAAGTGTCACAGCAGATACTCACAGGTATGTTTCTCTCTGTACAATCAATTGCTTACTTTCTGTCAAGAGCTGAATTACCCTACGGACAAAAAGCACTGAATAAACAACTAAGTCAATTTTAGATGTGAAGGAAACCTCAATAGAAATCTTGCCGCTCTTCTACTCCATCAAAATAGCAAAGGAAGAGTAGTCACTGACTCCAAGAAATAACTGGTCTTTTTTTTCAGTTAACGTATCATCCCATATGGCAACTGTATCAATAAAAGTCAAAGCAAGTGTAGAAGTTCCTGCAGAGAAACTAAGAGTGCCTTCAAGAGGAGATGCTGCTTCAGTAATGCTTGGGACACTTTCATTATGAGGAGGCCATGCACACAGAGTGAGGGAAAAAAATCATAAGAATCTGGAGAACAATAATACATCCTGTTTTTGAGAAGCCGGAATACAGCCCAGACAATGTGGATTTTACAAATTGCAGCAGCAATTCACATAATGACAAGTACAAAAAGGGGCTACAGCTACACTCCGAGATTTGATGTTTCAAATTCTGTAACTGCAGAGACCACAGCTTCATCCAGACTGATCTGTTTAACGGTCTTAAGAAAACAGTTGGAATTGCTCCTTGTTTCTGACAGACAGGGTCTCTTCCCCTACAACCACATACAAGCCAGGAGCTCTGCCTGTGCTAGCAGTGGCCATGGGGCTCACGTGGCAGTATGCCCTTGCCCCCAAGCTACCTCAAGCTGGTCTACCTTGCCCCCAAGCTACCCCAAGCTGGTCTAACCACCAGCCGCCTGGGACCAATGCAGTAGAGAGGTGAAGCATGCAGACAGAGGTGACAGCACACTTCTGCTTTTCCAGCACACCAGACCAGATAATTTGTGAGGTTTTGACCCATATTTCAGCACTAGGCCCTTTCAAGGCTGACAGACAGATCAGCAGACTCCCTATCACACAAGAGCTGCTTGTCCTACATGAGGTGGACACCCCCTTAGCACAGGCAGCAGAACCATCCTTTCCTCACAACAGAGCACCTAAATGCAGATGCACCACACACTGTGGCACTACCCACAAAATAATGTGATTACCAGAAGAGATTAGCATTCGATATCTCACCTGATACCTCTCATGGCTTTTCAGATGGGAGCAGAAAAGGAGGTACACAAGAACACATGGCCAAATACTAGATACACCTAAAATCTTCAATACCACACCCCTCAAAAATGAGCTCAACAACCATTAAGAGGATGTAAGAGAAGAGAAATCCCTCAGGAATACTTGCAGGATACACATCTACACATCTAACATGCTGAATCTTGACACAAGGTATTTTTGATTACTGGGAGCGAATACAAAAAAAGTTACATTCAGACAGGAAGAATGTAAATCCAGTTCTAGTCTGAACATCTTTTATGAGATTGTTTTTCACACAATTTCATTTAGAAACAAGATTTCATCAACGAAGGAGCAACCATGTAACAGGAGCTTATTTCAGTTTGGAATGGTAAGTCTAGCATGATCTCTCATGCATACTTAAAATTTCTTTTCCTGGTTGATTTTGTCCTTTTATGAATAGAAGTTAGAGCTTCTGTTAAATGAATACTTCTTTACCACTTACAGGATAAGCCCTCAGAAGTCACATCAGTACAGGCAGAACAAAATTCCTTGGAATGACATGAAAGCACTCACATGAATTAAAGAGATGAATCCAATGTCTCACTTCAATTAAAAGCTTTAGTTACTTGATGCAAAGGCATCTAGCTCTGCTTGATGCAGATAAATGGTGGTCCATTACAACATGTTCATTCTTTTAGGGGTCAGCAATATCTCGATAACAGAAACAGGTCTTGAATGAAGTCTAGGTTCTGTGAAGAATATAACCTAGTCTCTATTATATTACTCTCAAAATCAGCACATTCAAAAAACAAACTTTAAACCCCAGTCATTTGGAAACCTGGGACAGTTCTTGAACAACTACAGACTACAGCACAAAGATTTTCCTGCATACTCTTTTTGACCTCCTTTACAGCTTCCTTTTCGGGAGAGTGCCCTTTCATGAGTATCACTCGAATCTGGATGACACAAAGGAAGAAACTGAGATTTACTAATTTGTGCATGCTTCATTTCTCTGCAAACGGAGTTGACAAAATCCAAATATAAGAATCTCTCCAGCTTCAGTATGTGTACCCTATCCACCGCTTGACTCCTAGGACTCTTTAAAATATAAAGGTCAAGTAGGCATTCCTAGAAGAAAATCTGAGGAGCAGCCCAAGTAAACTGCTCATTTTCATCCAAGCTGATCTTTGTTCAATTGCAATTTCCACCATCGTGCTAGCATGATCAGGTAGGGGCAAAAAACAGAAGGGCCATTCTTTTACCTCAGTCTTGAGTTGACATCGGACTGTTTCTGCACAGCCACTCAACTACCTTTTGCACACACACTCAACTGCTCCTGACACCAGCAGGCCAATAAATACTACCTCAAAGTCACTCTTTCAAATCCTTTCTATCTACATGCAGTCCCCTACTCTAATTCATTGAGGCAAGTTTCCTTTTAAGACAATAAAGTAGCTCTGCCTTTACTTAGACCAAAGCTAAATCTTGGACATAATACTTCATAAAATTTTCTAACTGTGCTATCATACTATAAAGAACCTACGGAAGAGGAAGCATCACATTAATCCAAGCTCTCTTCATTTTATTCCATCATCCCTATAACCACTTGTTTTCTACAAGGCAAACTTTTCTGCTTGCTAACAAGTTCTGCTCTGGGTTGCTGAGCTATCCTGTCATAGCATGCATGTAAAACAGAGAAAAGGATTAAGGCGTTACCAAGTTGAACAAGAAGTCCTTAAAAAAAACAGGTCAAGTTTGGGAAACAGTCTGAGAAACACGTCTCTAGTAAGCAGCATTCTATCACTGTTTCCATTTTGAAATTTACATACCAGCACTCACAACACAGCACCATGGCAGCATGTGAGGCACAATGCTCACAACTGAAGCATTTACATCTCCTTCACCTGAAAAGCTGCTTTTGTTTCCAGAAATGCATGCAACTGAGGAACAAACTTGGAGCCTTAGTTTTAAAGAACACATCAACTTACTATTTTTGCATTTGTTGTCCCCGTATGCAAAACATCATCTCAAAACAAGCACAAATTAAAAGTACAAGGGAAGACCTTATCAGGGTCTCCCTCTCCACTGCTTAAATTTTTGGTTTTCCCTTCCAAGTTCTCAATTCCTTCTATGCACCAATCTTCTCTTTTGTGCCTCAATCCTTTTACTTTGTGGAAATAATGAGTATCAGCTATTTTTTGAAAAACCATATACTATTCTCCTTCATTGTGTATAAAGATAATGCATCACCTTATACCAGTAAGCAATACACTGGAGTGGTCACTGAAGTAACACTGTTGAAAACAAATAAACATGCAGCACACCCACAATCTTAAACTACAGATCAGGAGTGGGGAAGCAAACATAAATGGGGTAAATTGAGTGAACTCACATTATTTACATTTAACTGCAGCTATTTCTGCCATTCTAAAGCATGACAAGCAGGTTCTCAGGATGCTGAAAGAGCAAAGAGACCATCAAACACATTGCTGACCTGATAGTGAAAAATTAACATCTTATGGATCTTTTGCATCTTTTAAATCCTGTATTTGAAGAAGGAGAGAGAACAAGTTTCACAATGACAGAGCAGTAATTCTTACTGAGGCTAGTATTGTCCTAGGATGAGGGAGGACCTTTCAGAAGCTTTTCCACCAAACCAGACCCAAGGTCTCAGTTGGGCCACTCTAGTGCATTGGTACATACAAGAGCATTTTCAAATCAGTGGTATTTATTAAGACTCAAAGGATTCTACAGACATTCCAAAATAAAAAAAAGGAAATGCTTCTTGCCAGAAGGCTTTGGCTTCTCATTGAACAGGAAAAAGAACGACGGAAAGGAAATTCATGTTTTGGAGAAGCTGAACAATAGAAATGACTAATCACCACTAAAGAATGCTTGAAACCCAGCCCCAGACCTTGAAAAGCAGCAGAAGGGAAAGCTAGACTTGAAGTAAGTTTGTGCTTATGTACTGGCTGCAATCCCCTCACAACTTTCAGTGAAGTCATGAATCGGCAACAAGAGCCAGTAGGAACTTTCATGGCATGAAACACAGCTGAGATTTATGATAAAGCAGGTTTTCCGCCTTTTGGAAGGGTCCACTTACCAAGACCAGATTCTCACGTGGAATACACAGCAGTTCAAAAGGGTCCTTTAGATTACTGATAGAATTTCTGTTCAAAGCTAGAAATCGAAACTGCACCATAACACTTACATACCCCAGGAACACCATACACGTAAGCCTTGTTTCAGATTTGACTGCCTGCTTTGTCTTATTTAAACTTAAGTGTGTGTATCTCAGGTGATCAAATTCTCAATACAGGGAGAAAAAATTTTCACTGCAGCAGCTCTGCAAGTGTTGTAAGGCAATTATTTCATACTCAGGAATGCAGAAAGTATGTGAACAAACCAACTTTCCACTCAATTATCAGAAAGTCCACAGAAGCCATGAGGAAAGCAAGGAGATAAATGGAAGCGTTAGGTGAAGCATGTGACATGGACAGCTATTTCAAGTTTTCCTGTGCCTGGAATGTCTGCAGCATTTCAGCTCTCCAGGTATCTTCCCTCTTTTTCCTTTTTTAGTGTTTTCTGGTGGGTTTGTTTTGTTTGCCTTTTTTGTTTGTTTGGTAATACTTCCACTATTAGTGTTTCTCTGAACAAGACAGAAAGATACCTCCAAGAGCCTTATGCCCCAAAGACAGCCTCAAATGATAATTAGATTAGAAATTTGACTCCTAAATACTTAAGCACCTGAAAAAAAAAGGCTTGCAAATATATTATTTTAATTTTATGCCCAGAACCACATTTTGTTTGTAAATAGTTCAGTGGAAACACTGCAGTGTCCAAGGGTTTAATTGGTCAGATAGAGCCTCTGCCAGTACTCCCCTGATTAGAATGAGCACGGGCAGCAGCATTTCAGCTGTTTTAGCAGATTTTTCCTCTAGCTCTATAAAATACTTTATATATATATTGCTAGAGCCTCAGGAAGGGGCCAAACATGCCAAAAGCAGATCACACTATCACAACAGAATAAACCTGATATACTATGCCTTTTGCCACATTTCCCCCTCAATCATTAACACAGCATCACTGAACACCAGATTTACAGGATGTTTCAGAGAAATTACACCGTATTTCTTAATCACAGAAGACTACTGGAAAAAACTCCACACATGTTTAGAATTATCATCAAGGCTTTTTTTTTCCTAAAACCCAACTTAAAGAAAGACAGTCATCAACTTCAGTGTTTCTACTATCAAAGCAGCACATTTTACATTGGCATATGTAACACCATTATTGGTAAAATCCCAGCTTTTTTTTATCAACATCCCATCAGCTAGGGGAAGAAATAGCTCCACATGCATACATCTAGCCTTTCTGAAAAAAAAATCTTCAAAAGAGCACACTATATGCTGTAGCAAACCCCTGAAGTTCAGTTAGTTTCAAGGCTAAGTGACCCAACAGAATGGGTGCTCTCAGATTCAGAAACATTACACTTGCTAAGTTTTTCACCAATTTGAAAAACAAAACAAAGCCCCCACCAAACATACACAAACTCCCGAAACCTACCAGTATGAAAGCAGCTGGCTTTAAAGTTTGGAAATTAGCAAGGGCATGGGAATGGGTACATGCCTGTGAGCCAGTGCTTTTCCTCCTGTCGCCAGCCCTGCCCTCTCCTGCTCATTTTCTTACTGCAATATCTACACATTCATGACCCACAATGTGTTAACATGATTTGCAGATTCTGAAGTTAAGTACCCAGCATGCCCAGTGAAATCTGCTGGGGACTTCAGAATATTGCCTCTGGTAAAGGTGTGAACAGCTTCCATTTATCTAGATGCATTACTAAAGGCTTACTTCCTCCAAACATGGCCAAACTAGTCTATTTAGGCTACAGCCCCCTCAGGGACCATCTTTAAATTCCACATAAGCATATGGATTGAATCTAGATAGGTTTTATACAAAGTTATCTTCCCATCTTAGTTTAGATTGCTAAGTTTCTCCACATATATAAGATTTCTATGTCACTATCAGTCATTTTCCAAACCACATGTGTAAATACCAAAAGGCAGAATTAAAAAATAATACTGTCAGACTACACAATTGGTGTCACCTGAAGTCTCAGGCAAAATCCTGAACTCACAGTTTCTAAGTTTACCTTCCCTGTAGATTAAACGTATTCTCAAATGAAACTAGTCTACAAGTCACAAGAGACATTTAATACATCACTTCCAGAAAATATTTAATCAATTACAACAGAAACATTTGGTCACATTTGCAAGACACTATAAGCTTTACTCATTAAGATGAAGAATCCCTGAGGTGGCTGCATAGGAAAAAGACTTCTTTTTTAACCATATTAATGGATTACTTATTGCATAATATGCCTGCCAGTCAAATGACATTTTTGGTTGACTATGCAAAAAGTTAAATTATGCAAGTATTCTTGAATCAGCTAGAGGGTACTTAAAACAGCAGACATGCCTAGATGTGAAGGAACTACTGACGAGTTTGAACATAGTTTAAAAGAAATCTTTATAAGCAGCATGATTTTGGGGAACTTGATGAAATAACCGTTTTCTATAGGCAAAAATTCACACCATCTAAGGATGACCAATGTACCCATGTGAGATCAAATGGTTTAAAAGAATAACACAAATAGCTTCTCTTAAGAATATTCCCTTTTATGAGATTTAGTCATTCAGCCTATCCACAGTGAGACTGCTAGTTTTAAACCAGCTGTGCTGATCCACAACATGAATTCCTGCATCAATATCCCTCTTCACATCCCCTGGACCCTATTTCACTTTTGTTGAAATATTAAAAACAAGTGATTTCTATAATCAAAACATGATGCCCAGAAACAGAGAGGAAAACATTTCCAAGTCAAATAAGCAGCTGATCTAATTCAAATTCCATGCCACACTCAAAGTTACATGTTCTTACTGATGTTGATATTTCAACATTGACACAAGTCAAGTAGAAACAGCTTACAAATTATCCAGCCTGTGCATAAGAAGTCTGTGTGTGTGTCCAGTGTTTTCTGGGGACTGGGGTAAGAGAACTGTTAAATATGGTCAAGACTAGCATATCAGAAGTTGAGCATTCCCCAGAGGATTACTTCCCATTCCAGTTCCACAAGTTCAGTGATATTTTTTATTTTTTGACACCGTTAATTTTTTTCCACCTTTTCCCTGAGAGCCCAAATTACCAAGACTCTCCGAATCAAGTATTTTGACTGTCTTCATGCAACAATCACTTGGTGTACCACTTGATACTGATAAATCCCCAACTAGATCAGCAGCTCTAATACCTGACCTTAGTGGAGGACACAGGTACATCAGAACTATTTGGACATTTCTGCAGCCACTCACTACCTAACAGAGCAAGAAAACAAAGTTAAGAAAGCTAGGTAACACTGTTCTAGTCAGATAAAAACAACCATGTTACCCATATGTAACTTCTAAATCACCTGAGCTTCAGCAACTTGTACTCAAAGTACTACCTGACCTTTAGGGGTCCAGACTGCACTGCTGGCAAGAACCCAAGCGCACTGTATAGAAGTCTGTCTGGAGACAAAAGCATCACATCCTAGTCTTTGGGTACCTTGGCCCATTAGATACAGAGTATGGGACCAAAAAACAACTGAAAACAAGGTTCTCCCAAAGGTACTAGCTACAAAAGTTTCAAGCAGCACCACTATTTGTGGTAAAAATACTAGCAAGTCTGTAAGGAAGTTATTCTTATTTCAGAAAAGCAGAAGAGAACTCTATTTGTACATGAGAAAACCAATGCCCAAACAAAAAAAAAGAAAAAAAAAAAAAAGCTTAGCTTTCCTCCTCCCAATTCTGAAAAATGCTATGCTTTCAAAATTCCATTTTTCACATCATCTTGAGTTTCACTGTGCTTTCACTACATGCAACATACTGTGCACTTACAGATCATACTCTATTACAGGTTTCTAGAGGAGGGCAGTTAATTCACAGTAGGTTTAGAAGCGTGAGTATGTGGGAACACTCAAGCTCTCTGGGTTTGTCCCAACAAGGAGTCAGATCAACAGTAATGCTCCCAAAAAGCTGCAGCTCATACTAGCAGTAGCCATAGTAGGTCAAGTCTCTACCACCATCCTAGATCATAAACAGACATACATACTTATAGTTGCCCAAAATCTGCTACAGCAGCTTGTTCCTAGTCCCAGTGGAACCTCAGTTCAGAAGCTACACACCAGACAAAGAAGCCTCAAGCACTCAAGGCAATCCTTAATTTAGCTACAGCAGGCAAAAAAAGGCACAGCAGAAACTGTATTATCCCCTCCACTCTCTCCCCAAAACCTAAACCCAAAGCCAACAAAGTACTACATGTTATTGGTAAGCTACTGGAGCAGAAACACCTTCTTTCAATGACTGCCTAGAGGCTAACTCATATAGAAGTACATCCTTAAAGAAACCAAAGGACACAGTAAAACTAGCAGTTTCATTAACTCTGCATTTCAAGTACATATCATAAAAGCTTAAGTTAGATTTCAATTACATAGTTAATAATATCAGCTAATATTCAGCATTATTTCGCATGCAACAGTTAAGTCTCAGAAGAGTTAAGCAAAGCAATCAAGGCCTCTTCATCTAAGAGGACTAGAAATTGGGAGGTGTTGAAACAGAGGCAAGAAAAGAGTCATCACTAAAAATGCCTTCACAGAGTAACAGAACTTCTTTGACAGGGCTTTTCCAAGGCTTTCTGACTGCCCAGAAGGCAGGAACACTGCCCAGCTAGACTGTTGAAGAAGCCAAGGCTAACATGTTTCTGGAGAATCCCTGTCTAGGATGTGGCTCTAGGACTACCTTTAAAGGCAGGCAGCAGGTTCATTCCCTGCTTTGAGCTTAAAATTTCTGAATGCTAGAAGCTTGTGGAAGGCACTCCAGAATCTCACATCCCTGCAAAGCCAGAGGGGCTGGAGATGCTTAAAGTCTCTCAAGATCGCCCTTCAGGAAAAGTACCCATCCAGGCTGAGGCTCTCTGAAAGGAGACCTCAGAGTTACTCTTTACTAAGAGCACATCTGCATGAAGAAAGGGTATTTACATACTTTAGGATAATGGCACAAATTGAGCCTTAGAACTGCAGAAAGATGGAAATAGGGTGGTGAGATGAATTAGGATTTCCTTCAGGTTTTAGAAAGATTAAGGAAAAAACCTAGAATCAGCAACAGATTTCATTAATGAACACTGGTTTAACAAAGACTACACTGTTTCTGAGGCTACCAGTGACAGATGCCTCAGTCTTCCCCATCGAGTGTTAAGAGTTCAACTATGCTGAGTGTATTAAATACTAAGTTAACAGACAAGTATTTTTACCTGCTGCTATTCCAGCTCTTAGAAGTTTTCTGTAGCCTACTATGTGTTGATACTACAAACTAAGACACTGTTGAAGCCTCAAAAATGATTTAAAAAAATGCTTATAACTGTAGCCAGTAGGGGTCATTTCAGTGTAAAAAAACTGCTGTGGAAGAAAAGGCTATAGATAGGAGAGTGAAAACATCAATTTCTATTTACACGGTTCTGTAAGTCACTTCCATTTCCTCCTCTCTGAACTAAGGTAGGAAAAGGCTTACGCTCCCAGCAGCCAGGAAAGGGGACGGGGAAAAAAAAAAAGTGACCTTTATTCCATAAGTAGATAAAGACATGGCTTAATACTACTTGCACTTCAGGCATCACCAGCCTAGCATGTTGCACGTGTGCCTGTAAACTGTACAGCTATTCAGGTCACAGTAGTAAAAAAAAAAAAAAAAAACACCAAACCAAAACAGAGCTAGACAACCTCATTTTAGCCACCGTACATTATGTTCTCTTCCTTCCTTACTGCCACCCCTCACAGCACAACACACACCATGAAGAATACATTACTTGTGTTGCTCAGAATGAGGCAGCTGCCTGACAATTCAGTAATAGGTATTCCAGGACTATTTATTAGGCTGACAGCTCGGCTCAGTTGCTTTTCATTTACGAGAATGAAAATTAAATAGATAAGTTATCTTCCTGACTATCCCTATAGGGACAGCTGGAACTAGTTCCTAACCACAACACTAATTGAAATGCGGTTTTGCCAACAAATGCTTCGTACTATTTTCAACAGTAGATGGGACGTGTTATGAGTTGAACTACAGCAACATACAGATTGCATCACTTCAAAGGAATGAAATACTCCTAAACTGCCAGAGACGTCCATACTGCGATACAGTAAGGGAGTTGGAACATTAAGGCATTTAATGACTGCAGGCTTTTAGTACCTTTAACCAAGAAGGGGGGTGGGGGGAATTGCTTAAGTCAAGCTTTTACTTGAAAACATGCAAAACCAGATACTAATCCAAAACCAGGTAGGTTTTTAAAGTACCCCTTCCCTCTTTGCTTGTACTTCTCTGCTTAAGAAAACTTTTCCAACACATATTAAAAACAATGACGAGAAAGACTACAGCGACATAAATATTCACGACCATGGTCTCAGCTAATGTCTTCCAGGCAGCTTAGGGCCATTTTTAACTATTTAACAACAGAGCTTCTAACCCTGGAGCTGGTTCTCCCCAACCAATAACTGCAGAGGCTGAGGGCATTGGTTACAACACAGGCAGGACACACTGCCCTGCTCTGCTGTCCTTTTGCAGTTTATTTGTGAGGGAGGCAAAAGGAGTTTCAAACCAATATTGAACGCCAGGACAAGGGTCAGCTGCCCACTGAAAACGAGGGGCTGTAGCCGTCTCTAAGCAGGACATCATTTCAAATGCAAGTTTTTGGGGCAGATGCTGCCTCGCCACCTCTCTGGACTTTCTACCGCCCTCTACCCGCCGAGTGCAGACCGCCTTCCCTCTCCTTTTCCAGAATTGTCCAAGCTCCCGCTCCGGGTCTCACATACATTTATACGTATCCCAAGCTACTGGTTATTTGTAACCCCTTTACAGTGCCATATTGTCCCTCAGCTTGGGAGAAAAGGCAGCTGGATGGACAATGCAACGAGAGACTGAAAACTGGTCTTTGGCCTTTTGATGAATTATACATGCAAAATAAAAAAAAAAAAATTTAAAAAAAACCCAAAAACGGGGTTTGATAAAAAGAGGGATGATAGATACCAAATTTGAAGGGGATGGGTGAAGTCCTTCTTGCATTTCACAGCAATTCATCACCTCACAAGGAGCCGGCAGGAAGAAGTGACTCCGAGAGGAGTTCTGCCGTGGGGATTTCTCCCTCCCTCCTGATGCTCCAGCAGGGAAAAAAAGCTTTCCTTACCACCATATTCAAAGTAGGAGGCAGGGAGATATTAAGTGACAGGAACAGGAAGGAAAACTTTCAAACAGATGAGGAGCTTTTGTGTTTCCTTACAGAGGAGGGAATCTGGAACAGGCACCGTGTGCACGACTGACCTCAGCCCATTCCCATCCGCCAAGCCCTTTATCAAGGAATTTTAGTTGGGCATCAGCCGCTGACATAAGGAATTAGCAAGCCGGCGAAGCGCCACGGAAAGCGACAAAGTGGAAGAACCTGGAAGTTCAGGCTAAGAGAATGAAGGGTAAAAAAAAAAAACTTTTAAGCGGAGAGGGTTAGGCGAGGAAGCTTAACACACACACGCTTCCAGACGGGACAGGCGGGCGTGGGGAGCGAAGGAGGGAGGGCGCGCTGGCTCCCGGCGCCGGTGGGTCCTCCCACCCCCAGGACGGATAGAGGGATGGATGGATGGATGGATGGATAATGTCCCGCCGTCTCTCACCTTCGCAGACGCCCACTTCGTACTCGGTGATGGAGTCCCCGTTGAGCGGCGGCCGGATGACACAGCGCAAGCCCCGGTCGCAAGCCCCGTGCAGCCCGTAGACGCCCCCGCAGCTCTCGTTCCGCTGCCGAGCGCACATGAAGCAGCAGCCGCAGATCCCCAGCACGATGCTGCCGGGGCAGCTCTTAGGTTCCTCGCACTTGGATTCGTCGCAGGGCAAGCAGACCAGCGCCCGGGTCCCCGACTCGCCCAGGAGCAGGGCCAGCAGCAGCAGCCACCCCGCCGCCAGGTGCCAGCCCGGGCGCCTCCTCCCCGCCGCTGACAGGTACATCCCGGCCGCCGCAGCCCGGCCTGGGCCGGGGGGAGCCTCTCGGGAGCCCCCTCGCCGGACCCGAGCGCGCCGCGGCTCCTTCCCCCGCCTCCGGCCCCCTGAGCAAAGTTTCCTCTCGCGGCGGCCGCTTCGGCCAAACTTCTCCTCCTCCTCCTCCTCCTCTGCTTCTTCTTCTTCTTTTTCCTTCCCGGGCGGCGCCTCCGCCCGCTATCCACTCCGGGAAGCGGCGCCCGTGGCTCTCCGCTCTGTCCTGGGGCTCCGCGGCGCTGCCCGCCCGAGCGATCCCCTTGGCGAGGCGGCGGCCGCTCTGCCCGGCTCGCTGCCCGAACCCCGACTCGCCTCCTGCCTGCGCCTCGCCCCGCTCCCAATGCGCCCCTCCGCCCTTCCCCCATTGGGCGGTGGGCGGCCAAGCCCCTCCCCGCCTGCCCGAGCGCGCCTCCTCATTGGGTGCCGCCCGCTATGGCCCCTCCCACCCGACCCGGCCCCGCCCTCTCCGGCCCCCGCCGCAGCCCCAGATCCCGGGGCCGGGGAGGGAGCGAGCGGCGGGCTGGGCCCCACGGCGGCCGCCTCCCCACCGCCCTCCCCCTCCCCCCTTGCTCGGGGCTCCGACCGCGGAGCGAGGCGGCGGCACCGCCAGACGCCGGGGACGGCCCGCGGGGACACCTCTGCTTGCGGGGGTGGGGAGCGAGAGGGCCCCGCGAAGGGCCCCGGGGGAAGGGGCCCCGCGTGCCCGGAGCCGAGAACCGCCTCCCCCTGCTCCCACGGGCGCCTCGGCTGCCGTCAGGGCTCCCTGCCGGGCGGCCGCTGCCCGGGAGCCGCCCGCCCCGGGCCGGGGAGAGGGAACAGACCGAACCGCGTCGCCGCGAGGCAGAGGAGCCGCCTCGTCCGCCCGCGGTGATCGCGGGCGGGGGAGGCGGCAGCGGAGCGGAGGGTCGCTGCCTTCCCGAGGGCAGCCCGATGCGGATGGAGGTGGTTGGGCGCGAGGAGCTTAGAGGTCTTTTCCAGCCCCACGATTCGAAGATTCTGTGCGGGGTGGGCAGCCTGATCCATCTAGCGGGACGTGCCCCTGCCTGTGGCAGCGGGGTTGGAACTCGGTGATCTTTAAGGTCCCATCCAACCCAGACTATCCTGCCATTCCGTGCTGCCCGGGGTGCGACGGCAGCTCCCGGAGCGACGTGTTGCGCCGTCAGGAACGCCCGAGGCCGTGGCGAGCGGGAGGATGAAGTCATTCCCGTGGCAGGTGGGGTGGTGTCAGCTGCACTGAGCCTGGAAAGTCTTGGGTTGCGCATACTGGTGCCAGCCATGTGGGAAATTTTAGGAGAGAGGTTCTGGAAACTTAATATTAACGGAGAGCGCCAAGGTGTGGCTTCTACAGTTTCTCCAGTCCCATGGGCTCGTCTGCTTCAGCAGAAAGAACCAGTTCTCGTGTCAACGGAGGAGCTGCCGTCGAAGGGCAAACCTCCCCACTGGCAAGGGAAAGGTTAAGTTGCTGCCGGTGACAGGAGAAACTAGTCTAAAGCTTTGTCAGCAGTAGCAAACCTTTTTGGTGTGTTTTAAAAGACTGATTCACTGTCGTTCACTCAAGTCTACACGCCTGCCGATAGCAAAGTTTCCCTGTTACTAGCGCAGGCCCATTACTAATGGAAACAATAGACATGTAATATGATGCTGAAAAATAAAACATTTTCGTATCCATATAATAGAAAGCATTTCTCATACTTTTCTATTATTAAAAATCTTTCATGACATCAGACTATCTAGCTGTATTCTGATCCGTTCAGAACTTAAAACTAAATGGTACAAGATTATTTTTCAAGAACTACAGATGTTTTAATTAGCCCCAATAGTTTGCAAGGCATTAATCTGTTTTTCCAGTGAAACGTCATTATTGTGATAAAACACTATCAATACAGCATGCATCACATGGATTAGGGCCATTTAGCTGACAGATGTCAACAACAAGTGGGCACTGAGAAGCAGCTGTATACTGGGCATCAGTAGTTAAATGGATATTGTGCTACCTTTTGGGATAGACCTGGAAAGTAAATGACAAGCCGATGTCATTGAAGGTGTTGTGCTTTTGTACAAATAAACATAATGCGTACATTTGAGAACAATGAAAACCACTGAGTGTGCCTGTTTTCTGGAAAGCAGTAAGTCAGGAAAGCACCCTGAAGGGAGTGTTAGACAAACACTCAAACTCTGAACGTTATAGCAAATGGACAATACTCCCGGGTGTAGCAATGCACCGAGCAAGTTTTGTACCATTTCCTCAGAAATGTAGGTTATTCCCTCAGCCTCAGCCCTCTCGTGTCAGTTTACCGAAGCACCTGCAGGGGTCAGAGTGCTTTTGATTCACCAGAAATTTCCACCAAAAAAACCCCTCCTGTGATTTGGATGAGAGCAGTCTGTAAAAACACACCATTTCCCACAAACTGTAAACACTGCCTTTTGGTCGTGTCCTTTAGTGACGAGGCGTGTGAAGAGGTTTTACCTTCTATGTATAGTATTGCTGAGATTGCTTTTTGAATGAGACATACAGTTCCTGCTGCTGTATTTTTAAAACCCTGTTCACAAACCCGAGATTGTGCAGAAAAGAATCACAAAAGTGATTTCAGTGCTAGAGAGGATACTGCACAATACAATGCATGATCAAAGACCTGAGTTCAATAAGCTTCATATATCAAAAGATGAAAAGTAACTGATTACAGTGTAATAATCTCTTCATGTGGAAAAATGAACTGATCTAGGAAAAGTGTGTAGGTATTTTTCCAGGACTTGTGAACACAGCCAGCATGGAAATCCCAGACATGTTGGATTGCGTGCACAGGCAGTTCAGTATTTCCCAGACATGCCAGACCTACCATTTGTGTACTGTACTGATGTACAGCATACTCAATGCACAAAGAATTCATTGGACCTACTGTGCCTGTTTGCCTGTGTGGGAACGAACAAAGAAGTGCTAGAAGCAGTACAAAAACAGATGAAGAGGGAAGCTATGGACAGCTTAGATAAGAGTGTTGTAGGGCTCTGAGAAAAAGAGAGTAAACTTTTGAGCTGACGGCCAAATGAGAGCAGCTTCTGCTGTGAGCAGGATTAGTAACCTGCTTCACAGACTGTTTACCCAAGGATAGCTGTAAAGTACAGAAATATTTATAGAACAAGGACCAAAATTTAGGGTTCTTTTCTCCTCACGCCTTGCCCTTTAGGTACAAGTCATGAACTATTCATGCATATGCTTGTGTTTCCCTTTATCTCGCCCAATGAATCTGAATACTTCATTGCACAGTGGCACAGATTCATCAGGAAAGGTAGACAATGCTCCTGTCCCAAACATGAGTACAGTCCATAGGGAAAATAAGATACTGCTTGGAAATCAGCAAATCTGCTCTCTGATGACTTTACAGGGAAAGTGAATATCCCTGCTTTCCCCAGCAAGAAGCAGTAAAGGATCCTTAGAGGGAATTTCACTTTCCCCTGCTTCTTGCTGCCTCTTGATTTCTTAAGGGGTCTGCTGATCCAAATAGCCTAGGAGTAAGTAGGTTTAGCTCCTGAAATGAAATCCAACTTTTAACTTCCCCTAGAAACAAGTTAGTGAATCTGCTAAATACAGCAGTGGGAGGAAGAAATACATTCTGATAAACAGGCTGTAGCAGCTGAAATTTCCTGGGCTTGTTTTCCTGTCACGTTAGTCTTGTATTGGAACCATATCTAGGCTGGATGAAGTTGCAGCGATTACTGACTAGAGCTGTATGGCTTTCTTGGTCATCGTGTAATATAGAGCTTTTGCAAAACCACACAGTGTTGTGAGAAAACTACTACTCCCTTTACTTATTCCTTTGTCCTGTACACACTCCCTCTGTTACTGGCACATCTCCCCACTTAACAATTAGGAATTCAGCATAAATATCCTGGTGAGTCTGATACTCACAGTAATTAGAACTGAAAGGCAGGTTTCATTTAATGACAGGTAAGGACAACCTCTATACTACTAAAAATGAAAATATCTCCCCCCTCTGTCCCCCAAGTAGAATATAAAAATGTCTTCATTTCAATTCAGAAGTTTGTTTGCACTTTGCTGATATATACTGGTAGCCCCTTTTGTATCTCTAAATTTGGGGAATGTTGGCAACTTTAGTATCAGAGTTGTACTTTTTCATACACAAACATTTTGAGTCTTTTCTGTGCTTCATTGTATCTTTGCTGCACATTAAATTCCTTTTTTTTTATGCTTCAGTTTAAGACTGTCTGTGTCTACTTTGTAGCGGTCTCTTGGCATAAACTGTTTCCTAGACAGGTTATGCACATGAGCAATCTCCACTCCTTGGAAAAAGGATCAGGAAAAAGCCTGCCACTAATACAGGCAGTGCTGAATCAGGCTAAATGCACATGAGAATAGTTTCACTCTTCTTCACAAGGGTATCATGGACTTACTATATTAGAAGCTGCAAGGCTTTTCAAACCTTTAAATAGGAAGAGGTGGGAAATTGGGAAAGCAAATACAATAATTCATTTTAATAGAAACAAACTTTTAAGCGAGAGTTTTGAACAAGTTCATAATAAATAAATACCCCATCAGGTAGTATGTGCTGGTTTTTTCAGCCCTATAAGCCACTCCTCTCATTTGAGTTCCTAGCTTGGGACAGCTCTGTAGTTCAAAGTTTACATCTAGAATAATTGAGAGACAGAATTGTGTGTAGCTTTTTCCTCATACATCTTGGATTGCTTATATGGAACATACAAGTAAAAGGATGTTCTTTTTTAATAACCTCAAAGCAACTGCATAAGCAGTTTTAAATTACAGTTATATGACTAATTTATCTGTGCAAGCTTTTTTCACAAATTTAGAATCTGTACATTAATAAGACTTATAAACATACAAGCTATAAATGAATAGGACTGGTCTAAGGGAAGGTAGATTTAGACTGGATATAAGGAAGAATTTTTTCACGATGAGGGTTGTGAAACACTGGAATTGGTTGTCAGTGGAGGTAGTGGAGGCCCCGTCCTTAAAAACATTCAAGGTCAGGTTAGATGGGGCTCTAAGCAATGTGGTCAAGTTGAAGATTTCCCTGCACCTGCAGGTGGATTGGACTAGATGATCTGTAAAGGTCCCTACTAACCCAAACCTTTCTATAATTCTCTTGTTTACAGGTGCAGTTCTTCACATTGTATTTAAATCACTGAAATTATTGTGCATTCAAGGTAAGGATTTTTTCGGATCTGAACATTTTATAATGTATACCTTAAAATTTGCAAGCTTGAAGAACTAAGGAGTCAATATTTAATATAGGAGTAAATCTATCTATTTACTGTCTACCAGGAACCTATAAGGAGAAATAACTGATAGAAATGCAATTTAATATTTAAATTGATGGCACTCAAGGTCGCATTGATTTTAGCTTCCTTAACACAAAGAAATTTTTTTTAATGAATAAGCACAGTTAGGAAGGAAAGACAATTTTTGCTGTCAGTTTACAAAAGAAAAGTAGAAGTCTTTTAAAGTAATATGTCATTCTAGGGATTACACGCATTTTTATTACAGAAAATCTGGCCTCCAGAAAATTAGGTATATTAGATCATCCTCTACAGTCCTTTTCATAGTGCTGCATGCTGATAAGATTTTAAATATTAAAATACAAACCTGAAAATACTGTGTTTATTTCACTGCAATCTGCTGCGAATCAACAACTGCAGTATAAAATAGATTAAATCAGATAGGATGAGGGATATACTGGATGTGATCTAAAATTTGTCATAGCTAATTTGCTAGCTTAGTATGTCTAAGAGAAGTTCATACAGTTCCAGGCAAGGTACTTCCTATTCTGAGCATAGCTTTGAACTTCTGAAGGAAAAGCCCAAGAGGCTGAAGTTGCAGAGTAAAGATGAAGCTGTTGGGTAGCTGTTTATTAAGGTAAGTCAGACCTCAACTATAATACTTTTTATTTCAGTTGAAACTCATCAAAACTTGTCTGAGCATCAAACTCAGTGAGATTGTGGAACATGTTTCACAGGGAAGTTGTGGATGCCACATCCGTGGAAGTGTTCAGGACCAGGTTGGATGGGTCCTTGGGCAGCCTGGTCTGGTGGGAGGTGGTCCTACCCATGGCAGCAGGGTCCTTTCCAACCCAGACCATTCTATGATTCTATCACTCTGTCATTCTATGATAAAACATATTCAAAATGCGTCTTCTGTATTAGAGGGATTTCACTTCATGAGGTACATTCATATGTGTGGGCCTAATCAGCTCTTGATCATCAAGAGTCACCTCAAAAAAGGGAAAAAAAACCCCAAACCACCCCAAAACTGAGCCTTACCCCCAAGCCCACAGGTAGTACAAGATGAATACAAAGCAGTATTTGGGATCACACAGTGAGAATGCAATGGAAAGAAGGGGTAGGCTGTTGATACCAGCCTGGTGGTGTGGAGGATGGGGACTCAGGCAGGTGTGGGGCACACTCTGTGTGGCAATGTCCTGCAAGCACAACGCTTCTGCTCACAGACTTAAACTGGCTCCTGCTGGGCTTTTCAGGTATTGCTGGTCTTGCAGCATGGTTAATCTGTAACCTAGACAAGCCAGCAGCAGTTGATTGAGAGGCAACTATAGCTGATACTGCTTTGTGGCAAGGGGGCTATATACATCCCTGTGAGATTCCTGACAATATTTTTTCTAACTTTGTCAGTTATTGTTGCATATTCTGGCTATGTTCTGGCATCTGGAACTCACAGATGCCAGGAGTTATTAAGACTATCTCAACCTGGCCCTTTTCTTATATAGTAAATTAAAACTATTTTTGATGTCTTTATTAAAACTGGATAGAGCTTTCATTCTGAGGAATCACATCATATTTCCACTGGTTTTTTTTTCTAGCTCTTTCTAGGTTTTAATGTTGAGTAATGTAACTGACCATAAAGAACAGCTATCTCTACTGACCTGATTCCATTCATGTCTATAATCACCTTCTTGATTTCTGCAGATAGTGGTGTGGATTAGAAAAAAACATTTAGGATGAAGTCAAGTGCTGTCCTGACTACAACTTTATATACACCAAATTAAGAAGCTTATCCTCTGATATCTACCAGTTATCTCAAGGAAATCAGATTTTGCTAGTTCATCCATTCTAGGAGACTAATGCTTATGAGAATAAGGCAGAGACAATTTCCCAAAGTAAAACAACATTTCTATAAATTGTTTGATCTTTATTTCTCTCGATGGATAGTACATATCCAGTCTAACTGTTCAGCTTTTCAACAGCTTGGTTAGAACTATGCACAATTTGGATACCATTTGCAAAGTCCAGATGTCTAAATTTATTTTGGTGTGATTACAGTGAGAAAAAATATTAGTATGAATCAACGTTCATATAAATTGTTTAGTCCATGTTAGTTTTGTCTTATGTCAGTATATTAGCAAGAATTATTCAACTTCTGATTCTTTTCATAATTAAAAATGTGGTGGTTTGTCTGGTAAATTGCTAAGTAGACTGAGTCTGTATTTTGATGTAGGCTTCAACAAACATTAATACACTCAGGCTGTATCAGAAGATACTCAACACCATGCAAGACCATGTTTCTTTTCTTACAGTCTACAGGAAGACACATTCAGTAGATTTCCTGGTCCAGCTTGGCTGAAAGAAGTTATTGGAAATTGCTGTATGCCCAGTGTTCTGAACAGCATTTATCTTTTCAAGTGTGAACTTGGAATCTTAATTATAGGGACTTGGGTGGGGAAGGGAAAAAGCTGGAAGGTAAGACAGCTTACTTACAACAAGGGCATTGATACAGTTAGGAAGAGAACACAGTGTCTCCTGCATCTCAAAGCATTTGTGCCTCAAAAGTTAGCATTTCACATAATGTTGGGAAAACAATGGTGAGAAAGCCTTGAACATGAGATAAGCCTCAGCAGTAAAAAAGATGGGAGGGAGGATGGTTTGATTAGTATGAACTGATAGAGAGGGGACAGACAAGAAAGGTTTCTCAAACCAGGAGGAAAATGAGACGGATTCAGTTATGGGAAATAACATCCTGCAGTTGGTATGACCTTGCAAGGTACTAGCAGCTTCCTAGACATTTCAGGTTCTGTCACTTTCTAAAAATAAAACAAGAAGAACAGAAGGCATCATTGGTACTGTTCTCCTCATCCTTCCGTCTTGATGTATAGGAGATTAATGTCAACATCTTGATAAATCAGAAGGGTTCTCCTCTCATGAAAACTTCAGCTTGTCATTGCTTTTTAGCTGTAGCACATTCCTCATTTTAGGAATTCTCTTATTTATGGAATTATGTTAAAGCAGCAGCTCTCCTCTCCTCTCCTAGCTAGTTAGTCTAGTACCCACAGCTGACTGCAGCCTTTTGTAAACTGACCCCAAGTTAACTAGGCTTTAGACTGAGTAGGTAGATCTTAGCATGCTTTAACTCATGATAGTGAGTTTGTTTATTTATCAAAGACACTTTCTTAGGTTTAATATAATTAATGAGTTTTTTAAGTACTTGACTGACATTTTTGCCTTTTTACATTTTTGTTATTAATTTTTTTTTCCTTCAGAAAAGAAGATACATACGGTTAAACTGGCAAATTTGGAAAAATGGTTAATGAACTGTCACAAGACTGTCTTTGAATTTTATTAGAAACACTGCTGCAGCACTCCTATTGTTTTATGGCAGCAAAGCTGTTAGAGTTTTCTTACTTAGTAATTAGAAGAAAGATTTGCTGTTATGCTTTGTCTGCTTAACTCTTCACAGCAATGCGGCCTAGTAGTAAAAACTTATTTTATACTGGCTAGTTAATCTGGTTGTACAGGTAATTCTTGATTACCAGATTTGCAAGCAGCCAGCAGATCATGCCTGCGAACATCATACAAGACATATACAGACTTTTCGTACTCTGTCTCAGCTGCAGTCTATCATGGGAAGGTGTAGCACTGCCACCATCTAGACTTGAGTTTTAGAATTGTTCTTCACCTTTAGCTATATCTCTTGGTCAGATTGAGACTAGAGTGCTGTTCCAGGCCTGTTGTCATCCTACTTTTTGTGGTACATTTTAGGATGATAAAACCACTGGTACTGTCTCTCTGCTAAGTTCTAGTCAACTGAGACCTCCCCTAGTTAGCCAAGATTGCTGAGACATGATTGAAAGTGGCTTGGTGAGCACTTCTGCCAGTTCCCTTGATACACTTGGGTGGATCCCATCCGGCCCCATAGACTTGTATGTGTCTAGGTAGTGAAACAGGTCACTAATCATTTCCTCTTGGGTTATGGGGGCTCCCTTCTGCTCCTTGTTCCAGTTTTCTTAACTCAGGAGGCTGAGTACCCCGAGAACAACTGGTCTTACTGTTAAAGATTGAGGTGAAGAAGGCATTAAGTACCCCATCCTTCTCCTCATCCTTTGTCACTGTTTCCCCCTGCATCCAATAAAGGATGGATATTCTCCTTAGCCTTGATTTTGTTGCTGATATATTTAGAGAAACATTTTTTATCGTTCATTACTGTAATAGATTAAGTTCTAATTGAGCTTTGGCCTTCTTAACTTTCTCCCTGCTTAAATTCACAATGTATTTGTAGCCCTTCTGAGTTGTCTGACCCTTCTTCCAAAGGTCATGAACTCCTTTTCTAACCCGAGTTCTAGGAAATAAGTCCTAAGTGCCATATTGGAAAGAGACTCAGAAAAACTGACTGCAGGATGTAACTGAAGTCCAGTTCCTTCCTACACCTTCTGAATTAGTTTTTACAACTAGCATAAAGCAAGAGTAAAATTGCCTTTAGTCACTTCCCTTTCTTTGGTGACCTAGTGTAGACTTCAGCAGATCAAGCCCACTTCATCGATAACATTTTGCTATCTCTCAACTTACAGCTTTTTTTTCTTTCATACAAGAAAGCGTGTTCCTTGATTCAGTTTAAATTATACAATTGGAGTCATACATGTTTTATAGACAGACTGTTAGAAAGGATATAAGCAAGATATACAAATGTACTCTTTAATTCTTAAAATTCTGTAGCTATTCACTCTCAATATCACAATTTTGAGCCACAGTTAAACTTTTAAAATGTAGAAAGGTAAAATATTTTTCATTCTGTAGGTGAAGTGTAAAAAAAATACAAATGTGCAATATGCAGCATTTCAAGCCCGCCTGGCAATTTCTGTTACAAATTATTCCATAATATACCTGATCAGTTACATTTGTTGTAAGAAAGGAAGGTCTTCATAGCCCTACACTGAAAGCTACAGTTAAAATTGTATTTATTCACAGTTGATGTTAAATGAAGAAGCACTTTTTACAGAAAATTTAAATAAATAAAAATAAGAATTTAAGAGAAGAAACGCTTATGCCTTCCTTTCTACCTTCATTCTATCTACACTGCTATTAAAAATGAGCTGTAGTACAGAATTCACACAGCATCACTTGGTTGGAAAAGACTGATAGGATCATTGAGTCCAAACATTCCTATCAACGACTAAACCTTGAGCCTTGGCACCTCATCCACCTGTCTTTTAAAAACCTCCAGGGATGGTGACTCAACCAGAAGTAGAGAAAGTATTTTTCCTTTTAGGGTAGTAAGAAATACTTCTGACTTTGTAGGATGTTAGGAAAGTCTTTTTTTGTTGTTTTGTTTTTCTTTGTATTAATGGATAAGCAGGGCAGATTTTTTATTGGTTTCTCTGGATTCAGTCTCGCTGAGTAGAGGAATGTACAAGATGAAGAAAATATGTTCGTGCAGGAGAAGACTTAAAGTAATTTAGATTATTTTTCTTTTTACAAAATAGGCAAAGAATATTGAAAATTATCAAAAGGAATACTCATTGGACATTTATTATTCTCTCTTTATCAATTAATCTTTTTCAGATCACCATGAATAATTCAAACAGACATCTTAGTTTATATTCCATGCTTTCTCTTTTTCCTATTTAAATGCAATTTTTAATAAGTGAGATTAAAGCTAAAGAGTGACAAAAAGGTCATTGGTTTTACTATGACCGTCTGATGAACATATTTTTAATAGAAAAATATGCATTTAGCTTCCCTTAAAACCCACTGAATCTAACTTTTCATTACAAGAACTTTATGCACATAACTAGAGGAATGAACACCTACTGAAGCTGATAGAAATACTCCAATTAACTTCATCAAGTTCTAGCTGATAATTACTGATATGAAATATGTGTGTTTTTAATCAACTGTGATTCTCATTTCTCTTTTCTCCTGAACTTTGATGTAATAAACTTGGGGTTTTGTAGGCACTGAAGCAATGTGCAAGGCTCTACTGCTTACTTAACAGGTCTCAGAATTTTTGTACATATATATTCATAATTTTTCTGGACCGTAACCATGACAATATTGATAGCATATGTAGAATAAATAGGACATCAGACTGCTTACCCGGGAAAGGTCAACATTTGGAATATTATCAGGATATTTGCAAGTCTTATATGTAGATTATGTGTTAGTTTTTTATATTGTTTCTTCTATTAAAAGATTTAAGATCATTTTTTATTTGTTCTTTTCATGTTATACGTTTGTCTATCAATAGTCTTATATATTAATGGTGATAGCATGTATAAAAGTTTAAACCTGACAGTTTTCCTTTAGACTATATTATTTTAAAAGCCAAAGAATATCTCTCTCTTTAATCCTTCTGCGGGGGAGAATATTCATTGGGTAATAGTGTTGAAGTGATCTCATATTCCCTTAGGCATTGTATTTAAGCCCACTCGGGGCAGCCAGGGCTGATCTTTCACTTTCTGGGACCTCACTGAAAAGCACTTCATGTGTGGTATAGAAATATCTTATTAAATTGCAACCATATTGTCTGAAATTGTTGTTTGGAGTTTGGGAAGCAATCAGATCCTTTGTCTTCTGCAGAACTTCCCATTCATTCCAAAATATTATTTTATTTGTGCCTGTTTCCCTGAACCACTTCCTCTCCTGTGTTCTATAGTTCAGAGCTTTCACTCATGTCAGTCAATGCAAAGGTGCATCATGCCTGTAAAACGAGCTTTGTTGACAATTTGGGGACAGTGCAGAATAATGCTGTTTCTTGTTGCGGCATATATTTCAGATCAGTCAGATGAGAGCTCAAGTTCTACTGTGCACTGGCAATTTCTGTCAGGTGGGACAGACCATTGATGACCTTTACTGGATGGAACCTGAAGGAAATGAGAAATTGTCAATATAATGTTGGGTCAAGGGGGGCAAAGAAAGTGTTCTTTGGTAGTCCTAGGACTCCATTTAGATGTATTTTTCCTGCTTCTTTGACAGTTACGCTGTGTGTAGAAAACTTCCTTTCTCTTCATTTACTATTTTTAGAACAACAAAATCACCAGTATCTTTATAGTTCATGTTGAAGTGGACAATGCTAATGTTAGTCAAACCGATGTTCCTAAATCTGCATATATTTTAACTGTTTCTTTAGGATCTATGAAGGTGAAAACTATATTGTTAAAATATCCCATTGAAAAAGCAGAAAATGAGACTAAATATAATCTCATCCTAAAATAAGAAAAAGGATATAATTTCTATAGACCATTAAGAAATGGTGAATTTCAAAAATGGCTATTTTTTGTCACAATTGCATGTTAGTTTTAACTTTTTGGTCCTTTAAATGTGATTAGAGCCAGTACTGTAGAAGCAAGGCAATGTCAGCAGGGGAGGAGGAAGACTGGTTATCGCATATGGCCAAGAAGTGACAGGGAAGCTGGTACCTGGTAATTTTGTACTGTTTGTTAGTGTAACTGCCTTCATATTTCAAGGTACCACTGGTTCCTGGTCTTATCTGTCAGGTACTGGGACCTTCTAGGTAAACACCTACAAATTCATGTGTAATCAGCTGGAACTTCCTTGTAGACTAAGGGATGCCTTACTGTGTACAGATAAAATCTCTCTAAGATGAAGGGAAGTATGCCACCTAAAGCAATTGAAGCTTGGGCATTTAGCAGAGCTATCTGTAAGCCGCCTTTGCAGCTCTAAGGCACTTCTTACCTGCGTGAGTATTCTCACTGAAGCCTTCTCAACATTCTTATCATCCTGGCTTCAATTGCTCTCTCCCTTTTTTTTTTTTTTTATTTCATTTCCTCTTCTTTTTTTTTCCTTATTTTCCTAAATGTGGACTGTTATGAAAAGGTTTGTGATAAGTTTAAAAGTACACAATTTTTACAGGTTTTAGAGAGCTGTCTCTGTTCACATAGTCACATGAAGTTGAAATTAAATTTATATTGAACTTGGGGAAAAAAAACCCTGCAAAATATTTCCATATTTTGGACATGTAGGAGAGCTCACTTCTTGCTTGAGTTAGTTCTGCCATGTTATATGTAAGTTCCCCCAGAGATTTTGGAAATTATTTGAAGCACCGTCTTTGTGCATTACCACACCAGCTATGACTGTCCCAGGAACTTTAACTGGCAACCACAAGATAAATTCTGTAGGGTAGCAGAGTTCCTCCTACACCTTCATATCTTTGAAACCAATTTCCTTTTCAGTTTTGACAGATCACAAGTTTTGTTAGCCTCATAAGGCAATGAAAAAAGCATTTATTTAAGCAACCTTTCTTTTGATGCTGGACTTTCCATCCAGAGATGGAAACCTAGCCCAGACTTTAAATGCAGTCTTTGCAAAACACGAGGATTTTTCTGTGCTTTCATAAAAAAATGGTCACCCTAGTAGAGAAACTGAGGTAATAACAAAGGAACTAGTAGTATTGTAGTAAAGTAAAAAAGTGCAGTAGCTCAGAAGAGAGACTGAAGGTGCAATCTGGTACACAGCATCCTCTACCACCAAATAGAGAACACAAAATATATGGAGAATGAATGCTGCCAACTAGTGAAAGTGATAGTTAATAGACGAAATGATCTTTTTACATGAATTTACCTATATCATATCAGTGAAAACTAGCATGTTCTGTCTGGGAAAAATAGACATTTTGGCCATGTGGGGTTAAACCATAACAATGACTTGCATTAAAATTCAGTATTAATTAAAATTATTTGTTCCAACACTGCTTTTTTATGAAGCACATTTTGTATTAGATAATATAATTAACTTATCCAGATTCTTGGAAATAAAAGCATATGTGCTCAACAGATGACATTTTTAGTTTAAGTCTCCGTTTTGTGCAATAGCAACCAGCAGCAAATCCAACAACAACATTCTTCTAAGATATGGGAGGTATGGCAGCAATGATAATATTATGCCTTAGTGACCATTCACCTACATCAGCAAAAGTAAGCTAGGAATCTAAAGGATAGTGAGGCAAATTTCATACTCCCAGAAATGCAGATGACAAAGTTATGAGAAGTTGAACATCTTTACTTGTATCCAAATGTGCACTACATAATCACATGGATTCTTGACAAGTCAACCAACTGTTATGAAATTCAGTCAGAAAACAGAATATGAATTATTCAACACAATCTGAACGATTTTTTTCTTTGAAGGGTGACACTAATTTCTGCTTCATTACACAAAGAAGCTTGCTTGGGGGGTAAAGACTCTAAGGGGTTGTGGGTTTTTTTCTGTTTGTTTATTTTTAGGTTTTTTTGGTTTGGTTTTGGTTCAGCTGTCAAACCACTAACACAAATAATAAGATTATTTGGATATTTTTATTTCTTGGCACCAAGATCAAAATCCAGAAAAAAATAATGGTGCACAATTCTTCCAGACTGGGGGAAATCTGATTTTTGATCCTCCGAAGCTGAAATATCTAGGTAGCATCTAGTCGTTAGATTGCTTTTTCTAAAGAATTTCAGTTTTCACATACACACTAATAAAAGTCAGGGAGATCGCGAATGAGATTCTTAATGGTATTACTGACAGGACTTCTTATATCAGGCAGTCCAATAAGGGGGGAAATGGTGAGGAAATCCTTTCTCTACCAGAGAGGACCTGAACCTGTATTATCTTCCGTCCTGAGCAGCACTTTCACAGTCCAGTGTAGACGGCTCCAGGTAAATCCTCAGTTTCTCCAGACAGAGATGTTTCACTTTGTATTAGGGCATAATGAGCACAATGTTTCTTTTCTTTACCAACCACCAACCACTATATTCTCTGTATATCTCCCTTTTTCTAAATAGGCCACTTACAATGAACAGTGTAAGTTAGACATAGAGAAAGCCCTGTTCATAGTATATTAGGGAATAGTGAAGGGATGGTGCAACTCTTCAGTAACACTATTTCAAAAGTTCTCAAGAAGCTGGAATGTAGCATGCATCTCCCTTTTCTTATCTGGATGGTCTAACTACAGAGCCTAGCCCTTCTCTTCTTTGACTTTTATGTCACTTGCACAAATACTAATATGTTGAAACAAGATACATGTCAATTATTACTTTTGATATTGTAAAAGCATTTCTACTAAAATCACTTGGTGAATTCAAAGCAAACTGGTGACCAGTTTCTATTTGGTTTCAGTGACACTCTCCCAAATGTTATTAATGAGTCATGTTGGTTCATTTTCACCAAAGCTACTACCAGAAGTCTAAATACACTCTGAATGATAAATAGTAAACAAGACTTCATAACAAAATATGGGACAAAGGTAGGAATATAAAGGGGAATCTACAAACAATAAAATGTACTGTGTTATATTGTTACACTCCTACTACCTTGGTAAAGCTTTTTTCATTAAAGTACTTATGGAATTATTGTGACACAGGATAAATCAGGAATTCATAATGCTTCATTTATATTCCTGCCTTGCTCAGAAAATAATCATTCTGATAATCTTTCATGATAAATTGCCTACAGATCAATCTGTTGCAAGTTACTTATAGATGTGGTTAACCAATTTAATGCAGTCTGATTTCTTGCTGTTTTGGTAATAATATGATCCAGTTTGTCTACTGTCTTCTCTTGTTGCAAGTCAGGTCTCCTCCACAGCAGTCTTCTCTTTTCCTGACAAATTTTGATAAACCTAATTGTAATGCAGCTATCTGTTTCCTGAGCACTGAGTGGCATGCTGTCCTCTTTAGTTTTTTTTGCAAGACATGATGATCTCCGTATAGAAACAACTTTTCTCTTGCCAGACAAGAAAAGTAAAATAAGAGTCCACTTATAAATATTCTAAATTAAACTCTACTGCCATAACTGTCCCCCACCCTGCGAAGTTTTTTCTCCCAGCTCTCTCAGGTAAAATCAGCAATCAGTTTATGTGTTTCTTTTATAACATGTATCTTAAGTGCTCACATTTTAAGCAAAATACCCCACCTACATTTTTTTTAATAGAATTTTGTACATGCTATTAAGCAAGCTGGGCTTGTCTGGATAATGTTAAAAAGAAATGAGATTTTCATTTAAATTTTGAGAAATAAATGGAAGTAGCAATATGTTTTCCTTCCTTCCTCCAAACATGGTTACTACAACAATCTAGAGCAGTGTATAGAAAATATTTTAATGTTTAATTTTAAGGATAAAGATGATAAATACTGTACATTGTGAACATGAAAGGATTTTTAAGATGTTTCACTGGAGAAATAATCATCCAGGGATACTTTCTACAACCAATTGCCCTATGTAAGAGAGAAACAGGTAAGAAACAAGGAGTCAAGCTACAAATTTTATTACAAGGAGTGTCAAAAAAAAGGTATATTATTCAAGTTGGAAGCAGTGTCAGTCAGTGCCTGACAGTTTACAAATCTTTGATTTACAATTTAATTTGATGAAACAAAAGATCTGTTAGGCTAGATAAGTGCCAATTAAAAATCAGCTAAACTGGAACAGACTAAGTGTTCATTTAAAAGCAGTGGTAATACCTCCTGCTTTTAGAAACAAAAGATCCCTCATCTACGATACACCTTTACAGAAGAAGCAGAATTGCTATTGTCTGTTGCAACCATCCCAGACAGTTAGTAGAAGTTCCATCCCTGGAAACACTCAAGGTCACGCTGGATGGGACTTTGAGCAACCTGATCTAGTTGAAGATTTCCCTATTTATTGCAGGGGGCGTGGACTAGATTACCATTAAAGGTCTTTTGCAGCCCAAACCATCCTATGACTCTATGCTGTGGTCTGCTTTATTACTGCAGAGTCACCATTTCATTAACACACTTTTCTTTTGTTCCCACTTAACACCAGAATTCATAGTGTCATTAATGAAGACAAATTTGATTCTTAAGATTTCTGTCTTCATACAATTCACAGACTGTTGCTGTATCACAGGCAAGTGGATCATAAATTCACTCAATAAGGGACTAAAAAGCACTCTAGCAGTGAAAGGATATCTGAAAATTTACAAAGGGTCTTGATTAAGTAAGATGTTTAAGTTCAGTGTTCAGGAGTAACAATCTTATTGAAGAACCTACATTCTGTGTGACTGGAACAAGAGAGTTTAGGTTTTCAAATATATATAGATGATTATTGTCCTTAGAGTAAAATCCTATATGCTTGTATTGACTTGAAATCAGGTTCTCCTATTCCAAGTCAGTAAGCCTCTATTAAGGTTTACATGGATGGCAATCTATATAAATTTCAATAACCTCTCAAATTTTGCTTCTGAGGCAGTAGCAACTACAGCAGGAGTTTTGATACTACAGTCATCTGGGAGATGAGATTCCAAAATGCAATCTGAAGACACAGAATTTTTATGTGTGGTTGCTTCTAGAGCATGATCCTGTGAGAGCCCTTTGGACTGAGCCTACTGCTCATTCTGTGGGAACACAAATCCTCTTTTCTCCCTGGAAGAACAATGGAGGAAAAACCCTTCTAGGAGCTTGCAATGAATTTTCAATTTCTCCATGCAGATTTTTCCTGTACAGGACTAATATGTACAGTTAAGGGCTTTTCAGTTGAACTTAAATGTAGGTTCAAAAGCATATGAATGTTCTCATGGGTGGAATAGCAGGCTACTATGAAATATTTCCTCAATGGAATACCAAAGCCTCTGTAGATTTCCATGAACCCATGAAAGCCAAGTCTTCTAAGAATTTTTATGCTAATTTATATAGATGTTTTATAAAAGGAGTCATGGAATTCCATACCTCATGCACATTAATTTTCCATCCAACATACTTAAGTGAAAAACACCTCTGTTAGCAGAGTGTGACTGAACAAGAACTATCATAATGGAAAATTTAATTTTCAAAATATAATAAATTTGCAGGAGTAGTGAAGGAAGTAAACCTTACTTGCACTTATGGTGCACTCATTTATGTCTTTATGGATATCAAGTTATATTTTCCTTTTATGCCTCTGTTTGTATAAACAAAATCCTACCATGGCATTTAAAACTGAATTTAAAAGTTTCTTTTGTTTCTCTTTTTGCATGTTTTACAGAATAAATTATGCTTTAATGTTGCTATTATAAATGTTTAAATGGATAATACTATGCCTGGTCCTAGTCCAGCTCCCACTTAACTCAGTGGAAAGATTCCTCTGAAGTTGATGGGAGCTAGATCAGACAATTGGTATATCTTGCTGCTTATATACATTAGCGTACAAAAGGGTTAATGCTGTATAACTTAGCAAAGTTATTATTACCGTCTGAATTTCCAGTGTAGATATATTACCTAAAAAATTAGTTCCTTGAGCAGTGGAATTAATGAAGCAAAATTTTATATCATTTGTTTCTGAAGGTAAATTTCCATGTGGATTCTCTTATGCCTTTTCTGCCAGAAGAACAATGTCTCTGTCCTCCTTACCTCCCTGGCCCCTTGTGTTCATGAAGTCTGTAGAAAATGAATACAGATGAGTCTCCCAGCTCTCTGCTGAATTTGGGTAAAAGTAGCCAACATGTTTACTAGGAGCTGGCAAATAGGTAACACAAAAGCTTAAAAATGTTATAGTTGCCATCCACATTCCTGGGGAATCTGGACTAAAAGTAAAGGAATGCACACATTGGACTTTGTATCATCAGACTTTGATAATATGCTAAAGGAATAGTTAATAAGAAACCACAAATGTAGATTTAAAAGGAGTGAGAAGTATTCTGAGTTTTAATAAGCAACACAGAAATCTCAGTTATTCCCATAGGCACAGCTAGGCATTACATAACCTCATGACATCCCAGGGGATGCATCTTATTCCAGTGAGACCCCAATGCCTCCTGGATATCCCCAGCATGCAAGCAGTATTTGAAATATTTATGGTAGTGCTACATGCCTTTGGGAGCAGGTGACTCCCCCAAGAATTAAGGCTTATTTTGTAAGCCAGAGCAGAAGTGGAACAGAACTTGGCTTGGTTCTTCCCTCTGCACTTTTTAAAGCAAAACAGGGAGTGATCTTATTTCATTCCTGGGGAATGTACTCCTAAGAACAAGGAAAAAGTCCTTAAATGAGCCAGAGGAGGGAAAGGAAGAGTTCATAATGTTAGATCTCTTGGTGTTTCTTTGGTCTTAATTTTTTCCATCCTCTGAGTCTCCTTTTTCAAAAAGACTTTTGCAGAAATAATGGTAAGCATACTTTGTCAGATTGAACAGTGGAATTGACTTTGCTTCATTCAGTTATTCTGGGAGGAATTTGATCCTTCCAGTTTTTTAAATGAATTGCATTAATAAATAACTTTTAATAAATGCAAAAGCCTTAATTCCTACATATTTCTTCATGATGGAACAGAGTAAATGATATTGAAATTGATGTGTTTTAGGTGGAATCAGTACAGGCATTCAAAGTTAACATTGCATAGTTCTTTTCATTACAATTGCCTATAGCTTTGCTAATGTCCACAATTCAAAATGAAAATTTTTACCATTATCCTCTGTTCCAAGCAGATTTTAGATTTTAACCTAAATTCAAAAGAAAAAATAATGAAAGAAAGGTAAAGAAGTACTGTGTAACTGCTCAGTTATCTCCTCTTCTCGAAAATCAATATTTTGTAAAGCTCTACCATCTCCATTGAGATTGCTTTGAATAACAGAAATAATAATCCTGAAAAAAGATGGATGAAGGTACTGATCTGAGGAACATCCAGGCAGAATCATCTGAATTGTAAACCCTTAAAAGCATATTTTCAGTATCCTCAGTAGAGTTTGTTGAAGGCTTACTGATAAAAAGTCTCACAACTTCTCATATGTACTTTCTAATTAAGCTCTTCAAGTGACTGTGAACATGATATGTTGCATAAGCTTTGTTTGGATAATTCATGTGCCTAACTAATGCTATATTCCTCTCCACCATTTAGGGTCTGAGATAGATAATGGATGAAGCAAAAGAGGCAGAAAGAAAGAAAGAAAGAAAGAAAGAAAGAAAGAAAGAAAGAAAGAAAGAAAGAAAGAAAGAAAGAAAGAAAAGTTCTCTTTTACTTCTCTTTACCAAAGCAAGACCTACACAATCTTTACTTTGCCAGGAACTTTTGTGCACTGTAGAACACAACTGTTATAGTACATATGTTCAAACAGGTAAAATCAAAGTTATTTTAAACATGACATTTTATCATTTTGCTACTTCAGTATTCAAGACCATTTTAAATTGAGATCAACTGTATCTGATTCCTTTATAATCTACTATTTCAGCTGATAGAATATAGTTTACCTGTGACACAAATTATCTGAAAATAAATTGTTGTTTTCCAAAGGATGTTACAACTCACATTGCTCTTCAGAAGAGCCTTTCTGTATCCTGTTGGGTGCTCAATAAGATAATCTTTCAAAACTCTAAGTACATCGGCGTTTTCTTGCAAGTTTTTTTTCCGGACATAAAATGCAGTATGTAGAATGTTAAATGCTGATTATGGTGGTTTATTTTTCACTTAGTAATGCATCATCTTATAAAACTGCTGCCATATTTTTGTGACTGTGTATCTGTGCTGCTGCAGACTTCCTCTCAAATTATTTTGCTGTGTGTTGTTTGTACATGATGAATGTCTAAATAGTTTGAAATCAATACTGCATCTCCTGTCACGTAGGTGGTATCCAAAAATCTCTTACAAATTTAGCTATATGTTCTGCAGCACCTGTTTCAAAAGTTCTCAGCACCTGTTCTCCTCATGGGAGTATCAACACATACTTCAGTAGGAGTAACATCCGGTCCGTATTTGTTGATAGTCCCACACAATATCAGCAGTTATACTACCAGAAGAAACAAATGGTATGTACTTCCTTCATCAGAACAGATGAGCAGGATATACTGGCCCACGGATCTTTCCTGTCATAATGATGTGGCTGCTTCTATTAGTCTTACGAGTCTACTACTCAGCATGAAGTGAGGCAGTTGTAAAACTTCTTTCTGTGTTTCTGGCAAAAAAAAAGGAGACGGGGATACAGTTTGCAGATTATGGCTTTCATAGACACACTGGCAATTTGGTTTAGTATGCTAGCATGTAGCTGATTTGGAAAAAGTCAAGGGGTGGCCAGTGAACATCTACACAGTCTACTTCTGCCACTGTGGAGGTCACTGAGGCTCTGTCCTGTGTTGTGGAGTGCTTCATTTACTATTGCCTGGTCAGGCTCTGAAAGATTTATTCTTAGCCATGGACAGTATACTGAGTCAAAGCATTTGATACTGAGCATTTAACTCTGTTAATAGAGAATTGCAATGCTGCCCAGGGCACAGGCCTGCATACATGAATGTTTGTTCTTAGCCATTGTCACCACTTACATGATCAAAAAAGTTTATGTGGAAATTATGAGTTACATGTCTGTCTTCTGCATCTGAAATGCTCACAGTACAATGGTAGCTACAAACTAAGCCTTCTGATTTTTTATTAGGGTATTTCACAATTAATTTATGTTATGTCCCTTGGCAAAACCGGATTTATGAGATCTTTGAGGTATAAGTTTTGAGATTCCTTTAGCTTATCAGAGCAGAATATAATTTTTTAGCATAAATTACAAACAGGGAAATTTGTCATTGTGTGGCAAGAAGGGACAAAGAAGAGGCAGATATCTGTGTTGATCTTGCATTATAGCTCAGTGCAATGTTAAAAGATAGGACAATGTTTCCTTAACTTATGGGGGAAGGAAGCAGCATGAGCACTTCCTCTTTCTCCCTCTCATTTCAGGATTACTTGAGAATTAAAGGCATAATCTAGTCCTTAGCATGTGGTTTGTATTGGAAATAACTTTGCTGAAGCTAATGTCAGATTCATAGACAAAGTTAGCTTACATCTTTTTTTTTTTTTTTTTAAATTTCACCTCTTAACTTCCCTTGTCCTGTCCCTCTCCCACATCCAAATTCTTAGTGTTGAACTTACAACCATTATTTTCTATTAAAATTCCTGTATGCTTGAGTGGTATTTTGTTTTCCAGTATTATGAATCTTAGTTTGGCACAAATTGACTGCATTCACTATATCCTATTTTGTTTTAGCTTCCCATTGCCTTAGCAATTGAACTTTAGATCTGATTCAGAAAAAAAAAAAGAGAAAGGCCACCGTTTTAAAGCTTTTGCCAGGCAAAGACATATAGAAGTTTTCTCAGAGTTAGAAATTCAGGATTTGACCCTCTGAGTAGATTTTATTTTCAAAGCAGGTTCCCAGAAGCCGCATAGAAAAAGGAAACAAAGCTAAAATTGGGACAAGGTCAACTGGATATAGAAGTGACTGTAACAAACCACAAATAGTTCTGTTATTTTTGTTTCAACTTTTTATTAAGAATCTAACCTAGATGTTTATACATGAATCAGCAAGAACATCTTTTTAATGACTGCCCAGCAGGAAGGTTATATTCATAAATGGTCTTAACTTCATACTTGACGCTGACAGATAATATTATTGCCTTAAATATTCAAAGAATGAGAAGTTTACTACCAAGGCTATAACATATTAAGAAAGTAAGAGACCTGTAGAAATCTTTTGAGCATATTTTGTAATTATTTATTGCTTGGAAGTATGTATATTAAATCCACATATAAACAGAGAAACGCATGTATTTTATCTAATAAGGCACTATTCTTTTCCATGGCTTTACAAATAAATTGAGTAGGAGAAGGATCAGGTCTTATTTAAACATGATACAAATGAAGACAATGAATATCTTCCAAGCATAAAGGCATGGTTTCAGATCAATCTCAATTAAAAAAGATGACACTCTTTTTATGTTAGACACTCTTCTTCTAAACTAAATTTATCATGTAATAGATGGAGGAAATAATTGCATATCCATGGTCTTCTCATGTGGGAATCCACTCCCCACTTCTGTCCCTGAAAAACCCTTCAGAAACATTAGTATCAGATAACTTAAGTCACAGAGGTACTCAGCTTACAATTTCCCCTGTTGCTAAGAAGAGAAATTACTGTTAGAGGTTTCTCTATAAATCAGAATTAATTCTCCATCAAATCTAAAATATCTTAAATTTATTTGTTCTCCTTAAGGTCATGTTACTTTTGTATGAAAAATGCTGAAGACCTGAGTTGTTCTTTATTTAGGAATTTCAGATGTGGGAACATTAAATTCAGGTGATTTCTAGGTTTTCCTGCTGGTGTGAATATACAGAGACTATTCTGTCATTCTGACTTTCATTTTTATGATGATTATATATTCTACTTTTCATTGGTGCAACCCACAGATATTATTCTCTTATGTATATTTAAGTAAGTATTAAACAAATATACTGAATATATAAACAAGATGTTAGTAAGATAGGTATACTCTGTATGTTTGTATTGAATGCTGTTTTCCATTCTCCTGAAAGATGATGCTTCATAATTCATGCCACATGGAAAATGCAGAGGTTTTAAATAGGGATGCAGCTAAAATGTGAAGCTCAGCCAAGGACAGCAATATCGCTTCCAAGCAGTTTTTAATAGTTGCAAACTGCCAAATCCTTTAACAACAGAATGGAGTCTAACTGACAGCTGAAGAAAAGTGCACCTGATGTTGAGAGATAAGCACGTATCATTTTCAGTGTCGCAAAAAGGTAGGCTAGATATAACCTCCAGCCTGCATTCAGAATGTCATGGCACAAAGAGAAATGAAGGCTCTTTTCGTTCTATCTTGGTCATTATCATGCTGGCTAATCCAGGAGCTGGTTCTAAGTCTTTCTTAAAAATGGGAGCAAAAATGCAATTTACAGCATCCTAATTGTAAAAATGTCACAATAGTCTTCATACTTTGTGAATAGCCCTAATGACCCAGAAAAGGTAGGTCTCATCTCATCGGGACTATTCTTACCCTTCAAATCATGAGCCTGTTAAATTTGTTAACAAATTATGGTCCGTAGTGTATAATTAGTGAAATCTCTTGATCCGCATTGCCTATAATCCAAATAATGTACAAATGTGGGGGAGATGGGCTAATTTTTTTCAATTTTCAAAGGATGAACTTGGGTGCAAGAAGATGGAGAGTCCTTCCCAAAGCTGGGCAGGGAACCCTTGGCCAAGCCCTGATCTCTTAAATTCCATCTAAATCCTTTAACCTCATAGCTGTAATTTAGTTTCAGTGAAAAAGTTATTTAATTGCTAATTTGAAGTAATGATGGTTCACTGAAGGATAATCCTCAGGTAATTTAAGAATAGAGGATTTTTCTGCTGTCCACCTTAAAAAAGCACGAGTAAATTAAACAATTAGAACTGGTTACAAAAGTAAGCTAAAAGCTAAACATAATAAGACACTGTTTTCAGCATTTCGAAAGAACTAAATACAACACATCAGCAGCTTCAAAAGCCTTTTGAACAAGTGCACTCAGAAACAAGTAACTAGCAAACAAAGCTATTATGAAGCTGGCAATGTGGTCAGTGAACTTTTGGCATGTCAACTCTATAAAATGTAGGCCTCTAGAAATATTCCTCACATTTGAGTAAGTAGAAAAGAGGCAAATTTAGCAACAAATACTGTGGATGAGGTATGATGATTTGTTGCTTTTCACAGGCTTGATAGATGAGAATCTCTTTGAAAAGAGAAAGATATTCCTTGTGCATTGTTGAAAGGATTTAATTTTCCTTAAGTTTTAAGGGATCAAGAATAATGAAGGAATCAGAATCTCAGAGACCAATGAGATAATTTTGTGATATTATTCTATATTTAAGTGAACTTTTTTTTTTCAAGCAATATAGAAACTCCTTAAACAACATTCCCTATGAAGGGATAGCTATTCTATAATCTATCATGTATCATAATTCCTAGGTAATTAAGCGGATTCTTTTGGCCAAAGATATTATTCTAGTCTAATAGTGTGGGTCAAGTATTACATGGAAATGAATGCCCTTTGAAAGTCAAAAGTCTTTTTTTAATTACTGATTTCATGTAATTATTCACAAGAAGGGTTATCGGAGAAAAATTATCACATCCTTAGGAATAACAAAACTTATAAGTAGGTAGGTAACCATGTCTCATTGTCTTTGGGAAATGTCAGCACAGAATCAACATAGTTTCAGTGAACATACTGTTGGGCTGTTTTCTTTCTTATATCTTCCAGAAGGCCTATTTTATACCTTCAGTAGGGAATCTCACAGTTAATGTAGGATTACAAAAATGCCAGAGGAGAATATCAATTATTAAAAAGGATAAGGCAGCAAGGTGGATTATTTCTTCTAATATGACAGAAATTGCTCTTCCCACAAAATCTATTATAAATTGCACTGGAGATGTGATACAGCATATTCTGAAGGATGCTAGGCTCCCAGATGAAACACAGAAGAAGCTATGAACTGGTCTTTAACAGTCTCATTTGTATCACCAGACCCACTACAAGAGTCACAACAGCAAAGGCAAAACAAGAGCTGCAGCTGTGCCTGGTTTCAGCTCATGACAAGTACAATCTTGCCTTTTTGGTTTTGCACTTTAGTAGTACTGAATCTGCACAGAATTTAGAACAGTGTTGCATGTATTATGTGAAAATAGTCATAGTTTTAATAAATTTTGATGTAAACTTGAATGGTTTCAGCACTTCAATTTTATGCCATCTTTCTATAATTATATACCTTAGAGTTACATACTCTAATCATTTGATTTCTGAATATCTTGGTTTTAGATGTTGCATGAATTCCTAAAATAGGAAAAGAATGGGAAAGGTATTTTGTACACTTATATCATTAGAACAGATCTGTTTAGGATATTATTTCATACAGAATGAATCAGTTGCACAGTTCTCAATTACTGCAATAGAAGGCTTTGTTGACTTTTCTTACTTGGTTTCTAAATTTACATAGCCTTTTTTAATGATATCATGGTTGTCATGAAACCATAGAGTTAACACAAGTTGACATGAAATACTAAGAAAATACAATGTTGATCTAAAATATGACATGCTGATACAAAATACAAACTATGGGCAACATGCTTCAAATCCCAGTAGTTAAGAATAGAAATAAAGTAGTAAATTAGCGGAAAGAGAGGAGGAAACAAAATTAAGATTAGAGAGCAAATCAAAGCTGATAAAATAGGTTTAAAAGGACAATGCTTTTCCTCACTGGCATCTCAGGATCTAACCTAAAATAAGCTTAGATATTACTTTGGTGGAGAAAAACAATTCATACACAATAGAAATTGTAACTATTTTTTAGTTTTTACTTGAGATTTATCTACAACAGTTAACTGTTAGCAATTAACAGTGTCCTCCCCAAATCATTCACAATGGGAATGTATTCAATGCAATTTAGATTCATTTATGGGTCACAAATAATTTGCACAAGTAACATTTTTAGGTATTTAAATTATGAGCTGGTTTGCTTAGTTGAGAAAGGATAATTATACATTATTCAAGTTACCTGATTGGATAAGCATGTAAGTAGTTTTAAATAAAATAATCAGTGGTCTAAAATCTCCTTCTATGATCTCAAGCTTACATTTTTTTAAGTTCAGGAAACCTGAACATCAGTAAATTCAATCAGGGCATCTCTTTATTTATTTATTTATTTATTTATTTATTTATTTATTTATTTATTTACATTTGTACCGTTTTTGCAACATTATCCTGCCAAGTTTTAATTTTCTACATAATGTATCTTTTTGCTTGATCAGTGTATAAAGCACAAGCTCAAAGGAGAAAAACCATGATGAAGCCAAAAAGAAAAACAGAACATACAGAAAATATGAACAACTTTATGGGAATTCTAGCATTACTTAAAAAATGAGAAAGCAAACTATACTTTTCAGATTGACACGATGTTTTGCTAAACCTGGAAAGAAAATAGGGATAGAGAAATTTGGCAAAGGTGAAAAGTTGCTACAACCTTTAAATAAACAACTATCTTAATTATGAAATTAATATAAAATGTGTATGCATTTCTGGGGAATGCAAAGACTGAAGTTAATTAAAAATTGTGTAAGAAAATATGTGACAAAAGTTCTTTTTTTTCACCATGAAAAAATGTAGTTTATGGAAGAGTTTGGGGTTTTTTTGCCATTGCCCTTTTACTTGGAAAATATTTTTCCCTTATTGTAAAATTGTTGAAGTGTGGATAGAAATACACAAAGAGTAGAAGACTTAGAGTCTCCTCCTAAGCATCATTCAGTGCACTAAAGTCTGACATTCAGCTTTGACTCTTTAGTACTGCTGTTCCATGGCTGGCTTAAGTTGATAAAAAGCTCCCTGGAAAGGAGGAAGTCTGCCTTTCCACCCTCCATCCCATTCAGAACTGAACATTCCTGCCCTCTCCCTTGCGTCCCTTGCATAAGCTACAGTGACTTGTGCAGTCATGGAGAGATCAGGTCAATCCACTGATGTTGCTTAAAGCTAAAACTGCTTTTTTTTTTTTTTTTTTTTCCAGAGTTAACTTTAAAATTATTCATCTTGGTAATACAAAAGAAGTAACAGAAATGTGGTGAAAGATGGATGAGGCTTTTCAGCATCAGTTGTTTTAAGATCATCTTAAATTTATCATGAAACTAAACCTCAACAAGATGCCTAAAGAAGACGGTATGAATAGACAGCCTATGGTTTCCTCACTTTAATTAAAAATGCTGATAATATAAAATTTCTCAGCCAACTCTGACTTGGTCTTTTATTCACTTTTCTTGCCTAATAATGTTTCATGTTAAGGATTATATAAAATATTTCTGAATTGTAGTTTCTAATATATCTGTTGAATATCAGTTTCAAAGTCATATTGACCTCTTAGACCCTCTGCTATAGTCCCTGTTTTAACTCACTTTACATTGGTTCTGCACTTTAAATCACTGGTAGACATTACGGTTAAGACTTATAGTGATATTTTCCCATTTATACCAGAAATCATAGCTCAACACTGAATAAAAAAAAGAGATTTCACTTATGATACTTCCAACAAAACCCCTTAAAATCTCATATTCAGGCTCAGGTGTCCATCATTGCACAGATTTTAGAGAACAAGCAACACCATTTTCTTCAAAATCATGCAGGCCTGTGGTATCACCTGGGCATCCCTGAAGTTGTGCAGTAGTACTGTGCTCAAATCCCCTCTTGTGCACTACCACATGGGCTCCCTCCCCTTCAAAACCTACAGTGCAATGTCCCACTCAGACTTCCTCCCACACTGTTTTTCCCACTCATCTCTTCAGATCAGTTTTAAGATCTTGCTTCCTTTTCCTGCCATGTTAACATTTTAGCATCTATCATCCACCCATTAACATTTTGGAATATGCCTTTTTAAGTCTGCTTCACTTACGATGTTAGGTTTTGGAAGTTTTCCCTGTGAACCTATGCAAAATTAGCATGCCATCTACCTGTAAATGCTTCCTTAAAATTCTCCTGTGTGAAATTTCCTGTGAATCCCTCCAGAGCATCTAGGCTATCTATCTCAACTGCTGGCAGTCCATCATACTGATCAAACTGGCTTTACTCTTTCTTGATACTTCCCTGTTTATAACTCCTGGGCTATAAGGGACTTGCTGCATGTACCCTTAGATTTAAAGGTTTTGGGTAACGGGCAATATTTTTTCCTTTGTCTTCTTTTTACATGAACTTAGTGCAGTGAAATCTTAGCCTCTGATGGAGTTAGTGGGTGCTGTTTTAAAAGGAATAAATAATTGGATAATAACTAATAGTTTAAAGTATGAAAAATAATATACCATAACCAAACTCAAATTATTTTATTATGGTTTTACTACTAAATTTGGGGCCATAAAATTTTTAAACATTTTTTCTAATTAAAAATACATTTATCCTTTTAATAAAAGTATCACAGCAGTACTAAAATGTTGGTAAAGGTTCTATACTTGAATGTTGTGAACAATGGAGAATGCACTTTGGGATAAAGGTCACTAGGTAGCACAAGAAGTAAAAATGCTTTCCTCTGCTACCCTTAGTACAGACTTTAGTGACAGAAAATGGCCATGAACGGATGTGGAAGTTGATGCTTGTGTTATTATGGTAGGAATTCCAATAACTATTTAGATTTTTACAAAGGAGAGATAGAGTTATCTAATTATCTAAGAGAAAAAATGTGATTATTTGGAAATTTTAAGTGGATGTGTGAATGGAGAAGAACCTAGGTTTCCAGACTGGATTAATTTTTCCTTATTATACCTTAAATACCATCTTTAAGTTGTGTAACCTTCTTTGTGTGTACAGGCATTAGGTTGATCCTATAAAACTGAACTCCCCTTGCTCAATCACCACTTTCTAGGGGAAGCTAGATGCAGCAGCAGAGGCTTAACTGGATATTCCTGCATGAATCACAGAATCACAGACTCACTAGGTTGGAAAAGACCCACTGGATCATCGAGTCCAACCATTCCTATCAATCACTAAACTATGTCCCTCAGCACCTCATCCATCTGTGCCTTAAACACCTCCAGGGAAAGTGATTCAACCACCTCCCTGGGCAACCTTTTCCAGTGCCCAGTGACTTTTTCTGTGAAAAATTTTTTCCTGATGTCAAGCTTGAACCTCCCCTGTTGGAGCTTGAGGCCATTCCCTCTTGTCCTGTCCCCTGTCACTTGTAAGAAGAGGCCAGCTCCCTCCTCTCTACAACCTACTTTTAGATAGTTCTAGAGAGCAATAAAGTCTTCCTTCAGCCTCCTCTTCTCTGGGCTAAAAAACCCCAGCTTCCTCAGCTGCTCCTTGTAAGACTCGAGCAATGCCATCAGAGAAAGCTGCTGTGTGACCTCAACATTTGGGCAACTCCTACCTGGTGAATAAAATAAACTGTGAAATAATTTGAGTTTATCCTCATGCAGTTCTTCTGCTTCACCAGTTCGGGTAAGAAATTTTGATGATTCCTCATAGAAAGAAAAAATGAATACTGAGGAGAATGCAGATATCCCATATCCCATATCTTCATTAACCTCATTTTAACAGATCCAAAAGATGCTGATTCTACACAGCAGGTGACCCGGACACATTACAACACGTGTATTATTCATAGGGTTAGACCCCTTTTTATGCCTCTTGCATCAAAATCTAGTAATCTAGGACAGCCCTTATTCAGGGTAATCTGCCTTTTTAAGGGCCTTCTGCTTTTCCATGTCCTCTCAGAAGCTAGGAAAGAGACATAGTGCTTCAGGGAACCTGCCTAAAGCTCCCTCAGGGCATTTGGCCTTACATGCTGAGCAGACCAGGAGCGACCTATAACAGATCTTGGTGATGAAGTGGTCAACGCTTATGACTTTATAGACTGAGAAGAAATGATTTAACAGATGTATTTGTGCCTGCAGAAACTTACAGGCATGTTGACAATCTGTGCCAGGACTTTTGAGCTGCTGGCTCATATCCTTGCCAAAAGTCATGAAGCTCAGATTTACACAGAGTATATTTGTCATTATGGTTGGTATTCATCAAATGTAACCTCGCTATCTTATATTACTAAATGTCTCGATGCGAGTTGTTTTAATTTTTTCCAGAGATAACCCTGGAATTATCTTTAAAGCTCTCAGCATTCAACCTGTTCTCCTGTTTTGCCTTTGCTCAACTCCCAGCTGTCTGTGTTGAGTGCAATCGGTGACCTTTCTAATGAAGGGCACCATCACTAAAAGCTCCCTCAGTAGCGGTAGCCATGCTGCTACGGTTTCAAGGTAATGGATTTCTTTACTGTCTGAAATATCATAAAAATTTTCTCTTTACAGAAGATCTCATGCTGCTATAACTTAAGTCTACAACTTAAGGGGGTAGCCTCTAAGAGCATTTGGCATATGAGTTTCATGTATTAGGGTCTGTATAGGAGTTTCCACTTGCGAAGATTTACAGTGTGCCAGGACTGTGTGCCAGATGGTAAAAGCCACATGAGTTATGGAGTCCTTAGAGAGTTTTTTTTAGTTTGTTTTTGTTTATCATAGAGAATACACTTCTGGGTTCATAAAGTTTCAGCATGTTCTGTCTACTGCGTCATGGAGAAAAATATTAACTCTATCCTGAATGCAGGCCACCGGGAGTTATAAAAAGAGTATTTAAAAAAGGAGGTAAGCAGACCACTTCCTGGGACAAGAATAAATAGTTGCTTTAAAATACGTTCTTGCTATTTTGATGCTAAAATAAATAGGTTGTTACTGCTGTTATTTACTGAAATGATTTATTCAGAATATAAAGCAGACTTGTTTGAAATAAGTATATTTTAACACTACTTATCCTGCTTGCCTGGAAATGCAATATTGTTCTTGCTATAAAGAATTACTCACATTTAGGTTTGAGCATATGTTCAAATAGTATCACAGAGGGGCTTCCCCAGTCACAAACAATTGGTGTAATTTAGAAAGGTCTTGTGATATGAGGTCACAGTCCAGGCAAACCAATGTATAATAATTCATGGGACACCCTGGACTGGCGAGATTTCTGAGCATGCCCCACATGGGAGTAAGGAACACTGCGTACGGTCTGTAGGAGGGCGATAAACCCACGATTTTTAGTGCAATATATCTACTGCAATAAAAAGGATACATGATCAAGTTATTTAACTGCTTCATTATTCATCATCTTTGAAGCCTGACAACTACTATGCTTATGAAAATTAATCTAAACCCACTATTTCTGCAAAGAAAAAGAAGACCCAGCATACATAGGAGTCCTGTGGATTGAAGGGAACCTGAAGGCAGAGAGGGTTCAGCCCTATCTGAGGCTGCTGGCAAGCCCTGGGTAGGAATAATGAGTTTGTACATCACTTCCAGTTGCTGCAAAATGGGAGCTGCTGCTCCTCTGTGGTGCCTGGCAGGGGCTCAACCAGGGAGCGCCCTGCTGTCCTGTTGGTTGTACCTCAAATAGCTGACCTTGGGAGAGAGGCAGCTCTGCTTCCAACAGCCGCTCTCTCAGCCCGCCTCAATGCTATCAGCAGTTTGCTTGGCTGGGTTGGGGCCTCTGCCAAGTTCAGGATTTTTCCACCAGTCACGCTGGTTTATTTCTAGTCTCTTTTCGTAGCAAAGTCTCTTGATGGGAGACTTAAAATTTATATTACCTTGAGGTCCCTTGGAGCACACAGTGCTGAAAAAGTCATCAGTGATGGCTCCTAACTGCACCCAGAATGTCAAAAGTTCAGTGCCTGAAGGGGCTGCAGGAAAGCTGGGGAGGGACTTTTTGCAAGGGCATGGAATCATAGGTTGAGGGGTAATGGCTTTAACTTGGAAGGGGGAAGATTTAAATTAGACATTAGGAAGGAATTCTTCACAATGAGGATGGTGGGACAGTGGAACACGTTGCCCAGGGAAGCTGTGGATGTCCCATCCCTGGAGGTTTTCAAGATCAGGTTGGATAGGTCCTTGAGCAGCCTGGTCTAGTGGAAAGTGCCCTGACCATGGCAGGAAGGTTGGAACTGCATGACCTTTAAGGTTCCTTCCAACCCAAACCATTCTATGATTCTATATGGAAGTGACATTATCTTAGATTCAGCATAAATATCTATATTAAAATCCTCACTTTACATCCTTACTCCAACTGAGTCACTTCACCTGGGCTACAGCTATCGTAGGCATACAGGCCATGGATTTGATCCAGGAAAACAAGATATTTTGAGACTGGTGAAAGGTACCTCAGTTTTGTGTTGCTTGCTGGTGAAATTATTCATTTATATTGAAGCCTTCAATTCCTGGCTGAATAATGCTCTGATAAATAGGGGTGAAAACATGTCTTGCTCAAGTATTAATAGTTAATGGTATACAGCCTTGTGTGAGCAAGAGATCAGTGCTGCTTGTGGAGGCATCCCAGTCTAGTCCCTGCCACAGACAAAAGTGACAGCACAGCTGCATGACATACACAGCAGATGAACTGCAAGTGTGCTTTATATTTATATTAGTAAATTCAAAGTGTAAATTGGTAGTGGGAATTCTGTTGTAGGCAATGACTAAGTTTTAGGGTGTTGCTGGCTATAAGCAGCTGAAACTCAGCAGCTAACTTTATTTTGTAGCCTGGGAAATGGATAAACTTCCAGTTTACTTGCTGTTTTTTAAAAAAAAACAAAAAAACCCCTCATGCTATGTGTTATGTGCCAATGAAAATACTCTGCTTTGCTCCCAGTGCTGTTTAATCTTGATCCTTGAAGGTGTTCTGTACATAGCCCACAACAAAGCCAACAGTGCATACATTTCACCAGAGCACCCAAGAACTAAACATTTGTGAATGGCACCAGAAATAACCATATCTTGTACCAGTTCTCTTCTGTATTTGTTTCTTTCCCTTTAAATCCACTGCAAAACATGAAAGATTTTAGTCACTCTCTCAGGCACTTTGGGGATTTTTTTTTGTTTGTGGTTTTTTCTTTGTTTTTCTTTTTTTCTTTTTTTTTTATTTTTTTGCTAGTCTAGCTAATGGAGTCTTAGTTTTAGGCACCTGGACCTAAGAACATTCAATGGTCATAGACATTTATGCTCAGAATGCACCAACCACCCTTATTTTACTGGTTTGAGACATAATTGTCTCACCTGTTAGAGGAAATTACGTAAATGGGGGACAAAACTATCCTGACGTAGTAACATATTTCAAAGTGCAAAGAGAAAAACTGCCCAGAGAAATCAAGGATAGTAGTTCAGAAATTTACTTTCAACCAACAAAAATGACACAGGTGAAAGTATGAAGCATCAAGATGCAACCAGTGAGACTGAAACTTGCAGCTGCTGATCTAAAGTGTTAAGCCAATTTTTGATATAGTTCTGCAAAGCAGTTTGTATGTGGGACAGGCATATACGTGAGCAATCTATCACACAGAAGCCCTTTACAACCAAGCAAGTAGATGCATTCTGTATTTCCAGAAGGGAACAGATCCATAAACAGGGAATCAAAGCAAGTTTATAGAGAATAGATCTTACCAAACAAATCTAATTGTGCTTTTTTTGGAAGAAAACCTCTCATAGCTATTTTTCAAAGCTTTGTACAGCTGATAATTTAGTTGACTAGAAGAAGGGTTTGACTTTCAGTGAAAGGTAAATATTTTCAAAGATCAAAGAAGTGGGAGATCTGAGTGGTTAAGAGGTAACTACTCAGATCTGAGTGAGCTGTTACCCAAACAGGTATTGTGTCTATGTTTCTGTCTACCGCACCACTAATAACGTATCAATGAACCCTACTAATATATATATATATGTGAACTTATGTTTTCAATAAGACAAGTAAACCACATTCAGAAACCAAGCCTTTGAAGTTCCTGGTTTTATGGTCTGTTTTCTCCTCTAGACTTCAAGATCTATGATTTCTAGCCTTATGCCTTGCCACACGTTTGTCCACTGATAGAAGTGCTCTGAGCTTCATTTAGAGGGATTCAGGTTAACCACAAGCTAGAGTTTAAAAAATTCTCCATTTTTTGGAGATGAGCCATAAGCCTGAACATTCTCCTTAACCTAGCTATCACACCTGAAGATTCATCGTGAAAGTAGGTTGAAGGATCTGCAGTCAGTGTTTTAGTTGTCTCCTGTTTTGAGGAGAATAATATTTCTGGATCCAGGCACAAAATTGCATTAAACTGAAACCTCGCAAGCAACAACCAAATTCAAGGGCCTAAGCCTGAATGCAGCTTCCAAAGTGAGGGGTGGAAGCCCCCATGGAGGCCTTTCACAGCTCTTTCCCAACAGAACCCAAAGTGTCACCACTACACCACATTGCATCTGTCCTTGAGTACAGATACCTAACCTCCAGGAACCAGGCAGGGAAGAGGTTGCAGAACACTTGAGTGACAGACTTCAACCATCATCTATCTATCACGGGCACAAGAAAAAAAAAACTCCACCACTGAGATTTTTACGCTGTTCCTTGATGGCTTCTTTATACACATCAGAGAGGAAGAAGTATAAGTTGTCGCTGACGCAGAAGAGGAAGAAAATAGGACACCCTTTAAGCCTGCAAACACCTGATGTAGCTTTCAGGCTGAAGTCTGACAGTTCAGTGGAAGTCAGGTTGCAAGAACCACCTGAACTGAACTGAACCAAATACTTCCTCTTGATGGCCATGCTTGTTGTCCTTACTTTCATGAGGTCTGTCCTTACATTTGTTGCCTTCTTTCCACTAACAGTTTGCTCTTGTCAGATTCTGGTACAGATGTCCCTAAGTTTCATTCTGTGCTGCTCTGTGTTCATGGTTAGCCTCTCTTGAGAGTCACTCATGCACTTCTTCACATCCTCTACCTTAATATTTGTCCTGAAGAAGGTGCATTTAGAAAAACAGTCAATTACACTAATGATGGCTAAACTGAGAAACAGGTAAGAGGAAGTATTTTTTTTAGGTATTGTCATGCATCAACAATAACTATGTATTAGCATGTATTTCCAAAAAATATTTAAAGCTTACTTTCCTGATTTTCATGTTCCCTATTTTTCACCAATCCCTTATCCCATTTCTTAATTTGCATTGGTATTCTAAGTACAAGCTCCATTTGATTTGGTCTTAAAAATGTTTTCCTTTACTAAATGAAAGAGGTGATTAAGGACATCTTAATTATGATTCCTGTTTACAAAAGCAGACAAATTAAGTATTTTCTAAAAAACTTTGCTGAGTTGGAACCAAAATTATTAATGCTACTTGTATAATTTTTGCCTGTATGATTTTGCTACCTTTTTCTTAACTATAAAAGACAATTTCTTTCTCTGCCAGGGATTTGAACAATGAGAGTATTTGACACATCAGATTAGGATATGGGGCACTTTTTCAGTACTTCTCTGGAAATTTTATTTTTCCTCTTTGCCTTGATTTACACATCATCACTAATTTATCATGAGCAAGAAAAAAGGTCTAGTCCACTGACAAACAGCACTATTTAGTAGATTCTACCCAATGTTCACATGTCTGTGGTAAACATTCTTCTGGTTTAAGAACCTTCCAGTAGCCTGGTATTTCTTTAACTAGATATGCCAAAGGACTTGTGTCTGTAACTGGAACACTCTGAATACTCTTAAATCATGGAAAAGTAGGCACTGAAAGAATGCCATGGATTAATGTGCAGAATTACTTTGAATAAGTAGGGTTCTGAAAGAGCAGCCTCAGAAAATATGCTGCTTCCTGAGAATGCAGTTTGTAACTTTAATAATTGCCCTGGGTAATAAAGTGGCAGAAATTGAATGGAACTCAAATACTTCACATCGTCACAGCACACATAACTGAGACAGAGATTACATCTGGATTTTGCAGAGATAATTAATCAGTCATGTAGTTAGCTATAGTTGGTGCTTGTCCCAGGTGGTCAAGGCAGTACATAGCTTTGTTGAGTGGCCAGAATATAAAAAACTCATGGAGTTTATTGGTTGTTCTGGATTATCTGTAGAAATGTGATGTGTTCACAATTCTTCTGAAATAATTTCAGACACATTCACTAATGCATGTTAGAATTGCTGCTTAGAAAGCTTTGGAGCAAATGAAGTAGTATTTTGTGTACAAATAGAAACTCTATCAGAGCCCACCATCCCACTAACTTTAACCGAAGTCTTTCTGGACTTTTGATTTATTATTGATATTGCACAGGAATTGGATGAATACAGTAGAGGAAATAGAGGAAATAGACTCTCTCAGTCACTCTGCATCTGTCACTAGGGTATGCATAAAATTACAGGGGATGAAACAATTAGGACAAAGTTGTTGTCAAGAAAGTATAACACAGGGAGCATGGCATTACTGCTTTTAAAAAAAAAAAAAGGACATAATGAAGAAATATATTGACCAGCTGTTATGAGACAAAAATGTTTAGGAAGGGAAAATTAAGCTGAAATTAAAGCTGATGGCCATGCAGTTACTGGGCAGGAAAATGATTATGATTTTTATTGGCCTGAAGGGGATGTAAATGAAAATGTTACAGCAGAATGTGAATTTTTTTAATATGGATTAAGAGCTGAGAATGAACAAATATCAATTCCCATCCTGACAAGTTACCTTCAGCCACAGGGCAAATACAGAATAAAACATATGTGTAAAGTTGTAGTGGGAACCATGTTAGGTGTATGTTGTATATGGTCCTTTTATTAATGAATCCATAACAATGAACAGGGATTAACAAATATTTATTATATATGTGTGTATATATAAAACCAAGTCCTGATTCATGAAGACTTTTAGGTATGTTTTTATATAAAGCATGCATACAAGTCTCACTGAAGTCAGACCTGTGCCTAGATCCTTTCTTATTCTGGGGCCTTGAGTATTTTGACTTTTCTTGACTGGTTTTCAGAAAAGACAGCTCCCATTTTGTAATGCAGTCAATATGAAATGTTAGAGAAAAGTATTTTCTCATGAAGACTTTGTTATTGTTCCTATTTTCTTTAATCTAAAATAAAAATAACTCATGCTGAAAATACAGACTGTGTATGCTGGCAATTAAAAACAAATCAGGAAATCACTCTGTCTAGTTATGATTTAACATGCTGGGAAATGAAACCAAAATCCCCCCTCCCATGGTGTATTGTAAAAGTGATAGCAATGTGTTTGGGTTTTTTTGTTTTTTTGGGGTTTTTTGTGCTTGTTTTTTTTTTTTTTTTTTTTTTTTAAAGACTGATTTGCCTACTTATTTAATGTTCTTCTGCATTTCTTTTTCCCTGTAAAACATTACTCTAGATGAAGTATCAAACACTGCTTTCATGAACAGTAGGCTTCTCATTCAGAATAACTATTTTTTTTCCTCCCCATGCTTATACCTCTAATGTTTGCATCCAAAGATTCCTATGGAGAATAAAATTATTGGGTTTCCTACCAGTAAATACATGCGGTTCCAGTGTAAAACAATGTTTAAGGTAACTTAAACTGAGTAATCTTGGAGAGCAGCCAGGTTTACTTTTTCAGATGAAAGCAAAGTGTCTTGCAATTGACTAGGCTTTTTCAGGAAAAAGGCAGCAAAGAGACACTAAAAATGAAGAGGAAGCGAGTCAGAAAGAGTGTGTGGTGACCTACCACAACATACTATGTGCAGGTTCTACCTTTATTTTCACTGAAGCAACCCTGCTGAAGTCACCACTGCTCCTGGAATTAGACATTGATTTTTCAAGATATTCAATAAACAAAAAGTAACCAATGTCACAATACCTCAAAGTTGAGAAAATGTCCAGAAGACTCTGAGATGGGCCATTTAGCCAAGCTTCTTGTTGTTTACATCAAAACAATTTAATGCACAGACTTTTATAGCCCTGTTTCAACTGCTGTTTCTCTCTAAGCACTGAGTTTACATAAAATATTCTCTATGAGTAAGCACAAAGTCATGATGCTGGTATCCAAAGAACCATTTTGCATGTAGGCAGTTGATGAAGTCTGTCATGGAGAATTAATATTGAAAAGAGTGATGGTTATTATTAATACTAACCTCTGAGGGAGTATTGAAACAGGCCTAAAAGTAGGTAGCAAACTCATGTAACTGCAATACAATATGTCAGTAGAAAAAGGACATTGTAATTCAATGCTGCACACAGAGAAGCTGTAGCAAAGAGGAAGAAGAGAGCTGCAGAAAAGTGCCAATGCAAACAGTACCTGGAATTCCATTTTTAGATTTCTGGTCTGGATGTGTTCCCATTTAAGAGACATCCAAAGAGCAAAAAAATACCTGGGAAGTGTTTAAGAGAAGACTGTAGTCTTGAGAACATGTTGCTTTGCTGCAAACAGCAGAGTAGAAACATATTTTAATTATTTAGATTTCAATGCCAAAAAAATGCAAGGATAATAATTGAACCAAATGCAGAGTGTCTCAATCCGAGAATGAGAAAATCCTGATCTCAGAGTCAGTTGGTGACTGTTGATCTTACATACATTTTTCTCTGCCTTTAGCATTTAGACTAGCTGCTAGTAATGATCTGACTGCAGTGAAATATCTCAGGACACTTGCCTTTTGTGATATTTGCAATTGGCCTGGTTGTAATATTAGAAATATTTATCATTGAACTCAATGATCTTAAAGTTCTTTTCCAACCTAAATGATTCTATGATTTTAAATATAGACTGTAGAAAATATTCCTGAAGACATAGGGGAGTCATAACAGGCACCATTGGCGACTGTCTCAGTCAGTGAAGCTGGTGAGGCAGCTTGTAAGCTGGTGCACCAGTGAAGACCCTTGTTCTTTGGGCAGTATCATTCAAAACAGACAGGGCCAGCTTGCTGTGCAGGCGGAGTAGGCAGTAGCCAGCAGTCGCAGAGCCAACAGCTTCGTCTATGCCAAAGGGCACAAGGGTTGTTTGTAAGAGGAGTGTGTGCTGCATAAACAGCAAATTCCTGCCTCCTCTGCTCTGCCCTGTGGCTGAGAAAGGGGTGACAGTTTGCCAGAAGACAAACAGCATTAATCCCTGTTTCATAGACAACTGAAGAAAGCTCCACTGCTCCATCTCAGTTTGACCCTTAGACCCAGGTTCCCTTCAGATCCTCCTAGTCTCACCATCTACCCCACTGCCTGTTAATTTTAAGTCTTTTCAGTCCACTGGTAAGCTAAGATGCCTCAGTCTTCTCCCACCACTGGCTTCCTTACAGCAGACTCCACAACATATTTCAGTTCTCCCTGCATGGTAAGTTGCTTTGAGGGACTTCATTTTACCAGGAGAGGCAGATGATTATTCATGTGAAGTTAATTTTTTACTACCCTAAAGGGACTTCCCAGCTTATGATAGATAAGTTGGTATAGTAATGTTCACTTGGTGAATATTAGCCCTAGGCTAGATCTGCATCAGTTGGCAGAACAGCTCTGGAGAACCAAGCTGATAGACAAAAACAGTTGGAGTACATGCTTCATGCATTTTGGTGGTTTGGATTCAGCTACATCTCTTCTTACAAAGTTTAGAGGTTAAAAGTAGTGGGTAGCATTTGAATTGTGACAGATCTGCTTTAGATCTTATGGTTAGCTCAGTCTGGAAGGAAACCTATTTGTGCCTTCTGAGGCAGCTCTAGAAATGCAATCCAAAGCACAGAAAATCAGGGCGATTTGAATTAAAATGCTGATGTGGATGCACCCTGAGGCATCTAAGATTTCTGAATAATCTTAAGAGCCACTTCTAGGAGATTTGTTTTTTAAAAGTCTTTGGAAAGAACAAATTAATTGTATCCATCAGTTTGCTTTTATCTATCATTGTATTAATTCTTTCAAAGAATTTTAATAGGATAGAGAGACACGTTTACTATTACAGAAGCTGAATTGTTTAGTTCTTATCATTTTACATTAATCTGTGGTACTCTGCAGCTCTCTGTTCAAGTATTCTTCTTAGCTGTTTTTCTTTACACTGAAATAGGAAGACCATAAACAGAATGCATAAACATAATATTTATGGTGTAAAGCATCTCATTTCAACATATCAAGTGAACAGAGAATGTCTTGTGAGTGGAATTTGGAAAGACCACTGCCAGATATTTTGCCATCCAAATGTCTGCATGAATTGAAACACAGAACATGTCACTGAATAGGTGGTGAGTAAAATCTTCCCATTCAAAGAGATTACGACACCAGATAATAGACCAGATACAGTGCGTGGGAGATATATTGTTATCTTCGAGGCCTTTCTGAGTCTTAGTGGGAAAATGGAGAGCATAAACAGAAGAAAACAGTAGATTTTCTGTGAATATGTAAGAGGTAGTGGTTGGCATTGATGCAAATCAATATATGAATGAGCCAGCATCTACTGCTGAGAAATGTAATGTTTGTTTGTCCCTTATATGGGTTGAAGTTGAGGAGAGAGAAAGGTCCTAGGAACTGTACTGTGAGAAAAGAAAAAACTAAAACTCTGAAGGAAGGACTTCTCTTGAATCTTAGGTTCACATATTCTGATCAGCTTTGCATCTTGCTGTTTTTCACTCTTTCTTTGACTCCTAGTGATAACATTCAGGTAACCAGTGCTGCTTCTCAGGAAGCTGAGAATTCCGAGGATATCCCTTTTCAACAGCTAGAAGCTGTCAGTGCAGAGGCCTTCAGGTCGGTGAAGTTTTGCTGAAGCAGCGAATTGCCTGTTTGCTCTACTGCTATGGGGCACCCTCTGCACTGGTGAGACCGCACCTCGAATACTGTGTCCAGTTCTGGGCCTCTCACCACAAGAATGTTGTTGACGCTCTGGAGTGAGTCCAGAGAAGAGCAATGAAGCTGGAGAACAGGCCTTATGAGGAACAGCTGAGAGAGCTGGGGTTGTTTAGCCTGGAGAAGAGGAGGCTGAGGGGAGACCTCATTGCTCTCTACAACTACTTGAAGGGAGGTAGTGGAGAGGAAGGAGTTGCCCACTTCTCCCTGGTGACAGGGGACAGGATGAGAGGGAATGGCCTCAAGCTCCACCAGGGGAGGTTCATGCTCGACATAAGGAAAAAATTCTTTACTGAAAGGGTCATTAGGCAATGGAACGGTCTGCCTGGGAAGGTGGTTGACTCGCCTTCTCTGGAGATTTTTAAGGTGCGGGTGGATGAGGTACTGAGAGGCATGGTTTAGAGATTGGTGGGAATAGTTGGACTCGATTATCCAGTGGGTCTCTTCCAACCTGGTGATTCTATGATTCTATGGTAGACCAGCTCAAAGACAACTAGAGAAACAGTATTTTCAGTATAAAGGAAGTTATAATTGTGAACATGAGAATAATAGGGGAAAAAATCTTGTTCTTTCCATGCAGGAGATGTTGTGCAACACAACAAAGAAACATTGACTGTAGGTTAAATCTGAGCTACTGAGCTCTCAGTGGATGTGCGGGTAAAGATAGTACAAAATAAGCCAGACAAAGAAACATAGTTCTTTCTTCCAATAGCACCATCTTCCCTGTGGAAGGGAGGCAGTTAACACATTTCGATTTCTTTAGGTCAGTTGAAGCCAAATTCTGAAAGAAATCAGGATCATTCACGCTTTCTCTTCAGAAGCATGTATGTTCATCCGACAGGATATGATCATTCTTTGCTATATACAATCTAGGATAGAATTCTCTTTAGTTGTATTTTAAAATTATTGGTGAAAGCATGAAGACAACTGGAAAAATTGTGAAGAGAAAGTGCCAAAACAAATGAAATATCTTTATTTAGAAAAATTCTTAAGCAAGGCTTCAAGTACCATTTAGGACATCATGTAGAGGTAATAAGATACAGGACAGAAAATAAACTTTCTTTTGGAACATGAAATGAAATTGTGAATCAGCAAGGTACAGAAAAATAGTGCAAATATTTCAGACAGGAGTTGCTACAACCAAGTCCCTGTGAGTATCATATAGCTAATTACTATTATATTTCCTGGATGAACCTAATTTTAGGCTTTTTTTTAATAGCTTCACAAATAATCTTCTGGTAATAGTATTAGCAGTTCTGAACATCTTCCATTATTAAAGCCAGGAATCAATTGCTGCTTACCAAGCAGGTTTTGATTTCTGAAAGGTATATCTTATTTACTGATAAAATTCTGGCCTGATTAGAATGTAAGGTTATATTTTTGACCAGACAAAAATGTCAGACAAGGAAGAGTAAAACATCTCAGGACAGAGAAAGGATGGAACAGAGAGGAAATTATGGATTGATTGGAGAGTATAGGTAAAATATAACCTCTTCTATCACATGGGTTTCAAGTGGTTTTATATCATTGGTTGTTTGAAGCAAATAATAAAGACAAACCGAGAGGATAGAAAGTGCAAATAAAATAAAATTTACCAAAACCAAAGCAAGCTGTCTCTGAATTACTGTAGGGTTTTTTTTTATTTCTAAGCCTATGAAAAATACATCAGGCTTCTGGTAGTACTCCTTCCAAAATATTCCATCATCATTCTGAGAAAAACAACTCCAAAATTGCACTGTCAAAACCAGTTTGAAATGAGTCAGCTAACATTTGCATTTGGAACAGATCACAAAAATATTGACAAGCACTGAATTCTTCTAGCAAGTTTCTGATTTGATGGATTTGGGTCTTTGCACTGAGTTTCAGAGTTATATATCGAAGCCTGATTCTCTTTTTGCAGCCATCCAAATTGGCTGTTGCCATTCTCCTTGCAGCTCCCACGCTTACAATGAGAATAGTACAAAATACAAGGCTGTGAATTGGGGAAAAACCAGACAAGCTAATTCTCTAGGCTGCAAAGGAGGCATCTATAGCCTGATAGCCTAAACATGAGTCAGACATTAGAAGTACTCGGTAAAGGAATAGTTAAAATGAGGTACATACCTGTGTGAAAATGTCAATAGAGTTTTTGATAATAGTAATAAAAATCCTGGTGTGTGGGTGTTCATATGGCCCAACTTTGGCAAATGGGCTGGATAAAAACACCCCTAAGATAGGGAAGTGGTGATACACAGTGTGTATTTGTATGAAGTACCCAAAACTAGTTGGATGTGTGCCCCAATCTAATCATCTGGATTTAAAAGCAACTTGGAATTCACAAAGAGACTTTTAAAACATAGTCTGCCTGAGAAGACATATAACAGAAAAATTGAAATCTTCGGTTTGAGAGAACTTCAAGAAAGGGATGGAGATAGTCAAGGGGAAATAGCAATCAACACAACCTAATTCAACAATGCAAGAACTCACCCTGTGGGCAATTTGACCTCTGTCCAGGAGAGAAGAGCAACCTCCTCATTAGAGCTGTGGGTAGCCAGCACCCAGCCAAGAGCCTTGTGGTGTGAGATGCAACAACCAGAGACTCACACTCAAGGACTTTGTGGGTATCTTCTGTGTGTGTTTCCTCATCAGTGCATGCATTAGGGGATTGCAGGGAGCAGCATGGGTACTCATGAATTGCTAGCACCCACATCTCCCTCTGAAGGTGTCTGCAAGCAGAGAAAGATGGGTTCTTGGGAGAAGAGAGCTTGTAAGCCACCCCCCTGCTGTATGTGTGTGTGTGTATGCATAAATGTGTTTTTAACTGTGTGTAGGGGGGGATAGGCCTTTTTGGGATTACTCACAGAAGGGAGTTCAGAAGCTTGTGTGTTTATTAGCATTTCATTAGCATACACATACATTCTGGTTTACTGTTGATATTGGTCATACATTTAGGGATCTACTGATTGGCAGTTAATTATGCCATTAACAAATCAATAAAGTGCTTTGATTCCAGTTTGGTTAAGCTACGCACACTGAACAGTTTTTCCCTGTGAAAGAAGGAGAGAGGAGAAATCCCTATTTCAGCAACAGAACAGGATGTAGGTTGACTAAGAGGAGAGGGTAGGCAGCCCCAAATTAGTAATACAAATGGAATGGCAGAGGTGGATCCATGGGCTACACAGGAGAAAAAATCTAACCAATAGAGGTCAAGTTTATGGTAATGCTCCCTGCTGGAAAAAGTCAAGTTGAAGGGTGAGACCTGGAGGATTTTAGGACAAGCCCTGCAGAAACACTTTTTCACATATTTCAATGGGGTCTGTCAGTATTAGAGACCTGCATTTGAAGCATTGGGAGGATAAGTCCTGAAGAGCCTGACAATCTCAATGGAGCAGCTAAAGTTGTCATCTGAGATGACAAATGGATAGAAGGATCAGGGTCTGGGACTCAGTAGGGAAGGGAATCAGGAAAGATGACCTGATAAATCATAGGAAAGTGCAGAGACAGAAAACCTCATTGCAGAAGTAGAGACAAATCTACTATTTTTTCACAAGGCTTTGGGGAGGACAAATACCCCAGGTGTCAGCTTAACCAGCAAGAGCTAGGTTGCTCCAAAAGAGGAGGAACATGACTGTTCCATATCATTTAACTGTGGTTGTGCCACTGCTGCATCATTCATCTTCATCTCTACATGCAACTCTGGCAACAAAACTAGGAACTGAACCTTGGAAGAATTACAACAGCATGATCATTTTCAGGAAAATTAGGGAATGAATGGTATCACTGAGAATATATCAATAAAAATCCCTACAACTTTTTATGGCTATACAATTTATGGGATGCTTTAATATTTATGTGTGAGATTGTTTATTATTATTCTAGCTACTCCTACTTAAAATTCTCACATGACTTCCACAGATTCTTGGCTACACTGAAACATTACATTTTTTGACATTTTTTAGATTCACCCAAGCCTATCAACTGCAGGTAAAATCTTTTTCTTTAAGTTTATGGTTTGAAATCAGAGTCTAACGATGACATTTTCAACCAAAAATAAATGGTAAATATTAGATTTTTTAGTATAAAATTAATTGAATATGCTTTTATACATGCTGATTTGGATTTATTTGGACTTTCAGTGCTATTTGTTAGTATAATGGGACAAATATAGTTAATAATTCTCAACCATTTTCAAGTCATTCGATAACAGGCAAAGCCTCTTTTCCTGAAGTTTAACTTTGATACATTTTTTCAGTATCGAAGTGTGAATATTGAAATTATTTCCTTCACTAGAATGCTGGAAGATACATAGCTTTATATCATGAAGGTAATTTATGTAGAAAACTTTTGAAGGAATATAGTATATGTGATATTTTTACATAAAATGTAATTGGGGAGCTACGATAAGATAAGTAAAATAACAACCTTTATTATAAATGTTGGCTCTTCCTTTCACATATTCTTGAAAATCTGATATAAAATTGGCAGTGACTTAAGTATTGTCTGAATAAGTTGGTTCAGTATGACTTTTGGCACCTTTTGTTCCATGTCTGAAACCTATTTGAGTTGAATACTTCTTTTCTTTCCTTGCATAAATTAAAAGACTTGGGAGGGGGAGTTGCTCCCCTGAGTTACTTCTAAAGTTCTGAAAGTTTTGGTACAGCCAACTTAGTGTTCAACAACTTTTTAAAGAATATGAACTTTCTGAGAGACCTGCAGAAGCTTCATCCTGTAACTTTGGGCCTGCATTTACTGTTCCGGCCTTTCAGTTTGGCACAAGGAATTGCTTTGATTTAAAAAAAAAAAAAAAAAAAAGTGATGAGGGCATCAGAGACCCACCACCAAGAATAACTCTGTTATGATGATTTATTATGAATCCAAAAATGTAAATGCTCAGTTAGTAAACTGGCAGTTCTGGAGGGAGTCGTGATGCGGTGGGGTAAATAAGGATAAAAATAAGTGAAAGGAATTGGCTTGGGAATTAATAAGGACATGATGGAAGATTTCATTTTTAGATCAGAACTTAAATTCATCTTCCATTGGTAGTGACTGAACCATATCAAACAAATGGTAGTAGTTGAAAAGGAAGACCAAACTTTGTGGAAAAAAAATCTAATGAAGCTGTCACCAATTATTACATCAGTTTTGAGCCCACTAAGTATTGTATTCTGTGCCAACTTCAAAGCCTCTGTATTATTGAAATTTGATTTTCAACTGAAACGGATTGGCTTCATCCTAAAATTGCAAGATTTCTCACGAAGCTAATGAAGCAGTCATCTTTAGCTCCTCTTCCTCCACCTAACCAGAAATATAAACCATCAATGATGGTGGTGAATCACACTGAATTGGATAGTGCTCCTTCTTTCAAAAACGTTTCCATCTGGGGTGGGGAACATAGTATTATACAGTGACTGCTTAGTTGCACATCTGTGCAAAACAGCATTCATCCAATTTGCTGTCAACAGCCTGAAGTCACATGCATCCTTATCAGATGCTGTGCTTCCAGACAAGAAAATGAATCTGTACCTTGTTGTTGCTTTTTTTTTTTTTCTTTTTCTGTTTTTTTTTTTCCACCCTTCCCCCACCACTCCCCTCCTCCGCCTACCCCCCAGCTATGGCAGCCCTCAATATAGAGAGTGAGGAAACAGGAGGATGAGGTTGTTACCTCAGCCAGCACAGTGCAGGTGGTGCACTAGAAATCGCTGCCTTCCTTACCAGGTGGATCTACAGAGGAATGGAACGTCTCAGGAGGTGCTCATGTCTCATAATGAAGTCTGGAAAAGGGAAAGGAATAACCCCAGACAGAATAGGTTGGGAATGGAGTGGGCAAGACTTACACAAGTAAGTCCAGCTCTAGACTTGACAGGAATCTGTGATGGATCTTCCACATGTCAGCTGCAGGAGATGAGGGCCTTGGAACGAGAATCTGGGCTGTGAACTCAAGAGAAGTAGTTTAGATGCTGAGTGTAATGTTTATTGTGATCATTGCTGCAGTGTAGCTCTCCCAACTGCCAGTCTTCAGCCATGCACATCAATAACCTTTCCTTGCCATATATGCTGGTGGCCTGTTCTTAAAAAAGGAGTGTAGATTTGCTGTTGTTGAGAATCTGTCTCTTAACATAGCAAGGTAAATAATAAAACAATCATGCTAACCTATGAACTAGCATAGAGAGATTTCATGTTCAAGAATATAATTAAACTAATCATCTCAACAGTTACTAAGAACTTGACCAATAAGGACAAAACAATCTTGCTTTTCAGTCAGTGTGTCTGTGTGATTGTCTAACATCATCTATAGAGGATCATTGATAGCCTATTATCTTTCATTTCACCTCTGCAGATAATTTAGTGTTTTATTTTTTTCCTGAAGTGCTTAAGGAGAAATACAGGACTGTTGTCTTCAATAAATTATTGTTGGTGATTTTGCAGGCTCAAAACCCCAAACCCATGCTATATTTCAGTACAAAATTTGTGACTAACAAGTAGGTCTTACAATTCAATTTTTCCAGTAAGCTAAAACCACATCCTCAAAGACCACTCCTTCTGAAGAAGTGCCTCACAGTGTCTTTGGCTATACCTCCTGGCTATAGGGAACAGCATAACCTGAATCAAGGTAGATCCAAGCACCACAGCAACAAGAGGAGAGAGATATATAAAATTCACAATAAAACATTCCTACAAATGGCAAAAATCATGAACATAAAAAGGATAATTGGTGTTAATAATTCATCCAGCCCTAGAAAGCAGTTATTCTGTTTTCCTTGATTTAAATAAGAACTAAATGTTGTCTGTCCAAGACCTTGTGTGCCCAGTGGGGAAGATATAGCCTGGATCTGCCAAGAACCTCTGGTAAATCCATGGCTGTCTTAACACATAATTAACAGAACATTTTAATGCCTACAGTATATAATTCCTACAGTATTAAAATGAACAAATCCTTCAAAGCCAACCAAACAGCACAGAAATTCTTTTCCAGAACTGACCTCTACCATTTTATAGTTACCCTCCCAGTTCTTCCCAAAATACTTTTGTATGTGTTTGCTATATGTTGAAAGCCTCAAATCCTTACTTTTTTAACAAGAATTCAGGAAAAAAATCTTGAGTTACTATACATGTCTTAATTTTAAGCTGATTTAGTCCGTGAGTTTTTCTTTAGTCTACGCTTTGTTTATGCAGTTATACACTTTGGCAGAGGTGCAATCCAAGGTGTGGGGCTAAAAAAAGGTCTTGCAGTTTTGACCTGTGCTTCCACTGTCTTGCTTTGAGCTCTTCTTGAACTCAAGCATGATAATCAGTATGGTGTTGCAACACTGTGCTCCAGAGTGGGGAAAAAAAAATGGGGGAGTCCTGGGGAAAACAATCGCCCTAAGAGCACCCAAACCATGAACAGGAAGGGTGTAGACTATATTCCTGCAGTAAGGGAGAGTCTTGGGTGCTGTTGGTGACAACTCTGGGGAGTGACCCCATCATTATCTATGCCATTGGTGTAGATGAGATATTTCTTCCATTTCAGTACTGATGGATGATGCTTGGGTGGGACCATCAATATACTTCTTGAACACCTTCTCCCCCTGGCATCTTCTGAGTCCTGCTCCAGGCATGTCCTGACACTGCCAGATCTCATATGCAGTGACTGACAGAAGCTGTGCCAGCATATATGGAGCCATCTGAGGAACATTAGGCAGGGATGGGGTCTGCAATCTCTCTCTGCATTGTGGTTGTTGCCGCATAAGGGGTGGACATCTGAGCATTTGTGGTCATTGCTGTGGTATGCAGCTTTGTTGGGCCATAGGAATTGATCTCATCTAGTGCACTTTTACTTCCTTGCCACCTCATGCAGCCTCCCAAGCCTTGGGGATGATCTGAGCTGAACTCCAGGTGAACTCTGGTAACCTGTTTTTTTATCACTTGGTCCATTTCCTAGCGACTCTTTATCAATGACCTGGATAAAGGCATTGAGTACACCCTTAGCAAATTTTCAGATGATGTTAAGCTGCGTGGAAGCATGGATCTGCTGCAGGGTAGGGAGGCTCTGCAAAGTGATCTGAACAGGCTGGACCACTGGGCTGAGATCTATGGAATGAGGTTTAACATGGCCAAATGCTGAGTCTTGCACTTGGGGCACAACAACCCTGTGCAGTGCTACAGACTGGGAGAAGTCTGTCTAGAAAGCTGCCTGGAGGAGAGGGACCTGGGGGTGTTGGTTGACAGCAACTGAACATGAGCCAGCAGTGTGCCCAGGTGGCCAAGAAGGCCAATGGCATCTTGGCTTGTATAAGAAATGGTGTGACCAGTACTCGACACTGGTGAGACCTCTCCTTGAATCCTGTGTCCAGTTCTGGGCCCCTCAGCACAAGAAGGATGTTGAGGCTCTGGAGAGAGTCCAGAGAAGAACAACAAAACTGGTGAAGGGGCTGGAGAACAAGCCTTACAAGAAGTGGCTGAGGGCTCTGGGGTTGTTTAGCCTGGAGAAAATGAGGCTGAGGGGAGACCTCATTGCTCTCTACAACTACCTGAAAGGGGGTTGTGGAGAGGAAGGAGCTGGCCTCTTCTCCCAAGAGACAGGGGACAGGACAAGAAGGAATGTCCTCAAGTTCCGCCAGGGGAGATTTAAACTAGACATTAGGAAAAAGTTTTTCACAGGAAGGGGCACTGGAATGGATTACCCAGAGATGTGGTTGAGTCACCTTCCCTTGAGGTGTTTAAGTTGCAGGTAGATGAGGTGCTGAGGGGCATGGTTTAGAGTTTGATAGGAATGGTTGGACTCGATGATCCAGTGGGTCTTTTCCAACCTAGTGATTCTATAATTCTATGACTCGTCTGCTTTTCATGGAGCTGCTTTCAATTCATTCCAGTGCTATTGAAGCTTGTTATATGTGATGATCTGTAGCAGAAGTGAGAATTGTCTGCTTGAGGGGGAGAGGTGGAATAGCAATCATAGACTCATCCATTTTATTATCTTCCTGAAAGCTAGAGATAAACAAATATATAGTAATGAGAATGTATCTGAATTAATAGCACAGAGACATTAATCAATGATATTGGTACATCTCCCTCCCTCCCTGCTCTCCCCCTTACCCCGTCCCCCCACCTCGTACTCCAAGGTCTCCAGTCAGGATGTATTGGTTTTCTGTCAGTCAGTGTTTCACTAAACCTGACTACTTTCCCATGCATGAATACACATGTATGTGCTTGCTCCCCTTCTCTCTGCTCCTCACAAGCCCCTAAAACATTATTCTTCTTTTATAATTTCTTTGTCATTATCAATTTTCTATTTGACCATCCAATTTAATCAGATTTTTAATATTAATGTAATTTTAAAAAACACCATGTATTACAGTGAGGTCCAAGCTAAAAAAAAAAACTAAGGCAGGGGAAGTTTCCTGTTAGGGAAATGGCTATCTGAAACACAGAAGCAGGAAGACGTAAAATTGATGCTTGTCTTCTGACAGGCTGCACAAAATCCACATTGAAGCAAGCATATAAACCCACTCTCTTTCCTTCATCTTCATCCCTAAGTAATGTTTTCCCTTTCTTGCTCTCCTGGTTTAATTGACTAGCTTAAAAGCATGAAAAATCTATATCGTCTTTCTTCCTCTTACACACTTGGGGGTGGCATCTTCCTTTCTGTCTTTCTATAGGCTGGAGAGAAGTCAAGATCCTTTACTGATCCAGCTATCATATGTAAGGAGAGAAGAATTTGGCGCCATTTGCAGCAGCTTGAATGGGAATCAATTATACCTGTATTAGGTGACTGTGAGTTGCTGTCAGATCAGTAGTTCTGTTTTCCTTGTCTATCTTCATTTTGCAAAACGGTAGGTGAGGACCTGAACTGAAGAGCTATTGAGAATCAGGTTCTTTATGCTTTTTGGCTACACATTTTGAGAGACAGAAAACTATTTACTGACGAATTTCATGTTGACCTGGAAAACTGCTTGCCAAAACACAAGTGGGAAAAAACCCTGAAACAAGCACTTCATATTACAATCTTTGGGAAACATCGTGTTCAGTTTGCATTTTGAAGCAGCCATTTATTACTGGGTGGTGACAAGGTAGAAGGTGGCAGTGGAGGGGTCACCCTTCCACAAAGCCATTTACCAATTTCTAATCTAAAAGCAATCTTTAAAAATAAATGAAAAGTGAATGCAGTCTGTATGAATTCAGAGATGATCTAGCACATAGTTTACAGCTGTTTAAAGTGGAGAATTCGGTGTGTGCACAGGGTAGTGGGAATGCTGGAAAATTACCCTCTATTTGGATATCCAAAATAAAGATCTGTTTTTCAAGGGAGCTGAGCACCTGGAACTTTCATCTAGCATTAGTCTACTAGCCAGATAAAACAGATAAATGCTAATTTAATCAAGCTATTAAATAATTATTTTTCAATGAAATAGAAACAAAACAGAAATCTTAGTAGCAAGGCTCTCAAGTCAATACCTTTGCCTAAATAATGTGTGAGTACAGAATGCTAAATAGAGGCTATGCTGATATTTGTGTATATGCAGAATGTACACACAAATATGCCTTTTCCACCTGTATCTATACTAGAGAAAAAAGGAAAGCTGATGTATGAACCAACAAAAACATTTATTTTGGACGTCACCTTCTTAGATCTGACTTCTCTGCAGAATTCATAAAATGTGTTTGAAATTAGATAGGTCTGTTTACAGAGGATATAAAAAATAGATGGAAGAAGAAATCACTTAGAGAAATTCTAATCCCCTCCTCCACAAACTGCCCTTTGCTATAACCCTGACCTTTACTTCTGTCACTTGAAAAGATCCTTAAATATTTGTTGTGATATTTTGGGAATAGACAGGTACAGATTGAGCTATATGCTGGCTACTCTGACTCATTCCCTCCCTACAGATGAAGGTATAAGGAAAAATATATCTAAGCATGCATACAGCCACATTATTTTTCATGCAGTGAGACATTCATGCTTAAATTAAAACCATCTCTCAAAGTTCTTAATTTTTATTAGTGCAACACTGAGCTCTGGAAGAACTCTTATAAGTAGTGATTTCACTAATAATTATACTTGTACATTTTGCTACTGCATAATTACTTAACTTCTGGTGCTGTATGTGTTCACATGGATATACACTGAGTTGAACGTAATTGTTTTGTCGCAATCTGCAGTCATCTGTACTGTGGATGTCCAGTTTGTCTCACTAAATGTGATATGCTTCACACATGCAACTGTGAGACACGCAACTGTGAGAACAGTTTCTACTTTTATTAATGCTAACTGTCACCATGCCTGCAACTGCCAAGTGCTATGCAGCAATTACAGCAAGCTACTTATTATAGTGTCCAGTGGGAGAGGAGACTTTCTCCCTTATTAGCTTAGTCAAATGCAGCAGCTGTTTTAGAGATAAAAACACGTACACAGCTGGCTTCTGGGTAGTTGCTATTGTTCTCTAAAACATTCACTTGCTCTAACTTTATCTAAGCAAATGACAGATTTAACATTCTTGGCATTATATTTGAAGTTTTCTTATTGATTTTTGGAATGTGAGTTTCTGTTGCACACTCCAAGTTTTTATGATGTGAGCATGAAACAATGTATACCTTAATTATATTTCTTAAATCACAGCTTGTGAAAGACTTTGGAATCTGTCTCTTTTTCCTTTATGATAATCTCAAGATAAAACCAAAACTCTTTTGAAGAAGAAAATACCTCAGAAAGGATATTTGGGCTTAGTCTAAAGTGTATTGGGTGCTACCCCTTTGGGAATAAGGCTCTTTTCAGATGTATTGCTGGTTGTGCACATGAAACTGCTACTTGTCTTTACTCTGTTTAAATGAATGACAGAAGACACAAAATTAATTGGATACGCTGTACAGAACACTATGGTTTTTTTAAAAATTGTTGTCAAGTTTATGTCCTATCAATATTTTGAAATAGTACTTACTTTAGGAAGAATGAATGTTCTGTGATAACTTTTGTGTAATTATTTGGTTTACTGTAGGGACATTACTGGTCACATATACTGTATATAATTGATTCTTTCCATAAGTTAGAATGTAGTATTTCATATCTACTTTGAACAACCATAAATGACCTGTTGCACATGTGTCATGTGTCACATGTGACAAAAGCCCTGACATCCAAGCCAATACTTTGAAGCTTAAACTTTCAATTTTATAAACTCCCAAGAAGGTATTATGGCATTCTCTGCTTATTTGTTGCTTTTCTGCAGTTAAAGTCTTACTCATTATAAATAAAAGACAGCTTTCATAAGCCAACTCAAAGTTGAAATGTGACTTTATTTTCCTGTGTGTCACATGGAGGAATGTACTATCATTTAAAAATTAATTTATTTTGCTACTTGCAATTGCTTTGCAGCTATGCTGCAGAGATAATGTAACAGTGTCAAACATGCCATCTCTCTCTAAGAGAAAACAAGCAAACAGCTGAAGTGATTCCCCAGTCATTCTTCATGCAATGTTCAGAAAGTCATGAGTAGATACACTAATATAGATTTCACTTCCAGGGTTACTCTACATATGTAGGACAATTGTCTTCCTTACAATAGAAATTGGAAAACTGGAGCTTCTACAGTTGTTGTGTGCTTATTTTTAACTGGTCAGATTTAACACAGAATCTCAGAACATTTTAAATCCAAGAGCAAACAAACACAGCAAAAATGTGATTTTTTTACATGCATTGTCTCTGATTTTTGTCTCTGTTTTTGTCTCTGAATTTTACACAGAAAACTTCCCCCCCATCTCTATATTCTCCTGAAGCAAGCTGCTTACCAAACATCCTGTGATAAAATCTTAGAACACACACACACACACATACACTCCAAGTGATATGATCTTGGTTGGAGAGACAGAATATTGATCAATTAGTTCTTTTCAGATCTCATCTTTAAAGAACAAGTGTGGCTGTTTTGAACATTCCTTGAATAATTTCTGATGTTTCATAAGCACTATTGTCAATTTAAATAAGTGAGGTTTAGTAGCATAAAATATACCACTCTGAAAAATCCACATGTTGCAATTTTACTAGCAGTGAAAACTTGCTTTTACTCTAGAGAGTACAGATACTTCTAGCAGTTCAAATAATAGAAAAGACCGGGTGCTTTACTGGCATTTTTAGGTCATGTTTCAATATCTACTGAAATATTCTCTTTTATTTCAAAGTTGTTCCAGTTTGACTTATTTTCATTTTTCTTCCAGCAAATTCTGTTAGAGTTTTGAACTATCATTAAAGCTATGATTTATTTTCTCCTTTCAGTTGTGTAAAGTCACTGAAGCTGTGTGGCTATATTGGGAGCTAACTGGGTGGAATTATACCTCTATACAGAGGTATAATTAACATAATACAGACCAAAAACACATCTACTTTAAGAATTATATTTGCACTTGATCTACTATGTATTCATAGCAAGAATAAGGGAATGACTTCTTACTCTTTCACCTTCAGAGTCTGAAGTCATAAAATTCAGTATGCACAAACACACAGCAAATGTAGAACTCCATAGCATAAATGAAGGAGAATCCACTTTCATTTTTTGCATGTAATTTTTCTATTTTTTTTTTTTTTTTAAAAAAAAGAAGGCTGCTATTACAAGTGCTGTTATGTGTTGCTGTAGCAGCTTTCCAAGTGAGTCATCAGCTGTGTTTGGATCCAGTCTTTCAGTTTTACTGCAACTTGAACAAGAGGATTTCCTACATTAACTGGCAGAAATAGTAGATTTTTATGGTCTAGGGATCACCTACTTGAGAAAAAGAACTTGTACCCAGAAATACTGAGTTTCAACCTTAGGAATCACTTTGTGGCTACAGAGCCTTTCCAGGGGCTGTGTGGTCAAAGGGAGGAATGAACAGATTGGTTTCACCTCTCATTCCACAAAAGGGGCAACCACTGGCTCAGTATTGCTCCTCAGTAATAAATGCTGTGAATTGGATGTGGTCCCCATGAGAAGGTGCAAGCTCAGACAACTCAGGATCCTGTGCATCAGGTCCAGTATCAAATGCTACCTGAACTTGAAATATTGAGTAAAAAGATCTTTGCCATATGCATAGAAATTATGTGACTTGATGCCATTGGAAGTATCATTAGCTGCACTTTTTCAACCCCTTTTACTTTGAAGAAATCTGTATTTCAACATGTTTTACCTATGAAGAGAACCTAAAAAAAGGTAAAACAAGTGTAACTCCTACAGAAGGAATTTAGTAGTTTTGTAAAGATTCTGAAATAGAGGAGTGTTTGTGTGAAAGGTTTTCATGACACCTCTTTAGTTAAAAAACAACATGATATCTGATTTTGAAAAAGAAAATTATTTGGGTTTGGCAAACCATTTTTTTTCCACTTATACTAATTTTTGTGTGAGGGATTTTCTTCGCTGTATGAAAAATCAAAATGGAACGCAAGATTGGCAGAAGATGTCAGTCTTTTAATATGGAGATGTCACATGGTAAAAACCCCCAAACTAAGCTACATTCTGAACAATTTTAATGATACTGGAACTATTTTGTTAATCTCAGTGGAGTTCAAGTAATTTCATGTTAATTTTTTTCATTCTTTTTCACTGTAAGAAAGGAGAGGATTGAAGATGTGCACAATTTATTGTGATTGATAACTAATTTTGTCTGTCAGTCAAGAGTAGGCTTTTTGTTTCTGGTGCAGGTCAACTGTGAGAATGCAGAATGCCCCTCATCCCAGCACTGTCCAGGCAGAGACTGCACAGCATTTCCAAAGCCCACAGGTGCTCAAGTTTTTCCTGACATGACTGTTAATTTAGTACCACATATTCAGTAGATGGAATCCTTTGAAATGAACAGTAGCAACTCTTCATTTTATTCCTTGCTGATAGCCTCAGTGTCTATACATGTGCTCCTGCAATCTACTGTGCAAATGTAAAATTACACAGTTAAGTAGTCAAAAGTCAGGAAGTGCAAGCAGAGCTATACCTTTGCTCAAATACCATTACCCCTGAGTTTATTCATGGTTCTTAATCATACTCGGCTCTGACTGAGTAGAGCTTTAAGGGCACATTTCCCTTTACATGGAAGTTCATTGAGCTTTCTGTTTCATGCTGATTAATGTCATTCAGTTTATGTTTAATTCATTTGGGACACATTCCAGTCTCAGGGACGGGGTGGGGGAGTCCATCTGTGACCGTAGGGATCAATCATTTGGGTGCAATTAGTCTATAATAATTTGTAGCATCAGATCAGTTCTGTTCAGAAGTGCTTTTCACAGCTGCTTCTGACTTGTTGGTATGAATTCAGAATCACTGGAATTATTAAAAACTTCTTTGCAAAATATGGCTTATAAATGCTGGGCAGAAACAAATCTTCATATCTTGTTCATCCTAAAAGGTTTGAGAGATTGCAGGAATACTTTTTCTTGACTGTAAATGCAATCTTTTTGTAAGTACAATGCTTTTATTGTGCTGGACTAGGAACAAATTTATAAGAAAGCCAGATTTTTTTTCAATTGTTAGTTATTACCATCTCACACACTGTAACTATGTTGATTGTGCTTTTTTGTTCAGAGGCTGAAATAATACTAAAAAGCCCACTCTTCATGAATGAATAGATACTTCAGACTTTAACTGTGCTATTATTGTCATGTATCACAGACTATTTTTATTTAAAGTAAAACATTTCTTACATAAGCAGAAGTTTCCTACACTGTCTCAGGTTGAGGGGATCATTTCACAGATTTAGAGGGATCGTTCTAGACTACTAGACTAGATGACCTGTGGTCTGACATAGTTTGGTTATTTTGATGTACAACTGAAATGGTTTGGGGCATAAATCCACCCTTAGTCTTAAAATACAAACTGTTCTCATTCTTCAGACCAAGAAGTGGTGGATCTGTGGAATCAAAACACACTGTTTTATCTGGTTATGTGTTCCACTCTATGTTGTCAACTTACTCTGTATTAGGGAAAATACAGAGTGTACTAGTCCACGTATTCTGTACATTGCCCATTTACACTGGATGCCACAATCTTGCATCTTTATCTTCTTGAATTACAATAGAGATATTCCACAGATACTTAGTTTTGAAAAAAAAAAAAAAAACAACTTTCCCACTTGGTTATAAACACAAATACTATTCTGCTTCCTTGTCACAGAATTTAACTTAAAGATCTGTGTCCATAGGACCAGTTTGGCCATTCATTTTGTTAGTCACTAGTTCAAAACTCTCTCAGAGGCTTACAACCCAATGTAGTTTTGCCATAAGCTAATATATGCCTAGCATGTAGAGAATCCAGATTGTTTAAAGAGAAATGCTCTTTTTTTTTTGATTCAGCAAGAAGGGTTGTTGTTGAAGTGAAAACTCAAAGTTACACACACTGTGCATGGATTTTCTGAGATAAATGGTCTTAGATGAGCATCATATTGTCTGTATATGCTTACAAAGATGTATGTTAATGGAAAATATATTGGCAATACAGGCAAAACACCTGCAAACAAAGTTAACTCACAAAGTGCAACATTAGAAAAATAAAAAGCAGGACACGTCTAAAAAACTGAAGATGTTTATTGGTGCTTCTTCCAAATAGGGAAATAAAATTATTAAGAGGGAAATAAAATTATTACGAGGAAAATAGAAGGGTTTTTTTTGTTGTTATTGTTTTTCTTTATCAGTTGGCTTCAGTAAACTAGCAAAGAAAAATTACATTTATAAAAACATACAACCATAGCTCTGAGTTACACAATAGCTCCAGGAAAGCAAGTCAGACCTGTGGATGTTAGTGACAATGAGAAATAAGAGAGAACAGGACAGCCGTTGCTCCTGCAGAGCCCGACTTGAAGGCTGCAAGGCAGGTGTGGGGTTATCTGCTCTCCAAGGGGGTAGAAGTCAGGAGGCTGAGTGGTCTAAGAAAACCTCATCCTTGCTTAGTCAACAGCAGTTATTATTCTGTGGTCTTATTGTATAATGAGCCAGGTCTTGGAATCACTGATCAGAACAGTCTGAACTATCACTGGACTAGTGAAATTTTCATTGATTAACTTTCTTTTTGGTTTTCACTTGAACTGTTCTCCTTTTTCTATCTGGAAAGCTATATTTGGTGGTTGTTCATCCTGCAAATTTTGGCCAGTATTTGATTTTCCAACAAAATATCACTGAAGCTAATGTGTAGAATGAGGAGACAAGGAAGGAGGCTACAACGAAAGTCTGAGAAGCATCAGTGTAAATAAATACCAGGAAGTAAACTTAGTGCATCCCCTTCCCCACCCTTTCTGGGAGGCGAGGTCTCAGCCTAGACTGAGTTCCTGCATGCTGTGTCCATTGGCATAAACCAAATTACTCGTGGCTGTTTATATCTCTGCACAGTGGGTGGAAGGCATATCAGGCTGTGGGTATTTTAAATTCAGAACAGAATATTTTACACAGCTGCATTGTGAAATTTTTCATTCATCCACATGATGTCCATATGAAGGTGGTTTATTATTTTTGTCATTTGACACTACTGCCACTGGGATATGCAACACTTGAAATATATTTCTTCCACAATTCTACAAAGCAACAGTAATCTAAAAGGAAAAAGAAGATAGTTATTTCTTTTTAAGCATAAAGAAAGAGAAACCTGACAGAATTAAATATTTTAATTTCTAAGAAGTCAGAGATTTGCCAGGGGCATTCTGGTCTTGAGGTTTAACACATAAATTACTGGGTAAGCATAAAAATATTATTTTAACAGATTACTCTGCATTGCCTATTTTCTTCCAGCTATGCATTTTAAACTATTTTTTTTAACTGAAATCTTAATTAAGAAACTCATTCTAGCTAACAATAATTTCAGCAAGTAGGTCATCAGCTCAAATCCTTTAGAAAAACTTATTGCTTACAACCATATTCTAGGCAACTGTGTAGGTATTTTAGTATGTTCAACTGGAGGTAGATGATCCTGGAGGACTTTCATGGTTGTTTCAGGATGTGCACTGGATTCCAAGCAGTCTTGCTATGGAAAATCATTGAAAAAGTGATGCCCAAAACTAGTAAGTCTCCATAGCAACTTAAAAAAATAATGATAGCTGTACCAAGAAATTTGCTAATAGAAGTCCTCAACACGTTTGTCTAGACTCAGTCATACTTTGTACTCATAATGAGTAGAATGACAGCAAGAAAATGAGGTCTAGAGGTAGAGGAATAAATACGGTATATCTGCTTTTTCTGGCATTTCATACTGACTTCAGTTATCTGACTTTTCTATGGCAAATATAGCCATAACAGCTAAATGTAAAAATGTTTAATAACATAGATTAATTACAACCTATTTTATCCTAATATACAGAGCATTTAATTTGTTATGTGCTATATACATAGAGGAAATTTATCATTTATAAGCATACAGCTACGTCTTCTGGCAACAAATAAGAAGATTCCCATGCTTATAATGTTAAAATTATCGGCTGTAACAGTTTGTGTGGAAAGGATTGAATGCAAAAATTCAGCAAATGCAAATCTGCATGCCTAATTAACTTGTATCTGATATTTTTAAAGAACTAGCAAAACATCCCCGTGGGCATTTAATGTTGATGATTACAGTCTTGAAACATGGGAATTTTCACATTGGGAAAAATCTAATGTTGTGCCAATATTTAAAAATGATATCAGGACTAACTCAGGAAATTAAGGGCCTACTAAACTGAGATTGCTTAAACACAATTAATGTCCATCAGCATTAGCTTTGCAAAAATAAATTTTGTTATACTAATTTGATACCATCCTTTGATGCAATTACAAGTTCTTTTCAATCAAGATAACATTGTTGATGGAATAAACTTTTTGAAAGGACATATATTCACACTACAAGACAATTTGTTAAGAAAATAAAGAAACAGAAAAATATACCTAATATCTATAAATTTAATTAAAAATTAATAGGTCTTATAACTGTAAATAAGGCATCTTCATGGTAAAGGATGCTTCCTTTTGAGTTTCCCCCTTGGCTACATCATCTTTGTTAATGAGACAAGAAAACATGACATGTTTTTGATGAAGTTTACTTATACCACTATAACTGGTGGAGACCTAAATGATAAATAAGGCTGATGAATAACAGAGAGCAATCTGAATTTCTTTACAAAATGGAACAAGACTTTTTTTGACAGCCCATGCAGTGAGGAACAGTGTAAGCCACACTTACAGGACGGAAGAGACTCCATGCTGGGCAATAAGGGCTGAAAAGGATTTGATTTTATAATGGATAATCAAATCCACATGGAGCTCCTGTGGTGCATCATGACAAAAGTGCAAAAATGACCATTGGACAATAATCAGGAGCATATGAATAAAAGCAGGTGTAGATTTACCAAGAGGAAAAAGGGAACATGTTACACAGGCTGTAGCTCCTTGGCAAGGTCTGGCATAGGGCTTTGTGCATCTGATAGGGTAGAAAGTGGGGCATTGTACAGCTCTGCCAGTTTGCCTGTGATAGGATCTAGCATCCTTCCACTGTTGTGTTCCATCACTGCTCACAGTACCCTGTTCTTATTCTGGTCTTGTTTTTAGAATTCTGATATATATATATGTGTATATATATATATATATACACACACACACACACACACACACACACACATATATACATACACACACATAAAATTTATTTTGTTTCCTTTTAAAAAAAGCATTTGACAGGAACTCGGGAACTCTGGGTGAGCTTATAGGGCTGGAATATATGCTGAAAATGAGACTAAAGTTCAGATTCTTTTTCTGAGCAAAAACCAGAAAATTGGTACACAGGTATTTTAAATTTCTCTGACAATGATTATAAAAGTCCATTGCCTAAAATTAGAGAAATTTAGGTCTGATGTAACTTACCATAGAGAAGGGAACTGGAAGAACTTAATGAAGACTACAATGGACTTTCTCTGAACACAATATTTGAGACAATGATCTGTTTCCAGTATGGCATAGCCACACTATTGGTTGTGATACCTAAATTAATTTATGGGAGTCCTGTAGATGTATTTTGAAAGTAGAAACATTAGATCATCAACATATTCCTTCAGATATTGATATCTTTTAGTAAAAAATGTGAAATGGACATGTTATTCTGTTGAGATGATCTGTGGTGAGGACTTACTGGTGTTCTTAAAAAATGCAATTTACAAATAATTTCTAAACTAAATATCAGGCACACAAGCTATGAAATGTTCTAATCTTCCCTATGTAATGAAAGAATGATTTTTTTTTGTTTAAGATAAAGAACAAAATTTGGTCTTTGATCTCCAAAGGAACACGTTCAGAGATACTAATTTTTGTCCATGCAGGAAGGGGAAAGAGTAACCCACTACAGCTCTGGCAGTCAGGAGGAGGGTCTGTCCTGCTGTGGGAATACAAACGAAAGCCTCAGCCTGCCTGTTGGCTGCCCTTGTCCCCTGCATGGGGTTGTGCAGGAGACATGATAGGACTAGGCTTGAAGACAAAGGGAGAAGTGGAAGAACCCAAGGGTGTAAAGAGCAACTTCTGCCACCACTATGATATTAGAAAATGTTCTCCTTTATGCTTTCAGATGCCTTTATTTGCTCAAAGGGTTTTTTTCCTCTTTTAGTCAACTCTGCTTAAAAGCACATATTAATTCAAGTTATTTTGCTTCTCCTTTCTTGCTGCACCTGCTGGCACCTGTTTCACCTCCCTGTACCTTCTGGTATAATGTTTCTTGCTGATGAGTCATAGCTCTTTTAGCTGATTCAGCCATCTACTCCTCTGCCACCCTCCCCTTTCTGCTTGGAGTGATTCAGAGCCTGGTCTTCACATGCAACCTCCACCTCTCTAAAAGGAAACAAGCCTTTTACAACACACCAACACATTCTGCTGCTGCTCTTATGGTGGGTCATTTGGTCTGTATTATGAGCATACTATCTGCACTATCATTGAAATGACAGAAACTGTGCCTTCTTGTACTTTGTTTGTTGACAAAAAGCCCAAGATTACCTCTACAGTTCGTGAACTCCAGCTCTGCTAAAAGGAAAGAAAATGCTGAAACAACTGGAGAAGAGCATGGAGTGGATTTCAGTGGGCTGGGGAGTGGTGCTGTGATGCTTGGTGGGGGGAACCAATCCAGGTTGTCCCTAGAAAAAACAAAGATCCCAAATGATGAGCATCCTGCACAAGTGAATAGAGAAAGGGCAGGTTTCCTATATCTTCTTCCCAAATGTTTCTATGAATGGGAGTTGGACTAGATGACCTTTAAAGGTCCCTTCCAACCCAAACTATTCTATGGTTCTGTGGTTTTTCAGCCATCCAGAAGCATTCATGACAATGTGAAGAGCCAAATCCCTTCAGAGGTTGCCTCAGAAAACATATCAAAAACATAACATATCTTTTTTAGTTCTCTAGTTCTTTTTTTCCCTTTTTTTTTCCTTTTTCTTTTTCAGATTAATCCCCACCAGTCCTCTGAAGCATCTGGAGAGTTCTCTTAATTTACACTCTAACACAGAAACATTTATGTAAAGGTGCAGCCTCAGCATAAGCCTTTGCTTATATGTACACTTGAGTGTGTGTATGTACTGTCTACATCTGGAATGAGGAACTGTGTTAAAAATAAAACAATTATAAAAATAAAATGAAATGGCTTCACATGGAATGCATGTGGAAAGGAAAATACCAGAGTAAAAATGGAAAAATAAGTATGTGTCAGGCCAGCTGTAGGTTAGGAGCAGCTCTCTGAGAAGCCAGTGGGATTTGCTGGTGCCCTGCACGAGAAAACAGAGACAAAGCACACTTGGTACTCTGCTGGCCAAGGCTTCAGTCACAACCACAGGAAGACACTTAGCTTTAGCCACGCAGGCCTCAGGAGTATTTCTTAGAAACTAAAGACATCAGCTTTAGCAGGACTGTGCCCATACATAGTAATGACCATAAGGGAGAACCATGGGGCAGGCGGCAGGAAGCGTTTGAACGTGTAAGTGCCAGTAGATATCTGCAGTATGGGGGAGGATTTCTGCCTTCCTTGGAAACAAAGGGGTGTTTCCCTAACAGTCAAATTCATATATTAAAACCTTCTCACTCTATTCCTGCACAACAGTAAAGAGACCCTACCTTGCAAACAAAGCCATTGTATGCAGAGTTATTTGTCAGCCTCCAAGTTAAAAGAATTTTTATACCTTCCTTCGAGGCATCACTCATGATTAAAGTTAGGCATGATTTTAGGAACCTCAGAAAATCAACCACCTGATAAACTTTCTGCTTCAGGTTAAAATAAATTACATTAAAAAAGCATGTTTTGTGACACCAACATAAAGAAGAGATATTGTAGCAACAATGCTTTGTCTTAAAAATTATTAAATTGTTTGGCTTTTCAATAATTGAAGAGGCTTCATTACCATGCAAACAATAAAACAGGTTGGCTGGCTGTTCACCTTTTGTAAGATGGCATTTGCTTTGCTATAATAGAAGAAGCTTAGAAAACTAATGAAGGAGCATAAAAATGCAAATTACTGCAGCTAATTGGCTGTGCCTTCTTACACCTTCTGAATTATTAATTTATGACCAAGTAAATCTGCCGCTTTTAAACAATATAATAAAGAACAACATTGTGTTATACGCTGCTGAGTGGATAGTGTTTGCTCCCTTAATTTTATGGTGAGTTGCTCTTGTTGTTTGCACTAGCAAGATGCTTGCAGTGTTCCATAAAACTCTGCAGATCCATCACTTTTCTCATGCAGAGTGACGTCATTATATCTCTTATTTCTAATGCTGACTGGAAAAAAAAAAGACAAGAGATGATGGTATTATTACACTAATGCTAATTACATCTCATGCCATTGGCACTAATGTTTAACTGCACAGAATCCTGCAGTTACCTATTTGCCTGCCAATATACGAGTAATTCTATCCATTTCAGTGTGGTAACTTATATTCATTAGTGATTACTGGCCGATGGTCTGAAGGAATAACAGTAAAATAAAACATTTTATAACAGGGTTGAAATATGTACATTTTTTCCTGAATATTATTTCTTCTTTCATGTAGAATATCTGGGAGGATTCTGAAGAGCTGCTTATTTTATCTGAGATTTCCAGCCCTGTGACACTCTTTGGTATACATGAGCACAATTTTGCAAGTGCTAGATATTGTATCTGGCAGGCCTCTACATTCACTGTGTACACATAGTCATAGGCAGTCTTCACATTCACTGTGCACACTCATTGAGACTATGCAGGGCATAAGCAGTGTATCCAATACTTTTTTTTAAAGGGCCACACTTTCTCAACTTGAATTATATTGCCCAAATACTCCACAGTTATCTGACAAAATTGGATTAATGTGTTCAAGTAATTCTGTGGGACAATGGCTTAGAAATTAATCTCAGTTTGCATGGTTTCCTTCTTCCCTGATGGCTTCACATACATCCCAATAGCATGCCTAGATTAACTTTTTGGTTTTGTTATTTTAGAGAGGTATGTTCCAGCACTGGCTGCTTTTTCATAGATCATGCCTGTATGACCAAGACTGGAACGATCTGGTCTGGATCATTGCTTTAGAGGACACAGGCAGCCGGCACAGGCAGTAGGAGGAAATGCTTGTCCTTTTCTCCCCCTATAAGGCAGAACGTTTTTTTACAAATTGCTCATTCTCCATTTTAGCCCTCAAACAATGTCTTTATAAATGTATCCAAACCAGGTTAGAAATGGTTTTGCATATATTACATGCGGCTTAGTCATTTTATGGTACCCCAAATTGCAAATAAATCCATGTTCCAATGAACTTGTTTACTTGTCCCAGCCACTGCTGGGAGCAGGGCATAAAAAAAGCTTTGCTTAAGTTTAAGTGATCTGGCCAGATCAAAGCTTCAGTTATGAAGACAAGGTGAGGGAATAGCAGTGAGTCCAGGGAACTTCTAGTGTTACAGATAGGTAAATGAAAGATGAAGAATATGAAATTCGATTTTCTTTTAATTTGTGTGTCTTTTAGAGTTTTATATTTTGACTGCATGCAAGTTTTGCCTTGCACTCTTTTAGCAGCATCCAAATATCTCACTAGTATTTATGCATTTCCCAAATGGGAAAGAAAGTTACCTCCAATTTGTAGAGGTGAAATTGGGAGATATACACTGGAAAATAGCTGCCCAAGGCTGCCTATGAAAACTTGGTCTGGAACGTGCACTGCCGTCCCAGATGCTGCACAAGCCACTAAGCCACTTTGTTTGCAGTCTGGATTTTCAGAGTATTTTCTAAAGAAATTGAAAGAACACAACCTTCCTTCCAGGATGACCAAGAGTCGTTGGGTCCTTGAGCGCAAGAAACTTGGTGGCCATAACATGCCAGTTTTTGTTGAGCAGGTTCCTTCCTTCCTTCCTTCCTTCCTTCCTTCCTTCCTTCCTTCCTTCCTTCCTTCCTTCCTTCCTTCCTTCCTTCCTTCCTTCCTTCCTTCCTTCCTTCCTTCCTTCCTTCCCTCCATCCTTCCCTCCTTCCTTTCTTCTTTCCTATCACTGAGAGGCTCTCTGTAAAAGACTTGTGGAATCTTATATTTCAGTGTCAATCTCAGACCTACTACTATTTGAAAGGGACATATGAAGCACAGGTTGCAGAGCATACATTGCTTAAGATATGATTGAAATGTGCAATACCTGCTAAATTAAAGCCAACAGAAGCAGTGGAGAAGATATTCTTGGATATTACCTGGGAAACCAAGCAGAACACCCCGGTGTAAGTATTTCAGTAAGAGCATATATGTGGTACTTAAAGGCATTTAGACACAAAAGGATTTGGTCCAGAGAGACATGGGGGGAGGTGAGGGGGGCTGTGGCATTTACCTAAAACTTGCTGACAGCATCTGCTTCAGCCATCTCTGAACACCTGGAATCTGCTCCTCCCTTAACTAGGAAGGAGAAGAGTAGCAGATGTGTTTATGCTCTGAGAGTTATTGAAGAAACAGAAAAAAAGACCAGGGAGAGATAATAAGTACCTGTAGACCCACAGAGAGAATGAAGAGGAGTACAGGGACTAGTCATTTTCGTTTGTGAACAGGCCAAAAAAACTAAAGGGCTTAGCCTGCAGCAAATTAGATTAAATATCAAGGAAAAATATGAATTAGTCATGAAGGGAATATTTTAGAATCAACATCATTGAGACTATTTAAGGCTAGACTTCCTAAGTCACAGCTGGAGATGGTTTAAGGTCAATTTAAGTCTCCCATCACAAAGAGGGCAGTGGAGTTCACTGGAAACAGGCTCCTCTCACATTCCAGCCACAGGCAGCAAAAGTTTTCTTCTGCCTTCTGGAAAGTGACACCCTAGTAGAGTAGCCCTCTCCCCTCTTTCATATTTTAGCCCATTAACTGTACACTTCTTAAACTGTTTTCTTGCTAGCACTGAGGAAAACCAGACCTCTGGAAATCTGCATTCTCCCTGTCTTGTTGGGGAGGAGATGGAGATGTTCATTTATAAAGGCATGGAATTTTCCGAAAGATGTGTGATTAGCAGCAAACTGAGGACTTTCAGAGGTGAAGCCAGAGTAATACTTATTGCCCCACAAGGAAAGAAACTCAGCACAGTGACTGAGAAGTTGTGCTACACTGATCATTCAGTGATCGATCTGCTGGAAGTTAGGGAGGCTCTGCAAAGGGACCTAAACAGGCTGGACCGCTGGGCAGAGTCCAGTAGCATGAGGTTTAACACAGCCAAATGCCGGGTCCTGCACTTGGGGCACAGGTGCAGAGCTACAGACTGGGAGAAGTCTGGCTGGAAAACTGCCAGGAGGAGAGGGACCTGGGGGTGTTGGTTGACAGCCAACTGAACATGAGCCAGCAGTGTGCCCAGGTGGCCAAGAAGGCCAATGGCATCCTGGCTTGTATCAGAAACGGTGTGACCAGCAGGTCCAGGGAGGTTATTCTCCCTCTATACTCAGCACTGGTGAGGCCGCTCCTTGAATCTTGTGTTCAGTTCTGGGCCCCTCACCACAAGAAGGATGTTGAGGCTCTGGAGCAAGTCCAGAGAAGAGCCACGAAGCTGGTGAAGGGGCTGGAGAACAGGCCTTATGAGGAGTGGCTGAGAGAGCTGGGGTTGTTTAGCCTAGAGAAGAGGAGGCTGAGAGGAGACCTCATTACTCTCTACAACTACCTAAAAGGAGGTTGTAGAGAGGAGGGAGCTGGGCTCTTCTCCCAAGTGACAGGGGACAAGACAAGAGGGAATGGCCTCAAGCTCCACCAGGGGAGATTTAGGCTGGAGATTAGGAGGAAGTTTTTCACGGAAATGGTCACTGGGCATTGTAATAGGCTGCCCAGGGAGGTGGTTGATTCACCTTCCCTGGAGGCGTTTGAGGCACGGGTAGATGAGGTCCTGAGGGACATGGTTTAGTGTTTGATAGGAATGGTTGGACTCGATGATCCGATGGGTCTCTTCCAGCCTGGTTGTTCCATGATTCTATTCTATGATTCTATAATCCATCTGTCATGAACCACATCACTTCTTATCAAGCTCATTAATTCACACCTAAGCAACCATTATTTATCTGTACTGACAAAGTTGTAATACCATCTGGTCAGGTACTCACTAGCAGCGGAAACTCCTCCTTTCTCAGGCTGAGTGCAGAACAGGAATTGCTTTCACCCTGTCAGGGACGCTCTGGTGGGAAGTAACGCGATGGGAACTCGGTGCTCAGCCCGACCCATGGTGTCCCCATCAAGGCACAAAGCTCAGAGCTGCAGCTTGCTAATCCCGGAGTGCCCTCTAGTGCCGACAGCACCGTGCGACTCCCACCCTGCCAAGGGGAGCACGTCTCCAACATGGCAGCCTGCTGGGAATGGCAGGAGTCGGCCTTGCCCCAGAAGAATGGGGATGAAAGCAGAAGAACACGTGAAGCTCCACATCTCCCTTGCAAGGTCTCATCTGATAAACATCCCTGTGCAAAATGAGCCCAGACCGGCCATAAGTACTCTTTCTTTTGCCACGGGACATTCCTGTTTTACCTTAATTTTTTTATGAAGTGATTGAATGCAGAAGATGCCAAGTGATGGACAACCCACACTTGCAATATTCATAGAATTATAGAATCATAGAATCACCAGGTTGGAAAGGACCCACTGGATCATTGAGTCCAAACATTCCTATCAATCACCATGGCTCTCATCACCTCATCTACCCGTCTTTTAAACACTTCCAGGGAAGGAGACTCAACCACCTCCCTGGGCAGCCTGTTCCAGTGCCCAATGACCCTTTCCACGAAAATATTTTTCCTGATTTCAAGCCTGAAGAATATCTGTGAAGAGTAAAACCAAAACCTTTTAATTTATAGGTATAATGTTACATAAACCCATTAGAATCTCTACAGTGTATTCATTGAATTTGAACAGGGCAGCTTGCTCTTCATAGCAGTGTCACTGTCACTCTGCAACTTGTATACCTGGGACTGTTTGACCTAAAAAAATAATGATTTGTCCATATGCGATGCAAACAGACTAAAAAGGAAAAGACTCTACCCTCACCTCCCCTCTGTTGTCATTTAACTCCACAGCTGATGGGAATTTTACTTTTAAAATGACAAATGTAAGGAAACCTTATAATGCTGGACATTACCAGGTGGCTTCTGACACCAAATGTCATCTTTCCAGTTTCTAAGTCACCTGAATTCTTTGTACAATTAAGATGAGATCTTCTACTTCCTGTTTAATTTATGTCTAGTACTCCCAGCTGGGAAAAAAAGAAAAGACCAGCAAACTTATCAGGGACAGCAGGGCAAAGAAACTTGTGTCATGTGCCAGCTGTGGAACCTGTAACATCTGTTTGGAGGTTGCCCACTATGTGACCAGGTTTTCTCTTCAAAGGTGCTGCTGTCATTAGTTATGGCCACTGTGGAGATAAATTTGGAGTGTAGGTAGAGACCCTGTTATGGTTTGACTTGTAGGAAGATGGGGTTATAAATAGGCTCCAGTGGCTCAAGGAAGTAAGTGATATGCCTATCTGTCTGTCTTTTTGTGAAGAGCCTGGACAGTCTCATCAGAGAAGAACCTGGGTGAGCTCTTTTGAGAAGATCTTTACATCTTCTCTTGACAGATTTGCCAGTAGTTCTTTTAATGACTGAGGAGGTTATTGACATCATGTCTTTAAGCAGTTCTCTAAGAGGAATTTCCATTTTGTGTTGTCTTCAGAGTTAGTGCATCCACTCTATTCCATTTACTACTTTACTCACAGTTGTAAGTAAGGACTGCTACTGCAGAAGCCATCAATTGCTACTGCAGATAGTAACCAAGGAATCAAGAAATGGTTACTTAGTGGGGTGGAACATCAGAAGGAATAAATAATTTAGGAGTAGTTGAAGACATTTTATTTACTGTCACTGAGAACTTGCTCCCATCTGTGTAATCAGTACCAAAATGTACCTGAAAGAACTTTATGGACATTTTAGGAAGAACCTTCTGGCATTTGCACTGATATTGAAAAAAAAGAGATTTTACTATAGTAAATGTTTTCAAATATGACATCTTAGCATATATTTAATCTTCTTAGAAACAGAAGTTCAATGTCTCGAGGAAGTAAGAGCCTCTTGGGGAAGGAGGCCATCAAAACTGGTAATAATAATGATGAACATATTATCGTTGAATGAAAGTGCGTTTTCTTTTTTCCCATATTTGAAACAACTAAAAATCATGTTAGATTACTGTCTAATCTCTTGCTTGGAATAACATAGGGAAACTACAGCTTTAGCACAACAGCCCTTATCTTTATGTTGAATCGTGGTGGAGCCCTAATTAACTAAGTGATTTATTAGAGGAATGGGCTTTATATGAATGACTTGGATTACATCATGTGAAGCATATCTTAAGGTATTTTTGGCTTGCTGTAGTTTAAGTGTCAAGAATTCTACTGGCTTTTGAAATTTGTAGGAGAGTGACTCAGAACTGAGTTCAGAAATTTCTGTTGAACTTAATGTGTGTTCTAATTTTTTTTAAAAAAAGTTTGGCTTTAATTTGGGTTATTTTAATAATAAAAAACAAAATACACTTTTGTTTTACTTTGATGCTGATTTTTTTTTCCTTATGATTCTTTGGCATAGGTACTGACATAAGGCTGAAGAAGAAAGCTAGGAAGGACCCCAGAGTAACTAATCTGATGTGGCAGAATAATGTGTTTTACAATTGCTTTGCAAATGCTCCATCTTGCAGCCACTCAGCTTATGGGAGATTCTGGAAAAATAGCAAAATAACAGAACAAGGATACAGACTCTTTTGGAAATTAAACCTTAACTGAATTTCTGTATCATGAAGACTTGTCACTGCTGGGTGTCAGTCAGATCCCATGGCTCATAACTTTTCTACACCTACCTGATAACTACCAGAAGCTTTGTTCAAGCGTTTCTCTTTTACTGAGTGATAGCTTTATTAACTGAAGTTAAGTGCATCTCAGGAAAGTACGTCAATCTGTACATAGCTATAGGAAAGAAAGGCTGAGGTCACAAATGAATTTCTGGGGGCTTTGTGTATGTGATATTGATGGAAATACTGTAAAAATGTTGATAATATTATTTCCAGAGGATTGGATTTAGGTTGCTCTGTTGTCTTCAGCAATTAGTGATGTCCTCAAATTTCTGCTTATGAAGTTTTTGCTTATGAGTAGGCTCTAAAACATGTACAGACCTGCTTTCTATAATATATCTAAAATGTTTTTGCAGGCCTAGTTTCCTGGATGTTATCTGTTTGTTTTGGATGTTTGTAGTGCCATGTAAAGTTTGCTTTCTTCCTCTGAAATGTTGTAGCTCAGGACTCTAAAATAACAGATATGCGAAGATTTACCTTCAAATATCATGATTTAAAAGTTCTGAGCAGTTCCATTTGGTGCCAGAGAGCTCAGTGCTTTAGAAAAAAATCAAATTACTTGATTTTCAACCTAAATTTAGATATTTCCATTAAAAAAACCTAATGAATATTCCAAAGGAATGGGTTATAGAAGTTAATTATCACCCTAACACTTTGCTTTCGAAAGAAGTATTTTGTTTAGTAAGAAATCTGGTAAAAAGAATCCTACAGATAAAGGTACTTTAAAATGTGCAAATGATTAGACACTAGTGCGAAGGCCACCTGGAAGCATTTAAGAGAGTGAAATACTACAAAAAGCAGGACAGTAAGAGGGAACACTTGAGGTTCAGTGGCAAGGCTCACGTGCTTTTATTCCTAAGCAAACAGAAATTATTTGAAAAATGGTACTTTTGCCCAACTGAATGAAATAAAGAGGACAAAAAGGTGAGAATTCATAGTTGTAGGACACATGTTAAACAGATAACCAGAGGTACTAAAGACCAAATAGATCTAAGTCTTCAATAAAGTGAAATCAGGAAACTTTCATGAAAACCTGTAAGCTTGCTGAACTATAGCTAAGGAGAGCAAGCATTGCAGTACAGTGAAAGATTTGTCTCAGTCTTCACCACGTGTTGTATTTTTCCGTACCTTATCTTTTATGAGGGACAAAAATAAAGGATTTTACAAGGTCATGGTGCTGATACCTGGAGATCCTGACATAATATTTGGATATTTTTAAGTCAGTTTGTGTTTCATTTGATAAACATCTTCTCTATAAAAAAAAAACAAGCCCTGAAGAAGTTAACAAAAGAAACAGTGAAGAAAAGGATGACATTTTAATTGATTTTTCTTTTCAGAACATGCTTCATCCTTCGTGAGAGGGATGACTGAGGGGAATAGGGTTTTACAGAATGAGAGCTGAAGTACTGCACGATCTTGACTGAAAGATGGAAAAAATTACTGAAGTGGGATTAAATGGTTAATTTTTTGTATGGGCAAAGGTTAAAACTGAAGTGCTTCAGGCATCCTCTCTGAATACAAATGTGTTTACATGCATATTTTTCTTCAAAATTGTGTGAGCACTGAGATAAAAAATATGTAGTAGACAAAGTGATCCTGGTTAGTTTGGATGAGAGATGACTGAGGGACTCAGGAGGAGGAAAGCAAGCTAAAGTGTGGTACAGTGAAAGCTAAAAAGCATTACTGACTAATGCAAGGCAAGGTACACGGAAAGAATAATTAGGAAAAAATAGCCTCAGCTACTCAGAAAAGAAGAAAAACAAGGTGTTATTGCCATTTTAAGTGGTGGTCAAAGTAAAAAGAAAGATGTTAGAAATCTTAGGGAAAAAGAAAATTATGATGAAAAAAATCAACAAATTAAGAACAACTCTCAGTCTCAGTTGTGGGTGAAATTTTATTGCTGGAAAAGTAAGTGGAAAAAATATCTTGCTGACAACTGTGATGTCAGGAATTCACTTGTTTTCATTTAAGAAAACATTTCATTTCATTTATGGTTTAATCACAAGAATATTAAAGATGAAGGCCAAGTCCAGCATGCAGCTGCATTAATGCTGTAGTTGTTATGAATTTCACCCAGTGGACCACTGGCCCAGTCCAGCGTTATTATTCTTCTGGGGAAGTAAACATTTGCTAAAACTCAGTTTTTAAAAAAATAATCTTATACAAACATGTTGCAGCTAGAAATGCTCAGTGGGGCTGTATGATAAATATATTGAAATGTGTGGAAAATTTTATTAATCTGTCATTTGGTTTTCATGACAAAATGATGTCTCCATTCATTATTTATCTATGTTTGAACTTAACTGCATTGTTTTAGTTGCATTTACCGTATTTCCATTGTTTTATAAACCAGCATGTTGATAAACAGTTGTATCGCTTAATATTTGCAAAGTGTGAGTTTTACAGAAACACAGTTCCTTCATAACTGTCACTAAAATTATAGCAGTCTTAAAGCAAATAATGTAAATTACCTGAATTTATTTTTAACGTAATAACCACAAGGATGTAGGTGTGGAGCTGAACATAAAGCCCGCGAATCATTTCCATTTCCCAGTGATTTGTATCATCTCTGTGTTTAATATTGATCCCTAGGCTGGCTGTTACTTTATTTCTTGCTATGTGGTGCAATGGACATAGCTGATAATAGAATTCTTAAAGACACTCTCAGCTTTTACCATGGGGAAAAATGGGCACAGTATTGGCCTTGATATTGCCAATGTCATTACTCCAGCATGTGGAATTAAATGGAGACACACCTGGCTTTCCTCTAAGGCAGTCATTGGAACAGAGAGAGGAACATAGCTACCAGCCATTTTCAGAAAGCAAAAGTAGCTATTGCGTTTTATCTTCAGGAAGAGAGAGATCACACCTTCCTCTTTCTCTTGGGGCTGTGAGAATAAGAGATGTAAGTTAAAAATGAGAAAATGTAAGCACGCATTTATGCTGTCCGACCTTGAGAAAGCAAGCAGTACTCTCTAGGGAGCCTGATCCTCTTAGTCTCCTTGGGAAAGCAGCCTTTGGTGTACACCAGCAGAGAAAAGGTTCTGCTCTGCTTCTTCTACAGGTGAAACCTGTGCTCTGGGGGTGGGGGCAAAGCTCAACCAAAGAGAAGCTTGTTTATCTTAACATGAATTTCAGGCTGCGAGTTCAGCAGCATAATGGCATCCACTGGTTTATGTTTCTGTAAAGTTTGTAAAAGCTTCCCATGCACATTGTTGAACTGATTTCAATTAGCAGGAAGCTTCCTGTGTGGTAAACCCAGCTCCCAGTGAAGGTGAACAATGCCACTCACAGAAGTCAGGTGTTTTGCCTATAAAATTTTCAGTTTCCACTTAGTATGTTTAGCACTGTCTATGGGTTATAATGTACTCTGATCTACCAAAACAAACCACTTCACCGGTTCTGAGGAAAGACTTGTAATAGCACCATTTCTTTAAATACTGGAATAAAAGTAAAGCAGTTAATCTAAGGAGTACTGACAGACAAAAAGCAGTAGCAATAAAGCTAATTGTCTGTTAGCTCCAGGTATGCTTTTATTGAGTGTTTCTATCCTAGCCTAAAAGCATATATTAAGCAGAGGCTCTGCTATCTTCACAGATCAAGCAGCAATTGGAGCAGACCGCAGTTTCACTCTCCATCCTCCTTCAACTGGCTGCTTCCATTTACAGAAGCTTTTAATGCCTCTGTGAAAGTCCCACTGAACCTCTTCTCAGTAGGCCTTAACCCATAGCAACAGCATGATTTCCTTACATCCTGACCTTCGTCCAGCAAAGCATAGATCTGAGGAAGTAGCTGCAGTTCATATGTAGAAGAAGGGGACAGTTCATCTTCAAGTGTGTGATATTTTTCAGTGACAGAAGACGTGTTCTTCACAAGGTCAGAAGCAAAATCAAGACTGTCATTAATTATCTGGTTTGTATATGGCACATATTAGGCATTTGATTGGTAGACAGAAGACCTGCAGATTTCCTCATATACACTTGTGTCTGATGTTCAATGTTGTTCAATGCAACCTTTCAGCCTGGAAACCATGATACTATTTGCCTTTTATGATAAGAGGCCCCATATCATCTCCCATCAGCTGAGTTGTGTACCCAGGAGCTGTGGGTTTTTGTCATTGGAGCCCCTCGGAATTCCCAGTTATTTATTTGTCCACCCAACAACAGTAGAAAGGCTAATTCAAGTGAGGTTTACGAATCAGCTAATGCTTAGCAGATCAAAGATGGGAAATACTCTATAATCTATATGGGAATATTCTAGTGTGACATGTCCCCACCCATGGCGATAGGGTTGGAACTAGACGATCTTTAAGGTCCCTTCAAACCCAAACTATTCTATGATTCTATGATACTAACACTTTTTTTCCTTTTAGAAGAGTCTTTGTCATAACCCACATCGATCAGCACAGTTGTGACTGTACTGTATTTAGTTATTTTTATCTAACACCTGGCAGCAACTTGTGCATCACTACTGAAACCATCAATTGAGCTATTAATAAGGACACATTTAATAACCCCTGCAGTTCTTATCACAGCAGGGCAAAATCTAACAGTGATGTTCTTAACATCAGCAGTGAATTTCAGCGCTTTTTATTATGTTGGCCTCGTTTTGTTAGAATTTAGCATTCTTCAGTGTACTTATAAAACATAGACTGTGTTCTGCAAATTTTGTTGGCTGTCGTGAGCAGACTGGTGTGGTCAGAAGACCAAGTGACAGTGTTCATGGAACAGAGGGAAAAATCAATCTAAATTTAAAATATAAACACTTACTGAGGCTAGAGAGGAAATAATGGAGGCAGGCTTTTCTGTCTAGCATGACAGTTGGATCTTAAAGCAGAGTAAGATACAGAGGAAAAACAGTCTGCAACTGGAATGAAATGCCATGTTTGTTAGGCAGGAAGTCAATAATCTTTGATGGGCAAATCTTACAAAAATCTTTATTCTGGGCCTGCTATGTTTGGAAATTACAACAAAAGAAACAAAAGCTTTTTACTTGGAAAAATCCAACCTCGGGTTATACATGTTTACCAAGCTGAAAGAGTGCCTGGAATCATTCTTTGCAGAGGAAAAACAAGTGAGAAAGGATTTTTTCTGGTGAGAGCTGAAAGCATACTCCTCTGGGAACAGAAAATACGTGGGTTTGATCACACCTCTTTCTCCTGCTTCCAAATATCCACTCTTGCCTGAAGAATGCCACTCTCCCTGGGATAGCTGAAAAAACCAACATGGTCATTAGCTTTTCCAAAGACACCAATGGGGAAGCAGTGGCTCAGGGAAACATTAACTTATTATGTGACCCTCTGGAGTGAACACGAGTCCCTAGTACAGCTGAGAAGAAGGGTATTTTAGGAGATGTTGTCTGGCGGGGCCAGTGGGAAGAAGACTCCAGGGAACAGCTTGATTGAAGGATGTTGTTTTCCAACCTAGTTGGTCAGATTGCAACAGTGCCAATCCCATATGTTCAAAAATCACAAGGGAAGTCTGAGAAAGGCCTGAGATTGGTTAAAAACTTAACACTGAGATTTTAAAAAGAAAAGGTGTGGTTTATTGTCTTCAGTTTTCTTAGCCTTTAGGGTGCACTTGCGTCATGTTTTTCAGTTTCTCTTTGCTACCACAATGTCTAGGAAACTTTCTTAAAACCATAAGCCAAGATTCTCACCTAATCATTTTACTCTGGGAGCTGAAAAATATAAAATCATGAGAGGCACAGCACTGACTGGTGGGGCCAGGCATATGGCAAGTGCTTGGAAAACGCCCCTTGGATAGGGAGGAGAGGAAGCCTGGGAAAGGGTTGCAGTGAAGAGGCCTAGGAACTCAGTGGGTAGGAGAGTTGATAAGCAGGCAGGATGAGAGAACAGGATCTCAAGGAATGCAAAGTTGTCTTGGTAAAATGATAAAAGTGTAGGATGATGCAGCACTAGTATGAATGTCAAGCCTCTCACTGCAGCCTTTCCCTATTTGGACATGCCAGGTCTGACTTCCAAAGGACATAGGAAAACAATAACCTTCATGATTTAACCCCTGCAAGTCCTTGGTATTACAAAACAAACTGCTTACCAGATTAATTTGCTTTTCTGCAGAGACTGAGATTATTTGGTTGATTTACAGAAAGAAAACTGCAGTGTGAGAATTGCTGCTTGGCATAAGCAGAGTGAGCTGAGGATGGTGAGTAGCAAAATATAACCTCAGCTGCTGGTAAGAAGGTGACCTGTGACAACCCGAAGTTAGCTATTCAACATATAAAAATAGAGTGAAAAAACTTTAGAGCCTGGAGAAGGCCAAAGAACAACTGAGCTGAAAAGATGAAATAGTCTTGAGGTCGAGAACATTTACATTTTGCAATTTCCATCTTTTAAAATATCGAGTCAAGCCAGGGGTGGATTAAGGTGTTGAGAGTCACAAAAGTCCTTAGCTTTGAATTAGCCTCACTTTAGATGTGAGGTACTTCCAAATTCAGTGCAGAAGTAGAGATGAGACTACCTTGGAGTTCAAGCACAGGGTGAAGATTTAGGAAATTGCAGTGCTGTTGCCGACTCGGCAATATATATACATACTGGATGAAGAAGGATTTTATAGTTAAATGTACAGAGTTATGCATGCAGAACTTAATGATACTTTAGTATCCTTCACTACAGAACAATGAAATGACACAAAGTACCCTCTGATGTGTTTTCCCCACAGTTTAACAATCCCTGCCCCTCATCAGAAAACCTTTTACTGAACACAGAAATTCCATGCACATTTCTGTATGCTCTGTGGACCATTTGCACAATGCAGCATTAGACAGATAGCTTGATAGACTGATCTCTGATAGGCAGTGGAACATAAATTCTTCCAGACAGTAAAAGCAAGCAGGGGCTGCTGTCCCCTCTTGTAGTGAAGGTGGTGTGTGGCGACTAGTTGGCCACTTCAGATAGCTGCATCTGGGTGTGCAAATACATAATTTTCTTTGTCATCCTTGGATGACTCTCACAATATTCAAAAATGGATGTTATGGTTGGACTCGATGATCCGGTAGGTCTCTTCCAACCTGTTTTTCTATGATTCTATAATTCTGTCCTAGAAAATGTTATGAATAATTACTATTAAAAAATAAATAAAAGGTATACAAATCTTTAGTGCTTTTTTTTTTCTTCACACAAATAATTACTCTATTGACTGATGTTTTTATTTTGCTTACTGTTGTATTGGACAAACTCCTGCACTGAGTGCTAGTTACAGTTTTGGGTTGACTAGCTGATATTTACCCATGTCTTCAAAAACTCTACACTGGTACTGTGTACTGGAAAAAATGTGCACATAAGGCACTTTTGAAAATCCCATTAGAAGTATCAGTTCAATACATTTAGTTAAGAAACTTAAATTGAAATAGAACCATGAAATCAAAGCCAATCTAGCATTAACATTCCATGAAAGTAAAAATGGAGCATTACAGACATCAAGTCAAAATCAAGTCAACAAATTGACAGCAGCACTGCATTAAAATGAATCCAAATTGCCAACCTGATGAAAACCCACACTGTTTATGAACCCTGACAATCTATGAAATGCATGTCTGTTTAGCTAGGAATTTCAGAAGGCACATTTTCTCAAAGCTGGACATAGGCGTAGCACCAAGCTGGGTTATGCAATGATGAAACCACCATTTCAGAGTCAATTATCTAGTTTCCTTCTCCAGATTCTGTTCCTCTGCAATGACTAATTTCTACACCCAGCCCCACGGGTGCCGTAATAGGTAGCACAGGCTTGGATGAGGACAGTCTTGATAAACAGAAGTTTGATGGAAGTTATTTGCCAGAAATTGAAGATGACAGTTTCAAGTCTTTCAGGATTAAACAGAGACCTCAGAAAATACATTAAAGAGCAATTTTGTGCAATGTCACGTATAATTTCTAAGCCATGGGAACTTTCCTGCTCACCTCTTCACTTTATAAAATAAATTTGTGCACATCTGGAAATATAAATCTACATTTTTATTCTATTTTAACACTAGTAAAATTAAGAGCATAAAAAGACATGAGCATCTTCTACCTAGCAAAATGAGAAAGAAAAAAATAGATGACTAAGGTAGAAGTGGTGTAACTATGTCTTGAACTTTCTCACTCTTTCACAAATACAAAAGAGAGGTAAGAAAGTGAAGTGGGAGTGGTCTCAGCCCTCATTGAGATAAGAGCTTTCCTGGAATAGGGAAAGACTCATGAAATCCTGATGCTGCTGGTTGGTGCCACCATTCCTGTTAGGGAGAGATTTTAAAGGATCTGAAATTTCAGTCCTTTTCCAGCAATATAAGCTACTGTCTTGGAGTAAAACTCTATTTGAATTTTCAGATGTCCCTCAGATTTTCAGCACTTTTCTCGTTTAATGCTGAGCCATGAGAGTCTTCACAGCAAGTGTCGTAAAAAAACCCCCAGCTGTTTAAATCACAAGAATACCGTGTTTGGAATACCACAGAAATTGATAACTCAGTGGGCTCAAATGTATCACACAGATGGATAAAACTAAGTAGTGGGAACACATCTGACTGTTATTGGTGGCAGCTGCCATTATCTTCAGTGAGGCACAGTTCCCAAGATGACACTGTGCCATTATTTTATGGAATGTTCAATATTTAATCAATTTTTTTTTTAAAAAAGTAGATGTTTGGGAGAAGTAAACTATAGAACAGTTTGCCAAATGGAAGTCTTGACACCTTCTGTCAGCAAAATTAAGAAATAAAAATGTACAGTGTGTCTAATCACCTCAGCTACTTTTCGGAAGTTCTTGCTTTCTGTTTTGGAAATTAACTATGAACATACAACTTCTCTGCAGGAACCTTCATATTCGTATGCTTTATCACAGAATCACAGAACAAGCAGGTTGGAAGGGACCCATCGGATCTTCTAGTCCAACCATTCCTATCTAACACTAAACCAAGTCCCTCAATACCTCATCCACCCGTGCCTTAAACACCTCCAGGGAAGGTGAATCAGTGAAACCTACTGTAAAATCTTATGTTTTATCTACAGTCTGCATATAAGGTCTTTTCCCCCAAAAACTGTATTTTAATCCCATATTTTCATAAAGCTTTTTTTTTTTCAATTTGTTTTCATTGTTGATCCTCTTGATTTTTATTGCCAGAGTTGCTACTAGATCTTAAAATGCCAGAGGGCCCAAGGCATGATCTAAAGGACAGTGTAGTTCTTGCCTGAAAGCTAATGAAATGCTAAATTATTTTTTTTTTTTTTTTTTTTTTTTTGTGCTAGTTTACCTTTTATTTAGCTTGGTAGACATTGTGTCAACACTCTGGAAAAAAAATACAACTCCAATTTGTACTCTTCTTATAGATAGTATGTCTCCCTTTGAACAACCTCCATAGACTCATCTATGATAGACTCATGGTTTCAGTCTGTGTAACAAGGGTATAGCCATGCACATTTATCTCGTAAGTTCTACTCATTTAGTTTTTGAGATTTAAGACATTGTGTATAATACCATTTTATTAAGAATAAAATGAATGTTTAGATTTCTCATTGGAGATATATATATATATATATACACACACACACCTATTTCAAAACTGTGCACAACACCAGTGAGAAGAATGGCTACAGAGCTGTATGGATAATCTGCATGTAAACAAGAGTATCCAACATTTGGGTAAGAAATCTTCATTCTTATAAAGTTTCTTCAGTGAGAGTTTTCCTTATTGACTATAACATTTCAAGTGAAAATGGAGGATTAAAGTCAGGCTGCAAAAGAGAAGCTTTCCTTGAAGAATCTTTTAATTAACACAATTTTATAAGCATATTTTCTTGGTGTTTTGAAGTTCTTAAACAAATTTTATAATTGAATTTAAGATAGAGTGCACTGGAATTTTAAGAAATCTTAAATATAAAACCATATCCAACTCAGAAATCCCACAATCTGGAATTGTTTTTAGGGGGGGAAGGAAATAAATCTGAGATTATTGGAAGTCCAGGACTGCCTCCAACTCCAGAACACTAGTTTTATGTTTTAATAAAACTTGAAAACTACAGAGTTGATCTCTTGCTTTGTAGAGCTCAGGTTTAAAAAAACCCCAAAACCAAACACTAAACTGTGCCCAGGTTCAAACATCATGCTGTTATTTCTCCCACACCAAGTTTTGCATAGGAATTTGCAGTTGTGTATTAAAAGCTAGTTCAAAAATAGTTCTCCATAAGGGAACATACTAAAGCATAAAAATGAAGCAAGTTAAATTGGAGCTTTCAGGTTAACATTCTTGGACAGAATTTCCTTTGTGGCAGTGAGGCAGCTGAGATGAATGTGATAAAGCAATGAGGTAAAAACTCTCCACCCTGTCTGTGATTCTAGAAATCATAAATTAAAAATTGTGAACATATTTGTAGGGCATCAGAGGCTTTCCCTGTTACTGCAATTGTGTTACATATTTTAACAAATTCCAAATCATCATAATAGCTTTCGCTAATGAGTAGAAAGGCTGTATTCAGTGTTTTCTTCCAATTAGAAAATATTTTCACCTATTTTAATAGCAGAATTCAGCAGATATTAACATCAGTTGAAGTTATTGGCAAATTTTCTGTTGACGACCGTGAAGAATGGAACTAATTTTTCTTACTTTTAAGACTTGTTGGCTTTTCTTTTTATTCTAGTCAGTGTAAGGAATAGTTTGAGATGGGCTTTCTTTCTGGTCAAAGGGTTGTGAGTCTCTCCTAGAATTAAACCTCAAGTCTGGTTATCTCCTGCACTGCTCTACCCCACCTGTGTAGCTGTCATTCATGTCATCCCTCTGATTAAAGAATCAATGCTTGCAGTTGTTATTCAGGTTTTAAAACATCTCCTTAAGAAAGTTATGTGCTACAGATTTACGAAGATTTCTTTAGTTAGTGATATCTGTAGCAGCATTGCCAATTTATAAACTGCTCCTATTTCCAAAATCACTTCAGCCTGACAAACTTCCCAAAGATTTAAAAAAATTGCTGGCTGCAGTGGCTAACTCAACTCCTTTTTGTGGCATCTTATTCTTTCCCCTTGCCATGATTACTGCTTTATTTTTGCTGTCAGTTATTAAACCACCAACTAGTTATGTATCATCAAATCCACATATAACAGTAGAGTTTGTCTCATGGTTAATGTCTATAAAAACAGGCTGGATGAGTCAGACAAGTCAGGGTATGGATGGATGCGCTGCTCCACCTGGTGCCTGTGTTAGCAGTTATTCATGCCTTCCCTTTGTTCTGGACTCTTTTAAGTTAGTACTGCTGCACAGATAGAATAGGTACTGACTGCTGCATTACATATGCTCTATTTCTTTTTTATTATTATTATTACTATGGGAGAACAAAAGCACTCACAAAGATTTATTTTCTTTCTTGGAAAATTTCTCTGAAATACAGTTAACTTGTATGTTGGGGAACTTTAACCTTGAAGAAAGTAACAAAGATTGCTAGATGCTCAGACACTTAGAGGAAAAGGAAAAAAACCCTGAGCCTCCTTCCATGCTTGAATGGGTTCAACAGTCTGTGAATATCAAGGTAGAAATTTACATGCTTATCCCTTGAGAAGCTTGCATGCATATGGTGTTCTTTTGCAAATTATTTAATTAAAGCTCAAAAAGCACAATGAAATCTGGAATGCTTACCTCCAAGATCACCTATCACATTAAATCAAAATCCTCAGGTTGAAATACTGAGATCTTTTCTAAATGTAATTTACTTTTCCTTTTCATGTTTTTAATTTCTTTCAATACTTTCAACCTAAGCTACAATGATAGAACTACATTTTCAATTTTACCCAGTGAACCTGTGTGTTACTGAAATACAGAGGTTACTACCTTACTCTTTTTTGATATAGAATCATAGAATCATAGAATCATCAGGTTGGAAGAGACTCATCGGAACATCAAGTCCAACCATATATATAAACCATATATATAAAGGTATAAGGGAGGGTTTTCAGAGTCTTCTTCATGTAGGTCTATAGAAATTCTAAACTTTCAGGTCTTGATGTGACCCGACAGCATTCTTTCTATTCGATTTATTTAGTACTTGGCAGTTGAGGTAATACACAGCAAGGGTAGATGGAGAGTACCCACTCTAGGGTAGGATGTTGGGAATTGCCTGCTATATTCAGCTGCCACTACTTGGAAACAGATACTGTACTTGCCAAAGCACACTGCTTGTAATTATCAAGCCTGCCAGTTTGATTTCTGCTTTGAACAAATTGGAATAAAGAAAAAAGCAGAGAAAAAGCACCAATCCTTGGTACTCAGATCGTAGCTGTTTTTCAGACCATATGCTAGCAGATGGTTACCTTGTTACCCAAGAGCACTGGAAACAAATCTTCTATTCTTAATGGTGCATGCCCTGGCACGTCGAGCCATTGCTGGATTTGAAATGAATGCCCTCAGCCTTTGTGTGAGAAGGTCGCTAAAACAAAGCCCCTTTCTCATCATCATAGAGGTGGGTTGATGGGTTGTCGCATGTCTACACCCCTGTCTGTGTTTTGCTCTGCCTGTCTCTCGCACTACTGTAATAACCAAACCTGTTAATGAAGAAATGGTGTCAAATGGTACCTTCTTTTTCTATTTAATGTGTGGTTTCAATAACTTCTGCTTTTTGATCTTTCTTTCTTTCTTTCTTTCTTTCTTTCTTTCTTTCTTTCTTTCTTTCTTTCTTTCTTTCTTTCTTTCTTTCTTTCTTTCTTTCTTTCTTTCTTTCTTTCTTTCTTTCTTTCTTTCTTTCTTTCTTTCTTTCTTTCTTTCTTTCTTTCTTTCTTTCTTTCTTTCTTTCTTTCTTTCCTTCTTTCTTTCTTTCCTTCTTTCTTTCTTTCCTTCTTTCTTTCTTTCCTTCTTTCTTTCTTTCCTTCTTTCTTTCTTTCCTTCTTTCTTTCTTTCCTTCTTTCTTTCTTTCTTCTTTCTTTCTTTCTTTCTTTCTTTCTTTCTTTCTTTCTTTCTTTCTTTCTTTCTTTCTTTCTTTCTTTCTTTCTTTCTTTCTTTCTTTCTTTCTTTCTTTCTTTCTTTCTTTCTTTCTTTCTTTCTTTCTTTCTTTCTTTCTTTCTTTCTTTCTTTCTTTCTTTCTTTCCTTCTTTCCTTCTTTCTTTCCTTCTTTCTTTCCTTCTTTCCTTCTTCCTTCTTTCCTTCTTTCCTTCTTTCCTTCTTTCCTTCTTTCCTTCTTTCCTTCTTTCTTTCCTTCTTTCTTTCCTTCTTTCCTTCTTTCTTTCCTTCTTTCTTTCCTTCTTTCCTTCTTTCTTTCCTTCTTTCTTTCCTTCTTTCCTTCTTTCTTTCCTTCTTTCTTTCCTTCTTTCTTTCCTTCTTTCTTTCCTTCTTTCTTTCCTTCTTTCCTTCTTTCCTTCTTTCCTTCTTTCCTTCTTTCCTTCTTTCTTTCCTTCTTTCCTTCTTTCCTTCTTTCCTTCTTTCCTTCTTTCTTTCTTTCTTTCTTTCTTTCTTTCTTTCTTTCTTTCTTTCTTTCTTTCTTTCTTTCTTTCTTTCTTTCTTTCTTTCTTTCTTTCTTTCTTTCTTTCTTTCTTTCTTTCTTTCTTTCTTTCTTTCTTTCTTTCTTTCTTTCTTTCTTTCTTTCTTTCTTTCTTTCTTTCTTTCTTTCTTTCTTTCCTTCTTTCTTTCCTTCTTTCTTTCCTTCTTTCTTTCCTTCTTTCTTTCCTTCTTTCTTTCCTTCTTTCTTTCCTTCTTTCCTTCTTTCCTTCTTTCCTTCTTTCCTTCTTTCCTTCTTTCCTTCTTTCCTTCTTTCCTTCTTTCTTTCCTTCTTTCTTTCCTTCTTTCCTTCTTTCTTTCCTTCTTTCTTTCCTTCTTTCCTTCTTTCTTTCCTTCTTTCTTTCCTTCTTTCCTTCTTTCTTTCCTTCTTTCTTTCCTTCTTTCTTTCCTTCTTTCTTTCCTTCTTTCTTTCCTTCTTTCTTTCCTTCTTTCCTTCTTTCTTTCCTTCTTTCTTTCCTTCTTTCCTTCTTTCTTTCCTTCTTTCTTTCCTTCTTTCTTTCCTTCTTTCTTTCCTTCTTTCTTTCCTTCTTTCTTTCCTTCTTTCTTTCCTTCTTTCCTTCTTTCCTTCTTTCCTTCTTTCTTTCCTTCTTTCCTTCTTTCCTTCTTTCCTTCTTTCCTTCTTTCCTTCTTTCCTTCTTTCCTTCTTTCCTTCTTTCTTTCCTTCTTTCTTTCTTTCTTTCTTTCCTTCTTTCTTTCCTTCTTTCTTTCCTTCTTTCTTTCCTTCTTTCTTTCCTTCTTTCCTTCTTTCTTTCCTTCTTTCCTTCTTTCCTTCCTTCTTTCCTTCTTTCTTTCCTTCTTTCTTTCATTCTTTCTTTCCTTCTTTCCTTCTTTCCTTCTTTCCTTCTTTCCTTCTTTCCTTCTTTCTTTCCTTCTTTCCTTCTTTCCTTCTTTCCTTCTTTCCTTCCTTCTTTCCTTCTTTCTTTCCTTCTTTCCTTCTTTCCTTCTTTCCTTCTTTCTTTCCTTCTTTCCTTCTTTCCTTCTTTCTTTCCTTCTTTCCTTCTTTCTTTCCTTCTTTCTTTCCTTCTTTCCTTCTTTCTTTCCTTCTTTCCTTCTTTCCTTCTTTCCTTCTTTCCTTCTTTCCTCCTTTCTTTCCTTCTTTCCTTCTTTCCTTCCTTCTTTCCTTCTTTCCTTCTTTCTTTCCTTCTTTCTTTCCTTCTTTCCTTCTTTCCTTCTTTCCTTCTTTCCTTCTTTCTTTCCTTCTTTCCTTCTTTCCTTCTTTCTTTCCTTCTTTCTTTCCTTCTTTCCTTCTTTCTTTCCTTCTTTCTTTCCTTCTTTCCTTCTTTCTTTCCTTCTTTCTTTCCTTCTTTCCTTCTTTCCTTCTTTCTTTCCTTCTTTCCTTCTTTCCTTCTTTCCTCCTTTCTTTCCTTCTTTCCTTCTTTCCTTCCTTCTTTCCTTCTTTCTTTCCTTCTTTCTTTCCTTCTTTCCTTCTTTCCTTCTTTCCTTCTTTCTTTCCTTCCTTCTTTCTTTCCTTCCTTCCTTCCTTCCTTCCTTCCTTCCTTCCTTCCTTCCTGGTCAGAGAGGATCAATGTGTTTCACCCTTGGTGTTTATAACTTAGGATTTTTTTAAAAAAAGAGAAAAAATACCATTATGTTCCCACCTCCTATCTCTTACCCAAGTTGATTCTGATGTTTGTATGGACATATCCAGCCTGAGTTGAAGTGGATGATAATTTAACTATGGTAGCTCACAGCCAAGGCCTTTCCGAATATTTGGCCTCCTAATCATTTGCAGAGCTTGCTGCCATGGTTGAAATGGGTGCTTAAAGACTATCTCCTTTATGATATGCATAAGCTTTTGTCACAGCTGTAACCAGAAGTATACCAAAATACATAGGGTTATACACATAGATATAAGAAAAATGCAATTCATTGAAATATCAGAAGATTACATAGGTCACATTATCCTCCCTGTCTTTCTTCTCTCTCAAAGAATCTCTCTGGAAAACACGCAGCTAATTGTAGCTAGTCAAATTACTGGCGAATCTCAGATAGCTTAGGCACTTAACAAAGTTTCATTTTGACTACTTTTGTGCAGTTTTGTGCAGGAATGATGCCCAGAAAACTTATTTTGAGGAGAATACTATTGTATCAACACAGATGTCAATTTCTTTCTGATACAGTAACTTTTTTGATTTCAGTGAGGACACCACCAAGACCACCTCTTCCAGCAATGAGATCTGATGACCCTTAAAGTTGGAATGAGAATGTGAGAGTTTTATGATCACCTTCAATTTTAAAACGTGGTAATTGTAAAAGTAAAGGAATAATTAGAAGCTGTAAAGGGGGGATTCTGCTGCTTCTTTTCTGTGTCTAAGTGCTGCAGTCAGATGGGCCTATTTGGTTCTAGGGACCTGGCAGTCAAAAATGCTGCTCTACAACATTTATCTGAAAGCAGTGGCCCAGGGAGAAATATTTTAAAACTTGTATGGACAGTCTTTGGATTATTTTCATGTGAATGACAGAATGAAATAATTTGTGATTGCAGATAATGCTTGAAGCAATTACCAGAAATATGGTAATTTGGCCCAAGGAAATTCATGTTTGGGCAATAATTTCAAATGTTTTAAATTCTACACTTTTGTAGTATCTGATACAAAATCCTTTCTTGGTAATGATTATATCACCAAGTCTGTCCTTGCATGCCCTTCCTTGTTAGTTATTCAAGCATTAAAAAGATTTATGAACCTTACTTTACTTTCAGTAGCCTCTTTTTTTCCCTATTTTCTTTTAGTTTGAAGTAGCTGACATGCAGAATGTTATGCTTTTTTTAAATGAAGTGCTTCAACTAATAAACTGCTACATTTAAGATTAAATACAATATTTTATCTCTGCTCATTTGGATCTGGGAAAGGTTGTACAGTTGCAGAGACACCAACATTTCAACCCCTAGTCACACTAGTCCAGTAGTTACTTAACAACAAAGCTGGTGGCATTAGATGTTATAGAGGTGCAAGCAGGACATTTCAAGATGAACAGTATGCAACAAACAATTGGCCAAGGCCAAATGTATGTGGTTCATGCGAAGTGTCAATTCCTGCACTTGAGCCACAACAGCCCTATGAAATGACGTAGGCTTGGAGATGCTTGGCTGGAAAACTGACGGATGGAAAAAGACCAAGGGATGTTAGTCAATAGCCAGTCTGAATATGAGCCAGCATTGTGCCCAGGTGACCAAGAAGGTCAAGAACATCATGGTTTTTATCAGAAATGGTGTGGCCAGCAGGAACAGGGGAGTGATTGTCCCCCTGTACTGTGTACTGGTGAGGCCATACCTTGAATGCTGTATTCAGATTTGGGCCCCTCAGTACAAGAAAGGCATTGGGCTGCTGGAGCATGTCCAGAGGCGGGCAACAAAGCTAGTGGAAAGGATGGAACACAAGTTTTATGACAACTGGCTGAGAGAACTGGGGTTGTTGAGTTTCTAGAAGAGGAGTCTGATAGGAGACCATGTTGCTCTTCACCACTACCAGAAAGGAGGTTGTAGCGAGGCAGCCGTTGATCTCTTCTCCCAAGTAACAAGTGATAGGATGAGAGGAAATGGTCTCACATTGTGCCAGAGGAGTTTTAGGCTAGATATTAGGAAATATTGCTTCACTGAGAGGCTTGTTCAGCACTGGTGTGGGCTGCCTAGGGAAGTGGAGGTATTTAAATACCATCCCTGGAGGTATTTAAAAGATGTGGCAGTCAGGGACATGATTTAGTGCTGGGCTTGGCTGGGTTAGCCTCAATGATCTTAAGAATCTTTCGCAACAATTCTATGGTTCTGTGAGTCTGTGAATTGTTGAAAAAATGCATTAAGTGTAATGTGTAGATTTTTATTATGGATTACTTTTAAGGCCATCCAATGACTTTGTGAACATTTTATAATTGAAATTAATAAATAAACTTTCATGATATATTGAAATAAATTCTAATCTACAGTGGTAGTATCTTCCTTTTTATATAATGGAAATAGGATGTATTGAATTACTTTTTCTCAAAGTTCATTATTATACATATTGCACATCATCTCGTACTCCTTTCTCTCACTAATTCTTTATAATCTCTCTTTTTATGGATAGTCTTCCAGTTTCTTTATCCTTTCAAAACATGTTTTCAGAACCCTTCCTGTATCTACTTTATTTATTAATTTTTAATAATTTCAGAAATACAGTGCTCTATATACAACACTGGAATGAAACAGAATCAAAATGTCAATACTTTTTTCTCATTCTCTGTACTCTTTGCATTTTGCATGGCTTCTCGGTTACACACATGACTACTTTTTTTTTTCTTCTGAAGACTGCTATTTAATTTGTGTGCATGATATTAGAGGAAACCAGAATCAAAAAGAATCCAGAGCAGAAACTGAAATCAGAGGAAGAAATAAATGGAGATACAATAAATTACCAGAGAAAATAAATAAGAGATCAGCCAACAAAATCCAGGCTTTTCTATTATTTATGACTTCTCAAATAAAAATAAATTGTTTCTGGGGAAACGCATAAAAATTTTTGGCCTCTGTAAGTCTTCATGTCGTTGCCTCCATTGGGAATGGAGGACTTGTGCAGTGATGTGCAGTGGAAGTGGCCATTTTGTCAGCCTTTTCATCTATGTGCAGTCTGAAGGACGACACATCTGCAGGAGAGAAGCAAGATGCAGTTCCTTAGTTTGCATCAAGAGGAAAACCAGGGGTGCTGCTGTTCACCTCATCCAGGTTTTTTACACGGCTTGAGATGGCACCTGTCTGAAGGAGGTGGTGGAAAGATGGCAGTACAAGGTGAGAAGTCCAGCTGACATGAGGTCTCCTTCTCTATGTGACAGAAATTTTGGCACACACCAAAACACAGAATCACAGAATCACAGAATCACAGAATCACAGAACAACCAGGTTGGAAGGGACCCATCGGATCTTCTAGTCCAACCATTCCTATCTAACACTAAACCAAGTCCCTCAATACCTCATCCACCTGTGTCTTAAACACCTCCAGGGAAGGTGACTCAACCACCTCCCTGGGCAGCCTGTTCCAATGCCCAATGACCCTCTGCGTGAAAAACCTCCTCCTAATCTCCAGCCTAAATCTACCCTGGCGGAGCTTGAGGACATTCCCTCTCGTCCTGTCCCCTGTCACTTGGGAGAAGAGGCCAGCTCCCTCCTCTCTACAACCTCCTTTCAGGTACTTGTAGAGAGTAATGAGGTCTCCTCTCAGCCTTCTCTTCTCCAGGCTAAACAACCCCAGCTCTCTCAGCTGCTCCTCATAGGGTCTGTTCTCCAGCCCCTTCACCAGCTTCGTGGCTCTTCTCTGGACTTGCTCCAGAGCCTCAACATCCTTCTTGTGGTGAGGGGCCCAGAACTGGACACAATATTCAAGGAGCGGCCTCACCAGTGCTGAATACAGAGGGAGAATCACCTCCCTGGACCTGCTGGTCACACCGTTTCTGATACAAGCCAGGATACCATTGGCCTTCTTGGCCACCTGGGCACACTGCTGGCTCATGTTCAGTCAGCTGTCGACCAACACCCCCAGGTCCCTCTCCTCCTGGCAGTTTTCCAGCCAGGTTTCTCCCAGTCTGTAGCTCTGCATAGGGTTGTTGTGCCCCAAGTGCAGGACCCGGCATTTGGCCGTGTTAAACCTCATGCCATTGGACATTGCCCAGCGGTCCAACCTGTCCAGGTCCCCCTGCAAAGCCTCCCTACCCTCCAGCAGATCGACACTTGCACACAGCTTTGTGTCATCTGCAAACTTGCTAAGGGAACACGGCTCTGGTACAAGCACAGTCTTTGCTGTTGAGGGTAGTTTGTGACAATTCACATGCCTGATGTTGTGGAGGTCTAATTGGTGCCTGAGAGAGTGCAGAGTCAGGCTCTGTCCCAACGAGTGCTATCACAGGGAGCTTCTTTTCCTAGCTGCCCCTACTATGGACAACTTGCCTCAAGGAGTGGGTGGGTGATGCACGTAGCTGTGGTCTGGTGTACGTTTGTATATGTCTACATTAATGGTCACTCTTGAGTAAGGTTCTCTGAAGATGAGCCTGCAAGTATGACTCTAACTCTGGCTGAAGTGCATCCCTCCATGGAAGTGTGTGTGATTCCATCCCCCAAGATATGCCTAGTAGCCCCTGCTTTGCCCAGTTTCATGCTCTGCCCATGAGCTGCCTGCAAGACCTGTGTAAAGGGTTGATGAATTAGGGAGCCACCTGCAGCTGGGCTTTAGCAGTGAAGAAACTCTGTTTTGGGGTAAAAAAAGTGAGGTAACTTATTTAAGTTTCAGCTTCAGCCTCAGAGAAATGAGCATTTTAGTAGCTAACACATGAGGAACTCCGGCAAAGCAACCTGCATGGCCTGTTGCTTCACTGTGGCCCTTGGGAGAGCATTTTAGGGAGGATGGGGAGCTCCAGTGGTGCCAGCCCTTCCCCTCTACCCTTTGGGGTGAGGTTCTTGTCTTGGCATTGAGGAGAAATCCTGGTCCCTGAGGCAAGTAGGTGCCTTCAGTGAACAGATGAGGAGATACAATACACTTCTACTGTGGAAAAAAGAAATTTGGGAAATCACACACTGAGGACACTCACCCTACCCAAGATGTGCTACCAAGTACTACAACTACACATGCTATAATACATCTGTCTGCCCCAAGTAGTCGTATGCCTGGGTAGATGTTATTTCATTCTGGGTTAATACTCTATGTAAATTTTCTTCAGGTAACAGGAGTTGAGGAACCATTCTTCTACCTGTAGTTGAAGAAAGGGCTGCAAATACGTGTACACATGTGTGTGCTGTGGATGTGTTAATGTTCTTTCTTCCCTATTAGGAGTGACGCAGTGTGAATGGATGGGGATGTGATCAGTTGCTCATGTTACTGTTAGGTTTACAATAACGATATTTTGATATTTACTCTTAAACTTTGTCTCATACTTTTATTCCATCTTCAACAGGTGTTAATCACTTTGCAGAAACAGCTGAGACTTTGGCTTTGCTCAGCTGTTTCAAATCAGAGCCAAAGGCAGTCCTGAAGCAATTGTAGTACTTCCCCTTTTAAATTGGCTATGAATATTTAAAAAGAAATACTGCATTTCTATGCAGCCTCAGCAAAATGTGTTTCTCCCTCTGCCTTGGTGATAACTGCTTAGAATAATGTAGAGCCAGCTGGAGGCTGGTTGCTCAATTTTGCTCTTTCAGTACACCCTGAAACATCTGAGGGACAAGAAGGAGGGGAAGAGCCAGCCAGTGAGCTTACCCTTCACTCTGAATTGCTCCGGAGACCTTGTGTTCTGCAAAGCAGTAGGGATGGATGGGCAAAGTTCCTGAAAGATGGGGTCATCCATACAGTTTTGGTGGTGCTGGCATGCACAGGTGCTACAGCATCTCCGACTTTAATAGTTGTATGTTAAAATGCAGTGAAAGACCTTCAATATAGTTAAAAACTAATCATCTGGAGAGCAAAAAATATATTGCATATCCCTGCCACAGAAACACAATATCTAGGCAGAAGCTCAGCTGATGTATGTGCCCCTTGCTGAGCTTGTGACTGCACCAGGTGATGCTGCTGCCTTCTCTCCCTGATAGGTGAATTCACCAGAGAGAAGATCCCTGTGAGATCCTTCTGGGGTAGCCTTTTGGGAACTGACCACGAGAAGAAGTTTCATCATTCTACACCACATGTTTGCTGACACTACATTAAATGAGTTTTGACCCTTAGTGTAGCTAATAGTTGATGGATTTTGTAAGTCCCATGAGACATTCATGTCCACCGTGGTTAAAGTCAACTGACTTGCCATGTGACATGCATGTATTTGAGCACAATGTTATTGTACTTGTCAGTGTTAGTTTTGTGGTGAGACTCAATGATCTCAAAGGTCTTTTTCAACCTGAATGATTCTGTGATTCTGTGAATGACAACAACATTGCCTGGCTCTCATAGAGGGGTATTTGTGTATCTGCAAATTTCAAATTGCTTTATAAAGGTAACTCCATAAATCCAGGAAATTCACAGTAAACATCAAACCTGGAAGGAATCCAAACACACACTGGTATTACAATGTGCATACCTAAGAAATGATATTAATTTTGTTTGCAAAGCAGAAAATGCTGGCAAGCAGTCAGTTAGATATTCTGATCTATTGATCAGCAAATGTCCCTGTGGGAAAACCCTGGACTAAGGCTGCCTTGGCATAATTATTAGCAGTCCGGTGGCAAACCAGATCCTCACTTCACTCCATTTTTTACTGTACCTGCTCTGCACCTGACATTTAAAATGCTTTCATCACTTTCCTTAAAGCTGAAACCTTGAGCCTTGGAGCTTTGCACAAGGACCTGGGGAGGGTAAAGCACTAGTATTCCTGTTGCTTCTCAGTGTAACGGGGGCAGTGGCAGACAGAATAACTTACAGCAACCATGAAGATGTCCAAAAGGGTGCAACTATTTGTGTATCTAGGGTTTTATAGCAAATACGTATGAGTGCAGTCAAAACCCCTGTTTTGTTTACTTGATGTATTTTAGAAACATCTGTATAATCTCTGTGTTCTATAAATTGTACTGGTAATTTGAAGTGCTGTCAAAGAAGTCTATGTTATTTTTTTGGTTTTTTTTTTGTTACACAGGGAAAATAATTTTCCTGGACTGTTGTTGTTTCATGTGAAATGCAAGAATAGGGCAGGAGGTCTTCCTCTCAGAAGACCTTAGAGGAAACTTGGGTATTGTGAAAAAAACCTCCTATAAACTCTAATCATTAGAACAACAAATGTAGAGGGACCATTGCTGAGAAGTGCTCCACAAAATCAGAAACATCCCCACTGAGTTTGTGTATCTGCAGATGGGTTCCCTGCTCCATGGCCATCAGCTTCTGGACCCTCCCATACAGCCTTGCTGGAACAAAACAGGGTATTAACTTCTCTTGATCTACTTTACTGATTGTGCAACACCCTCTTAGTTTCCAGCCTAATTCACAGTGTAAAGTGAGATCATTTGTCTCTCACCAGAGTGAACTCAACCAGTCTTAGTACCTGAACCTGTTGCCCATCGAGGAGGCTGCATTGCTATGAACACAAGGGCTGAAAATGGATCTGTAGTGGTTTATCCCAGTCCTACTGTCTGGTGGGAAGCAGGCTGTATTATAGAGAGTAATATGATGGGTAGTTCTAGCAGGTTTGCTCAGGTGCTAGTGCATCAGTGCACTCAGTATCAGTACTGGAGAAGCTGAAGTTATTGCAGAGCAAACTGGCTCTTTGCTGCAAAATGATGGTCTCTGTGTTAGTGTGGGGAGTACTGACCTTTGGGGGGGGCTTGTTTGTTCTTGACTGTGAAGATGGTCCATGTCTGATCTCCATGTCATCATGTACTAATTAGGATCCTGCTTACTAAGTCATTAGGTAAGGGTCTTGAAATAGGCAGAGAGAGAAAAACTTCTAATCTTTTGACAAATACAGGAAATAAAGAAATACAACTGGGAAAGCTTTAAAGAATTGAACAGAACTTGCCTGCTTTCTTCTTCAAGAATTATTAAACCAACCAGTCTAATTGTTTCACTTTTTCAGTCTGTACATGCTAAACAAGTAGGTAAGCATTGAAAATGTGCTTCTCCAACTGACAAATATTTAGCAATTTTAAAACAAAGGTTATTTCTGATCAAATGTCACAAGAAATATTTTACTTACTGCATACTGTCAGAAAGAGAATTTTCCCATTCTTAATTCTGCTTAGATGTTGTACTTGCATATACTACACAAAGTAAGAAATGAAAATTGAACACGATGGAGAACACAGAGGGTTATTTTCTACAACACAAAAAAAATCAATTTCTGAGTTTCTATTTGCTTTTTCCTTCTCCCTGGATCAAATAAAGTTATTAATTAGTGTTATTTGTGGTGTTGTTTCCCTTTGCAAAATATACTCATTAAAAATGCTTCTTGATTTAAATAGTGTTTCATAAATTGTTCTCAACCATAGCTTAAAAATGAGCTTGAGTTTGAAGAAAAAGTACGTAATCTCCAAGAGGTAATCAGCCAACAGTAAATAGAAAAAGATTTATTTGTAGAATATATGTAACATAGTAGCATTATTATACTTCAAGCTTAGACAATAAAATTAAGACAATAAATAAGTAGCTATTAGGAGCAGCTGTAAAGAGTTGGATACCTCATTAAAAAAATAGCATTATAAAACTGCACCAAATTCCCCAGGTCAGCTTGAAGTTCATCATGGGCCTGATTGTACACATCCATCTGTGAATTAAAAAGAAGTGTCATTACATGGTCCTTTGTGCTGGAAAGTTCTGGTCATGCAACACCTCAAAAATGGAACCAGGACAAATTCCCTGAAATCTATTTCTTTACCGCTTGAGCAGCTGTCTCCGATTGGCTAAACACAATGAAGTGGATCAGAAGAATATTCTGAGGAATTAACAGCATAGGGTTGGTTACCAACTGTGACTCTGACACTTCTCCGAGTATAATTTCTAGACTCAAAGGCGTTTCATACAGGATGTCTGAGAGACTCCGTCTTGTACTTTATTTGTATCCTTAGCAAGTCTCCTTGCTCCATGTTTTGAAAGAACAAATACATGTTCTCTAAATCTGGTCAGTATTTGGTGCTGCCTCAGGCATGAGGGATTATAACAGCCAGGATTTTTAAATACTTCCCAGTTGCTCTTCCCAACACCAGGTGGTAGTGACATCTGAAGCAAGCAAAGCTGCATGAAGGACATGAGAAAATCACATCTACCAGTGTCCTGTGGGCTAGTGTTCATGTGGGACCCCAGCTTGTCCCTTGCCTGTGCCTTCTCCCAGAGGGAGGATGGAGAGGAAGAGTAGGGTTGTTTTCCACCCTGCAGCTGCCACAGTTGCAGGTCTGGATGTGGTGGTGAGGATGGCTGCTTGCATGTCCCTCAGCACAGCCATGTTTGGCTTAGTATGGCAGCTACCTGTTTGAGGGACTGTTCTGCTCTAATAACATCATTTCCTGCCCTTTCTAAATTCAGTTCTGTATTCATTCATTGTTGGTAATTGTTTCTTTAAGTGCCCTGGCAGGGTGGAGTTGGGAAAATCACAGAAGTGGTAAATGACTTTGTTATGTTATGTTAATGAAGTAACTCGCAGATGGGGGCAGGAGTTTGCAAGCTAGATGTGGATTGGGCAGTTGCCAAAGAAGGCTGGTTGCAAGGGTAGAAGTGACCAATTGATGTTTACTTCATGTTTTGGCCTGCTTGGTCTATATAAACGGCACATTAACCTATAATAAAAAACTTCATCTGAAGTCATATTGATTTGTTCGGAAGTTCACTTGCCCCTGCCGCGTTAATTCATATGTCAAATTCTAGTCTTAAAAGTAGTAGCTTAAATCAGGTATGGGTACTGCCACAGTCCTTTCTCCTCAAGAACTTGAACAGCTTATGGCAGCTGGTGCCAAATGCTGCTATACTGTTTCCTTTTTCTTGGTGTTGCACTTAGTGGTCAAAGAGAAGTAGAAAAAGGCCAACCAGGTTTCAAATCCTCTTAACAATACATTGGATCCTACTTGTAACAAAAATTTCCTGTATCAGTAGAACCTAAGGAAAGAAAAATCTGACTTTCTTCTGTCTCATCTACCTGTCTCAAATTTCCTTCCCAGAGCTCACTGTTTTGGGTTGTACTCCAATCCTTTTGCCTCAGAATAGGTGGGCTTTGATAAGGGAAACTAGCTTACTTGAAGCTGTATACATTTACAAGATGCAATAACATGTCGCACTGAGTTGATGTGTCATGTCACCATACAGGGTGAAGTCATTAGCATGACAGAGTACTAAGGCAAAAGTAGGCTCTTGAAGTTCTGCTTGAAGCTGGTTTTTTTCTATCAAAAGAAAGTCAACTAACCTTCAAGAAATGAAACTTTCAGAATCCAAAAAACTGTTCACAGAATAAGAACTATACGCCCAGAAAGAAATAAAAAGACACTTTTCAGATTTGCCATGGAACCATCCTACTTTATAACACACAAAGAGAAATTGTTTCTCATAAATGATTTTTTAAACTTGACCTATGAGATATTAAAGCCAGTTTGTATTATATTATATCAACTTTAATGCTAGTGTGAAACCTAGACACACTTGTTCTCAGAAATACATTTGAAAAATAATGACATCTTGATAATTCCCTGTTGTGTTTAGCATAAGCTGAGACTATCATCTTAGACTGTTATCAATGTGAAAAAAATGTCTTTCCTTTGAGAGAATGTATTTCAAAGCTACGATTGGTGTTTCAGTGTGACAAACAATGGGAAAAGGCAATCTTCAGCTTTGTCATTAAACTAAAAATCACAGCATTAAAAGAATAAGTTGTTCTCCAAGGAAAACGTTAGGTAAAGTCACCCTTGCTTTGCAGAAGAAACATTTGAGGTTTTCAGTTTTTTAAATTACATTAGCTGATAACAATAGTTCAAAACAATTTAACCTCTTCCATGTCTTCTTTAGTGTAGGCTAGTTTCTAGCTCTGCACTCCTGGTTCAGGATCTTTGTTTTTTGAGAGAGATGATGTGAAGAAACAGATTGTTTTTATCAGCAAACAAAACTAAGAGAATTGTCACCTGAGCAATGAATTAACTAAAAATAATAGATTAAGATATTCTAGGACACTACAAATGTGCATGCTGCTCTAGAGTTTTATGTCAATAGAGGTAACAGACTGCTTTTAATTGGATACCATCTTTCTATAAGGGTCTCTTGCAGGCAGATATTGTTTTGAGATTTTATTCCTTTACATTAGCATCAAATAGATGACTTTTTATCTCTTTTGACAGTGTACAGGAACATTTCCACAAAACCAGAATCCAGTCACTGAATCACAGTAGCAAATAATTAGAAACGGAAATGCCTTGCTGGGTTATGCAGTTCTCTTCTAATGCAAATATATTTCCTGTGATACATACTTTTTTTCCCCCCTGAAGTTTACTTTTGAATGATGCATCACGACCATTTAATCATTTTCCTGTGTGCATCATCCCACAGATTCAACTTTAAGTGCCTTATTTATGACTCATTAATCCTGATTTTATCTCTTGGCTACATCCTTGTTATCATATTCTCTGAGAATTAAGGAGAGCTGTGGGAAAATCTGTTTGTATGAAATGACATTTAGATTTCATGAAAACCATAAATGTAAAATTTCTGAGGTGCAAATATGTTTGCCTAACCTCTCACATTTTCTTAACCTTTGAATTTTGCATTTCTGATCAGGAAATGGATCAGAAATATCAAAATACATCAAGAAAACTATTTTTATGGTATTTGCAGAATGAAACAGAATTAGTATCTCAAAATCTCCCTTTCTGTAAAATGTTATAGGCATACAATGAGAACTAGGAGGAAAATTAATGAATTTTGTATTCTTCTAATTATCTGTGGAATTATCCCAAGTAGAGTTTCATTTGGTGGGCTGTTCCCCATATGGTGGACATTAAATATGACCTCTTCTTCAGAGTAAGCCTGAAAAAGGGAAATAAGAAATACCTATGTCTAATCACAGACATGAAGATTATTCAAAGTGAAATTTATCCTCTTGGTTTGCAGATTCTCACTTGATGCTAGATTCTTGGAGTATGCTTGATCTACTGATAGTCTGGGTAGATTTAAAAGAATAAGTTACGAAATTACTGGTGCGTTTTCTTGACAATTCAGTGAAGTATTTTCATGATCTTTCTATGTAAGGCAGCTGTAGTCCTAAACAAGTCCAAATAAGTTCCCTTAATAGACCTACCAGTACCCGAAAGAGGCCAACAAGACAGCTGGAGAGGCACTGTTCACAAAAGCTTGTAGTGATAGGACAAGGGGGAATGAGTATAAACTGGGTCTTTGAGCAGCCTGATCTAGTGGGAGGTGTCCCTGTCAACAGCAGGGGGGTTGGAACTAGATGATTTTAAGGTCTCTTCCAACCCAAACTATTCTATGATTTTATAACAATAGGTGAGGAGCACTGTGCCTTGCTTTGGGGAAAGGAGTTCCCAAGGTGCAGGTTGGCACCTGGAGCTGAGAGGAGATTCAGAAGGACCTTGTCATGAACAGCTGTTTTTGTAGAGACTAGGCAAGTTTTGTGGTTACTGGCTAAGTCACACCATCACTCGCTAATAGTTGGCAGAAGCAAGTGGCAGCCCTGCAAAAGCATGGCCTGTGGAGAATTAGAAGGGACTGTTGTTGGCAGCTTCAGACATGTCATGGAAAAAACAGCTTTATTTAGAAATCCCACAACTCTTCTGTGGGCAAAACAGCATTTTGTTTCAGGTCTGAGCAGCAACTCCAAATTCAAGTCCTGTCTGAATTATTCATCAATGCTATCTTTATTTCTCCAGTTCCTGGTGAACATAATGTGATCCTGAAAACGGGGGATTCAATATGAGAATGTCCTACCTAACCCTCAGTCCAAAGGAGTGCCTTTCATCTCCTCTTGTCCTGAATGCAGCAGCTCACTGGGTCTGTGTTGTGTTATCCTTTTGTCACCACACTTGATAGCAAATTGGATACAATTTAATGGAGGTGATAATCACTTTTTTCCAGTTACTATATTCTTGATTTTAATTTCATTGTTGGCTAATGATCTGTTTATCCTTTCATCTTGTATGTCTGCAGGTCTGACAAACTGCTCCTCAAATTTCTCCCAGGTGAATACATCATCAAATGGTTACTTTCTAGGCATTTTATGATACTTCACAACTAATTAAATCCATTTCTGGAGATATGTATCATGAAGGATTTTTCTTATCAAGCACTTTACAGCTGTATATCTGAAAACCCTCTACAAACAGAGGGAAACACTTTTATGCCTTTATGACCAGTGAAGCTTCTTTTCTGGTGTTTTCATCTATACCTCAGATATGTGCCTTGTAGGCCAGATTGATGTCCCTATTCTTGGTTCTTTCTCACAAGGACTGTCTTTACCCACATTCTGGACACTTCTTGGGTTTGGACAGGCTCTGCAAACAACACAGATCGTTACTATTATGTATAATTTACTACTAGAGATGGTTTTTGTACAATACAGAAAATCTATTGGACAGCCTGGAATCCTGACTCAGGCTGTGCTTGGCCATGACAGATTTTCATTAGATTTGAGCTCCTGTACAGACATAGAAAGCATATAAAGCTGTGGTAATTCACAGGTGAAAAACAATACTTCTGAAATTATACAAAATGGACTTCCTCTTGGAGAGCTGGAGAGGAGAAAATGCTCTCCAGACCAGTAATGGTTTTGCCAGCTTTTCATGGAGAAGACCAGTTGTTCTGGAGCATTACTTTCTTTTTTGCAGGGTTGTGCTTCCTGAGAGCAGGGAGACAGCAAACTGAGAACAGTTTTAAGACACGAGGGTGTCTTAAAAAGCTGTATAAGTCCTAGAAAACCAGAAAAGGGGCTTCAGAAGGCTGTGGGGAACAGATAGAGATTTTCTTTACCTTGACAGAAGCATTCTAGTAGTCCTTAATTTGAAAGGAAACTGGAGTTCATATCCTGACAAAACTATTCCTACTTTTCCCACTTTCTCAAACGTAGAATGTTTTCCTATGATTGTGGAACCATGGTGGAGGCTTGCTTTGTTTTCCTTGTCAGTCTTCTGAAGATGGACAAATGGGAATGCAAATCATTACTAGGATCCTTTCTGTGTTTGAACATCCAGAAACTATTTGTAGGAGCATTTGCTTGATAAGTAACTCAAATCAAAATTTTCTGATCACTAAAACATAAAGAAACCTGGGAAAAAGGAGGTAGAAAGACCAGGCAATGGCTGCCTGATTAGTGAACAGAAAAGGCTATTATTAAAACATGGAAGATTTCCTTTACCCTCAAACTTAGCTAAGAGGAATTCAGGATTTACAGAGTACAAAATCTGTTACACAGTTTTTGTTTTTTTTTATAGTGCTTTCCTGGTTTTCCTTCTAATTCTTTCTCTTCTGACAAAAGCTCCCAGTATATAAGCACAAAGTTGAAAGTCCTGCAGCTATCAGAACTGTAAATTGTTTTATACATTTTTCTGTGGAATAGAGCTGATTTCTTTCTTCTCCGATTGATTATACTGTTTAGCCTTGGTTCTGCCAGTGAAAATGTTACTGGAGTCACATTGAAGAGTGGATCAATTAATGAGAAATCATCAAGGACAATGCCATGTCAGAGATTCCCCAGCAATCCCCAAACAGGGGTGGTTAGTTTCTGTAGGATCACCAGTGGGGAAAAGGGATTTTAACTGTGCAGTCTTCCAGGGATATAAAAAGGCAAATGATTGGAAAGAAACAAATGAAAAAAGTTGGTGACTTTTTTAGAAGATAAGAGGGGACCCTGTTTTTTGGAGATTAAAAAGAAGAAATGATGAAGTTCCTTACTCTTGGGGGGAGGAGAAAAAGCAGCCCAACAGAGACTATGGGTGGGCACAAATCTGTATTCTGTCACATCAGAGGCCAGCTTACTTAGGACCCTCAGGAAGCAAATCTGAGGAAAAGGAATTGAGGCTAATTGGCTGTTGCTTGCAGAAATGTTACAAAGGCACAGCTGCAAACCATCCTTGTGCAAGAAGATGAGGAAGGGCAGTGAGAGACCCACAGGCTAAATCACGACCTCCTCACTGACTCAAGCACAATAAGAGTTGTACAGAAATTGGAAACTAAGTGGAGTTACTAAAGATGAGAATAAAAAAACGGTACAAACAAAATAAAAAGTCTCTATTATAAGGTTATAAGGTTATGAAGAACACTTTGGAAATAAGCAAAAATAGGATGCATATAAACCACAGCAGAAGGCAAAAAGATTGTACTTGCTTCATCCTGTCCCTTGATTATTTTTTCTGTTGCTCTGAAATATTTACTGAAATTGGATTTTTACCTTCTTGTATCTCTACCCTTTGAAATAAAAAAGGGGTATTTCCTGTCATATGATTGTATTTGTTTGGGAGCAATGAGACAGACTTTGGTACAGTGAATAGGGAAAGACAAAAGAAAGACAGAAAAAACAAAACTAGTGAGAAAACCCAGGATTCTAAATTGAAAATCTCACAGTAAGTTTTAATTAAATTAAGGACCTCTTGCAAAAGCAGTGCTCCTTTATAATCTACCCTTGGAAGGAGTAAAGTGTACGACATTGATCCCTAATAAAATTTCCAAAGTTACCAGATTCAGGCAAACTTCTGAAATGCAGACATATTTGAACAGCTTAAAATTCCCAGCTGTAGCAAAAGTCTGGGACAGAGAAAGTCCTCACTCAACTGTGCTCCTAAGGTAAATATGTGAAAGAATGGATGGGGAAATGCATACTGCAAGGGACTTATGTCTTAGCTGAAGTGTGACACATTTCTCAGAGAGCAAACATTAGGATTTCGTAATCATATTGCCCAGTGGTCTGAGTGACCAAGAAGGTCAAAGAAAGATGGAATTATTTTCCCACCTGCTATAGTGCATGTGCATATATATATATATATATATATATGATCACCTTTTTTAGCTTTTGTATACTGTTCTGTTAAATCTTACTTTTGCTCAGTCCTCTGCTGCATCCTTTTATCTGCTGAGTTGTCTTCACCCCTTCCCCATTGTAGCGACTGTTTCTCAAGCCATGTCTGCTCATCTCATTCTCTTTGACTTGCTTGGGTTGGTCTGTCCTAGATGTCTCTTCTTTTTTTTTTTTCCTCCTTTTTTTTTTCTCCATAGTATTATGTATTTCCTCCTTCTTTCATTCACCTTAGTTGCAGCTTAGACTTCCTTTTCTTTTCTGAGCTGGTACTTACCAGATGAAAGTATAGATCATGGTAAAAGTTCCTACCCTGTGAAGAAAAGGTTGATACTTCACAGGTGTGTCTATGCAATCAGCTTTTGAGCCACAGTTAAGGGGAGAACTTCTGGTGGTTCTTTATATCCATCCTTATTTGGCAGTAGGGCAGGTTCTGATCCTCAAGCACATTCTTGTATTTTAAGTCAACGTGAAGGCCTGCATCCTGCACAATAATGATTTTTCAGAACCTTTCCTGTTATCTCAACTTTTTCCACTGTTCTGGGTGGAACGTGCATTTAATGGAATTTTCAGTCATTTATTGGTGTCTGTATAAAGGAATCTATTCATGTCATTTATTTGAAGAATTTGGGCACTGAGAAAATATATTAAACTACAGTAACATCAATGCAATGAAACTGAAACAGAACCTATGATCAAGAGTCCTTGTCTTGTTTTTTATGCTGGTTTTGTATTTTAACAAGACTATAAAATAATGCCGGCAAGTACAAGCTGAGTGTTTCAAAGGGACCTCCCTTTCTTAAGCCTTCAGAGCTTCTAATTACATCTCTCTAGTTGTACATTAAGACTCTGTCATTTATTTCTTGATCACTGTTCTACCTGTTGTAGGGAAAAGAAGAAAAAGATCATCAGATGAGTCATACATCTTGAAAACATAACAGTGATTTGAGTCTGGGCAAATGTTTCTTTTAAATGCATCCTGGTCTTCTCTTTCAAACACAGCATTTCTTGCTCATTTAGTAATGATGCCTGCATGTATGTGAGCGTACGTGTATTTAAATAAAGTATGGATGGTTTCCTTTATACAGATATAGTGGTGCAATTCATGTCTTTCTCAACTGTGATAATAAAGCTGTCTAAAATAACAATACAAAAGCTAGGGGAAAGAAAAGCAAACGGGGAGAGTGCTACCTAATGACCTACTGGTGATATGGTTGTTGCTTTTGGCTAAAATCAGAAGATGAGAGAAACATCATGAAAGTGTTTTTTTCGCTTCTGAGGGGCTGCATACCAGTAGGTTGCCACAAAATGGAAACAAACTCAGCCCCAAGCACAAAAAGCTAGCTGGGAAGTGAATGGAAAACATTATTAATGAAAATCCAAACTGGGGCAAAGTTGCCCAGGTACTTACGAGACTTTCTTGCAACATTTTTACATCATGATAAGTTTGAGGAAAAAAACCAATTCACAGTTAAAACAAATGTAGAGGAGTAAGTCTTATAATTTACTGTGTGACTTCAGTTCATACTTGTATTACAACTATGACACATTGATGATCCCCTATTGCTTGGAAGACTCTTGACACATGCCTTATTGTAACTTTCACATTTATATATTCCTCTGGAAATGTTTAATCACGTTATGAATCTGATTTTAAAAAACAAATATTAAATAGAAAATTAGTACAGAACATGAAAAAAGCAAAACCAAGTCATCAGTTGGGATTTCAATTTTTGAGCTTTTTCAAAATTGCACATATTTTTTCTTCTTTAAAATATGTTTATATGCTGATCATGGTGTGTTTCCTTGTTTTACCTAAGCCTTTATTAATATTAGAAAAAGAAATCTACAGATTGCTATTATAGCAAAAGTAAATTGCTCCATCTGAGGCAGGGTCCAGGATGTCTTATTGATACTCTCCATCAGGTGAAAGAATCATATATTATCATATTCATTAATGCAAGACTAATATGGAGTCTGAGGTGAATTTCAGGCAATATAGAAACACATTTTAAGAGGCAGTCCCTGTGTCTAGGAGGGACAAAAGGCAGGCAGCATGAGTGGGTGAAATGGCAGCAAGTCTGCACTACAGTTGATGCTCCTATCCCAAAACCTTGTGGCTCACTACTAGGCCATTTATCCTCTAAGAGCAGCAGAAACCTGCCAAAATCTCTGGGCTTGATGGCAAAATCATACCAGAAAGCAATCTTACTTTTCTGCCTTTATTGGCCCTGCTCTAAAACTGTTACTCTTTCTTAAATGTATCTCAAGTATATCTCCTTTCTCACCCCTGTCCAATAATCAGATATAGTTCCTTCATACATTACCTGGTGTAATGTATTCTTCTATGTTTTGTACCTGCCTCAGTTGTCTCCTCTCTTCTCAGCTGCTTCTTATTTTACTTACCTTACTTACTACTTACCACTGGTGGGACAGTGTGCTTTAGGCAGCATCTCTGTGCTGTCTACTCATGCAGCCCCCTGCTCCCTGATGCTTCTGATCTCCAGCACCTCTATTAAACTTTCTTGACAAGATTTGTTTCCTGTGCCTTTCCTCTATGAAATACTTATAATGAGGGAAGGGACAAGGACATTTATTTGCACTTGTTGTCAAGTATGTTGCTACCTCTGTGAGCCTTTGGAAGCTGGAGGGGCAAAATCACAGCCCACCCCACCCCCTGGCCCTCCTTTTGAGCTACCAGCTCCATTTTATATTTTTTTCAGTTTATACATCATCCTTATTCTATGATGTTCCAAACATTAAAGTGATTTGCAGTTTTACGTGTGACATTCCAGGATATTGTCCTAATACTGGAAATGCTAACAACTTTATACTAAACTTATTCAAATAATGTGATTCCATTGGTTCTTTGAAAACATACAAGATCTAGCCTCACATTTTTCAATTTTTTGAGGTTAAGTTGTTTGCAGTGCTATGCTGTATCTTCTGGAATGCATGTCTTCATGGCCCATATCCTTTATGATAGATGAAAAGGTAAAAATGTCTGGAGTTTCAGTCAGGTTTGTGTGTGATGGGGGATTGCTAGCAAATCCTTTACAAATCAGCCTGAAACAAGGATAATTTCCACATTTTTATTAATTATATTTGTCTTTTCTACACATATTCCTAATTTCCTAGGTGTGTTTTTTTTTCCCCCCTGACATTAATAATTTACTGAAAACTTGGGTAACTTTCAATAATTGCCTGGACAGTTTAACCACATTATTTTAAAAGAAACTTAGAATTAACTATCTAGCTTAATACTCTGGTAAGAGGAAGAAAAGAAATATTTGAGCATCCTGTTAGTAATGGGTAAGCTAATTTCAGCTCAGCTGCAGAAACATTTTGAAGAATCCTTCTTTATTTCAGGAGATTTATGGCATGAAAAATCAGGACCTAGATTCTCTTTTCTAAAAATTGGACCAGGGTAGCTGAGAGAAGAATCTGATCCTTATAACTGCTAGATTGTGCACTGGCAGCGGAGAATGGGAATAAGAGAAAAACAGACTCAATTTGCTAACAACCTGCATGACACAATTTCCATAAATTGTGCTAATAGAGAAATTTATAAAAATTGTGGTAGTATATTAAGGAGACCAATTTACAAAATCCATTTAGAATAATAAGCTGAACGTTGTTGGTAATGCAGCTATATTTTCCATTAGCGTTTATGTATAAAACAGATTGAATGTCGGTTCTCATTCGCTCTACGTTATGTTAATAACAAATACAGACAAGTGCAAATAATGAAATACTCAGGTTTTTTTTTTATCTACAAATTGCATTGATGGTCACCACATATTTTAGAGGCATTGCACTTTGTTAGGTGAAAAGATTTCTCAGCTGGACCATAGCTGATGTTTTCTTGTTTGCAACAATTACTGAGAAATGGTTTTCTGAAACTGTTTAGCTTGTCACTGGGACATATAGCTCAGCATATGAGATGAATACATTAGGAATGCACTAAGCCACTGTCAGCTAAGTGAAAATGCTTTAAAATCCATTTGGAGTTCAGTTGTGCCTCCCTACATATCAGTGAAGATTTAATAGCAGATGCTACATAGAAGTTTTACATTGTTGATGCTGTGCACTGTGTAAGTATTTAATATGTGTCCTTAATGGGTAAAATTAATGAAAAGTCTTTAAGATATGCTGCTTTATCACTGACCACAGATGAATAAACTTGCCATGTAGTTTCTCAGCTCTAGGGTGTGGACTCCTATAAAGGATGGCCATGTTGTCTCAGGTAGTCTGGAGGAGCAGGATAACATTGGGAAGTCCTGAAAGCAGCTGAGTTTGCACCCCAAGTAAAGGCGACTTCCCTTGGCCAAACACAGTGCCAGCTGAAGAGCTTGCTCCACACTGCCACTGCTCTGCTGTCTCCACCTCACTTGACTTCTACAGTAACACCTTGCTGCTGTGTGTTGTTCCCCTTGATTAAGCAAACAGGTTGAAACCTCTGACTAAAGTTAGCCAGATGGTACTGCAAAGCATTGTGCATATCCAGCTGCTGATTTGGCTGATAAAATAAAGAAGAGGTGATGATGAGGACAACTCCATCTGCTACATTCAAGACACCACTGTGCACAGAATGTTTCCTCAAGAGCTGTGCTTAGGGTTTCCTTGCTGAGCTCCAAGGTGCCCAAAGCTCACCCCAAGCAAGAACTTGGACAAGCTAATCGTTGAAGGTCAACTTAGACTTGTTTAAAAGAAAGATGTAGAGGCAGCTGTGGGATTTTCTTTCATGTTGTTTTAGCAGAGAAATATAGGCAGCAGGGCAGAGGAACAAAGCTAGGAATTGAGGTGGGTCGGTGTGAGCACATGTTGATATTATAAATAGGATGATGTGCTGTAGCAGTAGGGATAATGGTTTGCTGCTCCCCAGTCCTGATGCATCAAGGTGATAGAAATAAATCGGGAGTTGCAAAGGCCCCCAAGCAATGTCTTGACCCTCCCTGCAGGGAAAAAAACCCCATGTGCAGACTCTCACTGCTTATGGATACAGTCTAACTTGCTCTTAAACATCATCTCCTGGAGGGCACTGCACACAACTGTTCCCCATAGTCTGCACATTCCGCTACCACAAGACAAATAATTTAGTTAGAGCCCTGGGGCAGGGAGCAGAGATGCACGATATGATTCTTAGTGAATTTGTGGTGACTTACTCACCTTTAAGGAACCCTAAATCTGATTAAACTGTGCAAGGGATTTTTTTTTTAATAATGGGATAACACTGAAATATTATGAAGGTAGTCTTCATTCTCATGCTGTTCAAAAGAGCTCTACGTTCAGTTCCACCAATATCAAACACCTCAATTTTCAGTAGAAAATTTAATTTAATTCTTTTAGAAAGCATTGTTCAGTTTACTTTAACCACATAACAGAACAGACAACCTGTCTCTCACAATTCAGAATAGCACAGACAGGTATATTTGCATATTCTTTTTAAGCACAGCTGAGAGTGGACTTCTAAAGACAGCATTAGTAATATGAATTACCATTACCTATGCCTGTAAAAAATCCTACTAAGTAGCATGAAAAAATACATAAAGGCAGTCTTTTTCAATACCTAATACTTGTTTTTTGTAGCTTGCAAAACTTTGGAATGTCGTTTTTGAACACTTAATAGTGCTAATTTATCAAATAATTATTTCTGTACCTACAAACTCATGACACTCCTGCAACATCTATTTTTGTACCAATTGAAATAAAATGTCCATATACCTTTAAAAGCTGTCTTTGCTCTCCACTGCCTGCAAGCTTTTATTTTTTCTTCCTTCTTCTGTTGCCCTTTGGTATTTACGTGGTTTCTGGGCTGTTATCTTTCCTGGCATTGCCACTACCAGCTCCTGACAAAGACTGATAAGTGGGTGTCCCTTCAGTCACTGCTTTCTTCATGCAAAGTGGTGCAAAATTAGAAAAATCAGACTGCATGCACACTGTGCAAATGGTGAAGTGTTCTCCATTAAGAAGGTATACTCCAACCACGAAGCCTGATAAAGAATGTGAAACTAAGATGAAGATGTAATGGGATTTTTTATGGGTGCTGTGAAACTCTTCCATCTTTGCGAAAGTTACAGGCCACTTTGTTTTGCAGTGTAAACACAAGTTCACCTGATTTTCTCCTACTAAAATGATCATTTAATCAATGTGGTGTTAATTGCATCTACCTTTATGTTTACAAATGCTTTTAAAGCTGTATTTGTAGGAATATTTTTAGGAATCTTTGTCTTATCAAGAGGAATGAAGGACTGCTTTCTGTAAAATCTGAGAGAGCTAATTGGGGGTGTGTATGTGGATGGCAATAGGGAGTGGTGTAGGTGGAAGGAATATGAACCCATTCATGAGACATGCAGCATGGTGTTGTCAGATCATAGAATCATAGAATCATAGAACCATAGAATCATAGAATCAGGTTGGAAGAGACCCACCGAATCATTGAGTCCAACTGTTCCTATCAAACACTAAACAATGCCCCTCAGCACCTTGCCCACCCATGCCTCAAACACCTCCAGGGAAGGTGAATCAACCACCTCCCTGGGCAGCCTGTTACAATGCACAATGACCCTTTCTGTGAAAATTTTTTTCCTAATGTCCAGCCGAAATCTCCCTTGGCGGAGCTTGAGGCCATTCCCTCTTGTCCTGTCCCCTGTCACTTGGGAGAAGAGACCAGCTCCCTCCTCTCTACAACCTCCCTTCAAGTAGTTGTAGAGAGGAATGAGGTCTCCTCTTGGCCTCCTCTTCTCCAGGCAAAACACCCCCAGCTCTCTCAGCCGCTCCTCATAGGGCCTTTTCTCCAGCCCTTTCACCAGCTTCTCTAGATTTGCTCCATAGCCTCAACATTTGGTGGGTCTCTTCCAACCTGGTGATTCTATGATTCTTCTTGTGGTGAGGGGCCCAGAAGAGACAAAAGAGTCCCCTTTCGTTCATAAAAGAAGGAGACACAACCACAGAGAGTGTGTATCTCTAGTTTAAAAATAATGAAAAATAAAATGCATAAAATCTGAATTGTGCTTTTGGCTCTCAGAAACTTCCTGAAATAACTTCTGGAATGCTTCATTCTGATATATGTAGAAAATAGATATCTGAGACAGGAAAGTGTAATGAACTTCTTATCAGATAGAGAGAGTGACCAAGGGAAGAACAAATAGGAAACTTCTGCCATATCCTTCAACGTGTTACAAGAACCAATTGCATAAATTATATTTCTGTAAGCAGGTGCTGAAATAGTGGCCAAACCAAAACAGGATGGGATAAAGTGGAAGGGTGGTAGACTTCAGAGCAAGCATACACACCCAGCTACAGATAGGGACTTCCTAGAAGGTGATGAGAGACAGAAAGGCTTGTACATGCTGACGACAAAGGGGTCTGAATGAATAAGATATCCCAAAAACATGAGAAGTTCAACACTGAGAAATGAGGAGATCACTAGAGTAATGACCAAAGCCTCTTGGTGAATGTTGATACCACTGACATCTCCTGAGTACCCCATATGCCTAAACCTACTCCTTTCCACTGGGGATCTCCTTGTAGAGCACCTGCATTTGCTTCTGGGATGTGAGCTCCTGCATGCTTCCCAGGGCCTCTCCAGCTATACCTGGACATGGGCTGATGGTGGCTTTTCTGCACTAGCGGTGTGCTCTGTGCTGAGGAAGTCAAGGATGTCTCTTCTGCTGTGAACTATGTGTGCAGGACTAGGAGCTGTGATCACTCATCTCAGACATATCTGGGTAGTGTTGTCTCATGTTTCCAAATAATGAAAAGTAATAAAAATATTATTAGTACAAAAGTCAGGCTCAATGACAGCCTGAAATAATGAGGGACAATTCTTGGCTGCCTAACAAAGTCTTCTGAATAATATAGAAGTATTTTTATTTTTGTTACTGTTTTATTTTGAATATAAAATGTGACCTGGAAATAAAGAAAATGTATGGTTTTGCAGTGACTCAGTATCACATTAGCTCAGGAATTCTTTTTAATTTCTAAATGAAAAAATCTCAGTTCAGGATTTGAGTAAAACAAACTGAGACCAACAACAAAAACAGACAAACTACAGAGAAATACCACACTGTCACCTTCTGGATTTCTGTGGTGTTTTTTGTGGAGTACCTAACACCTTGAATTTAATTGACAGTTATCATCAATCTCTCATCCTTTCCCTCAGCTATACGTTCTCAGTGTGACTAGCAGAAAAAACTGTGGTATTTTCCTTTTCCCCCCCTACCTTTACTCTTTTTCCCCGCCCACTAAATGACACTTAAAGTCTACACCAGAATCAGAGGTGTTGAGCAAATATTGCAGTGGCTGGAGGGGGAGCAAACACTGCTGGTGGATAGCATCTACAGAAAGTCCTGTCTGTATACCACTTCTCAAGACGACCTTGGCTAGAGTCACATTAAATGCAGAGGACAGTGGATTACTGTCAGCTCAGACATTGTGGTCTGAACTTGAAATAACACAGTTGACTTCAGTCCCTTTCTTTCCATGCTGCTCTGTAGAAAGAGGTACAAGGTAAAGTGCAAGACTGATTAAAGAAAGGCAGCAGAGTGTCATCAAGCCTGTTTATCAAAAGTTGTGGCTGGTTAATCATTCAGTACATTTGGTCTTCCCTGTGAATGCCTGACTGAATTAGCTCTATGCAGAGCTAAGTCCATGGTGCTTCTTCACACGTTGGTATCATAATCAAGCCAACTTTTCTTCTTCTACAAGGAGAGTATATTTGATAGGAATGGCTGGACTAGAAGATCCGATGGGTCCCTTCCAACCTGGTTGTTCTATGATTCTATGATTCTATGACATTCTGTATTGACAGAATACAATCTCTGGAGCGAGTCCAGAGAAGAGCAACAAAGCTGGTGAAGGGGCTGGAGAACAGGTCCTATGAGGAGCGGCTGAGAGAGCTGGGGGTGTTTTGTCTGGAGAAGAGGAGGCTGAGAAGAGACCTCATTGCTCTCTACAACTACCTGAAAGGAGGTTGTAGAGAGGAGGGAGCTGGGCTCTTCTCCCAAGTGACAGGGGACAGGACAAGAGGGAATAGCCTCAAGCTCCACCAGGGGAGATTTAGGCTAGAGATCAGGAGGAAGTTTTTCACAGAAAGGGTCATTGTGCATTGTAACAGGCTGCCCAGGGAGGTGGTTGATTTCACCTTCCCTGGAGGTGTTTGAGGCACGGGTAGACGAGGTGCTGAGGGACTTGGTTTAGTGTTTGATAGGAATGGTTGGACTCGATGATTCGGTGGGTCTCTTCCAAAGTGTTGATTCTACGATTCTATGATTCTATGACAAATGGTCACATTTGGTTTAACAGAGGGGGAAAAAGAGAGAGGAAAAGGGGCCTAGTTCATTTCTAATTTATTTCAAACACCTGTAATCCATCTGAAGATGCATCTTCCTCACAACTGCAGGTGAAAGTAAGTACCTGCTTGAGGACCAACAGTGAAGGAGACCTGAGAGTGAGGTTCATGTTCAAGAAGAGAAGGAAGTCAATATGCCCAAATACTGACTTGATCTGCATGAACGGCAAGGGTGTAAAGTCATCATTATTCATTTCTCCCATGTGCTGAACTCAACCAGATTAATGAATACTGGGAAGGAAGAAAAAGGAGCTAAATAAAATAATGTGAAGTGGAGGAAAGAGAGGCAAACTTCTCTTTCTGTCACAAATCCCCCAACATTGCTTCCAGTTAGCATGATCCCCAACCTTCAGCCATGGAGTTACAAGTCCCATGCTACCTCTATTCAGCTGTACTCATGTGAGCTAAGTTCTCAGTCTCACAGTCCATCTACTCCATTCATCTTCTGTCTTCTTTGTGGGATCCAGGGTACATTTTTCTTCTCAAGGCCAAATGTCATGGAGAACAGAAATGAACATTGCTGTTCAGTGGATTTCTGCATTATTCCTTCTTGCTCTTGGATGCTGCAGTTTGATGCAGATTCAGAGCAGGTATGAGGCAGAAGTCAGGGAATAGTTATGTGAAATGAAGCCAAAGCAGAAAACAGTCTTGATAAATGTAGTGAGCTAAATTCATTAATTTGTTTCCTACCTTCCATGACCAAGTCATGTATTACTGACTCAGGTACCCAGGCTTCTTCCTGATCTGTTTTCATGTGCAAGTAGGAGGACTGTTGTACATGCACTGGGAAAGAAAATATGTAAGAAGTCTTAGATAGACCAATCCAAATACAATGACTAAAATAAACTGAGATTGTGTCATAGAATCATACAATCATAGAATAGTTTGGGTTGGAAGGGAACTTAAATATCACCTAGTTCCAACCCCTCTTTGATGAGCAGGGACACATCCCACTAGATCAGGCTACCATGTCCTATCTAATTTGAATGTTTTGCAATTATTAAAAAAAAGACAGTTTGCAAATATGTTTTACTGAAACTATTGTTTATCTGCAGCAATGAAACCTTTATGTTCACAGAAATCTGTCTTTGTGGTTCAAAGCTGACCACTTGATGCTGTGTGGTGCTGTATGAATTTCAGGTGAAGAGATCAGTTTCCCAAACATAAGAAGGAAATGCATTCATACTACCAGTGTTAAAATTCAACCTTGTTCACCAGTGTTCTCAGGTAATTAATTGAAAACCTTACCATCACAAAAGTAATTAATTTAAAGTTTGTCTGGGTGTTTACTCAGAGAGGATTTTGTGCATAAAATCTCCAAACAGGACTTAGAAAAATGGGCTGTTCTTCTCTGATGAGTCTCTGGGCTCATCATCTCTGGAATGGATTGGGCAGCATAGGGGGAATATAATAACAAGAAAAAAAATGAAGGTAAGAGAATGAAATTTGTTCCTCATAATTTATTTTAAGAAAAGCATAAAAGCTTAGGACTTCCACTCTCAAAAAAATCTGCCATAGGACCTGATTAGCATCTTCTGAAGAAAAAAAAGAAATCAGTTTCTTGGGTAATACACTCAACACATTATAATTAATGCATTTAAATGTGTGCCTTCCTTAAGGGCACATACTACGTTAGTATCAGGGTTTTAGCAATTTTTGCAAAGGAAGCTGAATCTTATTATATAGTCTTTTAGACCCACGTTACTCTTTCATAAAGAAACCAGTTATCTTGTTTATATATTCTTGAGAGTGCAGGGCTGGAAGCATTAAGTATTTATGCAAATGCTTGAAAGTACACCGCTGAAAATTCAAGCCCTTTCTTTTCCTTCTTATTTCCTTTCTTTTTTTTTTTTTTTAAACTGCTTTTATTATATACAGAATGTTACATATGTCTGTGAAAAAACAAGACAACTTTCCATTTACAGTAGCTAAACACTAAGCCTAATCTTGTACTTCTTACTCATGTATAACTCCTGACTTAGAATCTTTCCATGTCTGGTTTCATAAGTAAATTTCAACAATTAAAATAAGAAATCAAATAATTGATATAAAACCAAAGTACTTTTTTTTAATACTAAGTATGAGAAAGGGTGCCTCACATTACAGCATAAAATCTATATTTAGTGTCTCCTGGCAGTTCACAGAACAAAACAGAAGAGGGTTGACTCTGTTCTCAATTAATTTAGTGGTTTTTTTCAGTTGCTTTCAGCTGACACAGAGTTAGAACAAAAGGGAAAGGCTTTTACCTGTCTCTCTCAAAGCCCTGTCTCTGAATTACATTAGATACTTTGCTGGCAACTTAGAATTGCATTAAAAATGCTGCAAGTGGAAAATGCAGAGGTATATAGAACAGACACTTCTCTGCATATTTAAACCAGAGCAAGTTCCACTCTGTCTTTAGAGCAAGTCCATGAAACAGTCTTGCTCTTGAATGACTACTGCTGCATGTGCTCTTACTTGCCCCTCTCTCCTTATCTGCCGGACAGTACTGTAGGGGGATACTGAAAGCCTAAAAGTGTCACTATCTGCCCTCAGGTAGGGATAAGAGGGACGTTCCCTTAGCATAGGATTAGGGCACAACTCTATAATCACTTGAGATTTCCCGAACTCCTGTGCTAGATCCTGGTTGATGACCATGTGTGTATGGCTTACGTGAGACAACATGCAATGTCTTCTGTGTAAAATGAGAACATGATGTTTCCTGAAAAGGTAGAACAACTTAAAGTTTACATTTAATATAGAATCATTACTTTAAACAAACACTTTCTTTGCTATCCATCTCCATAGATCTCTGTAACCCAGAAAATGCATGCTGGGGCACTCCGTATTTCTCCAGATGTCTCCTTTCCTCCACCAGGTTGTTCTAAAGTTTACTTCTTCACAGTTATAACAACAGAGAACGAAAATTCACATGTCCTGATTCACATTTGCACTGTGGTGCTACCTTGTAGCGAGTGAAAAAGAAACCAACAAATCCCTTTGGGAGCCAGAACTTCCAGTTCTTCCTACTTAACTTTAGATGTCTATAAATCAGTCATCTGAGTCATTCTGTGATCACTTTATAATCAATGAGGACAGGAAGGACAGGGGCGGAAATGAGGAGCTCCAGAGTGCTATTTATTTCACTTTTATGTAGAGTTTCAAAACTGGTTAGATAAAACACCCTGAAGGACCTATTCTCCTCCATTGACTATAAAGGCATAATCTGGCTGAGGTGTAGTTCTTCCCTCCTTTAAATATCTAAGCTTAAAAGAGGTAAATGCCATCCCAGGTCACTTCAGTGGGCATTGGATCAGGTGTACTATGTGCAGTAAGGGTGTGCATTTGAAAGTGGCGTAATTTTTTCAGGTTTGTTTTTTTAATACCCTTGTGTCACTTTGGTGTTTAGCAGCCTTTTGGAAGGAGGGCAATATAAATGTGACTTCTTCATTGATGAAACCACAAAGCAGACTTGGCTTAACGAAATGGCCAGGAGGACAGAATATAATTCACTGGTTTCTGCTTCATAGTCTGCAGGCTAAAACATTTTGGGGAGGAAAGAGTCAGACATACTATCATTTGTGATGTCCAGTGACCTCCATGAATAATATAGAGTCTAAACAAAAAAAACTACCCAAAGATTAAAAAGTGTTTTACTCAGATTATTTGGTAAATTCTCATGTTTGGAACAAAGTCCTGTTGCTTAACTTAGCTTAAATTAGAAACATTTAAACAACAGTAAATTTACTCATGGGCAGGAGAGATAATGTTTACAGGATCTGTTTTTTCATTTGGAAAAGTAATACTATTCCCAAGCCAAAACTAAAGCATTTCTGCTGTTAACATTCGACTCTTCCATTCACTGAAATGTAACCTCCATTACTTAGTCAACAACTGCAAAAAGCAAAATGGTTTTCCAAGGTAGCCATCGTAGATTGGAACTTCCCTAGATATATACATAAATGTGAATTTATCTTAGTTACAGTAATTTTCATCCAGTATATAATGGCATTTTCTTCTATTTTATGTTTGTAATTGCCTTTTCTCTCATTCAGTACGCAATAAATTATGTTTTATAGTCAGGTGCTTTCATTTAAGCCAATTGAAGTTTTATTATTAGATTGCAAGTGTTCATTAGACTTTACTTTCCTGCAGGTGAAAGTAATTTCTGGCCTTACCCAAGAGAGATTGAAAGCTGTTTCCTACTGATTTAGGTGTTTCCCAGAGTTTAGCCTTTGTTATGTACATCCTAATACTTTCAATCAGCCTCCTCCTTTGCACTCACAAGCAGTGGCCCTTCACTCTTGGCAGGTGAAACAGACCTGGATCTTCCCCTGTTGTGTGGTAGTATCGTGTACCAGACTTCAAACAAGATTTATTTTTAATTTAGTGCTGATAAAATGATGGAGTTTGTTGCTGATGGACTAAATTCTCTTAGGAGTATACTTAAGCTCTAAATGTGATCCGGGTAGTGCAGCTGTGTGAGTGTATCACAGAATCATGGAATGGTTTGGGTTGGAAGGGACCTTAAAGATCATTGAGTTCCAAACCCCCAACCATAGGCAGGGACACCTCCTACTAGACCAAGCTGCTCAAGGCCCCATCCAAACTAGCCCTGAACACTTCCACATCCACATGAGGCATCCACAACTTCCCTGAGCAACCTGTTCCAGTGCCTCACCACTTCCATAATGAAGAATTTCCTTCCAATGTTTAATCTAAATCTTCTCTCTTCCATCTTCCCTTTAAAACAATTGCCCCTCATCCTATCACTCCATGCTGTAGTAAAAAAATCCCTCCCCAGCTTTATTGTAGGCCCCCTTCATCTACTGGAAGGCTGCTATAAGGTCTCCCCAGAGCCTTCTCTTTTCCAGGATGAACAATCCCAACTCTCTCAGCCTGTCTTCATAGCAGAGTTAATCTAGTCTTCTGATCATCTTTGTAGCCCTTCTCTGGACCCATTCCAACAATTCCATATCCTTCTTATGCTGAGGATTCCAAAACTGGACACAATACTCTAGATGGGTTCTCATGAGAGTGGAGTACACAGGGAGAACCATCTCCCTTTACCTGCTGGCCACGCTTCTTTTGATGCAACCCAGGATATGTCTACCCTTCTGGGCTGTGAGTGTGTATTGCCAGCTTGTGTGGAGCTTCTCATCAATGAACAAGTCCATCTTTCAATCACATCATCCCCTATAGTGTAAAGAAACTGCATACTGCCTCAACTTGGCCTTGTTGAAATTCCTGAGCTTAACACAGGCCCGTTTCTCTAGCCTGTCCAGGTCTCTCATGAGTAACTTAGTTAAGATAGTGCACCACAAACTACTGAATGGTTGTTTTCCTGTGATCATCCTGTGAATATTCTATGGGAATGAAGAAGTAGGTACTTTTGTTAGTGATATTCATGGATTTCAGGAACACACAATCTGTTCCTGAAACTAAGAAGCAGTTGAGTTTTAAACACAGAGCTTATTAACTCAGCATAGAAAAATGGATAAAACCTGAGTGGAGGTTATAGATTGAGACAGAAGTGCTTATTATTCTCTGGTTAAGTCAGAACAAACAAGGTCCTACTCTGACATTTCTGTTCAATACTGTCTTTATGAGGAATGAGGATATCTGTTTTTTCTAATGCTGGCCTGTTCCAGCCTTGCTCAAACGATCCTTTACTTGCAAAAAGAGAAGTGTGAAACTAGGGGTTGATCAAAGTACTCCCTTCCAGCCTTAGAATCTATGAGTCTGCTTAACCGTGGTGACAAATCAACAGGGAATACATGCTCTGCTCTCTTGTGAGTCTTGTCAGTGTGCTGAGCTGGGCAATGAGTACCACAGAACTGCATATAACAGAGAAATCCCACCATGTTGCAGCAACTCGTACTATCGCAGGCAGGCATATAGACATACAAAAATGTTAACAAAACATCCACAGGATGTTTTTTTTTTTTTCCTTTGGAGCACTATTTGTACGAGAGGACATAGCTCATGTTTCCATTGGAGGGGAAAGAATCTTGATTTACTTAAGAGCTTCCTTTAATCAAATCCAACTTAAGTCTTGCCTACTTAGGCTATTGCATCCATTTATCTTTTCTTTCTTTAGGGTGGGAGTTAAAAAGGTAGACCTATTTGAAGGATGCAGACTCTATGTGTTTGAAGGAGTTGCATCATTCCTTTTTAAAGTTACAATATTGGCTGAAAAGAGTTTTATAAAAGGTAGGAAGGCATTGGGCTGTTGCCAGGCTTTGATTTGAGGGAGTTTCCCTCAGGAGATCCCATTCAAAAATTATACTTTTTTTTTTACATTTGTTAACCAAGTAATTTTAAAAAGCTTCTTCAGTTCATGGAAATTTTATGAATCTTGCAGAACATTTGATATTCAGTAGTTTCTTTTAGCCTGACTTGTGATCTAAATTGCAGAGCAGAAGTTCCTTTTCCCAATCAGGTGTCCAGATTCAATGAACAGAAAAGATGATTAAGCAAATGATTGCTGGTTATACAAGCACAGTGAAAACTGCTTGAGATATTCACCAAAAGAGACACCTTGCCTAGGAAGCTACAGGTTATGAATTTCCTTTATACATTTTTCCTGTGCTTCATTGTACATGGAAATATTTTACATCATACAGGTAAGTATGGTGAGTATACTCAGGAAAGTGCCTGAGCTTGACCCTTGCTCTCTTTCCATTGACACCTATAGTTTCTTCCCAGTTGGAGATCCCATTGCCTAGACTGGGTTATGTCCTGTCTGCTGCTCTCAGCAAGGTGCTTGGAGCTGGTGCAATGGCAGAAGCAGCTGGGCTGGAGGATGGGACAGAAACTCCCAGTCCCTGCCTGTAGGCATCAAGGGAAAAGTCCCCAAGCCATGCACAGACATAGGGCATGTGGCCTGAGCTGCCCCTCTCCATGTTGCACCCTCAGCAATATTGCAAATGACACCAAGCTGAGTGGTGTAGTTGCCACATTGAAAGGACAGGATGTCCTCCAGAGGGACCTGGACATGCTGGAGAAGAAGGCCAGTGACAACCTCCTGAGATTCAACAAAGGCAAGTACAAGGTCCTACACCTGGGTCGGGGCAATCCCTGATTTCAGTACATGATGAGGGATGACATGATTGAGAGTGGTCCTGCAGAGAAGGACTTGGAGGTGCTGGTTGATGAGAAGCTCAACATGAGCCGCCAATGTAGGCTTGCAACCCAGAAGGCAAACCATGTCCTGGGCTGCATCAAAAGAAGTGTGGTCAGCAGGAAGAGGGAAGTGATTCTGCCCCTCTATTCCTCTCTCATGAGAACCCACCTACAGTATCGTGTCCAGTTCTGGAATGCTCAAAGTAAGAAGGATATGGAACTGTTGAAATGGGTCCAGAGAAGGGGTATGAAGATCATCAGAGCACTAGAGTACCTTTGCTATGAGGACAGGCTGAGAGAGTTTGTCTTGTTCAGCCTAGAGCAGAGAAAGCTCTAAGGAGGTCTTACAGCAATCTTCCAGTACCTGAAAGGGGCTAAAATAAAGCTGAAGAGGAACTGTTCACAAAAGCTTGTGGTGATAGGACAAGGGGGAACAGGTATAAGCTGGAGAAGGGCAGATTTAGACTAGGCATTTGGAAGAATTTCTTCACCATGAGAGTGGTGAGACACTGGAACAGGTTGCTCGGGGAAGTTGTGGATGCCCCATCCCTGGAGATGTTCAAGGCCAGGTTGGATGGGGTGTTGGGCAGCCTGACCTAGTGAGATGTCCCTGCCCATGCCAGGGGGTTTGGAAGTAGGTGATCTTTATGGTTCCTTCCAACCCTAACTATTCTGTGATTCTATGATTCTATGTTTCCTGAGGACCCAAGCCAGATCTGTATATGGGGACCTATGCAGGGCAGGCAGCACGACCCACCTGGTGGTTCAGGCTGGCTGCCTTTGACCTCAGGATTGTTCCTAAAGATTTGTGTTGAAAATCAGTTTTTTTGGTGTACATGATTGAGAAAAGGTTGATAAACTACTGAGCAGTTTAGGTATTTGATGAATATTTCCATCTATCTACTTAAAAATACCTATATTCTTCTGAGAGAAATCTTACAGTCAGTCTTACAACTTTCCTACCTGAATTCAGAGTATGTTTTCTTTTATTACTATCATAGCAAATAATAATTTAATGTGATTCTTTTAATGGGTTTTCTGCTCTGACATTTAGCTTGGCCCATGTTAATATGCCAGGACTTTGTTTCCTGGAAATATGAAAATGTTGTGTGTTTGTATTCCCCTTAGAAACAAACATGTCTGCCATATATGTGATTTTAAAAAGCTGGTGACTATTTTGTGCCACATTCTTATTGGAACCCTTCACTTTATTGTGAACTCTATAAAGGGCCTCTGCAGACGCCACTGTGCCTATTCCATTATTTCATTGTAACAGAAGCTATGGGCCACATGTGTTTGCTGGCAAGATTTTTGGCAGTGTTGTTAGCTCTGGGAGGTGTTTGGAAAGTGTTTAAAACAATGTTAAGTGGTTTCTTTATGACCAATTCAACAGCCAAAATGGAGAATGATTCAGATAATTGTGAAAAGTAGGTTTTACTCAGAAATAAAATGTTTGCAAACCCCTTGAAAATGCTCAGTTGCACGTGGAGCTCTGCTTGCTGCCATATGAGAGTGCCGAGAGGGAAGCTTGTCCAGGTTAAATGTGGCTGGGTCTCTCTTGCTTTTGTCTGCCAGTCAGTGTTTGGCTCTGCTTTTGCAAATCCTGCAAATTAACACAGATGCAAATTGTTGCATCAAATAATTTTATTAAGTGTATTACTTACTGGGATCATTAGCTACTGCTGTAAGGTTAAAAAAAACCCCAAACATGCAGCCTGTTTGCAGTTTGTCTTGTGCCTCTTCAGAGAATGAGGAAAAGAGTAATCTTCATGCTGACCCTCTCCTTAGCCTCATCAATCACAACTGGAAAGCAAAATGTTGCAACTAGCTCTTAGTAGCCCCATAGATTCATCACCTTCCGATAGCTCCCTACTTCATTCACTCTTTGCAGTCTCTGAGAGGTGTTCGTGGGTAGGACTGAAGCTGTCAGGAGCAGGTTTGCATACCTGCCCAGTTTATCAGCAGCCTATAGTGGGGAGGCCACAGCAGTATTAATTTTGTATGGCTTGCTGACAGGTTACAGGTAATCACATCTTGGATCAGCCAAAACCATAAGTTCTGGAAACTCTCACCTATATTTCTGCTGTGCTTATTTAACATCTCCGTACATTTACCAGTAAAATCTTTGAGGTGGGCTGCTGGGGTCTTTATCAAGAGCATAGGAGAGAGTATTCTATTAAGTAAGTATATACAGCCATCACCAGTGAGAGACACAATGAAATATGAAAGCGCAAGAGAGAGACAAAAAGAATAGACATACAGACAGGATTATTGCCACATTTGGGTGACTTATGGCTCCCCTGATGTCTTTAGGTCTCTGGAAAAGGTCAGAAGGTTTCTTCTGTATAGAAACTTGGACCCAGAACTTGAGGAATAGCTTCATATAAAGACTGTTGTACAGGCAGCAAGGAAAGTATGGTATTGTAGTCAGGAAGTGAGGATGTGGGAGATAGTGAGGATGATTTTAGTTGCTAACAATAAAAATGCTGCATGGTGTGAAAGGGTCCAACAACTTTTGTGTGCATGTCTCTCTTCAAGGCATGGATGGAACAATGCAACTGATTTTTATACTTCAGATGAGAAAAAAAACAGAGAGATGCTTCTGAAAGGCAATATATAACTGGGGGGAATTCCCCCTTAAATAACAGGGCAAATGTAAAAGTGGGGTAAGAAATGCAAGTATAAAACTATAGCTTTGGCACAGATTTTTCAACTGTGTCACTTTGTTTATGTTTCTGTAAAGCAACCAGAAACAAACTTTAACTTAATGGAATTCACATAATAATGGAAATAAATTAGCAATTTTTATTATTTCAGCAATAAATACAAATTCTTCATGCAAGTTAATCTCTATTTTATGAAATGATGTACTGTGCTGAAAATAAATTGGGATTTTTGGAAATTCTTTCTACAATGAGCAAATATTTTAGGTGATGTGGGACTGGTTGAATTTCTTGCAGCAGGCAAAGCTCACAGTTAACTGGTAAGAGAATATGAATAAGTTTTGATACTTGGCTTGGATAAGATCTGTACTTCCTGAAAACACAACTGTATAAACTTTATAGAAGTGATATTACTATGAGATATGGGGCTGGCATAAAAAATGAAATTCCAAACCTGCAAGATTTTGGGAGGTTTTGGTGTAGATGATCATCACTTGGTTCTGCCTGCTTTTCTGTCTCTGTTCAGATGTTTTCAATACTATCATAAACAAAAAAAGTTCTTAGGCAATATCTTAGTGAATTTTATGTAAGCACTAAGCATAGTTATTTAGTTATTTTGCTGCCATTCAAATTCTATTTCTTTTTCTTTTGTGAAAAAGTGGGATTTGAGGAAGGCGGAAAAGAAATGATCGAATATCTCATCAGCTCTTTACTGGCTTATGAAAGGCTGCTTTGACATGGGCTAGAAAAAGAACATATAGCATAGTATCTTAAATGTAACAGGAAGACTAATAGTAATAATAGCATTGCCACCCAAAAGTCCCAGCTGAGGTCCTGACCTCATTGTTTTTGTTATTGTACAAAATAGAAAAGCAATTATGTGCTGCTAAGTCCAGTCAGGAAAATGTGAGTGGTTCAGACAAGGAGCAAAGAATACGGCGTAAGAGAGCCTTGTTTATAATTTTATCTTTTAATGTTATGTATACAGGCATAGATTTTAGCCCCCAGCTTTTTCATGTATTACTTACCTGGCACTTAAATATTCAGCTTAATATAGAAATGCATCTGTAATTTTCTGAGCCACACAATTTTCTGATAAAAAAATGTTGTCTTTCATTTGGAAAATAAAGTGTAGATGATAATTATAGAGCATGGTCACATTGTTTGCAACATACTGAATTGTTAACTTATATAGAAGAGCTTAACTTGTAGCTTACACTCACTGTGGAGCTCTTAGATTTAATAAATAATCATGATGTTATGGGGAATTTTCATTATTTGCCTCATTTTATGGGCTAATTTTATGCATACACAAATAAATCCACAATGGTAATAGCTGAAGTGTATGAAAGAAACAACAAAATAAGAGGAAATCAAATTACAGTTTCTATATATAAACTAAAAAAGAGGAAAGTTCATAATTTAGCTGAGTCAAACAAAAGACGTTTCTTCATAAAGTAATGTACTTCATAAAAGTAATTTAGGTAATACAAAATTATTAAATAAGCACTAACATTTATTGATAAAAACATTATACTGAGAATATAATGAATGGAAACCCTTCACAAAACCATCGTAACTCTACTTTTTAACTGTTTTTTATGATTTATTAATGAGATTTGTTAAAAAAAGAAAAAAATAAGTGGAACAAACTAAAAAATGTCCCAACAATTAAACATATACTTATCTTTGAGCACACATCCATATTTGGCAAAGCATTTCAATATGTGTTTACTTTCACATACGTGATATCTCAGCTATGTATGTCATATGGGGATTTATTTCAATCTCAGTTTTTAAAAATGCATTGAAAGTTTATCATGCAATTAATATTGTGTGGAAGTGAGGCCAGTTCTCAAGGGAAACTTTGATGTAATATTAAAATGCTTTTGTTGGATATAAGGAGAAAGAAAAGATACTAGAAAAAACCCTCATTTACTGAGAGCTTTTGGAAAGCTTTTGAATGGGTGGAGTGGAGTAGCCACTTGCTGTTTAGATGATATAAACTTGGACAAGGGCATATATAAATTCTGAAAATCTAGAGATTCAAGGCATGGTGACATGTATTTCAGAAGAATTTCCTTTGTACAAACCCAATAATGTTAACACCTTTGTTATTTGCTATCCTAAACAAAGCTTCCACATAAGCAGCTGTGTAAAATGAAAACTCTGCGACTGAAAAATAAATGTCAGAGGACATAAAATACCTGAATTTGTAGGTACGTAATTGTGTCTCCGGTAAATCAAATTATCTCCCCAAATTTAATACATTTATCCAGACTGTTTGGATAATTCTGTATATTAAAGTATAACAGAGTAAGCATGAAGTGCCAGGATTTTCTATTTCACAACCTCTTAGGATTTGCCTAGAAATATAACTTTATTTAAATAAACTCCCTAAGAATCATCTTACAGCGTCTAAAGTTGCATAGAACTATATATTCTTTTTACAAATTGTTCAGGGTCAGAGGATCACTAAAAATTTTTTATTGCAAATAACTGTAATTTAAATTTTGGGAACAACTTTTCAAACTTACCTTGCTTTTAGAAATATTTCCTATAACATTGGCTCACTCTTTCCAAAACCACTAAAATTTTTCATAAGACGTGGGTTACTAAAAAAGATAATCAAGCATTACCTCTGTGATACATCAACTACTGTTACTAAATCAGCTAAGTCAGGTTTGGGGAAAATGAAAAAAATCTAATTGTCTTGATCAAAATAGCAGTCTGCCTAATAATAATAAATAGCATTCTTTCCTGATATCTATGACTCTGTAGCCTAGTGAGAAAGTTTTCATCTTCACCATTTAGGGATGTGGGAGATGGCAGAGAGCAGCAAGACAGAGCATCTTATTGCACATAAGTCTCCTATTTCTTGAGAGTGCCTTGCATGCTGCAGCAGCTTCAGCTTTGAGCTACTTCTGTATGCATGCCTCAGCAATATGTGTATACTTAATATACATTTAGGGAGGTACATAAAGTGGATTTCCTACTTGTTTTCTGACGAACTATGAAGGTATCTGAAAGGCTGATGAAGCTGGTATCTGATAATGTATATACTGGCTGCATAAGGCTTCCTGCAATGCCAGACTCCTAAGGCTTCTCACAGAAATTGTTATGCTCCAGGCACATACATTTCTTTCTAAAAGGACATGACACTCCCTTCCTGTGTATGAAAAATGCTTCCAGAAGACAATTAACAGATTCTTTCCTGTGCTGTGTTGTTCCAAAGAACATTCCCAGCTATCCCTCTGCTGACATGTGGAATCCTGCAGCAAGGTAAAAGGAAAAGTTCCATGCCCAGCATCACACAACTGAACTGTTTGCTATGGAGTGTAACTTCTCAGTTCACTTAATTCAGAGAACTTTTAAGCAGAGATAGGTGAATTATTTAACTGAATTTGCCTTCTTCTTTTTTTTTTTTTTTTTTTTTTTTTTTTGTGTATTTATCCACAACTACAGATTAATTTGTCCTTTTCTGGGTTTCAATGCAAATAGTTTTGAGCTAAGGTTGTGACTAACCACCTGCTGTTTAAACTGTTCTTTTCAGCATGACACCTCCATAAGTGTATGAACCTGACGGAAGAGTTGAAACTAAATAATATCACATGTGGTTGAAGATGTGTGCCAGTGTTAGATGGAAGACATGTACTATAAGGATCAGATCATGTCTTCTCAGATTATGTCTTCTCAGATCACAGAGCAGGAAGCAGGCACAAAGGCTGTCTTAATGTTGAGATATTTAGATATATGGATATATTTAAGTGTGGAAGGAAGTGCCCCACATTCCATTTTCTAAACAACATTGTTGAAAGGCACGCTTTGTACTTACCTCAATCAGACAAACTCAAGATAAGCCAAGTGCAAGGTGTTTACCCTACATGACTTCTAGATCTGCTGGCAACATTGATCTCTCCCAAGGGAAATGGTGGGTGTTGGCAGGACTGAAACGTCATCCATTCTTTATGTGAAACATTAGAAAATGCATCCTGTTCCTGTTGCCTTGGCAGCACATGTTGGGTGTGTGTCTGCATCCCAGCATACCTCATCTTTTTTAGTGTCTAGCATGCAAATAGGTCAGGCAAAGGGAGGGCCATATCTGAGGGCAGCCCTGAAATAGTTATTGGCTAGGACAGGTTGAATAATGTGAAGAAAGATCAAGCCTCCAGGAAGCATTCAAAAATTGAGATATACTCTTCTGCAGTACACGTTCCATAGCAAACTGAAGAGGTTTAAATGCTTCAATTAAAACTAGATTTAATTAAAAAAATGTGCACACTGTTGGGATTAATTTTGAAGTATCACAGCTGTGAACAGGATGACATAGCTGGTGTTTGCCCTGTGTGGTTGTTTCACCCTTTGAGATGTTGTAGATAAGTGCAGTCTGTGCACTAATTTGAAGCTAAATTCTACTATACTTTCTTCTATTTGGCACTCACCTGCAGTGAGTAAACATTGGAAGAATTAGTTCCTCAGTGAACAGCAATGCTGACCAAAAGCATTTTTACAAAATTTGCATCAAACAGGAAAATAGAAAGAAAAATACTGTAATGGTGTTGTGCTACTTCTTCATATAAGGATCAGTATTTTTACAGACAGAAGTTGCATGAAATGATACAGAATTCCATTTACATAATTGAGGATACTATGCCACTTAATACAAAGATTTGCAAAGGCCAAAGGTTAAAAGCATTAAAGCAGAGGAAGTAATTGTAAGGTATTGATTGCATTTTGAAAAAAATGATTTTATATACAATTCATAGAAGGTATTAAGCTTCACATAGCTCAATACATAGGGACTATATAAACTTTATCTTTCTGCTAAGACTGTTGAACTGGGAAAATAAAGCTGTCAAAGTCACTTACAATTAAGGTAGCAAAAGAACAATTTAATCAAATATAGGGCAACATACCAGCTTAGCTGCTCAAGACAATTTAGTGTTTTTTAGGCACTACTGGGGATGCTTCCATTTGCAGACATAGCTAATGGGACACTAGAGAGCCCCTGAAATTTCTATGATGAATGTTAGATAATAAAATGATGACTCCACTAATAGGATTAAGCAATGCCTCTGGTTTTATTTAGTACAGAGAAAATAGTTTCCGTATTTCAGTTACAATGGAAGTGGACCTAATCATTTAGAAACTAAAAACAACAATGAAACCCCTCACACCCTAAAATTAATATGTTGTTTATGTTGTTAAAAACAGCAGTGGGAAGAAGTACTGCAATAGTGTGGGCTAAAGGCTATTACATTCTGTTTTGAATAAAGTACAATGCATTTAAAATGCAATCAATGTGTTCTGAAGAGAAAACAGTGTAATTCCTGATTTGAGAGACTTCAAGTAATAATTTAAAAGAACTATTGAAATCAAAATGCATTAATCTTAAAAATATCATCTAATCTATCTGGAAACAGCAACTTGATATTATGCTGAGTAAATGTGATCAAGGCAAAGCCATGCAACAGGGTTTTTGCTATATCTGATCACCAGCTGCTTTTACCAGCAGTGTGCAGCCTGTTGCAGGAGAAATCTGGAGAGGCTGTGAGCCTAGAGGGCTCCCCTGCCTCACACCCAAGCAGAGGACTGGTGGCAGAGGCAAGTGTCCCTGGGAATGAACTCTGTGTCCTGTCCAGGGCCATGTTGGCATGTCCCATGTCTTCCTCTGCACTGCTTGTCAATGTAGTCTTGACTCTAACTGCAGCATGATCCTTGTAGATAATGCTTGGAGTCACTTTTGTTCCTGACAAAACAGCAATACATTAGTTTACAGTAACGGTGAAGTTCCCAAAACAGTCTGGGGAATGAAGTGGCTCTCACTTAAGGTCCTGCAGAAAGAGGAATGACAGAGCTAACCAGGAGGATGGGTTGGAAATGAAAGGGATCGTGGGCACCGGTGTCCCAAACCAAGGTTTAAGTAATGCCTAGCTATGCCCTGAGTCCCCTGCAAGGTGGAAGTTGACCTTGGGAACCATGATTTTTGGCATTCTTGAGAAACAACTAGATCAATTCAGTTCTGAACAAACAATTTACTCCTAAGATGGGAACCTACTTGCCTAGATTTAGCATGATGTGAATAAAAATGGCCACATTATAAAACACTTAAAAAGGTAAGTCCTAATGGGAGTGCTGAAAGGCCCTTTGACCATTTGCTACAACTCCCCAGCTGGGTGCCACTCACTTGAACATAAAGAGAAAGCAGGCATTTGGAAAAAAAAAGTACCTTTATAAAAAAGGCGTTAATTATAAAGACACATGATGCAATGTAAGTGCCTCTGGAACATAGAAATTCATATTTATTTTTCTTTTCAGGGATTCAAAAAAGCACCTGAGAGAAAGAATTGAACAGAGCTCCCTGGGGTTTAAAATAAACAGCACAACTATTATACTGAATCCTAGATTATACACTTGCACTGTTTATTACTTTCAAGGATAGTAAGCTCAGTTGTGTGTTATTGTGGAAGTGGTCGGCTTCCGATAGAGGAGAGTAGTAAGTTATCAGTCAGCTGCAGCTTACAAAGTAGCACAGTTGCAATTGAAATAGTGGTTGCTTTGTTTTTCTCTGGTAATTAAAATCAGGATTTATGTATTCCCTCCCTGATCAGTGACAACCACATTTTTAACATAAATGCAAATGTAACTGTTCTGCTGTTTTCCCCTGAACACAATTTGTACTGGAAACAAAATTTATGCAGGAAGACTTACTGTAAAATAGTATCTGAAAAATAAAGTGTTTCAATTCTATTTGGAAAATATTTGTTTCCCAAAGTGTGAACTTACATTGGATTCCCACTGGTATAAATTGAATTTACATGTAGATATGCATATTCTTCTCTAAATATTCATTATTTTGGCAATGTTGTGTATAGTTTAGAGCTATCTTGTATGGAGCCTTAGCACCAAATGTTAAAAATACAGAAAAGTTTCAGCTATAAGCCCTCTTTTCTTAGACTAATAAATTATTAAGACTGATTCATCTATGCAGATCATACTTTCTTTTCTTGGCTTCCACCCAAATGTATATTTTTGAGGGCATGAGGAGAAAATCTGGTTGAGGAGAAAATCTGGTTAAGGAGAAAATCAAATACATCACTCTCCATCTCTCATCAAAGAAACAAAATCCACAAATCACCACATCATTTTTATACAAAATCTCTAATCAGCTACTTTGCAACATGAAACTTGATGTGAATGTCAGATAGACAAATAGATGTGTGTAGCTGGGAAAATGGACATAAAACTGGTTAAAAAAAAACCCCAAACCAACCCTATTTGGGTCACTGTCCATTTTGAGATAGTTTTCGAGAAAAGTTCTACCTGGAGGGTACTGTAAGTTAGTTGCAGACCCCAGAGTCAAATTTAGCATGAACAATGTAATTTTGGGTGACCTTAACATGCAAGGTAATAGAATGGATAAAAAAATTGCTAGTAACAGTGGATCATATATGCAAGGGTATAATAACCAACATTTTTTCACTAAATTACTGAAACAACAAGAGGCAATGTTTCAATAGACTTGATTTATATTAATAGTTATTGATGTTGTAGAAGAAATGACATTTTAGAAAGTAACCACGGACCAAGTGGACATGAACAAATCCCATTTGAGTTGAGTTGCTAGACAAACACAACTAAGACAAGTAAGAGTAATAAATTGAAATGCTTAACTGTGATAAAATAAGGCAGATCAGTTTTGTGAGACTGGACTGGAGGATATAAGGCTTGAATGCAGAAGAGGCTCACAAAACTGTTTGTATCATTAAGAGTTTGTAGCAGAAGTGACATGGAAAGATTTCAAAAAGAAGTACTCGATATAAGCAGATAAATAACTACTTAATGATATTGAGTCTAGGTAGGCAGTCAGAGAACCTCTGAGAAATAGAAAAACTTTGTGATGGGTGAAGAGAGCGATGTGTGAAAAATTGTAGTGCTGAGATGAGAATTGCTAAGTCAAGTTGACTCATAACTCAGAAAGAGTTCTAAAAGAAGGTATGAAGTTCTTCAGCTGCATGTTTTTTTAAGAAAATAGTGAAAGAGAAGATTAGGTGGATACTGATTCAGAATAGTCAGGTGCAGTGGGTTGACCTTGGCTGGACACCAACGTCCCACCAGAGCAACTCTATCACTTCTCTCCTTGGCAGGACAGAGGAGAGAAAATATAATGAAAAGCTCATGGTTCAAGATAAGAAAAGGGAGAGATCATTCAGCAATTTCTGTAATGGGTAAAACAGACTTGACTTGGGGAAAATTGATGTAATTTATTACCAATCATATCAGAGTCAAATAAGGAGAGATAAAACCAAGTCATAAACCACTTCCATCCACCTCTCGCTACTTCCTGGTCTTAACTTTATGCCTGATATTCTCTCCCTTCTGCTCACAGCAGTGCAGGGAAGATCAGGAATGGGAGTTGTGGTCAGTTCAATACATGTTGCCTCTGCCTATCCTTCCTCTTCAGGGGGAGGACTCCTTACCCTCTTCCCCTGGTCCAGTATAGGTGCTCTCCTAGGAGGGACTGTCCTTCATGAACTTCTCGATCCCACAGCCTACACTTCTTCCCAAACTGCCTCAATGTGTGTTCTTCTTGGGCTGCAGTCCTTCAGGAAAAAGCTAATCCATCATGGAACCCCCATGGGGTCACAAGTCCTGACAGTAAACCTAATCCAGGTTAGGCTCCTCTCTTCACAGATCCATGGGCCATGCCAGGACCCTGTTCCAGCATGTGTTTCCCAAGGGTTCATAGCCTCATTCAGATTCATCCAACTGCTCTGGCATGAAGTTTTCTACAGGCTGTAGGTGGATATCTGCTCCACTGCAAAAGAGGCACAGCTTGTCCCATTATTCTCTTCATGGCAGGCTGCAGGGGAAAAGGAAAATTTCTGCTCTGGTACCTGGAGCACCTCCTTCCCCTCTTTCTTCACTAAACTTTGCTTCTGCAGATTTGTTTCTCTCACATATTCTCACTCTTGTCTCCAGCTGCAAAATGCAGAGTTTTCCCCCCGTTATATACATTATCTCAGAGGTGCTATCACCATTGCTGATTGGCTCAGGCGTGGCAAGAAGTGGGTCAGTCTTCGAGTTGGATGGAATTGGCTCTGTCAGACATAGGGGAAGCTTCTAGCAGCTTCTCAAGGAAGCCACCCTTGTAGACACCTTGCTATTAAAACCTTGCCATGCAAACCCAATGTAGCAGGTATAATTCAAAACTCAAATAAATACTGCAACTTCCTTTTAGTAAACAAAACGAAGCTGCATATAGAGGTAATGACAACACTGAAGGCAGGAATATACCTGACAATGGATACTGGAGGGAGAAGTGTAACAGCAAGAAGCCCCTGCAGCCAATGAAGGGTAAACACTTTCCCAGGGTTTTAGCTAAACATGTGCATGAACTTTCTAGTCCGATTGTATATTTTGTCAGGAAAACTATAAAAACTATTACTATTGTAAAGCTGGATATTAGCAAAGATAATATCTGTGTTTAATAGGGGGTGGTGAAGGGAGGAAAGGGTTTTGGCAAATCTGTTTCTGTATGCATGGATGAGACGTTTTGTGGAAATTCTTACTCTTTCTGATGCATTTTGGATCTACTGCATAAAGTCAGAGGTAATTCACCTCTGCTGTGTCCTGATAGTAAGATAGAATCATAGAATCCTAGAATAACCAGGTTGGAAGAGACCCATTGGATCATCAAGTCCAACCATTCCTATCAAAAGATGCGTGAAGAGACACTATTGTCACTTGTCTTCCTAACAAATAAGCACTCTACAAGATAAAATGGTAATAGTGTTTAAAAAATATTCAGGACTTTGGCAGCAATTGATAGTACTTTACAAAAAATGTACTGTACAGGTGACTAAAGTGAAAGACAGGATATCTATAGGGGAAAGGAAAGTTCGGCTAACTTTCTCAAAGCTGGAAAGCTCTGAAGACTCAACAAATGCAAAAATTTATTGGCCTGGAAAACAGGCAAAGACTAAAAAATAATGTTTTCAGTTTCCCAATGGAGACCAGAGACTATTAATCCTTTCTGAGTTTATTCAACCTCTTCATTAGCATACATTCCCTATGTAGGAATTGAGTTTTACGTGAATGATGAGATCATCCAAAGTAAAGTGGTAATAAATGTTCCCAAAAGGCCAAAAATGTGAACTTTTGGAGGATGAGGAAATCTCTAATAGTTGAGAGGAAGGAAGAAAATTTCCTCTTTGCAGAAATGGATCATTTCAAGGGGCCTCTTGCACTGTTTTCTAAAGCAAACAGCCCCAGCTCACCTTGGGGAGGAAACACTGAACAGAAGGCTTGTAGTATGGCTTGGACTGTCAATGAGGGACTGGTGTGTTCCTGACTGCTGTGACTTCTCTATGCACCATCTGCAGGACTCCATTTATCGCATTATCAGAACAAACCTGATGGACCAAAACAGGAGGCAATCAAAATTGTGCCACTCTACACAAACAATAAAGCATGGCAAATTTAGACTATGGGCTCATTTTGTGATTTCTGGAGCAATTCTTTCTCTTCTTACTGTCTTAATGCCACCTCTGCAAGATCAGAGTCAATAATGCTTTGTCTCCCATAGTTAAATTGTAAACTTTCAGAGGCAAGGACTTATATTTTTTGTGTAAAGATCACTTGGAAAAAAGCATTCTTGTGATCTCAGCTGGAGTCTCTTTGTGTTACTGCAAGACAAATAAATCACAAATATATATTCACCTTCAGACATCCAGGAAAAGAAGATCTCTTTCTATGAGATACCTCTTTTTATTTCTGCAAACATTACAATGAAATTCAAAGAAATGTGTGTGCATGCTCTTGAGGCAAATTCACCAAAGTCTAGAGGTCATTTATGCTGAGCATCAGTTAATATAATGCTTTGTTTTTGTCACAGGAACTCAGGAGGGTGGAAAAAAAATTACAAATATTCCAAAGTAAGGTGCCTAGTTAAGACCAGGGACTGACATTTTTCTTGGCTTTAGAGAAAAGATGTAGTTTCCTAAATGATATCTCCACTATGCAGAGGTTTTAGGTCATACATGTAGCTGCCTTTACACTTAATGTAATGTCTCTTTTTCTCATTTTACTTTTCCTGTTCAATTTTGTAATTTCTTTCATTTAATCCACCACATTAACAGCTCTTCCTTCTCCTATCACAATGAGTGAGAGGCAGCAGGAGAAATCTGGTGAAGAACATCAAGATCAGAACCTCAGAAGAAGCAGCTTTTCCTGAATATTTCCCTGCCTTCTGGGTTGTTACTGTTCTGAGGGCCATGTCTTGCCACCCTCACTCTGCACAAATAGCATAATTTTCTCCAGTTCACAGCCAGTGAGGTCACAGTCCATCAGAGAACAGAAGAAATTTAGGAACTTGCCCATTTTAGATTAAAAGTGTTCTCCTGTTATACTAAGGGGAGGCTGAGGTTGAAGAAAACCTTGACCTGACAATATTAAAGGGGACATGAACATAGCAGAACTCACAGCCCACATGCAATACTTCATGGCATACATGCAGCCACTATAATTTACTGGGTTGTAATAGAACTTTTCTATATGTTATACTTCATGAAAAAGAGATTCATATATGTTTTAAATTTAAATAGCGAATAGATAATCATTGAATCATAGAATCACCAGGTTGGAAGAGACCCATCGGATCATCGAGTCCAACCATTCCTATCAAACACTAAGCCATGCCCCTCAGGACCTCATCCACCTGTGCCTTAAACACTTCCAGGGAAGGTGAATCAACCACCGCCCTGGGCAGCCTGTTACAATGCCCAATGACCCTTTCTGTGAAAAACTTCCTCCTGATGTCAAGCCTAAATCTCCCCTGGTGGACCTTGAGGCCATTCCCTCTTGTCCTGTCCCCTGTCCCTTGGGAGAAGAGCCCAGCTCCCTCCTCTCTACAACCTCTTTTCAGGTAGTTGTAGAGAGCAATGAGGTCTCCTCCTACAGCCTCCTCTTCTCCAGGCAAAATAACCCCAGCTCTCTCAGCCGCTCCTCATAGGGCCTGTTCTCCAGCCCCTTCACCAGCTTTGTTGCTCTTCTCTGGACTCACTCCAGAGCCTCAACATCCTTCTTGTGGTGAGGGGCCCAGAACTGAACACAGTATTCAAGGAGCGGTCTCACCAGTGACGAGTATAGAGGGAGAATAACCGACCTGGACCTGCTGGTCACACCATTTCTGATACACGTCAGGATGCCATTGGCCTTCTTGGCCACCTGGGCACACTGCTGGCTCATGTTCAGTCGGCTGTCAACCACCACCCCCAGGTCCTTCTCTTCCAGGCAGCTCTCCAGCCAGACTTCTCCTAGTCTGTAGCTCTGCATAGGGTTGTTGTGCCTCAAGTGCAGGACCCGGCATTTGACTGTGTTAAACCTCATGCCATTGGGTTACGCCCAGCGGTCCAGCCTGTTTAGATTCCTTTGTAGACCCTCCCGACCCTCCAGCAGATCGACACTTCCACACAGCTTTATGTCATCTGCAAACTTGTTAGGGGTGTACTCAATGCCTTCATCCAGGTCATTGATGAAGACATTGAACAGGGGTGGATTCAGCACTGAGCCCTGGGGAACCCCACTTGTCACTGGCCTCCAGTTCGATTTAACACCATTTACCACCACTCTCTGGGCCCAGCCATCCAACCAGTTTTCTACCCAGGAGAGTGTGCGCCTGTCCAGTCCAGAGGCTGACAGTTTCCGTAGCACAATGCTGTGAGAAACTGTGTCAAAGGTTTTACTGAATTCCAGAAAGACCACATCCACAGCCTTTCCCTCATCCAGTAGCCAAGTCACTTTGTCATAGAAGGTGATCAGATCAGTTTGGTAAGACCTGCCTTTTGTGAACCCATGTTGACTGGGCCTGATCACCCGGTTCTCTTGCATGTGCTCCATGATAGCACTCAAGATCACCTGTTCCATGACTTTCCCTGCCACTGAGGTCAGACAGACAGGCCTGTAGTTCCCTGGATCCTCGCTGTGACCCTTCTTGTAGATGGGCACAACATCAGCCAGACTCCAGTCCAGAAGAACTTCCCCAGTCTTCCAGGACTGCCAGCTCCCTCAAAACGCTAGGGTGAATCCCATCTGGCCTCATAGACTTGTCGGTGTCTAGTTGGGCAAGCTGATAGGAGGAGGCCTCATATTGCTCCTTTAGTTCTGGGGTTTGTACACAGAGGGAACAACTTTCTTTACAATTAAAGACTGAGGCAAAGAAGTCATTAAGTACCTCAGCCTTCTCCTCATTCCCCATCACTGTTGTTCCCTCTGTGTCCAAAAGGGACTGTATGGTCTTCCTAGTTCTCCTTTTATTATTTATGTATTTATAGAAAGATTTTTTTATTATCTTTCACAGACTTTGCCAACCTGATTTCTAGTTGAGCCTTAGCCCCTCTGATTTTAACTCTACACAACTTCACTTCCCTCCTGTAGTCCACCCAAGAGGCCTGTCCCCTCTTCCAGAGCCTATAAACATTCCTCTTCTTCTTGATGTCACTTAAGATGTCTTTGTTCAACCAATCTGTTTTCACCCCTGCCGGCTTTTTTTCCGGAACACGGGGATGGCTTTCTCCTGAGCTGCTAGGGTCTCCTTTTTGAAGAGCTCCCAGCCCTCATGTGCTTCCTTGCCCTTAAGTACTGTCTCCCATGAGACTTTGCCGACCAGCCTTCTGAAGAGTTCAAAGACTGCCCTCTCGAAATTTAATGCTACTGTCCTGCTTAGTACCCTCTCTCTTTACCTAGAACAGAAAGCCCTATCTAGTAACTGGTTCAGCTATCTTGCACTTGGAAAACATGATTCCTTAGATTTATCTGAGTATTTCCAAGAACAGGACGTGCTTAGATATTTAACACCTAAGTTGATGAGTCAACTCTATTTAATTCTTACATGCTACAGAGATAATTTGAAATTATATGTATATTTGTTATTCTTACTGTGATTACTTAACAGTATCTGAATATGCTAATTTCTAGTCTCTACTTGAAGTTCTGAGATCTTGGTCATAAAAGATGCAGCCTGACAGAGAGGCTGGCACAAAAAAATTGTGAGATTTTGCAGTTGTTCTTATAAAGAAAAACCTGTAGCAAGGGAGTAACCACACTTGTAGGGAAGGAGGAAGAAATTTGGTGAAAATTGAATGAAAGCCTACTTGATGGATTTCAAATGCCACAACAATCTTGACCTCCTTAGGGAAAAGTTCAGCGAAAAAAAAGACAGGTTATTTCAATATAACCTTGGATGAAAGTACATTTCTCGCGTAAATTGAAATAACCAAATCCACCTTCCCAGTAAAAGCAGGGATGGTATTAAAGAAATATTTCCCCCCAGGAAAAACACCCTAATCCTTATGATTTCTCACAAACTGTTTATCTGCTTTCCCCACAGGCCATCCCCTCCCTCTTCTTTTCCATTGAGAAGATTAAAATGTGGAGGGAGAAGAGGTTAGGAGAAAAATCAATCCAGTAAATACTTATAAACCTCCATGAATTTTAAAAGGAAACAATCCCATAAATAACAGAAATTCCACTGCATGTTTCTTGCAAAATCCCTTTTCACGCCTTCTTATCAGATGAGAGTCTCCCAGCCAAATGTGGTCTGATTCTTCACAGATGACCAAGCAGCAGCAAGCTAAATAAGCTGTCTGCAAAACTCAGAGCTCAATTAAAACTGGGACAAACCCCTCATCCTGCGATGGAGATGAGCTTCAAGCAGGCTCACTCTCCCACTAGGCTGGAGTCGAGACCTAATGGGGTTTTCCTTTGGCCTCAAGATCTGCAAAAGCTCTTAGCCTTTTGCCTGGTAGGTCTTCTCCTCCTGATCAATGGGAAAATCTTGAATAGATATGCTAATTAAACCATGAATTCCACTGAAGCACTGGGTACCTGAGATTTCTCATGTGACCTATTTCAGGATATGAGTTGGATCAGGATAAGAAGGCTCAGTTGAGGCATATTAGTTGATGTGTTCATTTTCTGTCTGTTTTCCTAATGCTTTCTGGTGCTTTGTAAGCATTGCAAATGACATGTCCTGAGAGTTTAAACTCACTCTGAATATTGCTTATCAGAAGATGACTTTTAGCAAGAAGCTGATTGTCAGTTCCTGAGTACAGTTATGTAGGAGGCACATCAGGACACCTCCCCCCCCTCCCCCAATACTTATATGCTTTCAAATGCTACCTAGGTTTAAGTATCAGGCCATTAAATGCTGGCTTTTCTTGCTGAAGAGCAAAGGTTAATTGCAGCTGCTATAGTTAATTTTCAGCATGTGTGAGTAGCCTTAAATCTGTAGTTGGTGGATGACAATCATGTTCTCAGGAACAATGGTAGGGGATATATGGAAAATATAGCTGAATTATGGACTTTTTACTCCCTGCCACTGTTATCTGTTACTGCCAGAGTCCCTACTGGTTCCTCTGGACTATGTCTGAGTTTGGAGACAGCTTTTTCAGATGCCCTGGGATATTGGTTATCTTTGTATGTTTTCACAGCCACATACTGACTTGTTTATAGCTGGCTACTGCTGACAGTATATGGGAGGAGACAGCAGGCTGTATTTTGAGAGTTTCTAAGACTCTCTCTGGTTAAAATTAATTCACACTATCTTCTCTTCCTTCCAACTGTGTTCAAAGTTTGCCATATTTCTTTAACACTTACTGAGACAGTTCTTGGTCTTTTTTATATTATTACTACAAATTTAATTTCTAGGACTCTGATAGTCAAGATAAAGCTACAGACAGTAGCTAATCCCTTGCTTAATAATAAAACCATTAAATTATCCTTTGTTTTGCCAAACCAATAAACTATCATTAAGCTCACATCTGAGCATCTCTAAGATGAGAAAAGGTCCTTGGCATGATTTAGGACAGATATCAAACCCATCAAAAGAGTGTCTAGGAGCTAACTAAGGGAGTCTGCTCATCTACTGCAGGAATTTAATACCTCAGAAATCTATATAGTTGGCAATGGTTGTAGTTGTAATAAAATCACACTCCAAAATTCAGCAAATAATTCAACTCCAAGCCTCAGCTAGTGTCTGTCATCTCTGAAGTAAGCAGGGAAATGGTCACCATGCACTCATATGTTCAGGATCAAACATTTCTCATGAGACAGGCAGAAGAGTTTGCCATTGCTGCTTGCCCCACTCCTTTGCCCAAATTACGGTTTTCAGTTAAGCATCCTGTGGACCTACTCCCCTACTGTGGCAGTTTGTTGTTCACTGCATCAAGCCAGACTACCATTTGAGTATACCTTGATCTTTACAAAGTGGAACTCTGTGGGCAGTAGTTTTAGTCACTATTTCTTGAAGCAGAAGAGTAAAAAATTTATGTAAGAAGTCAGAACGGGGTCCTGATTTTACTAACTTAGATAAGTATTGATTTCTTGGACTCCTCAGTGGTATAACTGTTGTGTTTCAGGTCATTCAGCTGCCCAAGGGAAGGACCAGTGGGCCAAAGAGTAAATGCATGAAGGATTACAAGAATTTGTTTCGTGTATTGCTCAGCTACTTAATAAAATACAAAGGGAGTTCCCCACACTAATGAATAGTCTTCTAAGAATTGATAACCTCTAAGGACTAAAAGAGTGTGTGAACTTGGTAAATTAAGTGGAAGGTACAGAGAAGGTTCCTGTAAGTATCTTCGAACAAGGGTTGTTTTACTAAATGAAGAGTAACATTGTAAATGTAGGATTTTTATTAAAGGTAATATAGGTAGAGCAAAACCTGTAAATTTGGGGTTTATATTTATAGCAATTTACATTTATCCGCTTTAGTCCAGTTCTTTTCCATTGTAGCTTTCTTACAGATAACACATGTTTGCACCATACAATAGAATCCACAGGCTTTCTGGGATCTAAGGAAATGTTGTTATAAATGAAGAAAGCTTAAGTGCCATTCATGGGGAACTGCTCTGTGACAGTGGTGAAATAGTAGCCATATCAAAAAATACTGAAACTTGTATCTGAGAGCAAAATTGGAATGTATGGATGGCAAACTGACCTGGCAAAGCAATGTGGAGCATACATATGAACAAAATGCCACTGGAAATATTTGAACCGTATGTTAGCGTCGGAAAATGGGTGAGAATTCTGATAGGAGAGGAAGTATTTATTATGAATAGAAATGGGAAGTTTAGTGCTATGCTGCATTTACCTGGAGGTTTGTTAAGTAGTTAGCCTATTAACCAGCATGTGATAAGGCAAGAGATTTGCAGTATCTCTTGAAATCACCTTTGATGCAAAATGAAAGAAGATGTAACAGTCCTGCCTCTCCAAAATTCTCTTTAATGTGATATAAGTTCCTCTTCCCGTGGAGGATATATCTCTGTCTTTGGTTCAGCTCTCTGCTGATTTCTGAACAATAGCCCTTAATGAAGGTGCTGGCAATACCTGTGCAGTCTATGTTACAGGCACTGGCCATAAACAGAGTTTGCATAGTGTTTTTGTGAAATATATTGTTTGCATAGTGTTCTTGACTGCCACCAGCTAAAAGTAATTCACATTTTTCCCCTGAGTTTTCTTCCTAGAAGAAATCTCCTCATAATGTGGGAAGGTGCAGACAGTATAAGAGAAGAATGGCAGAGAAATGCATTCAAAATATATACATTTGCATGGTGAGAAAGAACAGGATGTCTCAACCTGAGCCCTGGCTTTTACCCTGTTCTGATCTCCATTTGTAGAGCTGTGCAAACATATAGGAGATCTGCCCAGACACATTTTAGCCTAATAGCTGTTATTTGTGAAGTGCAAGAAAACTATTTGGCTGCCAGCAGTAATTAGAAAATTATAATCAGTAATCAAATAACTATCACCCTCCTTCCCCAAAGTTAAGCAAGCATTAATAATTATCTGTAATACAAGAGTATAATTCATTACAATGACAAATTCTTTTTTAACGTCCATAACATTTTGCTATAGCAATTAATCACTCTTGTTTGACTTATCTGGAATTCTTACAAGACAACCATGAAATTGTAAAACATAATTATTGACGACATTGATAGCTGGCTTAAGCTTCTATGTTTTTGAGGGCAGGGTTCAAAAAAATGTCAATTTATTAAGTACTATGTTAATAGCTGAACACCAAAGTAAAAAAAAAAACATACTCAGAGTCAAAATATAAACACAGATATTCTTTCCTTTTGGGAAGAACTATGAATTGTGGTTCTTTGGGAAAAAACAAAGTTTTGTTCTTTAAAAGAAAATTTTACTTTGTGGGGGATTCAGACATCAACTGAACAGTGACAAACGCACCCCCTCACATGCTGAACTGATTAAATCTTTGTGAGGAGGGGTTGTAAGAAACCTGTATTTAAACAGTGTTTTAAAACTTCATTTGTCTTCAAAGCCTGCTGCAGTTGGATTGGTCAGTCAGAAATCTGATATCTATTTTCTAGTAAATACTAGAGAAGAAGAAAATCTGTATACTTTATTATAATATGCGGTTCACTTTTATTTGTTCCTACTGCTCTTGTTTTCCCTCTTTTGGATATTTGTTATTCTCAGGTATAAGATAAGTGGCAAAGAAGACCAGACTTCATGGTACAGAGTAGATGGGTCAAGAGGAATGCCTGGGATCCGAAAAACAGCTGAGAGAAATGAGAGTCTGCTGCTTCAGGTGGCTCAGACTAACCCCATAATATTCTCTTTGTAGAAACTGGGGAAATAAAAACATTGTATGAGTGCTTTGCATAAAACTGGTGATTATATTAAGAACACAGAATATGAAATGCCTAAGGATAACGTTGTTTAAAGAAATTTTGCATTGCAAAAAGCATCTTAGTGGGAAATGGGAACTTAATACCCGCTGACTTTTAGACGTACTAAATGCTCTCAAGTTTCTAATACTCAGTGCAAAGACACTGTTAACACAGAGCATGCATCTGCAGTCGGCTGCACAGGGATGTCTCTGGTGCAGGTGAGCAGTAGCCGTGTAGCTGTTGCACTGTGGTTGGAAAATTTGCCTTGCTCTCTAATCTGTGCTACTACAGATATGGAGCTTGACTTATCCTGGAGACCTTTCTGTGACAACCCACTCTCTGGGCTTGAAATGAAGCATATGGTATAAGGATAAATAGAATATCTTGAAATTACCTGTGCTAGCTCTCATCGTAGGCCCCTCCACTCCTGTCTTACACCCCTCCTTACTGGCTAAGAAGCACACAGACTTCTTAGAGAGAAGATGTCCTGGTGCTTATCTGTTATTTGGATTTTTTTCTGTTGTGGTATGCTATAACACTTCTTTCTTCTGGGTAAGTGATGGAAGATCTTGAGCAAAACAAGAAAACAAATGCCTGGTAGGAGTATTTTATGGAGTAAAGAGTTACAATGACGTTTCAAGATTTGCAAAGACATTCAGAGTGCAGGCTAGACATCTGAATTCTTCTTGAATATTAAATATTGAGTATCATGAAACTACAAATTCAGGTCATTTAAGCCTCTTTTTTTTTTTTGTATGAATAAAAACAATTAAAGTGAGTTCTTAGTAAAATTTGCATCCATCTCTAATTGCAGAAGTGATGAATCAGAGGCAGCCTAAGCCGACAGCAAAAACTTTATGTCCTCATATGAACATAACATCTGAACCCTTGTGCATGTTACTATAACACCTGTGTTTTAATTTGGACCTGTATTTTATTTTTCACTTAAAGACATGATGTTACTGCCAGATAATACATTTTATTTTTAGGTCAATGTTTTCTCACCACATTGAACTCCCAACTGTTACCCAGAACTTTTGCAAAAATACACAGAGTACATGAAAAACTATAAAAATATGAATCTACTCTTGGGTGTCTTTTATCAGCCTGTTTTTCCTGACATCTTGGATGAGATATATAGCCACCTTCTCTGAGGGTGGGCTGAGAGCTTCCACACCTGGTATTACTTGTGCAACTCTTGGGCAAAGACCTAAAGTTACTAAACTCAGTTCCCTGTTCATTCCCATAAAGTTACAATTTTACCTTCAGAACGTGTTATTTCAGTATACTTGCAAACCCAAAGTTTGTCAGATAAAGCATGTACAATTTAAAGGCTCATTGTGAAGGAAAACTGCATTTATAGATCTTATTTCTTCATTATAATCATAAAAACTCAGAGTCCTTAAATGCTGTTCATTTTCTTTCTGTCACAATCACTAAAGGGCAAAGAGAATTTGTTCTTACCTGTTTTATACTAAGTTTTTTGAAGGCATAAGGACTTTCTAGAGGGGCTGATTGTAGAAAATTACCTTGCATTGTATGAGTGTGAGTTGATTAAAATAAAGAGTCATTTCAGGAGGGTGAAATTTGAGAAATTAAAGGAAGTGCTTTATAGGGTCAACTGGACTGAAGTGCTGAGAAGTTTGAATGTGGGGGAGGCTGGAAGTCTCCCTTAATCAAAATTAAAAAACTTAGCAGGAATTTGCCAACCAAACAGAGGGAGAAAATCATGAGGAAATGTTCCCAAAGTTATTTGAGTCAACAACACTTCTCAATGATGGTAGGAGTAAGCACATAGCAAATGAAAAATTATGACAAGGACACATCAGCAAAGTAGTCAGTTCATACAAATAAGAAAGTACGTGACAAAGTAAAAAGTGACAAATATTAGAATGAACTAAACCTTCTAGAGGAAGTGTTAAAACCTATTAAAAATTATTTAACCTTTAAGTGAAAGCTTGAGAAAAGAACAAGGAGTGGAATGTATTCAATATGAGATGTTCAAGTTGACTGAATGTAGCTCAAATACAGAAGTGATACTTTTATATCGAGAAGGAAAAGTAAAGCAGTTCTTGGGAATCAGGAGTGGCAGCAGAACACATGACAAGACAGGTGGAAACCAGCTGGGAGGAGGATTTTTTTCCAGAATCCTGAAATAACTCTGAAATCATTGCATATCATATGTGAGAAATAAATGTTACATATGCCAAAGAGGAGAAAAATGGATTCAGGTACCAAACAACTCATGTGGATGCATGCTGTGCTGCCAGAGAGCAACCTACAAAGTGCAGATCAAAAGAGAGATATTTCATCTGACCATCCTTGTCTGCAATTTCTAATTGTTGGGGCCTTGCTGACTATCACTGCTCCTCTAGGCATGGAGCACATGTGTCTGAGTACTCTGGGATGAGACTGAGCAGTCTTGGACCCTTCCAGTCTTGGCCACTTTCCTAGTCCCTCTGCTATCAAAGAGGAGGCACCTGTGGGGTTGCTCTGTACTTTGCAGCAGTAGTAGGGACCCTTGATCCTCAAACCAGATGGGATGGGAGGGAGAGATGGAGTTCATGTGCTCCCCAGCCCTATATGAATTTGAGTGCTCTCATTGGAGGGCACTGGTTTCTGCACATAGACAGAGGCCAAGGGCTGAGTAATGGATGGTGGAGCTAGAGTGGAGGGAGAGGACGTGGTGCACAGACTGAGCATATGCCACAAGCAAGAGCATACTCTGGTTTATTTGTGGTAGAACAACACCAGGAAACAAATACAGGAATTGAAATTTGCCCAGAGAAGTCAGCTTGTTAGTCTTCCTCAGCTGAATTTTCCTGTACTTTAACTATGTTCATTTAAGGCATAACCTACCAAGTCTTTTGAGCGTAAAATTATGGCAGATAAATATCTAGCATTTCAGGTTAATGACTCACTAAGTAGCCTTTCATAAACAAGACTTAAGGAGTACTCAGAGAAAGGGGAGAGAATTTTGAAGGAAATAATAATGAAAACCAGACAGGAATGGAATAGTAGATAGAGTTCAACAAAATCTTTCAAAAGCAATTCACACCAGACTAACTCAATATTTAAATATTCTTAAGGCTACCGATTTTCTAGGGAAATGAAAGGTGGTACTTTAAATTGAATGCTTCTAACTATCAGTAAAATATATAGTATATGCCATTCAGGGGATTATTGCCTTACCTAGAGAAGACAAGGATTAGGGCAAATACTTTGAGTTGGCTGAAGACCTAGGTTCTGCTGAAAGAGAAACGTCTGTGTGGAGGATGGTGTTCTTAAAGGTACAGTCTCAGAACTGGTTTGATTTAATATTTTCACCAAAGGTCCTGATGCAAAGAGTAAGCTTGTGTAGAATTTAATGATGCATGACTGGGAAGCATCACCAGTGATGAAGAAGACTGGATGATTGCATAGCAAGAGAAAAGTCCTTGTGCAGCAAGAGTTTTGTGGCAAAAGACAAAGTAGGAAATGCAGCAGTACATGTACAAGACCATGGAATGAGATCAAAAATATGTATGCATAACATGATGCCTACATATTAGACTTCAAATTGTATTAACTTTACAGTGTCAGGAACATATCCTCCTATTTGGAGACTGACTGTACTGTGAAGTGACACTAGAGACATCTAAGGAGTGTTGCATCCTCTCTCATCATGTGCCTGGTTGCAGCCTGTTGGGCAGGGAGTATCCTGCTTTCCTGTTCATATCTGAAGACCCTCTAGTTGCCATGGGCAAAGCTCAAAACTGTGACCTTTTAAATAAGAAATTACCCAGGTTAGAGAGAAGTCAGGTAGTCAAATAGAGAGAGGGGAGAGATTTGATACCCTTGAGCTCAATTATGGTTATGATGGGATTGAGTGCCTGTGGGTTAAAATCAGAGAAGCCAACAAGAAGGTGGATATTGTGATGGGAGTCTTATATAGGTCATCTAGCCAAGAAGAAGCAGCTGATGAGCTTTTCTATAAACAACTGCGAGTAGTCTCAAGATCACTACATCTTGTCCTCCTGGGAGACGTCTATCTTCTGGATGTCTGTCGGAAGTACAATAGAGCAGAAAGGAAGCAGTCCAGGAGGTTCCTGGAGTGCGTGGAAGACAACTTCCTTGCACAATTGATGAGTGAACCAAAAAGGGAAAGCCCCTTTTGGACCTGCTGTTTGTGAACAGAGATGGCCTTGTGGGGGATGTGGTCGTTGGAGGACACCACGAGATGGTAGGTTTTTCAGTTCTAGGTGAGGTGAAGAGAGAGATTAGCAGAACAGTCACATTAAACTACCAGAGGGCAGACTTTGAACTCTTCAGAAGACTGGTTGGCAAAGTCTCATGGGAGACAGTCCTTAAGGCCAAGGGAACCCATGAGGGCTGGGAGCTCTTCAAAAAGGAGATCCTAGCAGCCGAAGAGAAAGCCATCCCTGTGTTCCAGAAAAGAAGCTGGTGGGGGAAAAAAAAAACTTGGTTGAGTAGGGAGATCTTGAGTGACATCAAAAAGAAAAGGAATGTCTTTGAGTTTTCGAAGAAGGGACAGGCGTCTTGGGTGGACTACTGGGAAGAAATGAGATTGTGCATATTAAAAATCAGGAGGGCTAAGGCCCAACTAGAAATCAGAGTGACCAAGTCTATGAAGGATTACAAAAATCTTTTTATAAATACATTAGCACCCTAAGGAGGGCTAGGGAGAATATTCAGTCCCTATTGGATACAGGTGGAAAAACAGTGACTGGGGATAAGGACAAGGCTGAGGTACTTAATGCCTTCTTTGCCTCAGTCTTTAATAATAAGGAAAGTTGTTCCCTCTGTGTACACACCTAAGAGTTAGAGGAACAGAACAAAGCTCCCATGATCCAAGAAGATGCGGTCAGAGACTTGTTTGCCCGGTTAGACGTCCACAAGTCTATGGGGCCGGATAGGATCCACCCAAGAGTATTGAAGAAAGTTGGTGGATGTGCTGGCCAAACCCCTTTCCATCATCTTCCAGTGGTCCTGGCTGACTGGGGAAGTTCCACTGAACTGGAGGCTGGCTGATGTTGTCCCCATCTACAAGAAGGGTTGCAAAGAGGATCCAGGGAACTACAGCCCTGTCAGTCTGACCTCAGTGCCAGGGAAAGTCATGGAACAGGTGATCTTGGGTGCTATCATGAAGCACTTGCAAGAGAACCAGGTGATCAGACCCAGTCAACACAGGTTCATGAAAGGCAGGTCTTCCAAACAAACCTGATTGCTATGTATGACAAAGTGACTTGGCTACTGGACGAGGGAAAGGCTGTGGGTGTAGTCTTCTTGGTTGTCAGTAAAGCCTTTGACACAGTTTCTCACAGCTTTCTGCTATGGAAACCGTCAGCCTCTGGCCTGGACAGACAAACGCTCTTCAGGGTGGAAAACTGGTTGGATGGCTGGGCCCAGAGAGTGGAGCTAAATAGAGTTAGAATCATAGAATAACCAGGTTGGAAAAGACCCATCCGATCATCAAGTCCAACCATTCCTATCAAACAATAAACCATGCTCATTAGCACCTAGTCCACCTGTCCCTTAAACACCTCCAGGGATGGTGAATCAACCACCTCCCTGGGTAGCCTGTTCCAGTGCCCAGTGACCCTTTCTGTGAAAAACTTCCTCCGAATCTCTAGCCTAAATCTCCCCTGGCGAAACTTGAGGCCATTTTCTCTTGTCCTGTCCCCTGTCACTTGGGAGAAGAGACCATTACCCTCCTCTCTACAACTTCCTTTCAGGTAGTTGTAGAGAGCAATGAGGTCTCCTCTCAGCCTCCTCTTCTCCAGGCTAAACAACCCCAGCTCTCTCAGCCGTTCCTCATAGGGACTGTTCTCCAGCCCCTTCACCAGCTTCGTTATTCTTCAGGCGGGATAGGAAGGGTAGGAGAGGAGGCGGAGTAACCCTCTTTGTAAGGGAGGACTTGGACACCACTGAGATGGAATGTGGTGATGAGGAGATTGAGTGTCTGTGGGTTAAAATCAGAGGAGCCCATAAGAAGGTAGATTTTGTGATGGGAGTCTGTTACAGGCCACCCAGCCAAGGAGAAGCAGTTGATGAGCTCTTCTATAAGCAGCAGGGGTTAATCTCTAGATCAATACCACTTGTTCTTGTGGGAGACTTCAATCTCCCTGATATCTGCTGGAAGTACAATACAACAGAAAGGAATCAGTCTAGGAGATTCCTGGAGTGCGTGGAAGACAACTTCCTTGCACAGCTGGTGAATGAACCAACGAGGGAAGGTGCCCTCCTGGACTTGTTGTTTGTGAATAGAGAAGGCCTTGTGGGGGATGTGGCAGTAGGAGGACGCCTAGGACTAAGTGATCATGAGATGATAGGGTTTTCTGTTCTAGGTGAAGTGACGAGGGTGGTTAGCAGGTCAGTGGCATTAAATTTCCAGAGGGCAGACTTTGAACTCTTCAGAAGGCTGGTCGGCAAAGTCTCATGGGAGACAGTACTTAAGGGCAAGGAAGCACATGAGGGCTGGGAGCTCTTCAAAAAGGAGATCCTAGCAGCTCAGGAGAAAGCCATCCCTGTGTTCCAGAAAAAAAGCCAGCAGGGGAACAAAACAGTTTGGTTGAACAGAGACATCTTGTGTGACATCAAGAAGAAGAGGAATGTCTATAGGCTCTGGAAGAGGGTACACGCCTCTTGGGTGGACTACAGGAGGGAAGTGAGATTGTGTAGAGTTAAAATCAGAGGGGTTAAGGCTCAACTAGAAATCAGGTTGGCAAAGTCTGTGAAAGATAATAAAAAAATCTTTCTATAAATACATAAATAATAAAAGGAGAACTAGGAAGACCATACAGTCCCTTTTGGACACAGAGGGAACAACAGCGACAGGGAATGAGGAGAAGGCTGAGCTACTTAATGCCTTCTTTGCCTCAGTCTTTAACTGTAAAGAAAGTTGTTCCTTGTGTGTACAAACGCTGGAACTAGAGGAGAAAAACGAGGCTCCCACGGTTGAAGAGAGGGTGGTCAGAGTCTTGCTTGCCCAACTAGGCACCCACAAGTCTATGGGGCCAGATGGGATTCACCCTAGGGTATTGAGGAAGCTGGCAGATGCACTGGCCAAACCCCTTTCCATCATCTTCCAAGAGTCCTGGAAGACTGGGGAAGTTCCACTGGGCTGGAGGCTGGTTGATGTTGTCCCCATCTACAAGGGTGGCAGGGAGGATCCAGGGAACTACAGGCCTGTCAGTCTGACCTCAGTGGCAGGGAAAGTCATGGAACAGGTGATCTTGAGTGCTATCATGAAGCACTTGAAAGAGAACTGGGTGATCAGGCCCAGTCAACATGGGTTTATCAAAGGCAGGTCTTGCCAAACTGACCTGATTGCCTTCTATAATAAAGTGACTTGGCTGCTGGATGAGGGAAAGGTTGTGGATGTGGTCTTCCTGGACTTCAGCAAAGCCTTTGACACAGTTTCTCACAGCATTGTGCTGGCCTGGACAGGCGCACACTCTCCTGGGTGGAAGACTGGTTGGATGGCTGGGCCCAGAGAGTGGTGGTAAATGGTGTTAAATCCAACTGGAGGCCAGTTACAAATGGGGTTCCCCAGGGCTCAGTGCTGAATCCACCCCTGTTCAGTGTCTTCATCAATGACCTGGATGAAGGCATTGAGTACACCCCTAACAAGTTTGCAGATGACACAAAGCTGTGTGGAAGTGTCAATCTGCTGGAGGGTCGGGAGGCTCTGCAAAGGGATCTAAACAGGCTGGACCACTGGGCAGAGTCCAATGGCATGATGTTTAACACTGCCAAATGCTGGGTCCTGCACTTGGGGCACAATTACCCTATGTAGAGCTACAGACTAGGAGAAGTCTGTCTAGAAAGCTGCCTGGAGGAGAAGGACCTGGGGGTGTTGATTGGCAGTAACTGAACATGAGCCAGCAGTGTGCCCAGGTGGCCAAGAAGGCGGATGGTATCTTGGCTTGTATCAGAAATGGCATGTCCAGCAGGTCCAGGGAGGTTATTCTCCTCCTGTTTTAAGCACTGGTGAGACCACACCTCAAGTACTCTGTTCAGTTCTGGGCCCCTTGCTACAAGGCTGGACCTTAGGAAACAATTTTTCACAGAAAGGGTCATTGGGCATTGGAACAGTCTGCCCAGGGAGGTGGTTGATTCATCTTCCCTGGAGGGGTTTAAGGCATGGGTGGATGACGTGCTGAGGGGCATTGTTTAGTGTTTGATAGGAATGGTTGGACTCGATGATCCGGCGGGTCTTTTCTAACCTAGTGTTTCTGTGACTCTGTGAGAGAGGGGAGGGCAGTAAGACAAGGACTTAGGGAAGGACTTACATCAGCCCTTAGCTAGAGGGGAAAGCTATGACCAGTTCTTGCTGTCTGTCCTCTATTGTAAACAAGAGGAAGGTCCACAATTAAGGCCTTATACATCTACAAATTTATTAGAAATGCTTGAATGTCTTGAGATGATTCCCTGTTGAAAGGCCTCATGACATTCTAGGGCAAGGAACAGGGCCACAATAATGATCAGTGCTAGAGAGGCAATGAAGCATCTTGGAGGAGTGCTAGATAAAGAGCTGTGATCTTCAGCTGCTGAGTTATCCCTTCAAGACTGGGTATCTTGCATGCCTCAACCAATTTCCTTGCAAGACTACCTCAAATTCTGGGCATCAGAGGCATTTGAGCATCTGATACTGTTTCCTTCTATTCCCAAGAGGTGACAATATAACAGAACCAGGTGCACTGATCTTCTCAAACTTTTCGTAAATTTAGCACAGACAATGAAAATGTCTCATAATGAAAATTCTGAAATAAATTGCTTCATCGAGTAATTTTTTTCTTTCATTTTCTCTCTGCACAATAAACTTTAAATTTTCAAATGACTGTAGCCATTTAACCTTAAAACCACATGTATGGTGCCTAATTATTTTGCTGACAGATGTCCTAGTGGCTTCCCTGGTTCATAGTGTTATATTTATTCTAGTTCAATGAAATTATCTGGAATTCATCATCTCAAAGCCCACCTTCCATGCTTTTCATCAAAAGAGGCTAGGACGTACTAAGTAAATGGAGGAAACTATTTGGGCACAAGCAATATAATCATGCAAATACTGGTCAACTACATGCATTGAATTAAAAAAGGAATTTTTCGAAGTAATACTATGGTGATCTCCGTTCTCCAGAGTCACACCAGCTATTATGAGGGGTTTCACTCCTCGAAGGCATCACATAATATGTCAGGAGCAGGAATTTGTAGAAGAAGATGAGAAGCATCTTTCTGGCTTGATTCAGGGAGGATGTGCAAAGGGATCAGTGAGGGAAATTTGCCTGAAGCTTTACAGATACACTTGCAAAAAAAGAGAGAAATATACATTCAAGAACAGCAAAGCTCAAACAGGAGAGCCAGGAATTATGTGACAGGAGACATGATAGATGTAACTATTATGGTAATGCTGCTTTGGTCTGCTTCAAGAAAATTTAAGGCTGTACATATTTTTATAACCCATTCATTTTACCTGAACTTTTTCAGATATGCCTTCATGCAGGGCAGGATGTTCTGCATAGTGATAGTGAGAAATTCTATTTGCCTGCAGCTTTTGAAAGCTGCTTGTAGGTGATTTCTTAATCCATTACCAGGAAGAGTATTTGACACATTCACTTGCATTAATTAAGCAGATGTAGAAACAGTTGGGTCATTTTTCAATAACCCTTCAGGACATTTTGGAAAATCTGACTGAAGAGTTCCTGATATTTTTTCTTAGAAAATAACAGGAAATGAATGTTGCATAAATTATTTTCATATTTAGCTAGCTGTCCATTTAAAATAATTTAGTCGTGACATTTTTTTTTCTTTCTTATTCCTACAGATCATAACATCAACTGTTCAGTGGTTAAAAAATGCCATTTTAGAGAGGGAAAGTCCCTACTAAATGCAAAGGCATTTATTTTTATTATGGAATTATTATTTATGCATCATTTAAATTTTCTAATATTTGGTAAATGCTTTATCAAAATTAATTTCTAACTCCTTGACAGAACTGTTGCCTTTCCTAAAAATGATTTTCTTATTTAGAAATTAAGTCAATTTCTCACATTCTGGAAATGGATTTATTGTATTGAACACTATTTTCCAAACCATACAAAGCAAATGACTCTAACACATCTGTGCTATAGTCCCTAAACCTTTACAATGTGTCATAGAACTGATGCCCATATTAATATGGGGTTTGAAACAAATGTAGTAAAGGCACCAGGGCTAATTTACTGATGTGCACAAGACTCCTTTAATAATGCCTTTGTTTAGAGTACTACTTCCCGGAGGGCTCTAGGAAGCATAAGGTTTTCTATGTGACCTCCTTACAGTTGCCTCCAAAGAAAACCTCCATTTCGAAAAACACAACATAACCCCCGCCCTTGTTTTTATCAGTAGCATTTGCTATTTAAAAACTGTTTATCAAACTGTACTGCAAAATACTCCTCTTGTATATGCAAATAAATCTGGAGCATAACATGTTTCCCCAATGTGATATTGGCTCTGCCCTGAGGCAGTGTAAGGTATCTAGTGTTCACAATAAACCATGAAGAAAACAAACCTAGCTCTACTTGTTGAACTTTCTTAGCAGTTTAATTTAAGAACATGTTCATGTTCTGATAACTGGAGAATTTCCTGCAGATACCTGCTACAAACACCATAATCTCTTTTTCTGTGCTGTAAAAGGTTTTTTTGATGTTGTCTTTTTTTTTTTTCCACTGTAGATACTTAAAAAAAAAAAAGAAAAATCTTCCAGAATTTAGGAGTCGCAAACTCTCACAGGGTAACATATATTAAGGAGATTTTTATTAGTTCCAGCCAGCTCTCAGATTCATGCTATGAGCAAATTTTGATCCTTCTTTTCTTCCTTTTTTTTTTTTTTAAAAAAAAAATTAGGAAAACTCACTGACTCATCTTGGCTTTATCCTTTTGGAGATTTTTCCTGTCTGAGGGTTGGTAAAAAACAGGCAAATATTTTGGAATATTGCCATTTTACCCACTGTAAAGAGGAGGGATTCTCTCCAACGCCTTGCGAGGGGCTTGGAGGTCTCCTTTGCCATGATAGGATATACTGACCAGCCATTACAATCACATTAGCATGTGCTCTGTGTCTTACAGCCTCATTCCATTTTGTTACTAGTGGACAGTTTATTGGATGGGATTGAAGAAGCAGATGGAGCAGGACAGTTTGGTTCACACTGTAGAGGAGCTCACTTTGGCTTTTAACAGCTGGCTCGCATTTGGGGGACCTCACAGCTGCACTGATGTAAACACAGCCCTTTGTGGGTTTTGGCTGGAGGAAGGATAGCCTCCCCCACAGCTGCAGACTGCAGGACAATATACACCCTGCAGTACATAGGAAGCAGCCACTTCATTTTCCGTGTATACCAGATGAGTTCTATTGGCTGGTCTAGGGAATATGAGACCCCAGTCCAGCTTCCTCTTCCCTCCCTCACTATGACTGCATGACAATGTGGCAAAGAAAGTAAATTTTGTAGGAGTAAATCTGCATTGCCTTGGGAGCTAGCTTTGCCCAGCAGGCAAGTGCGATTCTGCAGGGGTGGGGTTCATCTGTGCCCTGGGAGCTGGGGCAGCAGCAGGTGGGAGAAGAGGGCTCTGCTCCAGGCACACTGCCTCCTGTTCTTAAGTGGTTCTGTGGAGGAAATCTTTTATGTGCCTGCACGCTTATGTGATGGCCAGAGACAAACATTCTAGTCATTATTGTATTACCCAATACAACAAAAAACCCCAGCTAATCTTGTTTTGCGTCAAGGGAAAATAAAGTTGTTTTTGTTTTCTTAAAACCCAAATGAAATCATGTTGCTTTATGGATATTTGTGTCATCCTAAGAGAATGGTTCCATTAAGACTAAAACAAAGGCTTCTCTTTGCTAATAACCTTTGAAATGAAATTTGTTTTCTCAGGAGTCCTTCTTTTAAATAGAAGTCTTTCCCTTAACACCAGAGTAGGAAAACTGATATTGTTTTAAATAATTAATCAACAGAAATATGTATTAAGATAAATATGCAGCTATGTTTTTCTCAATGAACAGTGACTAACTTTACTTACCTGGAAGACACGTGCTTTTAAATTAGTCCACTGTTTTTTTAAAAAAGCTTAAGAGAAGATTGCTGTTTAAAGTCAGACCTATTATCCTAAATGCACTATAGCTAAGTAACATCAATGTGTTGAATCTTAGACAAAAATCGTAAATTGTTTCTTTAAGAACTGTAAAGGAAATAATTCCTATATACAGCAAATGTTGTCGTAGATTAAAATAAAAATCACAGCAGAAACTTTGAATTTTGCTTACTAAATACTATAACCACACAGATGTAAAAAGTGTAAGAGTTACATAGCTTTTATTCATCTCTCCTTGTGCTGTTGTTCTCAGTACAGATGTCTGCTATGGGAACAACAGCTCCTTATGGGACTCAGCACTACAAATCACTTCCTGGAAAATTTGGCACAAGGTGGCTTAGAGAGAAGCTTGCAGATTTTGGTTTTGTGTTGGCAAGTGGGAGAGAAAGGGAAAACAAAGTGTTTAGTAAGTTAAGTGAAACAAAAGCACAGACAACTTACACAACCCTTGCCAGCTTTTAGGGGAATAAACGCACTTGAGATTTTGTAGCGTCTTACTGGAATAATTAGAACTACATAATATTTGGAATATTCAAGTCCAAGTAAGGGTTGGGAAGATTAAAGGGGTGATAATTTCCCTGTCAAGGAAGGAAGAGCCTGGCCAGGCTTTCAGAGGATGCACACAGAGGAAGGTCCGTGGTCTGTGCTGGATGCTGCTAAGAAATGCACACAGATGTGAGATATAAAGTATGAATGAAAGCTAAAAGACAATCCATCTGGTGAAAAACATTTAAAGAAAACAAAGTTGTGCATTTCTTTATTTTTCCAGTTTCCTAAAGGTCTGGTGATGCTGACCTCCCAGCTTCCACTTCTGTCAAACCCATTTTTACACATGGAACTGTAGTGTCAGATAAGGACATTATGTTGGAAGCCATAGGGAAGGTTGTTTGTAGTATCTCACCAGTATGGTCGTGTTGCCAAGGAGTCAGTAAGGAACTCTCATTTTGCAGATCAAATACAGACCAGTTTCCGGTAGTTTTGTCATATACTGTGGGACTATTCACAAACTAAAGTCTGCTCATGTCTTTAAGTACTACACACCATAAAGTGTAGCAGAAAATGGACAGATGGAAAATAGTCAGATCTGTAGTTGCTACAATGTGAGAGACCTGCTGACTTAAGCTCTTAGTTCAAAGATGAGGATGGAAGGACTACTGGTATCCTCAGCTAAGAAACAACACCATGTAAGAAGGATTACATTCAAGATTAGACAGGCACTTTTGCTGCCTTTGATCTTGGTTTCATAGATGACAGCAGGTTACTAAAAGCTTCAAGGCTTAAAAGAACAGAGAGGATTTTCCAAAACAGGTAGGAGTTGCATTGGGTAGAATGCAGAAGGGAAGAATGAGATGGCTCTCAACCGTCTCTCACTGAGTGGCCCCTAAGTCATGCGCGACAAAGGTTGTGTTTTAACACTGTTTGGATTTCAGAATTCCTCCTTTCTTATGACTGGATGAAACTGAATACTGTCTGAGTAAAAAGTCATATTTTGACCATGAGTTAGAGACATGTAACTACAGCGGGGTGTGGAGGCAACCAGTTTCAAATATTTGCTCTACTATTTTCTTTCATTGAGAGTATGTGCATTAATTATAGCAAATCTGTTTCTCTCCTTATGTCAAAAGTTGCATTCAATAGTTGCACAGGCACCAAGCAGAAGAACCTGACATGCTGATGGCAAACTCACCCTTGTGTGGGTAGACGTAGCTCAGGCTCTCACCCAGCATTTACAGACCACAATCTGTGATCTAAGTAAGAGAGAGCAAGGCTTGAGATGCCCTACTGACTACCCTGATACTGCTGTGGGAGCAAACAAAGATGACTCCTTTCCCTATCTCTTTTCCTAAAACCATAATTTGGACCACAGTGTTGGTTATAACAATTCTGTATTATCCAGTCAAGGAACACATCAGAAGGTTCATGGCCAGTTCTACTCACAGTGCCAAGTCCTGTTTGCCAACATGTAACCAAGACTAGAAAATATTTACTTTAGTCTTAGCAGACTTTGCAAAACTTACCTGAGGTGACAGGAGAAACACTTCAATACCAATTACCAGCTGTCATCTTGGTTTGCAGGGAAATAAATTTCAGTGACATCCTTGTTTCTTTTACGAGGGAAGTTCACCTCTGTTTGACCTACCGACATTCATTTCTGCAGTACTAGATGCCTTCACCCTGCCTGCCTTATCTTGTTTCATGTCAAAACCCAACAGAATCATGACATGAACCCAACAGAAAAATGATCCATATTTTTCTTTTTAACCAAGAGAGGGTTAACTGCTTTTCCCAATGACCAAGGTTGGGCAGTAAGGTGTGAGCAAATTCCTTAGTGCCCCCCCAGAAGCCAGTAAACTTCTTTTACCTCCATTTGCTCTCCACTGTGCTGCTGAATGCAAACCATTTCCCATCCAACTGTCCTGCACTGCCCTAAGGGAGTTTCCTTCACCACAAAAGCCTCATCTAAGAGCTTCAGTTCTTTACTCTGTCAGTGATCAGAACTGGGAGACATCTTTTTGCCTTTTGTTATCTGTTTGGGCTGATGTCTTCACCGTGGCACGTGTTGGACATGTGCTGGGGGAACATTTTCCTTTCTAACGTGAGTCATATTTCTGGTACTGCTGCATCAACAGCATCTGACTGGATGGGAGCAGTGAAGGACATGCTGAACGCATTTGAAAAATCACTGACAACCAGGCAGCTCAAGAACAGGACATATAAACTTTTCGTAAAATTCTTTAAGGGGCAGGCATTCACTTAACTCCATCTGGAGAACATAGAAAGCTGTTTGCCTTTTTTCGTTCTTTTGGACAATTCTAGTGACGATAGCATCAGATACTATTTGTATGAAGAATACCACGTGGTGAGCACCTGCTCGAGTAATGCTCTCTGTCCATTGCATTTTGTCTTGCATGTTCTTTGTAGTCTCCCTTCCCATGCTGACTTGCACAGCTTTCCCTTTATAAAATGCAACCCTGGTATTTTCTAACAAAGTTTGATTGACTGGTAAAACAAGCTAAAATACAATAAAACCCCTGAGTGCTAAAAGCAAATATATTCTTGCAAAATGTCAGATGAAAATTACACTGATTCTGGCAAATTCATTATGTTGTCCTCCTGTAATAGCGAAGGCACAGAGAGGAATGGGGAACGAAGCTGTGATGAACATAAGAAATATTTGTTGTTTGCCATGAGAGAGGCTAAAATGTGCTAACCAGTTATCAGGTACACAGAGAGGATATTATGCCAGGTGAACAGACTGGTGAGTTACAAAATCATTTGAAAACTGAAGGTCATATAAATGGCATATTGCAGATTAGATGTTCAAGCAGATGGCACAGGTATTCAGTAGTCCACCTGGCTTGAAAGAAAGTTTCCAATGCTATACAAAATTGCCAATGAATGAATGAATGAGTCAATAAATAAATAAATAAAAATCAGATAAGTGGGCTAAACTGTGCTAATTACTTACTTGTCATTTTACACATTTCTAATCTTGATAATTTTGCACTTAAAACAGTTGGTTTTTCTGTAACATAATGACCAGCCTATTCATAGCAAATACAACGCATCAAAAACACAAGGGGGAAAATTTCTGAGAAAAATTTCATGTCCAGTGGATATTTTAGCTACTCTTTAAATTTTTCCTTTGGGATGGGAAAAATAATTAGATTTAGAAGGAAAGGAAATTTAGGTAGCCACTCTTTTACCTTGTCACTGACATAAGTGGCAGAGTGGGACATGGAAAAGTGAACAAGGAGAGGAAAATAAGTCCTGTGAGAAGGTGAGGATGAGCAAGAGACAAATGGATGAGATAGAAAAAGTGACTCTCTAACTGCAAACTCTCCAAAACTTCCCGTGTGAGGACATGTTGTGCTTGAATTAGCACAAGGGAAACAGCATGCCAACTATCTGAAAAGTGAAAATAAATATAATTTTGGTTTTGAGGCAGAGCTAGGAAGTTTCTGGCATCTGGCCCTCTCAGTGGGCCATGCATAGGAGCCATCACTTTTCTGAGTCTTGTATTATTCTCTGGCTATAACAAAGCCACTTTCCTTCCACTGTCAGTTCTTGAAGCAGAAGTGGCTGTAACAGAGAGGAAGGGAGATATCATTAGCATCACTAAGCAATAGCCCATACACTTTCTGGGATGTAATTCACTGGCTTTATAATTCAATGGCAAAGTGCCACACTTAGACAGAAGAGGTGCCTAGCTAGATGGTAATGTTTTATATATTCTCCTGTTTTTTTTTTTTTTTTGTTTGTTTGTTTGCCTTTTTTTTTATCAAACTGGAGGTCCAAGAGGAAATGAATTCTGAAGAGAGATGCTACAATGTCAGAGGGCTATGCTGCCACCAAGCAACACATTACCAAAGTGAAAAGAGAGTCTCTTTCTCTGCTCCTTGAATAGTCTGAATCAATTCCTGATAGTGGAAAGGTCAGGATAACTAGGCAGAAGCACTTGGTTTCCTGTTCACTGGTGAGAGAAGGAAACATTGAGCGTGGCTTTGTGGTGAAAGGATGCATAGCTGTGTGTTCTTGTTCAGTGCTGTTCAAATAAACCTCAACTACAGAAGTACATGTCATGGTCTCAGGAAATGTTTTCTTTGTTGAAAGGGTATGTAGTTAGATTAGCTGTGAAGGCATTATTTAGAAATTCAGGGCTCTGCTACATGAGGGACACATCAGTCCACAAGAGCATGTGACACAGTTATTTTACACAACACACTTCTGCTCAGAAGAGAATTATCACTGCAATGCTTTTTTTCCCCCCACTGAACATAGCATTCCTTCAAAAAGTATTCTCAGAGCTGAAAATTAGATGACAATGGCCATATTTTGAGGACAAGCACTAATTTTCACCAGAAAAAAAAGCTTTATTTTAAGGATCACGTCAAAACCTCAGTATTTTCCTTTTTAATAAGAAAAGATTTTCATGCAAAAATACATTGAGAGTCATGGGTTGAACTGACTGTTATTTACTATATAGACCTTGCTTCTTGTCAGTAACCTAACTGAAGGTGCAACAGTCCTGCCTGCAAGTTGATGGAATTCACGTGATTCTGGAATTCACGTGTTCATTATTAGCTAGAACAAAATTTCTCCTCTATCTGCCCATGACGTGAGATTTTAAAAGAAAATAACAAAAAGTCAGTTGTCCTGGGGCAGGCTAACAGTTCAGTAAATCCAGTGCTCTGCACTGAGAAGAACTGACAGTGGATGCTGTGAGGAGAGAAGGCAGCAATGGTCTGGCATTACTTCCCCAGAGAACTCTCCAGTTCCCAGCAGTTTGCATTTCATATGCCCTGGGCCAGGGACAGTGACCTTGCATTTAACCTTCCTCATTGAGTGTTCTGCCATCGCACAGTACCACATGAAGGAATGGGGATAAAAATGGCACTTTTAGCACCAAGCTGCCTATGGACAAGGTAAATGGGAGAACAGAGGAGCAGAAAGAGCATCTTTCCTCAATTACAAAACCTGCAGCAAGCTAAACATTTGCTGACACTCTTGTGCTCAAAACCTGCATTCTCTGATCTTCTCCAAGGACTAGGGGTTTCTTAGAGCACTAAGGACTCCTTCAATAGTAAAGGTAAAATCTTCCTGTCATCCTTAGAGAACACTCATGGGGCTAGCTAGGTCCAGAAGAATGTGAGGAAATGTAGCTGTGCATTGATGCCGGCTGCGCATATAGTTCCTGGGGTATGTCTGTGCCCCAAAACTACAGCTCAGCCCTACATCCAAGCAGAGTTCATCAGTGATGGCAGAGGGGTTTTTTTTTAGTAAAAGACCTTACTAAACATACCTTGTGAGCTTTGTACTTATTTTTAAAAGCAATATCTGCCACCAAGTGGAAAATGTTATCATTTCACCAATATTTATAGATTATTACCAGTAATAATCTCAGCATTAATCTTGCTAGTTACTCTGAAATAGCTGAAAAAAGCCAGAAAGCATAGGATCAGTTGTCTTGCTGGTTCCTTTTCTGCATGAACTAGAGACTTTGCTGAGACACAGCCTGCTGTGTGCTTAAAACACGGAAAAATGACAGAGGGGCTGGTATGGAGACAGACTTTTGTTCTTAGACTCTGTAGCCGAATCTCTCAACATCAAAGACAGCTCAGTTGAAATACAGGAACTGTAGAAATTCTCACTCAAATCTGAATCTTCTGGAACCTTGGTTTGTATTTCTTGTGCCAAGCCAGAGCTCTTTCCTTGACTTAAGCCATTTTCTACTAGCCATAACCACAGAGACAGTTAACAGGTTTAGTTACAGGAGTCTTAGGAGGAGTGTCCTGATGTATCAGTGGTTGATGAGCATAACCAAGTGGTTTTTCTTTACTTTTCCCATCCTTTCTACTTTTTAGAAGAGCTTCAGGAGGGACCAGGGCTCTGAGAAACCAACAAGAAGTTAATCCTCCAGCCTGTGAACTTGATGTCAGCTGTTTCTGGCTTCTCATTGAAACTTAAATGGCTAAAAGACAGCTCTTACACTCCCAGATATACCCCAGTCCATAAAATACTTCCAAACACAAAGGATGTGACATAAGGGAAGAAAATATGACATAATGGCAAACAAAGGAGAACAGAGTAAAAGAAAAAGAAAAAAAAGAGTAAAAGAAAAAAAACTAAAAGAAAAATATCAAAAGCATAGAATCATAGAATCATTTGGTTAGATAAAACCTTTCAGATGATCAGCCCCAACCATACATGTCTACTATTAAATCATGTCCCCAGGAACCTCATCTACCTGCCTTTTAAACACCTTTGAGGTGGAGACTCAAGCACCTCACCTGCCTGGGCAGCTTATTCCAGTGCTTGAGAACCCTTCTGGTGAAAAAATTTTTCCAAATGTCCACTCTAAACTTCCCCTAATGCAGCTTGAGGCCATTCTCTCTTGTTCTATCACCTGTCACTTGGGAGAAGAGGCCAACACCCACCTCTCTGCTACCTCCTTTTAGGTAGTTGTAGAAAGCAATATGGTGTCCCCTCAGCCTCCTCCAGACTAAACAACTCCAGTTTCCTCAGCTTCTCCTTCTTTTCCAGCTCCTTCACCAGTTTCATCACTCTTCGCTGCACATGCTCCAGGACCTCAATGTCTTTCTTGTAATGAGGAAACCAAAACTGAACACAGTATTTGAGGTGCAGCCTCACCAGTGCAGAGTACAGGGGGAGAATCACTTCTCTGGTCCTTCTGGCCACGCTGCTTCTGATCCAAGCCACGATGTTATTGGTTTTTTTGGTCACCTGGGCACATGGTTGGCTCATGTTCAGTCAGCTCTTGACCAATACCCCCAGGTCTTCCTCTGCCAGGCAGTTTTCCAGCCACTCTTCCCCAAGCCTGTAGCGCTGCACAAGGTTGTTGTATTCCAAGTGCAGAAGACTCTGTCTTGGCCTTGTTAAATAAACCCCATCCTTTTGGCCTCAGCCCATCAATCCAACCTGTTCACATCTGTCTGTAGAGCCTCCCTGCCCTCCAACATATTGACTCTTCCTCCCAGTTTAGTTTCATCTGCAAACTTGATAAGGGTGCATTCAATCCCCTCATCCAGGTCCTTGATAAAGATTGTGAGCAGCACTGGACCAGCTCTGAGCCCTCAGAGACACTACTTGTCACCAGTGTCCAGCTGGATTTAACTCCATTAAGCACCACTCTTTGGTCCCTGTCATTGAACCAGTTTTTAACCCAGCAGAGGAATTTGCTTAGGAAGTAAACTGTTCCCCTGCTCCTAAGGGGAACAGTTTAATTCCTAAGCAAATACTCACTGAATTATCTAACCCTTCTGTGGAGTTACTTAAGTGCTATTCCTCACTCCCTGTGAGATGGCAGACCAAGGTGCCTTGCCAGCAAATCAATGATATTATTTGTGTTAGCGTCTCCAAACAGGGTCAGTATCCCAGTCCAAACTGAAGGGCAGAACAGAAGTAGAGAAGATGGACATGGAGAACGTGTTTTGCTCTTGGAGACCTGGCACTTTTTATTGAAGCTATTGTGCTTAAAAACACAAGAAGTTTAAAGAGGTTTTATTTGCTAGTAGCAAGTCAGGAGTGAGTGACATGCAGTAAGACATTTACTTTTGCCAGTGGCTGGACCAGCAGCTCTGCAAAATTACTTTCTTCCACCTGGAAAGCCAGCCAAAATATGTGGGTACTTAATGATCTTTTCAAGATGTTGAGATAAGTGATGTGAACTCTAAGACAGATTAGAGTTCTCTGCCCATAGAAAAATGTCAGCATCATTTTTTGTATTTGATTCAGAGTGATGCAGGTTGAGTTCTGATGGGCTCAAGGCTGTTTTAAGTCTGTCCTAGGAAAAGGGGATGCCTTTCAAAGGAAATACTTTTACTCAGGGTTGTTTTTTTTTTTTTTCCTAATTTGGTCCTCTCTCCAATGTGGGAGACAGCAAAACACTTTTTAATTAGAGGCTATGTAGAGATTCTGTTACTCTGGTTCATTTAGGTGTTGCCAACTCACATAAGTATGAAGTAATATTTGATTAATGCTATAAACTCATCCCAGAGCAGCAGTGGTGGCCCTTAGCATTAATGTTTGAGCTTTTCTCTAATAAGCCCTGGACCAAGTATCAACTGGATGATGGAGGAAGCAGAAGAGATACAAAATTATATTACTGGAAACACATCACTTTTGTTATAGAAAGAGAAAATCGACCAAGAGCAGTGTTGTCCAATTCTTTATCAGTTGAAATTGGAATGAAAAATTGGAAAAAAAATGATATGTAAATAGATGTAATGGATGTAATTTTTTGTTCTATGTTTACACTGGTCACATAAATAATTTATTCATAATTCATACTTGAATGTCCATATGAACTATTGAATAGGTATGTCTGTGTGTGTTAGGTGCAAAAGCATAAATCTGGCTGTGTCTCTACCTATACAGTTACCAGAATTATTGGCACGAATACCTTGTGGTGGTCTGCATCGGCCATTCATCTGCTGATGAAAATTGTCTACCTTGGGCTTAGTTTTCAAGATCTCATTCAAATTATAGGTTTCAATTGTATTGCAGAAGCCTATAATGTTAGCAGTTGTAGGACAATAAGTAAACTATTTATATTTTTCTGTCCCAGGGTATCACATCAGCAAACTCAACCTCGTAGCTTACAGGATAATCTGAGCTCCTGATCTTTAACTCAAACGTTTTGTTTCTGCTTTCCTTCCACAAGCAAACACATACTCTCCCACCTCTTCCCCACCTCCCTCGTCACTGCTGATCCTCAAACAGAGCCTGGCCAGCTTCAGTTTCTTCCCTTCTGCCAGTAGTCAGCTGAAACTTTTCCTGTCTTTACCTTGCTGCTAGGAACAACCAGTCCCTCAGATGCTGGACTCCAAGCATGTCCACCTGTGTTAAACAAACTCTTTTGCAAACCTCTTCCCAGTGCATTGGTTTCAATAGCAGCAAGGGCCTCAGGTGCCTGCCTCTTACAGGAGGAGCACAGGCTGGTGCCTGCCTTGGCTAGAGGCAGGTATCTGGCAACCTGTGCAGAGCTGCTTTGCAACCTAGTATAAAACTGTCATCAGATGCTGTATTTCCTCACTATGTCCCTTTGTTTCTTTGGTGTCAAGGGCTCCTGGTTCCTCAGGCCTGCCTATCCACGCTTGATTTAATTACTTCACTGTCCCCCTCGCAGTCTGAGAACTCCCAGTGGGAGCGCTTTTCTTTACTTCATCCTTTACCAGGAATGCTAGCCAAGCTTCGATCAGAGTTTTAAGATCATACTTGCAAGGATAAGAATGACTGGAACCAAATAAGAAAAGGAGAAAAATGCAATTTGACTTAAACTCAACCAAGAGGTACCTTTTAGGGTTGTGTCATTTTTCCAAGTGTATCCCAGCTGTCAGATGAAAGCCCTGAGCTGCACTGTCCACAGCAGCACTCTGTATCAGGCACACTTAAACAGCTCAAGTTTGCAATGAAATCCTTTCTTGGACAGTCTCACTTCAGATTTACTCATATACGCTGAGGACTGGTGACTCTATCTGGAATTGGACATTATTGGCTGCTTAGTAGTAGCTGCTCCTTCCTACCCTTGACTAGGAGATGCCGTGAGAGGTTTTCCTGGGTGGGTTTCTGAAGCATTAAAGGTCATTCCTGTAGTTTCTGTACATCCAACTACGTGACTGGTGAGAGCTGTTGCATCCATGCCCCATAATAAAATTAGTAATAACATTTATTACATTTTGTACAAGTAAATAGGCCTCGCACATCAGGAAGCCTTTGTGCATTCCAGGAAGCCAGTGCAGTGTACTCTGCACTGGTGAGACTACATCTCAAATACTGTGTTCAGTTCTGGGCCCCTCACCACAAGAAGGATGTTAAGGCTCTGTAGTGAGTCCAGAGAAGAGCAACGAAGCTGGTGAAGGGGCTGGAGAACAGGCCTTATGAGGAATGGCTGAGAAAGCTGGGATTGTTTAGCCTGGAGAAGAGGGGTCTGAGAGGAGAGTTGCTCTCTACAACTACCTGAAGGGAGGTTGTGGAGAGGAGGGAGCTGGCCTTTTCTCCTTAGTGACAGAGGACAGGACAAGAGGGAATGACCTCAAGCTCCACCAGGGGAGATTTAGGGTAGACATTAGGAGGAAGTTTTTCACACGAAGGGTCATTGGGCATTGGAACAAGCTGCCCAGGGAGGTGGTTAATTCACCTTCCCTGGAGGTGTTTAAGGGACAGGTGGACGAGGTGTATGGTTTAGTGTTTGATAGGAATGGTTGGACTTGACGATCCGGTGGGTCTCTTCCAACCTGGTGATTCTATGATTCTATGATTCTTAGCTCTATTTAGAGAGAACATATGGCATGTTACTAACACAAATTACGGATCTCATTTTTGAGGGCATAAGATTTTACTGAACTTAGAGGTCACATCACAGTACCCTATCCCTCCTCTGGCTCCCTTCTCAGAATCTACCTATTTCTTAGCTTCAGGGTCTGGTACCTTCAGAGGCTTTAGCTCCTGTTGCCTCCGACAGCTCTCCTACCTCCTATTCTCTCTTTCTCTGGTTACTTCAGCCTCTTTGCTTTCATCTATCCTGTACCCACCTCAAGCTGGTCCTCCAAATCATTGCTGGGCTATCAGTCAAATCCCTTACTAATAACAAATGGCTATGGTACTTCTGTACACAAACAGCACAATAAATTTGGCTAAATAATATATTACTTCAGTGATAACTTGTAACCCAAGGCTTTTTTTCATTGAACCTTATAGTTATTACATACATAATGCAAAATTTCCGAGGAAATGTTTGTGACCAATCTCCATTTGAAGCTGCCTAGAACTCTGTAGGGTGCCATATGATAAACATAAAAATATCCATCAAATTAAATTTTGGGTCTATGAATAGGTTTCTATCTGTCACAGAATAGATGACGTATTAAAGAGGAGGTTTTGTTGAGCACAAAAACAACTTTAAAAAATGAGGACAACTTGAGTAAGTAAAATACAGAGGTTAAAAGGTGAATATATTTGCTTCAGGAAATACTTTATTTCAACATAAAAATTAATTTGTAGGAAACTGATTTCAATTATTTGATTTCCACTTGACAGTCACACATTTATTTAAAGTACTATGAGCTCATTACTCACATCAAGATATTCTGATGCTTAAAAAGGTTTCCTTCAATTACGTTTTGATGATATATTTCTTATGAATTGTTCATCATGTGTATCCGTATGCATTGTTTACAACATATTCCCTGTTAAATTTTGGTTTTCTCAAAATGTTTAAAAACTTCAGGAAATTCTATATTGTATAGAGTAACGTGCAATAGGTAACCTTAACAATAAAATATTTTTCTTACTCAGTTTATGCAGAACTGCAGGTCATTTTTTTTAGTAAAAGTCAGCAATGAGTTTTAGAGATTATGTAGTAATTCCTATGCTCTCATGAGTAATCTGGAATTCTCATTCTACATAGTGTTTTGCAGATGTTTGCAGATGACACAAAGCTGTGTGCAAGTGTCGATCTGCTGGAGGGTAGGGAGGCTCTGCAAAGGGACCTAAACAGGCTGGACCACTGGGCAGAGTCCAGTGGCATTAGGTTTAACAAAACCAAATGCTGGGTCCTGCACTTGGGGCACAACAACCCTATGCAGAGCTACAGACTAGGAAAAGTCTGTCTAGAAAGCTGCCTGGAAGAGAAGGACCTGGTTGACAGCTGACTGAACATGAGCCAGCAGTGTGGCCAGGTGGCCAAGAAGGCCAATGACATCCTGGCTTGTATCAGAAACAGTGTGACCAGCAGGTCCAGGGAGGTTATTCTCCCTCTGTACTCAGCACTGGTGGAATCGCTCCTTGAATATTGTGTCCAGTTCTGGGCTCCTCACCACAAGAAAGATGTTGAGGCTCTGGAGCAAGTCCAGAGAAGAGCAACGAGGCTGGTGAAGGGGCTGGAGAACAGACCTTATGAGGAATGGCTGAGAGAGCTGGGGGTGTTTAGCCTTGGGAAGAGGAGGCTGAGAGGAGACCTCATTGCTCTCTACAGCTACCTGAAAGGAGGTTGTAGAGAGGAGGGAGCTGGCCTCTTCTCCCAAGTGACAGGGGACAGGACGAGAGGGAATGGCCTCAAGCTCCGCCAGGGTAGGTTTAGGCTGGAGATTAGGAGAAGGTTTTTCACACAGAGGGTCATTGGGCATTGTAACAGACTGCCCAGGGAGGTGGTTGATTCACCTTCCCTAGAGGTGTTTAAGGCACGGGTGGATGAGGTCTTGAGGGACTTGTTTTAGTGTTTGATAGGAATGGTTGGACTAGAAGATCCGATGGGTCCCTTCCAACCTGGTTGTTCTGTGATTCTGTGATTCTGTGATTCTGTTGGGAATTATGCAGACACATAGGAAAAAAGATAGGAAATTGTAACCATGTCAATTTTGCATGACTAGTGATGGTGGCCTACAGGCAGCCATTCATAGCCCCATGATTAGGGTATCTCTATACAGGCTTTGTCTCAAAGGGACTTCCATTCTCTGTTTCTCGGAATCAGTGTTTAAAAATAGACATAAAAATGTATTTATTAATACTTGTTTTATTGTGTCTCATCATTTTAACCTTTTTATTGAGTAGCTGAGCCTTCAGTGATGTAGAAATATCCAGTACAGCCACCAGAGAAGGTGCTGCAACTGTCTTTCTGTATCCCATGTGGCTATAAGTTGATTGTCAGAGCAGGAAGTTTGATCAAATTTGCTTACACCAACAGCGAATGTGATTCCTTCAGAAAACTCACCCAAACTTGTGTTTTCAGGGGACTTTTATGGCTATTTCTGGATTTGAAACCCAACTGAGTGTATTCTAACATTGCTGGGAAAACCACGTTTAAGAATCTGAGTGATTTATTTATCATTGTTACAGGTTGGCAGCTGGGTGATCTGGAGCTGTTTTCAGTTAATAATACAGTAATAAGAAATCTTCTATATACTTCTGCCAATACATCCTGTTTCCAAAGAAGGAAGCCAAAGAATCATGTTCTGCTGTGGTTTAAAATGTGGCAGTGCATGTTTATCAAAAGGTAGCTATAAATATAGATGTAAGTTGGAATGAATTTCTTATCATTTGCTTTGTAAAAGGGAATAGTAACAAAATGAGAGGACAGGATAAGATGATAGAGAAGACTTTTGCTTTACTGTTAATTGATTTTAATCTTGTAGCCTTCTTCCTGAGATCAATTGATGTCTGAGGTTTGCGCATCCTTCCAAATGCCAAATGTGAGCATGACAGAGATAGACTATATTCATGTCACAGGTTTTGATAGCATGCCTGTATTCTTGCCAATGTGAATTCAGAGTAGTGTTCAGTATAATGATACATTCAATTCATGTATCATTCTTTAAAAAGAGGATTTGGATACTCTTTTCTTGCATTGAGCTTGTATTACTTAAAGTATATCTGCTTAGGACAAAGAATTTTAGGAAATGGAGTGGAAGACATATTCTATGTGTCTCAGAAAATATTTCTGTTTTCACATTCCAGTAGAATTTTTTTTACAACATGAGATTGGTGACTGATGTTCAGCTTTTGATCATCTATCAAATCCAGTGGTCCTTCTCTGCAGATTTTCTACTATGTCAGTATTTCTAAAGAGCATGGTTTCAATTTGCTAAGTTCACTTTGAATTCTAATATGATTTTGTAATTTGTTGTGTCACATGAAAATCTGACAATTATATGGCCTTTGCTATCTTCCAGGCCATAATAACTATGAAATGTAGTATGAGCTCAGGATACATTTGTGGTGACAATCTGTTTGATCCTACCTTCTGTTTTGAGCATGGACCTTCCTCTGGATATCTGACTGATTTTCCTTCGTGTATTTTAATAGCTTCACCTGGGACCAAGTTTCTTTAGCTCTTTTGTTATGTCACAAGACAAGATTCTGACAAAAGTGAAGACATTTGTCATGTCTTCCTCTGTCCACAAAACCTATTTCCTGTCAAAGAGGAAAATTGGATAGGTTTGGTTTGATTTGTGCTTGACAAATCCACCTGGCCTATTACCTGTTTCTCTGTAGTCTTGATTTTTACAAACAGTTTGTCTGATTTTCGAGGATTTTCTGGGAACTGATGTGAACTGAACTCTCCTCTTTTCTACCATTTTTTTAAATAGGCTGCTCCTTTGATCTTCTTAAGTTTTCCAGACCCATTGTTCATGAAAATTTTCTCATGGCAACCATTACTGATTCTGCCACTGATGCAACACATTTAAATACCGAAGGTAATTCCACTAGTTCTAGCAATTTGGAAAAAAACCAAACAACCAACCCCACAATAAAGTGCTCTGTGGCTTATCTTTCCTTTAAGTAACCTTGATTCTTACTTCTTATGTCTGATAGCTTTTGATTTTGCCTGGCATTTTACTGAATACTGAAGCAAAGGTAGGTGCTAAGCACTTCAGCCTTTTAACTTCTTCTGTCTCCCTCCACCTCAAGGCCGCTCCAGCTCCTTTGTGTTTTTTTTTTTTTTCCTCCTTATAGACTGTTGGTATGTTTTTTTCTCACTTTTATATATAATTCACATTTAATTTCATCCAATGACCTTTCTGATTTTAGTCATTGAAAGTAGTAAGACTATTTCTCCTTCTGGTAAATCTCCTTCTTCTCTCTGATGCCCTTTTGATATACCAGATTGGTTTCTTGGTACCTTTCCTAACCGTCTTACAGACTGGAACATTCTACATTGTTATCTCCTTAGGGGTCAAAATTTCTGAACTCCTTTTCCCTGTTTCCCAGAGGATCTTATTTACCAGTTCTTTGAGTTCCTTCTTGCAGTTTATTGCCAAGTCTGTTTTCCCAATTGTGGTGAATCTTTAACTCTCATTTCTTCATCTCTCTCCTATTTTTACTTTCCACTCTGACATTTTCAAATAGCTCTTCCCTGCAGACTAGGCTCAGATTCAGACCTAATTCCCTTCTGGTGGTTTTCACAATTTTCTACATCAAAGAAACCATCAATTTTCCTCTTTGGGAAGTTTCTGGAGAACTTTCTCTGTTTCTTTCCCAAGAGACACTTAGAGCCTTCGAGAACCCTGTTACTGTGGAGGACTGTACCTTAGGGGTTTTCTGCTAATTCCTCACAGAAGTGTCTTCTGCTTGATTCTCCTGGTTTGATTGCTGACATTTGCAAGGATAGTACCTTTGCTCTTTTTCCTTATTGTTATCAAGATGCTTTTATATAGACCTATATATTTTACATTCTATCACCCAGCATCACCTCTTCCCTCTTTTTCCCTAGCTGAATAGACTGTTAAGTATTCCACCCATGCAAATACTCCACGAGGTCTTTATTATAGTCACCTCATAGTTTTGATCTTGTCTAAAGACTTCTAGCTCTGCCAGACAACTCCTCAAGCTTCTTCGCATTAGTACACAGGCAACTGAGATGTTCAGAAATACAGTGTGTTCTCTCCCTTTTTGTTCTTCCTGTGATGTTGTTCTCCTCTATTCTGCTACTCCTATCCCTCATCCAAGTCAGTATTGCTTATACTTGCTATTCTCACTTGTTCCTATCTCTCAAACTTTTGTCCCAAGGTGCTGTTATTATTTTTTTGTGTGTGTGAGACAGATGATAATTTTTTCTCAGAAATTCTCCTGAGACCCTCTTGACAAAGTTAGCTATGCATGAAATTATTCTGAGGATGCATCTGCCTATGAAGCTATTATAAAAGAAAGAAAATGTTACTAACCTTTTAGCATAAAATTGACATTTTGGCTCTGATGCTAAAAGCATGTTTTTGTATTGCATCACTTCCCACTGCTGCTTACAGTTCCTCTTGTATTGTTATTATTTCAGATATTTCTTGGGCATATTTTAGTATCTTGGAATGAAGATCTGCTCTGACTGAATATCTGCAAGAGAGAGATAACTATAATTAACTGTTCTGTGGAATATATATCATCACAACAGATCATTCATACACCTGATCACAGAACTGCTTTCCCTAGGCTTATCTTGCTATAGAGTATAATGATTTTATTCTCTTTATCCATTTTCTACTCTTCACAGCATTTCAAATTCCTACCTTGTGCCTGGATTTTTTTTCCATGTCAACTTTGATATGTACTGTAATGACTTTATTTCATACCTACCTAGAACAGTTAAATCCTTTATGTTTTGCCATTCAGGTTCACACAGAGTCACAGGGAAGCGTCTCCTTCTCTGTTTCACAGCATGACATGCAATTTTTTTTCTGTATTTCTTTACCTTTTTCTATCCTGTTTTGTGGTCTTATTATGTAATACTAGTATAGGTGACTAATCATACTTTGGCATGATAAATACATTCTCAAATATCTAGTTGTATTGTATGAAGTGCTCTTGGATCAGAACAGTTAACTTCTTTGAGATCACTGTGTTCTATTATTAGTATATATTAATTAGTAATTATTAGTAGTATTTACTAATAGTATCCATCTATATGGCCTGAGTATTTTTTGTGGTCTACAATATAGAAATAATCTATTTAATTTTTAAATTATTGCAATTAAAAGGATTGTGGGGGGGTTGTGTGGTTTGAGGTTTATTTTCTCTTTTTTTTTAAAACAAGCAGATCTTTCTAAAGCTGAGAATAGCTTCCATGAGTACAATAACAGTGAAAGATATTTGAAAGATCATTTAACAATTTGCTGTAGATGTATCATACAGGCCTATAGTAAGAGCAATTTTGCTAAAAGGGAGAAAAAAAACCTGTTGTTGTTATACCACCTTATGTGTTAAATTGTTATGCTGCAGAAATAAACTTTTTTTTTCATCTGAACTATGACAGTATGTGAATAATCATTTAAGTCAAGTGTCTGCATGTGCTTTACTTGGTTTGTTTTTAATCAACAAAATGTCAGCCAATGATATTGCTGTAAGCACACAGTTAAGTGCCAAGAAATTACAGGACATTTAAAGTCCTGGGTCTGGCTTTGTTAGTGAGTTAATACAAGTGCATCTAAGATGTATGCCTCATGCCTGAACAGATACAAAATATGCTTATTTTGGCTGATGGAAGTACATCCTGCAATGTGTTGTTCCACTTAGAAGATCTTGTTGAAAAAAAGGGAAAAAAACCCCAAAACAACAACCCAAACCCCCAAGAAATTTAGAAATGTCAGTTTGTCTAATTTAGGTGTTACTAATCCACCAAGAATTTCAAAGTAGAATAGTTCTTGATATATAATGAGGAAATATGTATAATAAATACAGCAACAAAGGTCAGGGAAAACAGGAGGAGAGATTTACTGCAATGTTACTGTTGCATTAGTCTAGGTTTGCTCTTAATTGCTGTAAACACAGTGGATCTGCTTTTCTTTTAGTTTAGCATCAGCAGTTCAGTTTACCCATTCAGTAGCACTTCTTGAGGCAGAGTCTGCTCTGGGTCTTGTGGCTTCCTTCAGAAAGGCAGAAGCCAGCTGGCATGATTTGGTTCATTGACAGTAGCATGGTGGAAAACTTTCCTGTTCATGAGGAATCTGTGCATATGAAATTCTCCCACATCCATCCTTAATCCTTTCTTATAGCTTATAGCTTTTTGCTTTTTATTTTTTTTTTTTTCCTTTTCTACTTCTTTCTATTCCAGAACAGGGAGTCAGCAGGGCTTAGAAGAGTGATCCTCACTGCTGCTTCTCCAGTCTTTTTTTTAATGGGAGAAAACAATACTGGAGGGAAAGAGAAGTTGGTGTCAGTTCTATTTGGTACTGATCATCAGAGAAGCAACCCTTAAAGAAAGAGAGTGCTGGCAGTCCTTGTACCAGCAGAGCTTTGGAGAAAACTCTAGCTCTCAGCTGATGGAGAGTAAGGTGGCAGACCTTCAAGGCAAAGCTGGCTTAATTTTGTGCTGGGTTTCTTCAAATACCTGATCAACTGGGCTGAATGTGACTAGTAGAATTTGAAAGGCTGAGGTGCCACCATGAACTTCGGTAACACTTGTACCTATGGAAGAAACTGTCAATTGAGATATAGAGGACAAATAAAACCCCTGGTTTACAGACCTGTTCTTCCAGATTCTAAGGAAAAGGCTGTACTCAGTAAGAAAACAACTTCTGGGCAGACTTCTGAGGATGTGAATGTGATTCTTTATTGATAGGCACATGTGTGCAGATGCTATGTATTATATTCTGCAGAAAGGGAAAAAGAGATGCAGCCAAAATTTCTATTTAGAGAACAAACACAGAAGCCTCTGAAAATCCGGTTTCCTATAATCACAATGTGTGGTTGAACAGATGCATTTTCTTCCTCACTTCCCTGACTTCTGACATGTCAAGTATTATCTGTTGTTAGATGCAGGATTCTGGGTTGGGTAAGGCAATTCTTGCGTTCCCAGGGATTACTCTGCTGGGTATACCACTGTTCATCTGCATTCAAAGAAGGATTTGAGCTGAACTGATAAAGAAAAAATCTGGCATAGAGCATAGAGTAACTCATTCTGTTAAGGACTTGGCATGGCATTCAAGGGAAACCAATTATGATTTATGTCAATACAGCACAGATAATTTCCTATTGATTGACTGCCAGATCCTTGATAAAATAATGAGTTAGGCCTGATGCCAGTTATTCTTGGGCACTGGCAGGCAAGTGTTTCTATTTCACATGCCCTTGACAGAGCTTCTGTCAAAAATCTACAAGTAAAGTGAATTTATAAATTCTCTTCAAATATGCGATTTCAAGAAAACATAAGCAGTGATTCCCTTTAGTGTTAGTGTGTTTGTTTTGGGTTTTGTTTTATTTTGTTTTGTTTTGTTATTAAATACATGCTTGTATCTAGGCTACAGGTTTCGCAAAAGTGAGTTTTGCTTTCATTACTTCAAAAACTAACAAAGGAGCTGCTCTGTTTGCTAAGGATTCCTCTTAGGAGATTAGCGTATGTATGGATTCAAAGTGGTTTTCAGAGAAAAATAACTCATATGTTCAAGACTGATTATCTTTAAGTAAGTGGTGTGTTGTGAAGACTAACAGTGTGGGGACAAAACTCCTTGCTTACATAGGAGAAACACTTACAAGCTTTCTACTTCATGCTACCATGCCTGAAGCTAGTCGTTGCTGGTCATTGTGCAGTATGTGTCCATTATCCAAGAAACACAGAATTGCATTTTCCTACCCTAAGGAGGAAGAGGTGGAGGCTGGCAGTGGCTGAACTTCTGCTAGTGTGGGATGTGAAGAAGCTGAAAAAGAGATAGTGAACCTCCCTTTCCTGAGGTGTGAGCGGCTTGAAGGCAGCAACTGCCGCTTCTTTAAAAGGACATATTCTCCCACTTTAGGAGAGGCTACTATTCCAAACTCCTTGCTTCTCCCTCAAAAGCATCTGCAGCTATTCTGCTTTTATTCTCCTTGGCGTATGCAATCAAGCCAGAAGCATCTGATATAAGCAGTGTAGCCCTTTACTACTCCTGGAAGTCTTTCATCTTAGGTTAGTGACAGTGTTATATAAGCCCAGATACATTCAGATACATTTCCATGAATGCTGTGTATCTAACTACCTAGAGAACTCTGCAAACCTGAAATTACTGCTTTCCAGAGCAGAAACAAGCTTAGAGGTAAAGCCTAGAAACCCTCTTCGAAGACAGCTTCCAGCTTGCTCCTAGAGAGAAGAGCAAACAACTTTATTGAGATTCACCTGGAGCCTCCAGGGACTTTAAGCAGAAGTAGAAAAGAAACAAAGCCTAGGCATGGTGAAGAAAAAAAGAGTTTTAAAAGGGGAAGCAAAAGATACCAGCTGGGTGAGACATTATTTGTAGGAATGAAATAAGGTCATATAGGGAAGGTAATGTGCATGTGAAGTGTTTTAAATGTCCATGTAAAGTTTTAGTTTTTGCTATAACAACTGTGTACCCTTTGGTCAATAAGTACTGCATTTCTTTCTATGGAAGAATTTTCTTGGGGCCACTTAATTCAAAAGTGGTCTCCCAAATCAAAGCCTATAGATAATGCTTAATTATAGGTGGAAAAGCAGAGGAGCTGCAGACTCAGGCTTTATTTGGATTAAGTGAGTTATAGAATATATCTCTGTCAGAGGAAGACCTGGAAAAAGCCCAGTTTTAGTGCTACAAGCCTGAAAGTGTGGCTCACCAGATAACTGTCAAAGGAGTGATTGGGAGAATCCATTAAAGGCAGCCTGCTCCTGCTTGCCTTTTCTTACACACACAGGAGTCAGAACTAAAGGTTCTACAGGTGTTCCAGCCATGGTTTCCTGTGATAATTATTCTAACTGCCCTTTCTGCAGGCCCTGGTAGTAAGGGTGATGATTCTCTGGGTTAACTTGAGCAAGGTTTAGTTCTATGGCAGCTTTAAAGTTTGCCAGAATTTTAGCCATTAACAGCTTGAATCCTCGTGAAACTGTCTGCTCTGTACTTCAGCTGGTGCAATGTGAGCCTGCAAATTCACACACAGCTCATAGAGGTAGCAATTTCTTCTTTGCTCCACAAAGCAGTGGAGAGGAGTCAGAGAGACTAGGAAATGAGGTATAATTCAGTTTATTTTGTGTACACAGATTTCTGATAGATCACTCTTTTTCACCCTAACAGCATTCAGTAAGCGTTCAGTGTCATTCAAGTAAACACATGAGGTTCTTCCTTTGCATGATAATTTTTCTGGTAAGAACTGAGTCATATTGATTTTTCACTTCATTGAGGCTTACAAAGAGTTTACAACATTTAATGTCCAGCTTTAGTCACTCATTGGTGTGTGAGGTACAAATTGAATGTGGTTCTGCAAAATAGACTCTCTTCATAGCACCTGCTCCTTCAGAGGTTGCAATCCATCCCATTTGTTGTTGCAATCCACAAGGAGAAAGGAGGTTTCTGAACCCGCCCCTCCCCCCCTCCCCCCCACTTGTACCATAAATGATTCTGTGCTTAAACACAATGCGTTTAATCTGGTGACCAATGTATACTGTTACAGATGCTCCTTTCCTAGGAGATATTGTATTCTCTGGGTCTGCTTAGGCAGTCTAGTTTGAAAGTCAAGTAGGTTGTGTGATGGCCAACTCTTTCCCATTGCAATAGACTGAACATCTAGCTCAGTTTTCCATTGCCAACTGTTACAGGAAGAATTACAATTCACTAAATGGCTGAATAGCTGGCCCATTACAAAGCAGTTATTCTATAATCTAGTTCGATCTGACAGCAAAGTCCATTCAGGAGATCCAAATGGTGACATTCCTGTTTGAAAGCATCAGTTTTACAACAAGCCCTTGGTTTGGGTTAGTTACAAGAGTATTTGAAAGTCAAACTATTAGATTGTTATATTACATTAGAAAAATAATTCAGGACTCTGGGGAGACTTGACAACTACCTTCCAAAACTTAACATGAGCCTACAGGAAAGATAAGGAAGGGCTCGTTAGCAGGGATTGTGGTGATAAGACAGGAAGTGATGGTTTTAAACAGACAGAGGGGAGATTTAGATGAGATATTAGGAAGAAACTTTTTACTGTGAGGGTGGCAAGGCACTGGAGCAGGTTGGCCATAGAAGTTGTGGATGCTCCATTTCGGGAGGTGTTCGAAGACAGGTGGATGAGGCTTTGTACAACCTGATCTGCTAGAAAGTATCCCTGCCCATGGCACAGGTTTGGAACCAGATGCTCTTTAAGGTCCCTTCCAACACAAACCATTCTATGGTTCTATGAATGTTAAAATATCTTGAAACTATATTCATTCATGCATCCTATAGCATTAAAACTATTGAAAATCCTTATGTCTGAACAGGAATCTGCCCATAAATACTATGATTTTATCTTTTTCCTTACAATCCGGTGTAAATTTAAAAAGTGAGGTTCATTTTTATGTAGTCTATATTCTTTAAAATGTTGAATAAACCAGTATCATTAATAATTGTCTAACATACCACATTTTAGACGGGTATTAATGAAACAATTATTAACTGCCTCTGCCACTCTGGTCTTTGTTCTGTTATCCAATTTCATCCAGATGTTTGATAATTTTACTTGTTCTCTTTTGTTTGTAATATTTACTCTATTTAAGAACCCATGGGAAACAAGAAAACACTGCCCCATATTCTTCACAACCATATTCATTGTGGCATCTGAATTACATCTGTGTTTTTCTTACCTGTTATTTTCTTACCTCATCCTCATTTTCAGCTATATTCAAGCATTCATTCTCTTGTCTAAAAAGTTCATAAAATGCCACATAACTGGGAAGTGAATGGTCTAGCTACACTTTTTTTTGCTCAAGTTTAGCAGACATGAGGGTTTCAGTTCTAGCTGTAGGATTATGCCACTTAAGCTGTTGTCAGTTGTGAATTTAACACCGGAGGTGTGTATTCTAGTGGTCAAGCCAAGGATTACCCCTCTTAAACTTTGCAGCTGTTTGGGTATACAGGCAGGACATACCTTGAAAAAAGGGGATGCAAATTGTACATAAGAACAAATGTTGGAGAAGGAAAAGGCTGAATAGTTCCTCTTGTCCTTGCAAGATTGTTGTCTATAATAGGTTTGCTTATATTTTGTATTCTTTTTCTAAATTTTCCAAGCAATGCTATTTCCACCTCATCACTTGGGGAACTATTCCATCAACTAATGCCCCATCCCTGGAAATGTTCAAGGCCAGGTTGGATGGGGCCTTGGGTGGCCTTATCTAGTGGGACATGTCACCTACTTTGAGCCATTCAACTTATGCCAGACCAGGTCCACAATGCCCTGCTGGTAAGCTATACAGAACTTTGCCACAAGGTCCAGTCTGCTGTGCCTTACTCTTTCAAGTATGACATATTTTAAACACTATTTTATTCTCTTTGGAAAAAACAGTGTTTTAGTTACTGATTTTAGGACATGTAAGTGTTGATAATTGCTATGTGTTCATTCTTAAGATCTTGAGAAAAACTGTCTTTAATCAAAATATTCCTTATCTTAATTATCAGAGGATGTAGGTGATCATTGTGTACTGTTTTATCCCCAGATAATGTGAAATGCTCTCAACTTCCTGCCTATTCTTCTGCCTGGGTTTTGGTATACTTGTCCCTTGAGGATGGAAGAGCTGATCAAGACATATATCTCTTCCCTGGTCATATTGTTTCATGACCTGGGATATTAACATAAACTAAAACTGAATCCTCAAATAGAATGGAGATGGAAATAAAGGTGTGATAAGAGTATTATTTTTGGGTCAATCCATGGAGAACTCAATAGGCTGTTTCTTGTATGAGGCTGAGATCTATGAAATATGAGACTGGAGATAATTATGTGATTGTAACCTTCTTTATTAAATCCCTTCTGACATTGCCTGGGGAAGATGGGATTCCAGTGTCAAAAAAAAGCTTTTGCAATAAATCGAATATTGAAGGAATACATGTTCTATACAGATACAAAGGTATAAAAGCATTGCCAAACATTCAGTAATCAGTATCTCTGCTTGATAAATGTAGATTGTTGATGTCTGTCTCCTTATAATATACTGCCCAAAAGAAGGTGAATAAGGGAGTTTTAGGTGCCAAAATGAAAGGACCTGGGAAGTTTGATCAATAAAATCTAGATCTTTGCTGACAATCAGCAGTGCCCATTGCCAGAAAAGTAAGAGGAAATAGATAAAACTGCAATGATCCAGAAAAATAGATTGGTCTAGTGTGTGAATCCATTTTTGAGAGTCTAAATAAGAGAGGAAAGAGAAGAAGGAGAATATAGTTACTTTTCCTTGTCTGGGATCTAAAAAAAAAAGGAACTAAAATATTTGTAAGAGAACATTATCTTTTACATTCAGGATATGAGATATGAAAGTACACAGAATTTTGATGAACTGAATGGCACTGCTGCATTTTAGCAGACAGCTGGACACAGGGGATGCAAAGATGTGCATTTTCCCATCTACCTCTTCCACCGGTGCTCAGAAAGAGTATGGCAGGAGGGCACACCAGTGCATGCATGCTACATTCTGACCTCCTTGGTGGTCATCAAAATCAGCAATGAACTAGGAGTTTTGAGTGTAAGGCAAAAGGAACAGTAATGTCCACAATATTTCTTTGTTAGCTTTATTAACTTTAAAAATACTTTTAATGTTCATTTTATTTGATGAGACCTGCAGACAAAGCTTTTGATATAAGCTTTTTTATTCTGAAACAATTGTTCTTTCATATGAAGTCAGTTTTTCCCCACTCATAAAACAGTATTTTCCTGTTGTTCCTCTTCAGAGCTCTACAGAGATTTCATTGCCTTTCACAGCCAGGAGCAGCTCTCTAATGTGTGTAGTTCCCAAATTAACACCAGTGTACTTGGGCTTGGAATCATAGAACCATAGAATCACCAGATTGGAAAAGACCCATTGGATCATCAAGTCCAATGATTCCTATCTACTACTAAACCATATCCCTGAAAAGCCTTTTCCAGTGCCCGATGACCCTTTATGTGGAAAATTTCTTTCTGATATCTAGTATGAACCTCCCCTGGAGGAGCTTGAATCCATTCTCCCTTGTCCTGTCCCCTTTCACCTGGGAGAAGAGGCCAGCTCCCTCCTCTCTTCAACCTTCTTTCCAGTAGATGTAGAGAGCATTAAGGTCTCCCCTCAGCCTCCTCTTCTCCAGGCTAAACAACTCCAACTCCCTCAGCTGCTCCTTGTAAGACTTGTTCTACAGCCTCTTCACCAGCTTTGTCATTCTTCTCAACAAAGCCTCAACATCCTTCTTGTGCTAAGGGGCCCAGAACTGAACACAGGATTCAAAGAGTGATCTCACCAGTGCCAAGTCCAGAGGGAGAAGAACCTCCTTGGACCTGCTGGTCGTGTTGTTTCTGATACAAGCCAGGGTGCCATTGGCCTTCTTGGCCACCTGGGCACACTGCTGGCTCATATTCAGTTGCCTGTCAATCACCATCCCCAGGTCCTTCTCCTCCAGGAAGTTTTCTAGCCACTCTTCTCGTAATCTATAGCTCTGCACAGGGTTTTTATGCCCCAAGTGCAGGACCCAGCATTTGGCCTTGTTAAACCTCATACCACTGTTCTCAGCCCAGTGGTCTAGCCTGTTTAGATCCCTTTGGAGAGCCCCCCATACATCTTGCTTGTTTGATTTGGCAACTGACTGCAAGGAGTCATTATTCAGGAACTGTTGTTCAAAATGGCTTGAGGAAAAGAAGAATATCTGTTCCAGAATAAGAGCTGTTATACCTTAGAGAAATATTGATATTTCATGGAACTAAATCAGAAGATAGAGAAAAATGTGTTAAAAATATTTAGACCTATGACTAAAGCTGCAGCATATTCTTTCAAGGTTAAATTATTCAGTGAGTTTATCCACAAACTTGACTGAGACTCAAAATAAACAACAGTTATTGAAATAGATGATAGAGTGGCAGTGGACTACATTATGGGCTGTTTTTCTTTAAAAAGCTGAGCCCACACAATGTGGTGTTTATCAGAATATGAAGTACTCGATTTTCTAATGTTAGATTACCACTAGAAATATCAGCGTCTCACATGCTGACTCAGGTGATTTTTGACCATGATTGAGTGGTAAAGACTAGAGATTTATTATTTGAGCATATTGAAATCTGACACATTACATCATGGATCTGCATATCATTGCAACAATGCTGTTTTCTCTGAGTACTGTCTTAAAAAAGCAACTGAGACAAGTGAATCTGCAACATAAACTGTCTGGTTGGTTATATAAATTGTGTTCCTTGTCTGGTTGATTTATACAGCAGATCTGTATAACTCCAGTCTCATATTTGTTCTAGTCTCTTAGCTGTAGCTGAAAGGGGAATGAACAGGCTGCCTTGCAGTGGCTAGAGCCATCATAAGGCTGCTATAGCCTGAACTCCATACTCAGATTATCAAAATTTAACTGTAAGGGAGTGAAAAGATTCAAGAAAACCTCGGACCTTTTGGCATACTACTCAGGGGGGATAAAGTAAGAAAAAAAAGTGTAGGAAGAGGAAAACTTACCTCTGCACAATTTATTCAGTACTTTTGTTTCTAAAGGGTCCCCCATCATTAAGGCGTATCTTATGTCTGAATCAGAGGAAATCAGATATACAGGCATTTCTGTTCTTCAGCTGTCCAACCTAATCAAACCTGGGACTAACAGTCAAGCAGTGTATATGCCATAAGGTCTTATGGAGGAGACAATGCAGAAACCTGCCTTCCTATGCCTGTGGACATACTCAATGTTCAAAGAACACTGAATGTGACAGTTGAATGTGTGTGTGATCCAGAGGTAAGGACAATGATCCGTCACTGCTAGGCTTGTGGAAGCTTAGAGGTATTTGGGTTTAATTAATTGAAGAAAGTCATGACAATATTTTATTCTGGGAACAGGCTAGGAGAAATTGTGTAAAAAATAAAGTTCTTGTTTCATAAGTACACTAGGCTTTGACCATGGTATTGCCCATGGTCGCTGTGACTGCTCTGTGCATTCCTCTCTTTGCCCATGGTTGTATGGCTCAAGTTATTCACCTTCATGATCCAGTCCTTTCTCCAGCCTTCCAGCCTTTTCTTCTAGGAGTTTAACTCCACAGAGAATATTCTCAATCATGAAGCATATGCTGAACATAAGTAGATTCCTTTGAGGATGAGCTTTATCAGCATTTTTATATGCTTCGCAGACTTTGTTAGTCGCTACCAATGGCTGGTAAGCACAACACTAGATAGGATGTGTTTGTGCTAATACTTAGATGATTTCATTTTCTCAGTGCCAAACAATGTTCCAGAAATTAAAAACATGACTTATGAAACAAACAAAAAAATGTCTAATGAAGAAGTATGATCCCCTTGTGCATTGCCTTTTGACTTTTTTCTCCAGAATTAAGAAACTGAAGGAGAACCCAAAAAGGGAAAATAAACATCTTCTCCAGCAAATGTCTGACTTCACAAGGGATTCAGATTTAATTACAAACATATGTGCATGCACACACACACACAAGTATTCCACCTGTGGAAGGAGACAGTTTCCAATAAAGTTGCTGCTCAAAAGCCATTAGTTAAAGTCAAGAGGACAAGTCTGCTTACTGAGATCTGCAAAAACCTCTTTCACTGGTTGCTGCACGCATGATGCTAACCTTGGATTGCCCATTTGTCTCAGGGCTAATTGCTTCCCAGGTTCCTGCATTGGCATTGTGACAAACAGGGAGGAAAGTGCAGACCCACTCCCAGTTCAGGCCTGCTGGAAAAGTACTCCTCTAGGAGACATTCACTATTTTAAGATTCTGAATGTGGTCCTAAAATACAGACCTTTTGCTGAAGGTATGCTTGGAGACTCTGGTGTTTTCTGCCCCAGAGGTTGGACTCTCAAACTTGGTATCAATTGATTCTCCCCTGTCATATTGGATGAGCCATAACAACACACACTTACAGCTTTCCTTTGTAAATTTGCTTAGGACTCTGTTAAAACGTCTCAGAAAGCCACTATCCGTCTTTATATGTACCATCTCAAAATGAGCTAAAAAAAAATACATCAAGAAAACAATAACTTCATATACTTCTCTGATACTCCATAACTTTTTTGTGCTACAGAAAAGGCACATAACAGATGCTTGCTTTTGCATCATTGGCAAAGGATGTGCTGAATGCAAGGGCTTTTCAGCTCTGTGAGGAATTTATGACAAAATAAAGATGGCAGTTGTCTACATACAACATTTTCCCTTAAAAACACAAAAACCCAAGAATGAATGCAAATGACAAGAAAACTCTGCCATCAGAATATTTTGTAAACTGTCCCCAGTTGTCTCCTTTTATCAGGTACATTTATATAGGATTTTAAAGACAATGTCTGGGATAAAAATATAAGGAGGGGAAATTTGCCTGACAGAAAGGTTGAGGCCAACAGGATGAGGTATAACAAGGCCCAGTACTGAGTCCTGCACTTGGGACACAAAACCTTGTGCTGCACTACCGGCTTGGGAAATAGTGGCTGGAAAATTTCCTGGCAGAGAAAGGCCTAGGGATGCTGGTTGACAGCCAACTGAACATGAACCAGCAGTGTGCCCAGGTGACCAAGAAAGCCAATAATATCTGGGCTTGTATCAGAAACTGTGTAGCCAGCAGGACCAAAGAAGGGATTCTGCCCCTGTACTCAGCACTGGTGAGGCTTCACACCAAATACTGTGTTCAGTTTGGGGTCCCTCATTACAAGAAAGACATTGAGGTCCTGGAGCGAGTCCAGAGAAGAGTGATGAAACTGGTGAAGGGGCTGGAAAACAAGTATAACAACAAGCAGCTAAGGAAATGGATTGTTTAGCCTGGAGGAGGCTGAGGGGAGACCTTATTGCTCTTTATAACTACCTCAAGGGAGGTTGTAGAGAGGAGCGAGCTGACCTCTTCTCCCTAGTGACAGGGGACAGGACAAGAGGGAATGGCCTCAAGCTTCGCCAGGGCAGGTTCAGTCTCTTCTCCCAAGTGATAGGTGATAGAAAAAGAGGGAATGGCCTCAAGCAGTGTTAGGGGAAGTTTAGAGTGGACATTTGGAAAAAAATTCTTCACTGAAAGGGTTCTCAAGCAATGAAACAGGCTGCCCAGGGAGATCGTTGAGTCACCATCCCCAGAGTTACTTAAAAGGCAGGTTGATTAAGTGCCACCACACTGTCCTCAATATTGACTTTTAGCCTCGGGTTTTTCCTTTTTCCCTTATTTCAGTTGACAAAAAATAGCCAGTATTTGTCCATATTAATAGTTATCGATTATCCTTCCACTGGTCAAGCAGAAATGCAAAAATAATGTCGCATGTATTCCCATATGATATATTTTTATTCTTCTAAGCTGTGGCTTGATAATTAGTACAGCATTAACTTACAAGTTTGTAGAAAATTATCAAATAGTGTGATCAGTTATGACATGTCCAAGTAACATTTGAATGAGTCTGTTATTGCATTTGCATCTACATTCACATTTACCAGAAGTCATATTTTTTGTATGCACAACAGAAGGAAATATTGATATGTGCTCAATAGTACAGAGTAAAAAATGTTTTGGAACTGTATGAGATTACTGTTGGGAAAAGTTCATTGTACAAAGGCATTATCTTAGTCCTGGCATTAGAAACATATTGTAAACCCCGCCAAATTTAAAATAATTAATATATAAAAAAAGAATATAAAAAAATTATAGGAAGAAAGACACGCTGTCACAATATTTCTGTATTTTCATAACAGAAACAAGTTTAAAGGGAAAATCCCCCTCCAAGTTTTTTTTGAGAGTAGCCCTGAAGAGAAGGACTTAGGGGTGCGGATCAATGAGAAGCTCAACATGAATTGGCAATGTGCAAGTAAAGCCCAGAAGGACAATCTTATCCTGGACTGCATCACAATGAGAGTAGTGAGGCACTGGAACAGGTTGCCCAGGGAAGTTGTGGGTGCCCCATCCCTGGAATTGTTCAAGGCCAGGTTGGATGAAGCCTTGAGAAACCTCATCTAGTGGGATGTGTCCCTGTAGCAGGGGGTTTGTAACTAGATGATCTTTATATCCCTTCAAACTCAAACTACTCTATGAGTCTAAGTATATTTCAGAAAATTCTTATTTGTCCTAGTAAGAAACTTCTTATTTAGTTTAATATTGTACAGAATATTTAACAACTTCTGCATATAGGGAAAGAAAATGTATCTTGTTAGGTAACGCATATTTACTAGTGGAAAACGTTTTGTGAAAACATGCACACTATGTGGTAGCATCCCAGACCTGGAGATGCAAGTGTGCTTTTTCTTCATCCTCATGTATACATGATACATTGAAATTATTAATTTGGTAATCACGTAGTGTTTTTCTCTATGGGTTTCCTACTCTTCTAAGCTCAGCTGCATTTCTAAAACACACACTAAATTAAGGGCAATGAAGTGCTTAAACATAACTCTTTGGGTGAGGCAGGGCTTTCTGTTCGTTCCTTTCCTGTGTGCCCTAGCTTGGTTCTTTGTGTGAGCATTTGTTTTTGGGAACAAAAATGATCTTGCCCATCTTACTTTATATTCTCTGACATCAATGTACCAGTAGCAGTTCAATCAATGTATTAATGTAGCAGTTCAGCAACACTGAAATCATAGTGTGAATTTGGCTTCCCTGGGTATAAAGTTATGAAGGCAGCAAAGGAAAGGTCTTTTTCATAGAGATTTCCAAACTGTTCTTTAATACATAACGTGGTGCAGGTGATGTTTTTTTATGCAGACACTAATGTGGTTCAGGCATTAAATAGTTCTCCCTGAAGAAAACTTTAGTAGTGCTTTATTTATGAAAAGAAATATGAAGACTATAACTAACCAGAGCAGTGAATGACAGGGTGTCAGTGCTTCCACTCAAGCACAGCGGGTCCTATCAAGTTCTGATACTTCTGAGTCTTCAGAGATTTCAAAACCTTTGCCTGTGATGGTTAGTTTGCAAAGTTACCTCATGTTGCTGCATAGACCACTACAGGAGAGAAAGAGAAAAAAATTCTCATCAGGTCATATTGTCCCAGAGATTTCAAAATGCTCTTTTTAATAAAGTCAGCAGTAAGGACTGCTTTGGTCATTTATAAAGTGATTGTGCCTTCTTGTTTGATTTGGAAAACTGTTTATTTCACATTTGCATGTTGCAGAAATGATATTTTATAATCTATTTTCTCAGATTCCTACTGAACGTAACTATTTTTTCTCCATTTTTTTTTAAAATCTCTTATTGAAAGCTTCATATCCTGCTTTTCATTTCTTTAACTTGTTTCCACACTCGTTATATCTTTTAGGAAAATAAAATTAATTTTATCTGTTCACAGATAGATTATGACCTGTGGTGGAGAGAAGTAGAAATCATTTGGATTTATATCCATTCACTACTTAAACTCTAATGCTTTGTCCTGGAGATAGGATGGAGATAAAATTGGAAAATCCAAGCCCAACTCGTGCCTACATTCAGCTCCTTTGAGCACTGCAGATATTTGGGATTTTTGAAAAAAAGTTGGTTTCACAAGTGACAAAGAAGAAAACAGAAAGTTTAATGATGTCTCAGAAGAGGAGCACATGGTTGCTAGATGTGGTGTTAAGTAGATAGGTGTCCAATAACAATTTATCTGAAACACACAATCAGGGGTTAGTGTTGCTCCAGTTAACACTAAGAATACCTTGGGCAATGATGTGCCTTTTAGATGGAGATGAAATATCATAAATGGGGAGATATTTCACATGATGGTAGGGAATGATCACTGTGAGCAGACCAGGAAATCCCTGGGACATGGCCATAGGGGGAGTAGAAGGAGGAGAAGGAAATGGAGGAGGAGGGACTATGAAACAGAGGTTAGGCAGTACAATGTCAATATCTTGTTTTTCTCCTAAGAGAGCATTTGTGTTTCTGTATGAGAGTAAGGAAAGCAGAATGTTCTACCTTCTGAAAGATGCCCTGGTATGTGAAGACACATGGAAACCTGTAGGAAAATGAAAGTGTTAATTACTCAGAAGTTCGCTGTAAGGGCTAAATTATTCTGAGGCTGTGGGACAGGTAAATGACTGAGGGCTCAGAGTTTATACCAGTGAGCATTGTACAAATGACCAGGGAGACAAACAGGGTTTCAATGTGGTTTTGGAAACCAAGACGTTCTCTCATTTGCCGGCAGTACAGGCAACAGCCAACCCTCCTAAAATCCTGAGATTTGAAGCATCAGCATCTGCACCAATTTGGTGTTGGCACTAGCTGACAATCCAACCTAGTATCCAGATGTCCACAGAGGTGTTACATTTGAGGTTCTGTGGTGGATTTAATCTCCCTGAAAATCTGTGCAGAGTAATATGTTATGACGTTATTTGTGAAGCTTCATGTGCAGTGTTTGGGGAAAAGGTGCTAGTACCTTTTTAAACTCATTTATGCTGGATGGAGGAAAACATTTACTTAAAACTTGTTTCTATTTTACTTTTTACTTTAGGAACGCCAGCTCAGGGTGCAGACATAGCTGTTACAAGTGCAGCACTGAAGGGTTTTTAAATCTATCTTAAAAGAATGGTATATATTTATATTTATGTAGTTTCCCTAATACAAAAAACCCCAAACAAGTGATAAAACATTCTGAGATATTAATTTCCTATCTCATTCAAATTTCTTAACTTTGATTCTGATCTCATACCACTTCCACAACTGATTTTCAGACAGAAACCAAGACTTTAAAGACAGACTAAGGATGAATTTTGAAGAGGAAGAAGCGGTGAAAAATTGCTTCTGTTAAAGGGTTAAACCCTATTTTTGATGACCATAAAGCAGAATAGGTTCACCTTGGGATGAAATTCCACAACTCTGCCTTAGTTACAGGGTGGTCCAGATTTTTCAGTCATATTTTGAGATTTCTTTCTACTTCTTGTTTTAGATAATACCTTCATCTAACTTGAGTTTTGAGAACAATCTACCTTCTTTTTAAAGCATAGTGTTTACTGGCTGCAAGGCTTGATTTGCTTTCTTAGTCATAATATTTCGACCTAATCTCACTTATTAGATAATTTACTTCATGTTGTCAGATCTGTCTTCTTCTGATTGGTTGTTTTTTAAACTCATCACTTTGATTTCATCTAATATGTTTCTCGGTCATTCACAGCTTATTACTTCTTAAAAATCAATTTTTAGCTGCAAACTAAGACATTCAAAGGTTCTCAGATTTCCCCAGCCATAACTCATCCCTGGAAATTTATTAAATCAAATTTATATCCTTAATTATTCGTCTCTCTGCAAGCTCACCCTTTAAGTATATTTAGTAGACTATCAACACTCTTATTTTTTTAATGAAGCAATGGTATATCCTAAACTGACATGAAACCTTCCCACTGGGCTCTTGTGATAACACAGTCTTCCTTCTTTGAAAAAGCACTTCTCTATTTTTCTTGGTCCAGAATGTAGCATGAGTGAAAAGGTCTGTACTGCAACAGTAGGCAAGGAAACCACTGGATTTTGGTACACATGGGGAAAGCAGAACAGATGGAAAACAAAGGCCCTTAGATCTGCATTTAAAAAAGAACATCCTAGCTCTGCTGGTTCAGGACTAAAGTTGCTAGATAAAGGATGCCCCAAGCATCATCTGATCTTAAAAAAAAGCAGTTTGAATGTTTTGAATGAGAATTGGACTTCTGGAGTGACCAGCTAAGCTGAGCATCCAAGTGCAAAAGGTGAAGTTGATTATGACTGGCAGAGTGCTGCAGCTTGGACTCCTTCAGGATTTCCCCAGGGAAAGCCTGGAGTACAAACTCATATCTATGGAGGAAGACCAAGCCTCCTCCATCTTCTTCCTTTCTTTTTCCCACTGGTAGCCTTTCCCTGAAGCAGCAACATTTGTTCACTGTAAACAGAATTTGGCTGATCCTTCTAGCAGGAGACTTGAGGGTTTCATGGAGAGTGGTGGCTTTGGTGTGTTTTAATGTTTATTATATCTGGAAATACTGAAAGGCTGATAAATGTTAGAATAATCCGCTGTTTTCATAGAAAACTAATTGAAATAAATTAAAGGATCGGTAAATTTGATTATTTAATTTCCATAAAGGGTTGAGTATATCACCATGTAAGTGAGATGCAGGCCATGAAGGACTATCTGTAGATTTAGGAACAACCCTAAGCAGAGCAGCTCCTTCTGGTCTGTAACACTGTCTGCATGAGAAAGACAGGATGAGGTCCTCAACTGTCACCAAAATAGACCCATTTAGTGATCTGATCACCAGCCTGGTCAGGGAGCATGAGAGCTTAAATGGCAACACTGGAAAGGCTGGATAGATCAAGTTTGAAGTCTGGTTTAGTGTGATGGAGCAGTATAAAGAGACTGTTCTGTGGACTACAATCAAGAGCAATGTTTCATTCCTGGCTGAGAGGTGCCTAGATAAACTGCCTTACCTGGGAGTGTAAAAAGTCTTTCCTTATCTGATATGAATTATTTTCCTTCAGCAAATTTATATGCCAGGAAACTACATTCTTGGATGATAAGTAATCTTTTATAGAACAATGACAATTTTTATGTAAGAATAATTATACAAACAAAAATAGGAAAAAGAAAAAGGGCCAAAGAAGATCCATCCTCTTTTCTCTTATTCACCAGAGTTAAAAGTCTATCTGTGTAAAAACTGTCATTTGAATTATCCCAACTGATGTGTTGGAATACTTCAAGACCCCTTCCGGTTTTCACAGAGCCGAGACACTTCCATATTTTGTTTAGTTTGGGCAAAAGGGTGGGGGACAGTAGTTTTTGTAGTTTTTTGTTGATCAGACCTCATTATTGGTGATTAATTACCAAAAGATTATAAACTCCTTGCAAGACAGCATGGCTACTCTAGCCCTTGATCTCTGTCATCTTTGATTGTCACTTTGTCTTTAGCCTCTATGAGGACAAGCTCCAGGAGACTAATTTATGCTCTTAAAGAGATTTATTCTCTTTTGACCTGTCACACAGGTTTTATTTGACTTGTTACCTACCCTTCTAAACAAGCCCAGGCGTGGTTCTCTGAGGTAAACCTCAATAGCATGATCATAAAAACAGGAATCAGACTCGCTACCAAAAATCCTCTAGTCATAGAAAATTAAAGGAAGAAAAGTAAAAAAAACTTTGACAACTTCAGATGGATAGTAGGAGCAAACACAGAGCCATTGTGCACAGAGGCAAAGGATCCTAGTGTTACATGTAAGAAAAAGATGCCTGTCAAATCCCATATCATGTTGGATCCAACTTTTGTGTCTAACATGCTTCAAACCCATTTTCCACCACATCACAGTCTCATTGCAGACATTTATGGTGTGAAGGACCAGGTGTTTGTGGAAGGGGATAGCTTGCTAGCAGCATTGGCCTGTGGCTCCTTCAAGCTGCTCCTGGGAATGAGAGGGAACTCTGAAGAAAGATGCTGGCTGCAACCAGCAGCAGTGCCATTAAAAATAAGGTTTTTCCAGCAGAGATTGAAGGTGAGCTTGAGCAGAACAACTCCAGGTTATCCAAAATGGCCCACATTGTGCTAATTTCTGTGGTCAGTATGGAGTTGCACGATCAGTGAAACCACAGCCTCTGAGCTCTGTGCAGAAAACAGGGTTGTTTACTCCTGAGCCAAAACATGGAGACACCTATAGTCTCTACAATCTCAGTGAAAGAAATTTCTGTGTACATACACTCAAGTAAGACCAGGATTTAACATACATGAGTTTTCCTGCTACAACCACAGATGCAGAGCAAGTTGACTTTGCACACTCTAACTTTTGCAGGCACAGGAGCACTAGGCCTTGGGACTGGCATATGAGAGGAGGTAAGAGACTCTTATCAGGAATTTATTGAAGCGTGAAGTGCTTTATTACATTGTGTAGGATGACAAAGAGTTCAGATACTTCATTAACGGTTCTTTAAGAGTTAGGAAAACTTAGAAATGAAAGAGACCTTGAAAACACATGCAACCCATTATACGGATATACGGAACATCAGTGTTTTAGCTCTTAGAGTGGGATTAATGGGGTAGAGTTGCAGTTGAAGCTAGATATGGTCATTAAAGGAAATACAGAAGCATTACCTTGCTGCTATCAACCATTTCACAGTCGTTTGGGTATCCACTGACCTGCCCAGGAAATCAAATCACTGAAGGATGGCCCAGAATGACACTGATCTTACAGCATGATTCTAGTAGTAAAATATGAAAAAGGTGATCAGAGGGCTGGAGCACCTCCCACACGAGGACAGGCTGAGAGAGTTGGGATTATTCAGCCGAGGGAAGAAAAGGCTCCAGGGAGACCTTAGAGTGACCTTCCAGTACATAAAGGAGGCCTACAGGAAAGCTGGGGAGGGGCTCTTTATCAGGGAGCGTAGTGATAGGGCTTAGTGGCTTTAAGCTGAAAGAGGGGAGAATTGGATAGATATTAGGAAGAAGTGTTTTACTGTTAGAGTGATGAGGAATTGGAAAGCAGGTTGCCCAGAGAAGCAGTGGATGCCTCATCCCTGGAGGTATTCAAGATCAAGTTGGCTGAGGCTTTGACCAAAATGATATAATGGAAGGTGTCCCTGCCCACAGCAGGGGATTGGAACTAGATGCTTTTCTAGGTCCCTTCCAACAAAAACCATTCTATGATTCTATCATTTGGTGAAATGGACATCTCAGATCAGGTCTCTTGGCTGCTATTGCCCGAATGACATTGTTCCTGGGAGCTATTGAGGGCTTTTCTGAGAACCCAAAATGTCTAGAGATGAAATATTCAGAGATGACTGTTTAAAATCCTCTTCTTCTGATCCCTCTAGAAAAAAAATATTTCGTAGGTACTTAAAAGCAGGATAAGGAAAAATAATTATGACACAAAGTTGAGCTGCTAAGTAGGCTTGACTTTTCATTTAAATGGTGACAGTGAGATCTTCAAAAATATTTCTTTAGGCATTCACAGCCAGATTTCATTACATTAACAGGAATCACCTGGGCAGTGTCTCTAGATTTTGATCTGTTACATTCTAAATGAAACTTTTTGGAATGCTGACTAAAACCCTTTGAAATATGAAATCAATTTAAGGAAATCCTACCTCTTGGAAGAGCAGTAATAATAGGTTCTGAGGTTCATTGTCTATTATGCATTCTTTCCTTTTGCTGCTGCATTTATCACAGTCATCTTGTGACATTCTGACATACTATCCCCACTTTCTCAGAACCAAATCTGTCATTTAAAACCTCTTAAAATGCAATGAAATGACATAGCGGTTTCTCTTGCTAAGGTGTCAGGTCTTTGAAAACGATTCTTGTATTGTTACTAGTCAAAACATAGTTCTAGTAATTAGCAGTGTGTTTTGAAATGTTACCAGAGGTGACTTTCTCTTCCATTCTAAACTGCTCTTGAGTAGGAATGATTTTGACACTATTGTTCAGACACTGAACTGACTATCAATAAATAGCAAATTGAGCATTGCACTATGCAGCTATGAGAGTTAACCAAAGTTTTGGAAAATAACTGTGACAGATTTTTCAAAGTATTTTTAGATACATAAATTCCCTTCTCTTGAAAAACGATTGTAAGTAGTGTATATACATATCACTGGTTACAACTTTTAAAATTTATAGTAATACAATAATTTTTAGGAAGAAAGGGTAATGTAAAGAACAAGGAAAGTGCTTCTTTTTCATGTATTAACCCCTACATGACCATACTCAAGGAATATTTGCTGTGTCACAGAGCATAATGACTACACAGGCACTTTTGTGACATTTACTCATATCATCCCAGTAAACTGACTTGCATATGAAAGAGGGATAGGTTAGAAGCAGTACAAAAGAAAGCCTAATGAAAAATGACCTGTATTGTAAAGACTGGAGATACTTCTGTGTTTAAAATTCCTCAAGTACTTTTGTTAAAGGCTTTGGCATAATCCTGTCTGGCTTTGCTGCGAGGAGAGTGCATCAAAGGTGCAGCCTTGTTAGCCTCTTCTGAATTTCATCCCTCCCAGGGATTAGTTTCCTAGGAATGTCCTGAAAGTTTTCCTTTAATATAAACACAGTATCAGAAGAGCTGTTCACTGGGACTGAGAGTTTAAATTCACAGTTACACAAGCACAAGTTGTGCAGGCACATTTTAAAGAGGCAATTTATTTGAGTGCAGAGTATAGTACCTTAGGTTAAGCATTTTCCCCTTGTTATCATTGAACATTGCACTACACAAATTATCATGCTAGACAGAAAGAGTATTTGCATTTTGTTAAGAGACTAAGTGAAGACAAAGAAATCACAGTCCAAAATCTGTGATGCCTCCATCCTTCCCCCAATGCACACCAGAAACTAATTGTGTGAAATATCTCACGGGTTGCTGATTGTACTAGACAGATCAGCCATCACCATTATCATGCATCAATGGGGAAAGCAAACGCATGCTATATATCTTAAAAAAAGCAAGGCAAATGACAATGATAAAAAAGATGGTCAGAGAATAATGTTAAGTGTTTTCATAGTGAGATTTCTGCTCCAGATGCATATTATAATGATGATATAAAAACTGAGTATAGTGCTATAAGGAACTTTTCCCTGTTTTTTAAAATAACAAGAAGTCAAGGAACCATACAGACTATGTCATGTATTACAAATCACAGATTACGTAGTCGGTTTCTGAAGCTAGGGTAGAAATTAATTACTGGGGGGTCTTCTCTTGGGTTTGTTGTTATCCATCTATCTTTCCATCCATCCATCCATCTATCTATCTATCTATCTATCTATCTATCTATCTATCTATCTATCTATCTATCTATCTATCTATCCATCTATCTATTTTTAACATGATTAGTCAATTTATGCTATTCCACATGGTCAACTGATAATCACAGTTTTTTTTCACAATCTACTACTCCCTCAGGAGTAGTATCCTAGGAGATGCTGAGTGACTTTAATGCTGTTGAAGCCCCTCAGCTCCTGCTGAACTCAGTAGTGGATGAAGGGGTTCCAAATACCAGAGATCTTTCAAATCACTAGGGAGATATAGTCAATTGTGATCATCATTTGTCTTCTTGATCAGGTTGATAGTCACATTGACTTCATGATACTACTTCTGGGAATAATTACTTGCCAGGATAAATGAAGTTTTTTACAGGCTGTTAGGAAACTGTCCTTGAAAAAGTTTCACTTGGAAAAAACTTTGATTATTGCACATACTGTCAATACAACTCAGGCAGAAGATATTTTGAACCTGAAAAGAAGATGGTAAATCATTATTAATAAAGTCTCCCAATAATGTAACAGTAAAATAATGTTATAGAATATCTTATGACACAGGGTGTACTCTCACTATTGTTGTTGCAAAACCATAAAATCAACATAAACATGAAAAAAGAAGCCAGATATTTTGATATTGAAGAATGAAATTTTGGGTTATTTAAAATGGAAATCTATAGTACATCAATGTTACTTCTGTAAGTTATTTCAGTGATTTTAGCTTCAATTATTAATATTTTCAAAAAATCCAAAACTGAGATTCAGGCTGCTCTGTTCTTAATCTGATCAACATGACTCTATGATACCACTAAGTGGTGACTCTTTGATGAGAGATGCTGTTAAAATGTTTCATATTGAGATATGACAAGAGGGTTCATTGGGAGCCATGGGGCCATTTACTGTGAGTTACAGGATGAATGGGCTTTGGGAGGCAGAAGGTGGAATACTGGGGTCAGAAGGACAGCTGTGGCCTTTCCCATGTCACTGAGTTCTTCCCTCTACCAGTGCAGGCTCCTGGGAAAAATTGCTGGGGAAACACATGGACCATGTTGAAGTCTGCTTTCCCACAGTGACTGGGAAGGGAACACGGGAGTATCCCTGTCTTGGTGAACATTAATTTTATTATTTTATTCTTTCCCCTGAAGCAGGTGAGAGACTTGTTGTTGACATTACCGAATACAAACACTTTGGCTTACAGATTCCCAGATAAGGTTTTTCTGTATTTTCCCTTTTCCACATCGCTGAGATGTTAGAATATCTTTCATCAGTGACCAAGATTTTGTAATGATGTAGTTATTCTTGAGATAAATTCCTGGAGACTTCTTCCATAGCCCTCATTGGAAAGTAAATGTGCCCGAGAGTAAAACATGTCACTCACCTTATTTGCTGGAATACAAGGCATATATGTCTGTGGTGATAGCGACTTTGTATTTACTTTTTTTAGCAGACTATATTTATGACATCAGTATTCAGTCCTTTGTCACAATTAGAGACTATCTGAGCTTTGTTAACTATTCTTTTCTGTCTGAAACGCTATTGTACTTATTCTTCTGGTTGTGATCAGAATTTCTGATTTCAATATAAGACCACTGTATGAATTATCTTTCTTGCCTCATCCTGAATTACAAAAAACTCTTTCTAAAATTGATACAATTTGTGTTGCTCCATATTTGTAAAAAAGTAGTAAAATAACCTATTTAGGTTAATGGAATTTTTTTTTTGTTATTCATAAGTTTCCATTTATGCTTATTTCACCAATATTTCATACTTAATGTTGCTTTCATTGGTAGCTTGATTATCGATATTACTTTCTTAGAAATCAGTATATTTTTCTAAGATATTTGATACCATTTTAACTCCTCCTTCTTGGAGATTCATACCATGCTTAGATTCATTGATTTGATGACAGCTCATACATACTAAGTTAAAAACAGACCTCTGAAGTGCCAAAAATTTAACATTTATTCTTGTCACTGCTGCTTAATATACTTTTGTTCTTCCATAATTGCCATTTATAATTACCTAGCACTCAAACTCATATAAATTCTCAGTTTACCTAATCATTTCACAGTTCAATTATTTTCAAATACAGTAGGTGACCTATCAATCTAGTACAGTATAATTGATTCACTCTTTGCAACGTTTCTAATCCCAGTCTATGAGCATTGCCAGCAGACCATAAATCACAAGTAAATAGCAGAGCAGTGAGTGAGGTGAGTGTGTGTGTGTAGGCAGCGCATCTTCAGTGGATGTGGCAGGAGAAGATGTGTTACAGTTGCATTCAGTACATCAGTTATGGTCTGATAGAAAAAGCAAAGGTGGACAGACAAAAAAAACAGATAACCCCGTGACTCCCTGTGCTGCCTTCCTAGTGCATAATCAAATATGGGTCACTAATTTCCAGCTATCTGGGTCTCAGGCTGATATAACACCATGAAGTTTATTGTTACCAGTGAACTATCATAGCTTTGAAGAGTTCATAAGTGCCCTGGCAAGAGACTAGTACCCAATGGGCCGTAAATCTATGCTGGCTGGAGATAACAAAAGGTTTCTTAAGTGTCAATAATGCACTTACACAGTTAACACAGATACAGCTGCAGAGGATGCAGAGTAAGCAGATGCATGGAACATGTACTCCCAGCACTCTTGTTCCTGGGCCAGCACAGTGAGTGCACCATCCAAAAGACATTGCAGCACTTTGCAGGCCTCACCAGCACCAGCCAGGGAACTTAGCAAGGACCCAAAATCCAGCCAGACACAATGGGAAGCCTACCCTGATCACTAAACTTGGCTACACTCATTTGCTGTCAGCAAAGTGACAGCAGCATGGAAATTATGGCACCAGCCCTATTACACCGAAAGCTTTGCCTGCACCAGACACAATTGCAGTACATGGTGCTACTAGTTGATATTCAGGTTTTTTTGCTTGTTTTCTTTAATCCAGAAAATTTCTATTGTAGTGCTTGCTGCTACAGGAGACAAGAGAAGATCACACAAGTATCTGTATCACTTGATACTCCATCTGATAGATCTTGGTGTATTTTGTGGCTTTCCTGGTGATGTTTCTAGGAAGTAATTCCACAGAACCTCACTATATCTTTTCTAGCCATCACAGGTGGCTATAGACTAACCCAAACTGTCACTGTGACCTACCCAGTCAGACAAGATGAATCTTGTGTCACTCCTTATTGGCACATCATTTTTTCTGTGAAAACCTCAGCAAAAGGAAGGCACCAAGAGGTCAAATCACAAATTACAGAGCATCCTGCAAGCCATTGGAGTCTGAGTGTATAAGCTATGATTGATTAGTTCATTTATCTGTTGTGTCTTGCTGTAACACAAGAAGGCAAAAGAATGAAATATTTCCACTGTTTTTTTCAGTGATGCACTTTTCTGTATACATTTCTAATGTTTGTGTTATGTGATTTCATCTGTCTCTAAAAGTCAAGTGGGTGAGATCCTTTTGGTTAAATATGTAATAAGTATACTAGTTTCAATTGTCTTGTCTGTCTGTTACTCTCTTCTCCAGAATCTAAATTTAACACCCAGACTTTTGAGCAGTTTTGAATTGATACCTTTTTTTTACTGTTTATTGCAGTCTAACCTGCCACACATTTGTTTTCTTTCCTGAGCAAACACCTATATTTTTAACTATGATTATAGTAGTTCTAGTGCAAGAAGATCAATAAAGAGCCCCCCAAACACTGACATTCCTTGTAATTAAAGAGCTGAACAGTCTGCAGATCTACTGAACTAAAACTGGATTATTTGGTATGCCAGGAAGGGAATAATCCCAGAGAGACACTTCTAGCCTTAAAAGGACCTGAAACAGAGAAGTTTGCAGTCATGAGTGATATGAAAGCTGAAGTTTCTAAGTATATACTCTTCAAAAACTTATTTTTTTGGCTTTCAGTATTGCTCTCTCCCCACTTCTGTTTCCAAGGCACAATAAGTTATCACCATCTCTCCCAGCTATGGTTGCTCAGCATCAGCAACCTAGTGGTAAGAGGTCTGCAATCTCTGCCACTATCTAGTGGAGTCACACGAGAAAGGTAGCCAACACTTGGGGGCAAATCAAAGCAGAAGCCCAGTATGAAGCCCAGTATCCTTCATGCTCTCCAGGTTTTCTAGGCAAGAAATATATATACGGGCTATTTCTTTTTCAAAAATATTTCTTATTATTGGCATGAATTTTTTTATTTTTCAGTGTGTAGATATATGAAGTCAGACACACATTTTCTTTTCCAAACACATATGCATATTTATACAGAATATGCAGAAAACATAGAGGTATTGCTTTGTCAGAACTCACTTAGATTTAACAGTAAAACTCTTAAATCTCTGCTACTTGTGATAAATACAATATCCCAATACATTATATCTGTAATGTGATATAATCCATTATTCTTTGTATTCATAAGTAGTGCTTTGAAAAACCATAGGTCTCATTATGCAGTGTTTGTCATAGCAGTTCAGGAAGATTTTCCTTTTCTGCACCTAACTTTCAGAATATATGAAGAAAAATGTGAAATGCATAGGCATGAATTTTTGAGTATTACCATACTTGAAATATTTACATAGCTTACTTTATGAACAAAAATCTCTTCAGTATAGTTAACATACTTACTTACTTTTATCAGACACTAGATTAAATTGAAAATTGAATTTTTCCATAAACCCAAATAATTAAACATAAATATTTTTAAAATAAGGCGTTTATCCCAAAACAAAGAACCCTGAAATAACCCCAAAACTTTCAACTAGCTTCTTCAATGTAATGTTCTAACAAAAGGTAGCATTTAAGCACGTAGGAGTATGAGAAAACATGAGAAATATTTTCTTCCCTTATAGAAGGAAATAGTGTGTTTGTAATTTTTTTTTTCCACATTACAACCCATTTCAAGAAGTAATATTCTGTTGAAACACATATTATTGCTGTGAAAAAAAAATCACACTGAACTGTGTCTAACAGAGATACTTTTCAGACCTGCTTCTTGGCAAAATCACTTTACTTTAATCCTTGCATAGCTTGCAGCTTCATGTTTAAAGGAATGTAGAAACCAAGCCAGTTTAGAAGGGGAAAGATCAGTAATATGCCTTGTCTGACCTTTGGCTCAAAAGCTAACTATCTATTTGTCTCTGTTCATGGTAAATCAGTATTTGAATTAAATATGAACTAGTGATGTGGTCTGTATTTTTTTTATATTTCTACTTGAGAAAGGATATATTTGTAGGGCTCTGATAGAATTTTCTTTTCCCCCTGCTCCAGTGTATTCTGGGAGTCACTTGTGGGTTTTTCAGTTTGCCCATATACAGCACCTGTTTGACTGATTTTTGGCACTTCTCTCAGTGCAGTTACACCCATTTTCTGGTTTGCAACCTCATAGCTTTTGATGTACAGACAGGCAGGACATAAGACTATTTTTATTGTCACTTTTAACACATGAAATACTGTACCAGGTCAGAATATTCGTCCAGTGTCCTGTTTCCAGAGATGGAAATTTGCAGATATTTCAGAGATTAGGGTAAGAATTTCCATCTACATGTGATGAACACATGAAAAAAAAAAACTTATTTAAATTCAAAATTTCTCTCTATACCCAAGGAGGGCATATTTGGTTGATGTCCTTCACACTCAGAATTAATGCCCTCCAACTTATTTTAAATCAGTATAAGATTAGTTATTGACCTTAAGCTGTCTTAACCCTATCAATGACACAGATTCTGAAATACTTCAGCACCTCACTAAGTGCTGAATTTTCTTTAAGAATGTAGACCAATGGAAGAATGGTTGGAATGAGATAAGAACCCTCTATATATCAATACACTTACATAAAAATGTAAGCATTTTATTTATAGGAGGGTCTGAGCAATAACAATCCCTTACTCCACAGGATCCATGTTCCCATAAAACACTTCTCACTCTTTACCTTCACCAAGCAGCAAAATGGAGCTCAGTAAGGCCTTCTAGGATCAATCAGCGGTATGAATATCCCTGCCTGGACAGTGCAGGTGCCTAGCACCCTGTAATCTATCTCTTAAGTTTTTACTTCGGGGAGCTTTTTTGCCCCTTGTCCTCCAACTCAAAGTCCTTTTGGGAGGCAAACTGTTACCTAAACAACTGCAAGATGACCCAAAAATTTAACTGCCCTCTGATGAGTACCAGCATACTCCTCCATAAGTTAATCCAATCTCTGTAAGCAAATTTCCAGAAAAATAACTGCCCTTTCTCATAGATATCAACTACAAGTGTAATTATCCTACTGGACAGAAATGAATAGTTAATCTGCTCATCCATGCAGACAATAATGAAGCATTAAATGAGACTGATAGTCATAAAAAATATGGGTCCATATCCTCCCTGGATGTAAACTACGGTCGTTCCTTTGAGATCAAGGATTTGAGACAGTTTTACAACAGCCACAAGTCTGGGCTGTGGGGGTCCTGCAGCAATATGAACACAACTTAGAAGACTCTGACCAATGAGAGGTTATTTTCTCTGCAAAGTCATTTTATAATCAGAGAACTGCTAGTAGTTGTTAATAGCATTTTTTCACCTAGACTTGGTTGGATTTGGTATAATAAAGCCTGTCTTGGGCCATGTAAAAGGAAGAGTTGGTAGCAATGAGCATCTTTTAAACCATGATCTTTTGTCATTTCATTAATGTTATTTAGACATCATCTTTTACAAAAGTGTCCATAAGCCATTTGTTTGTTTGAAGTGTTACTTTTGTTAAAAGGCTTTATTTTGGCCGAGGAAGTCTATTTTGTGTGGGTTTTTTTCCTAAGAAGTGATATCCCATGAAATGTAACATAATGATTGTATTTCTGAGTTGGATAAAAACCATTTTTACAGGGAAGAGATTTCCTTCTAATGGCATGTCACAAGCTGATTCATCATTTGCTTTTGTAGTTTCAGTGACAAAAGATTTTTCTGAACAGTTTTATCCTTTTTTTCCTAAATAGTTCATCCTTTCTTTTTTATTTTTTTTTTAATTCCTGCTGGTTAAGTATATTTTCCTAAATTGTGCCTTTTAGGTGCATAATTTTCAGCACGGAACTTAACATCTCCTAAGCATTTTGAGTTCAGCGCTGCCTTTTGTTTCAGATTTTGCTTTCCTGTTATCATTATTATTGCTACTGATGTTATAATTATCACTGGAAGTGTGTGAGGTGCTCAGCACTCAATAATGAAAAAAAGTTAAATTTCATGTAGCCAGAAGACCAAATTTTTCTGGCTTTTTCTTTAAACTGAAACTTTTTACCCCTCTTGGGATAATGTGTTTTCAAAACCAATTATAGTATTTTGCTGGTGTTGTGTATGGCATTTGGCAGGCAAACGTCAGGTCTCTGTGCTCATGCTGTGGACCAGCTGGATGCTCCTCAGGAGCAAAGGGGAAGCCATGTATTTTTTGTTAGCACAGCTCTCGGCCTGAGATAATGACCAGCATTGAGATGGGGGAATATGAGCTCATGCAGAGCAGACACAGTCTTAGGTGACTACATGGCTGTGGGCTGAGGCTGAGTGTACAAAGCCTCACTTACCTCTGCCTGCCAGTGGCTATATGAACACACCTGCGGTCAGTGTGTGGCTAGCCCAGGTATAATAGGCTTAATTCTGACTAAATGAAAACAGTGGTTTTGCAATTGATTTTGGAAACTGAAACCACAATGGCAAGTCAAGTTGAAAGGCCAGGTGTTTTTGCCTATAGAAGGCACCTGAAAGGATGAGTGATGCATGAGTCTTCACTGTGGAGGACTCTTATCATGTCCTACACCGTTGTTGTTGCAATGCTTGTGAATATGAGGAGGAAAATGTTCTCCTCTGTTAACAAGCTGTTCTGTCCCAGCATTTCCTTGCAATTTCAGAATGATTCATTCAATAAACAAATGGGAACCAGTCATCTTGATTATTTCTGCTTGCAAATTATACCTGAGACTGTTGTATTCCCAGTAAGGCAGTTGCCTTAAGATCATAAGCTTTATTTACAGAAGAAAAACCATGTTCAAAAAGCACTGAAAAAAACCCTATGAGCTTGGTTCTTTTAAGATAACTACAAGTTAAGAAGGCATCTAGGTTGCATTTGATTTCAACTGTTTTAACAGATTTCTACAATTAACATCTTGCTAGGTAGAGTAGTTATCCAGCATTAATGAAGTTATGCACAGAAAAAAAGAGATTTGCACATAAACTTTTTATCTTGTTTTCAGTAATGATTTTTCTTCCCTAACGGATACACATGTTTACATAAGCAGATTTTTTTGATCGCTGTTTTATAATTAAACTATGAGTTCCACTGGTACCTCCAACCTGAGTAGGCACTAGCATATCTAGAGAGAGTGGATGTATTCTAAACTCTTTTAAATTTCTAACCTTGAATGATTTATCTCTGATGCTTTTCTGAATTATAATCCATGCAGAATAAAAGGGGATGAACCTTTCCCCTTGAGCAAAGCCAGGCTTAGTTCTAACATATATGCTGTATATAAAGATTTCTTTTTAATTCTTCCAAAATTAAATCTGCATGCTAAATGACTCCGTTATTCATTAGTGTACAATTAGGACCGTGTTCACTGGTACATGCTGCCTGCTTTGAGCCATTCTAGTGATGCAAAGCAGCTGTAAACTTGACTTAACAGCCTTGTTAAACCAGGCTTACAGCTGTTTTGAGGGGCTGGAGAAGACCAACATATCTGGGGTCTACTGGTAAATCTGGCCTGTCAAAACAGAAAAAAATTGCATTATTATTTTATTGCTTCTTAGATAACATTTGTCATAAAGAGACCTTTGCTAGCTGCCATTTGGTAGGACATGGTTCTCCACTTTGTTGCACAGTTTTTCAACGTTTTCTAGTTACAAGAGAAGAAAAACACATCATAAAACCAGAGTTTAAATAAATGATGTCTTTGAGAAAAATATGGCAGCTGAGAGCATGAATTAGGAATTATTCCTAGCTGAAGCAGAGAAATAGAGAGGTGAGTGGCAGAGGAATTGCGTATCGTGGAGACACTGTATTATCTTAAAGGAAAATTACACTGCTAACCATGCCCTTCAAAATTTTCCCAGTGTAGCAGCAATCTTCTCCAAGAATAACTGAGATCCTCTATGTTACCCTAGCAGCCTCCAAGAAACCTGTGGATGGTGTAGACCCATGGAGGTAACCAGATAATTGAGGTATACCACCAGCACTGCACTTTCTCAGACATGGCTTGTCATGGCTCTTCTGCCAGAAAAGGTCATCTGTGTGGCTCCTGAAAGGAATGCTGCCATTCTGCCCAAGGCTTCCTTCCTCATCCATTATACACACTAATGGAGGGTCACCCTAGGATCAGGTGAAAGAGGATTTCAGTAACTGTCTCCAAACTCAGGGTTCATGAAAGGTCTTGCCAAACAAACCTGATTGCCTTCTATAATAAAGTGACTTGACTACTGGATGAGGGAGAGACTGTGGATGTGGTCTTCCTGGACTTCAGTAAAGCCTTTGACACAGTTTCTCACAGCATTCTGCTTCAGAAACTGTCAGCCTCTGACCTGGACAGGTGTACACTCTCCTGGGTAGAAAACTGGTTGGATGGCCAGACCCAGAGAGTGGTGGTAAATGGTGTTAAATCCAGCTGGAGGCCAGTGACAAGTGGTGTTCCCCAGGGCTCAGTGCTGGGTCCAGCCCTGTTCAATGTCTTTATCAATGACCTGGATGAAAGTATTGAGTGTATTCTTCACAAGTTTGCCAGAGGAGGTTCAGGCTGAACATTAGAAAAAAAAGTCTAGGTGTTCCTAGGTATGGTTGGATTTGATGATCCAATGGGTCTTTTCCAACCTGGTGATTCTATGATTCTATGCTAGTGTCACAAATAGCAATGTGAGAATATTTAGACATCCCCACCCCCATCTTCCATGGCTGCAACATTGGGCTGAACCACAGTGTCTGCAAACTGACTCTACATAAACTCCTCCAATGAGTGACATATTTTGAAAGACAATCACAATCACACTTCCACTGAAACCAAAGAAAGAATTGTCCTTTCCTGTTTTCCCTTAAATTCTTCCTCTTTCTGTGCTTGCTCAAGGCTTTGCCACTCTGGATCCCCTGCCCTTCTCTCCATACTTATGTACAGACCTTATTTCTGTCTCAGTCCTTTACCTTAGCAGGCAAACACGTCTAAGCAAAATATGAATATACCTGAATCAAAATGTGACTCAAAACAAGAAGTAAAAAAACAAAAACAAAAACCTTTTTTCAGAATTAATTACCTTACAAATAAAAGAGAACAGACAATAACAATGCATTCCCTTGATATTGTTAGTAATATGTCTGATTTCCTTCAATGCATGTTTGCAAGGTGGTTTTGAGTTTCCCTTTTCTTCCATTCCCACTTCTGAATTCAGCTGAAACTCTGGGGACTCATGAGATCAAGTCATCTTCAATGGGAAACACTAGTGCAGGGAGATAAAGGTCAAACAAAAAGCTAGGCTCATTACAGAGAATAAGGAAATGCATTTTTTGACTGCAAGACCTATCAGGCACAATATTGACCCAAATGGATGCAGTAATTAATGTCAACATAAAATAAAACATTTCATTCAGATTTTCATGATGGGAAAATTCCATAATAACTGATCTTTCCCTGGAAATAAATTGATTGACATAGTCTTTATTTTTCCAACAACAAATCTTTCTCTATGAATTACTTCCCTCTGCCCTTTTCATGCTTTTTACAATGAGTGAAGAGCTTTAAAATATAAAAATCTTTTATTTCTTATTAAAGTAAAATATTGACTTGGAACAGGAAAATATTCAACATTCTCACTCTCTTGTTGTCCCTTTGTGCCCAGTCTTATACAGCAATTTTGTGGTTTGGGCTATAATCTACAGGAAATTTCCACTTTACTGATTCACATTCTGATGGAAAGTACTCTTCCAGTAGGTTATCTTGAGTGTTGGAGTGCTGTAAAGGCAAATTAAACTGAACTTGATCTCTCCTTCCCTTTCTCAGTGTGCAAACAGATGGAGGGGAAGACAGCCCCTAGCCTACACATCAGCATGCAAATGGCAGTAAGGGCAGCAAACATTTAAGAAGAGGTTTGCACCCAGTTGATCATACTGCAGCTGATATCTGGTAAGAGATGGGGCACTGCCCACTTGAGCACCTGGCAGCTGCCCATCATCTACGGCACCTTCGGCTTGCAGTTCCTGGCTGTGCTGCTGTGATCCTGCCACGGCCAGGGACTGCAGAAATCTAAGGGAAAAGGAAGGAGAAAGAGCTTTTTATTTTCTGTTTCCAGAATTAAAAAATGAAATGGACGGTTTCATGCCTACCATTTTTTCCAGTTTGAAAGGGGCCTTGTAGGGCAGAAGGGCCAAGAGAATTGTCATGTAGAGCAGTCTCCTGGAAAATGCATCCCCACTGTAACTGATGGCACCACAGCTGCCAGGGAGGCCATTTGGCTATAAAGCATGTTTTTGTTCCTCAGCTGCTTTTTAAGATTCACCAGCTGCTGTGATATTTCTGTGTAATTCTTCTTCAGACAGATAAAAATCATAACCATTTTCATTTTCAGTAATTACATTGCCATCAACTTTGTTTCCAATGTCTTTTAACCTGCTGAACTTTTTTTTTTTGTAGCAAATGGTCAATTAGCTCTCCCTGTATCTCTATGAAATGCATAACTGCTTCTACCATTTTCCCCATCCTATATTTTCTCCAATTTTCTTTTTATGTGATAAGGTACCACCAAACCTGTCATATCCAGGCATAAAATTCGGTGGAAATAAAGAAAATCTTCTCTAGACCCCTATGTTAGTTTCTTTGCCAAGCATGTGTTTGATCTCAAAAAAAAAGTTCACTAAATTCAGTTTGAATAAAAGGATCACACATTTCTCCTAACCTTTGACTTCACTTTTTATGCCTGAATGTTTTGGGTCACTAGTCACCCTGTCTTGCACTGTGATGCAAAAGGTGTTCTCCTGGTTGAAAATTTTGTACAAGAAAAGGAATCCACACAATGCTTTTACACCATAACACAAATATTTGCCTCTTACTGAGAAGCAAAGAATACTTCCTGTCACTACCCTAAGCTGAGACATAAACATCTGTGTATTGGAATAAAACAATATCTACTTTCCCTTTTCATGTAAATGCTGTGTAAAACACTTGGTTGGCTGTCTTCCACTATGAACAAGAAAAAGCATTTAGCTACCTGGCTTTTTATGGACAACAAGGTACATTTTCTTCATTTTACTCCAGTATTTCTTCATATCTGACTTGAAAGGCTGGTGGATACAGACATAACTGTATCTGTCATACAACTGAATTAACAATCTCCCCAGGACAGATCAAAAGAAGGGAGTTATATTTTCACCATTGCTTTTGATAGTGCTACAGGTACGACACTTGATTTTACAAGGATCCCAGTCCCTAACCCCAACACCTTTCCTCAGGGATAGAAAATGTAAGCCCTGGCAACATCATACCATAGCAATTATTAAATACATGCACAAGTTCCAGTAATAATGTCAAACACAGTGGATTATAGTTGCATGCTTGCAAACATCTTACTCTTAGTGTGTCCTGATGAATATCGTTTGAGGGGCAGGATAGTTGTATATATTTGGTATGGCTATTCAGGCATTAGTAATATCCTCTCTGTGCTTTCTGACATCCACAAAGGAGTGGTACTTTTCTAGGATTCTTTTTGAAGAACCTTCTTCCAGGAAGACTTTTTTTCAAAAAGGTGTGCCATACTACTCTTTCCTTGCTCTCCGTAACTACAGATGCTTTCTGCCTTGCGGCATGTGGCACTATCCCCTCTGTATTTTTCTCCAAAGCCTATTGAGCAGGTTGAGACCCAGTTCCATGGTCACAGAGTGGGACTATCTTGCCTCAGCGATGCTGAAAGGCATATTGGTGTACTCACAGAGAAGCACTGCAAACCTTTCTGTTTCCTTCAGGCAAGTATTCAATATGTGTGATGACAGGCCCAGAAAAAATGTTTCTGTGATGGGAAGATAAACATTACACACTTCCCAAGCAGCTCGCTCTGCCTCTCCCCTTGGCACATGCCAAGGCTGTGTCACAGCCTGTGAAAACATGACAGATCTTAAGAGTTTTTGCCCTTCTTTTTGCTGCATATTGCACCCATTTCATAGCCTGATGTGTACCTGTTGTCTTTCCAAAAGCCAGAAATAATCAGGGACTTTTCACTACCATGCTGCAATAGACACAGAGAGAATTGTGTTGTCTGTATCTGCAGCTCTGGTAGCAGTTTTGTCGCTTCCTGAGGGGCAGGAAGGTCAACAGCCCTGCAGAAGGAAGAATGGTGTGTTGAGTAATTTAAAAGTTGGTGATTGAAGATGTTTGGGAATGCTCAAAACCTTTTAGATGCTAATCTGAAAGAAGGAAGTTTCTTTAGTACTTACTGGTCTCTGATCTGCTTTATCTTGCTCCTTACATCTCAGACAGATAAGATTTCCAAAAGTTAGATGACCAACAATAAGGTGTTCAGAAAAGACCTGGTCTCTTTCTTACCAATTTATAATTTTTTTATGTGTGAAGTTTTAGAGACTTCCAAAAATCCAGATGTCACAAAGGTAAGTATCAAGGGCTGAACATCATAGGAAGAATGGATCCACAGAAAATCACACTGCAGTCCACAAGTGGTTGGTGGCATTGTGACCATGATTCCTTCCAACATGGTATGCCATGTGCTGGAGAAGGATGAAAGGCACTAATTCATTCCTAGTGGATTAACACATCTTTTGTTGCATTCCAGAATTTTCCTTAGCCATAGAGAATGCAATATTTTCTCGAAGACAATTTTAGAAGCTAAAAAAAGGGTACCTGGAGGTATCCAATGGGGATTTCCTAATTTATCTAAAGCATTAAATTTCCATCATAAGGTTCATCTTCTTGGGGTTTTGTTTGTTTGGTTGGTTTTGTTTGGCTTGTTTTTTCTTTAAGCTAATTCTTTGTATTATTAAGAGAAATAGCATTAGACAATTTTGGCATTTACACCCTTTTAATGCCTCATTTGGCATCATGCTCTCCCACAGCAATAACCCAGCCAATCTCCATATGTTAATTGACTACAACACCCCTAGCCACATTTGTCATTCTACTCTAATTTCCTTTTTAATTATCCTTATCTTATGATATTAAGAAGCCCTGATATATTCACAGATTTCTATGTGGAATCATAATAAACAGACTCTGCACTTACCTCCCAGACAACATCTGTAGCTTGATACAAAGTCCTTGTCTGGTTGCCATCAACAGCCATACACTTATACCTTGCTTGGAAGCTGGCCCAAGATCTGATGATGTCAGTAGGAGTCTTTCTAATTATTCTGTTGATGACCTGTGGTAAGATTCAGGAATTAGTAGCAGGACATTTTAAAACCCCATAGCTATTAAATGTTTCTTCATGTAGCTTTACGTGCCTAGACTTTTGCCTAGTGTAGGTCTGCCATTTCTTTTGCAGGATAAGACAGTCCTTTCTCAATGAAGTTTAGCAGATGCCCTGAAGTCCTGAGTAGATTAAACCTTTAGTGTCTGGCTCCCCACTCTCATACTGCTAAGCTCCCTTGGTATTTTGGCTACTCAGAGATCTTCTTCTTCTTCGGGAAATGATATTAATTCTTGTTACCCTCCTCCATCTCACCTGATTAATTATTGTAGTTTGCATTTTTGCATGGTGAAATGTAATGTGATTGTTTATTATTATTATTATTATTATTATTATTATTATTATTATTATTATTATTATTATTATTATTATTATTGTTGTTGTTGTTGTTATTATTATTATTATTTTCTGCTGTTATTTCCAGTGTTGCTTAGGGAATGCTTTTCTTTGCACTCACAGGAATTCAGGCAATTAAGAATAGCATTTGTAACCCCTGTTAATGAATTTTACCACCATGCATCCTGAAGGGGAGTAATGAAAGGAAAACATATACCTACACCTCTAAACTCCATCTAGACGCAGAAAAGAGACTACGATATAGAGAATATTTAAGATTAAAAAATATCTTTAAAGCATTAGTTATATATAAATTAGAATAAAATAAACAGAATAAAATTATTACAAATATTTAAATTAAATACTAAAATCTTCTCCATTACGCTTCAGTTTTTTGAAACATTTACAATATTTTGATGTACATTTGGTGGAATCAATAAAAAATATAGTGTCCAGTGTTTGTTCCTTTCTCTCTACAGGCCTCAGAATTTTCCTAAGGGAGTGTGCAAGAAGAGCAGTTACAGTGACCATCAATACAGTTCTTACCTGGAAACTATTTTTCACTGTAATGGCACTTCTGTAACCTGGGCAAACCAGAAATTATAGAAAAGGGTCCAGGGACAGTGGGTAAAGATTTCTATTGTTCCTATAAGAGTGCAGAGGGTACACATTATTACAGACAATCTACCTGTTGTCTCTTAGTAATTTATAAATAGTTTGTACATAAATTCACACATCAGGTGACATTAGTCCTTACAATAGGTATCTATGGGCACAGAATTGCAGTATGACCTGGTAAAGTCACTGTGTCTCATGCAAAACATTTTGAGGAGAAAGGTCTTCCATTATCTTTTTGTTTGATGTGTACTGATTATCTTCTTCCAAAGGTGGTTAAAGGGCATATAAAAAGACAGAAGGGTAAAATACTACCTTTTATTTTGAAACAGTTTGCTAGATGTAGCACTAACATGGAGAGTCAGAATTTAGCTACTGTGCTCAGTTGTTAAGGTCTTACATAAAGCCCTCAATGTTGTTGGGAATTGTTTTGTTGATGTAGCTGAAGCGTACATTAGAGGAAGAGAGTTAGTGCGTGGCTCACACCATTTTTATGTGAGAGCCTAATTTTGTCTTCAGGTTCTCTATGTAAAACGAATTCTGCAACTGAACTAAGCGCACAACCTACACAGAATAAATGTTTCACTAGTGCCAGAGCAAGTGATGCTGTGTGGTATAAGAAACAGTGGAGCAGTGAAGGTAATGAGAGCACATACCTGCTGGAAGGCTACCCAGGAATTTTAACAGTTTCTGACATGGGGAGAAGGCCAAGTGTCAAAGCTTACTTGTTCAATGAACACACATAAAATCCCTGAATTATTTCAGTGGTAATTATTTTGTATATTTTGAACCAGAATCTCAGATGATAGTTCTCAGTCTAACACCTGCAGTTGCAATCACTTGTACATGCAGTTACCTGATTGCATCTGTAAATCAAATAGATGTTTAAGTAACTTCAGCTATATCTGAAAAAGTTGAAGACGCAAATATGCAGTCCTTATTGAAGCATGCTGGAAGTTTGGCCCTGCATTTCTGTTAGGTACCTCTAATGAGGGCGAAAGAATGCTGACTGCTATGAAAACTGATAAATTTTTTTGTCATAATGCAAAGCAACACGAAGTAAAAAACAGAGGTTCAACATGACAAAAAAAAAAGAAAGAAGGCATGTGACATATTTTATTTTATTGTTTTGATAAATATTCACTGTACCTAGTAGCTCTGGATTGTGCCGAGACTGAAAGGAAAGAAAGAGGTTGGGCAGTAACTGTAAGTAGAAGAAAAAAAAAGCTTATTACATTATTTTTTTTCTCTATGTTCTCAGTTGGTTTTTCAATGTATTAACACTTAAATTTTCACTTTTAAAGTTCAGCGTTTGTAGAATAGGCACTATTAATTTATATTCCATGTTCTGGAGAAAGTACTGAGATTTAAGTTTATCATGGAAAAGAATTCTTCTTATAATACCTTTTCATATCTTACCCAATTTTGCTTATTAACTTCTTTACCAGAAAGAGAAATGCTGTTTTTCTACTTCTCTAATTTTAAAATGCATGCAGCCACTTCCCTTATAATTTATGTTGTGCTTGCATACACTTCAAAACATAAGATGATCTTCATTAAGAAGAAGCTATGAGTAACTAAGTTGAAAATGAGGTTTGAGGAAAAAGTATCTAACGGCAAAATTTTCACTTTAAAATGCAATTATCAGTAATTAAATTCATGAGCATTTTATAGCAAATTAGTAACTTGAGGTACGTGTAATTGATTTGCATGATTATTGAGAAACTCCTCTAAAATCAAAGGTATTAAGCAGTGCAAACTTTGAGTAGGGGATTGTCAAGCTAATAAGGTGCAAATGTTATGCCAAGGAATATTCCAGTTTCACTAGCTATTTCTATCTGTAAGTAAGGATATTTTCTTATGGAGTGCTAGGATAGAGGAGTTTATTTAACTGATTTTCCTCCACCTGAACAAGCTACTACAGAGATGCTGACATGTACATGCCTTCTGAAAAAGCCACAGCAAATCATTTTCCCCCATGCATTGCAAAGATCTTGTCAATATATTCCACACTTTGTAATCTGATAGGGATCTGTAATCGCAGGAACCTTTCAGTTTTTTAATGGTGATGCATTCTTTGTTTATTTTTCATACCTTTGGTCTACAACAGCTGCTATCCAACAGTGATCTGCAGATCATTAGGAAACATATGGCCCAATATGATTAATTTAGTCAGGAACAATTGTGGCTGGTGACATTTTGGCTGAAAGGACAAGAAATAAACATTAGCAACAAATCTTCCAGTGTGCTAGAAAGCAACAGCAATAATTTCAGTGTTGTGTGGTTCTGTGTTACTGCATTGTTTAATGTCCCTTCTCCCATCTTCTCTTTCCAGGTTCATTGTACATCTATAAGGCATATAAATAGTAGAATATTGCCAACCCATACGGTGTGGGACTGTATGATTTTTTTGAATTAATGCAACTTTGAATTAGAAATGAAAAGATTGTTTGCACCATTACATGTTCTTAGATGTAGCATGCAATTTTTTCCACTTCATATATTTTAGAATAAAGGAAAATAAAAGGAACAATTACTTTAAAGTATATGATTGTATTTAAACATTTGTGAAAACAGCAATTTAGCAGTGAGCAGCAGATGCAATGGCAGGTTATCTTAGCTAAAGCAGTTTGGAAGAGGGAGTAATACAATGAGGTTTAGCACATGTATTTATCAGTCCTTTTGGTAGCAGGTGACCTTGAAAATGTGAACTAAGCACATGCAATGCAAAATTGTCTTAATTAGTCTACAGGTAACCTTAAAAAGTGACTCTAAAAGCCACAATCCACCCTATCCATTTCACTGTGTTCTTAAGCTTGAGACATAAAGATGAATGTTTGAATGTAGTTGTTATTAACTGTATCACCAGTGATTATTTTACCAGGAAAATCCAGATAGCTAAGTTATCCAACAAGTTTCTATGCATTCTGTGTGCTAAAATGTACTCCCTCCATCCATAATTCTCCTGATAACTTCTACAACACTGTAAATTATTTGACTTTGCCAAAAGAACAGATTAATTAAACTATTCTAAAGATAGTCATAGGGAAAAACCTAACAGTTTAGTACCCAGAGAAGAAACCCAGTTCTGCTACTTTGATTATTTTATACATTCCTCCAGTTATTTCACTGGGAAATAGAATTTTCCACATGTCAGAATTCTGTGGAACACAGAAATAACAATGTAGAATTTAATTTCTGCTTACTATAGAGAAGTTAGTGTCCTAACTCTACGTGAGCTTTTTTTACTCATCTAACAACAATATTGTGGTTATTAAGTAATGCTTACTAGCCATACCCAGCCAGTTCTGATTCTCCAGATCTGTCAGATTGAACCCACTTAATGATGATTCATAGTTATTGCACCTTGTATCATAACAATAACACATGTTGTTGCAGTGAAATTTTCTCTAAATCCTTGATCTTGAAGCCCTTGCCATCTGCATGGCCTAAGGTTTGTGGTTAAGGGACACCAGCAAGATAAACAACACCAATATCCACACTTTGCCCTCATGGTGGGCTAATTATTTGTTTTGTTGTTTACCAACCAAATGAAAAGCAAGTTGAGAAGGAGAAAGGCTTAATCCAGAAAGCTTTACAGCATTTCATATGAAGATAGATGTGAGTTCAAGGAAAATCATTTGAATGTGGATTTTGAACATACACACCCTATGTTAAGGTTGATTGCACTGAGCACATAAGGGAAGGAGAAACTATTATCCTATGTTATGCCCCACAGCGAAATGTAGGTATCTGCTAGACTTGATAAATGGAATCTTGACCTCTACTTATTTTGGTTTTCAGAGCTATACTCAAACATAGTTTTGTATAAGGAGGTGCAACCACTGTGTTTGTAAGGCAGAGGTGGTGTACAAGCAAATGCCCTGCTCCTCCCCTGAACACTTTATTTGAATCCTTGCTCCTGTTTTGAATCAGAGTAGGATCTAACATACAAACAGTGTGAATTGGGAAGGTGTAGGGGCAAAAGCTCACATATGAACACCAAGGACCCCCAATACAAAAATCATAGGCATCTCTGCTGAGCTGGGTAGAGACACCGGTACCTCCAACCTCTGTCTGAGCCAGGCATTGTTGTATGATCTAAAAGTTTGGTTTTAAATACACTAATGTGAGATAGACTGATATGTATTGGGTGAGGAAAACACGAGTGTTATATGTTTAGGTGTTGATGTGATAATGTTAGGTTTAAGTATCTGTCGTCTTTGAGAGACAGATAAGATAAAAGGCATCTGGAAAAACTAAAAAAAAAATCTTGCCAAGGCAATACCATTTTGCACTATTGAAATAACTAGGCATTCATCTTGATTTCAGAGTTCTCTACAAATGATTTATTGAATTCAAAATCCACATTTTTTTTTTTTAAAAAATCATGGCCCACATTTCCTTAGAAAATGATAGTATGTTTCATATTTACGTCATGCGTGTATCGTATTTCCTAAGTTGCTGTGCATCCCTATGTTGGGAAGAGTCCAGCTATTACTGACTAACTGGAAGAAGTTATTTGGAAGTTACAGAAGGACTGCAACCTACTTCTGTGTAAACTCAGATCACTAACAGAAGTAGATATATAATTCACAGATAAGGTACTTGGAACAAAGGAGGCCACAGACTAAAAACCTTTCCCCTCTGCAACGTAAATGAGAAACGTGCCAGAGTGGTGTCCCTGAATGTAATTTATCAGTTGACACAACATTTTCATGTTATGATCCTCTCACACACTCAATAAATCCCACCCAATTATGTGAAATCAGCAAAGGTAATATTTTGGACCTTCTCTGCACAAAGTTGAATTAACTAGACTGTGCTCAGGGAGAAATGCTGCAGCAGAGACCTGGCTTCAGACAGCTCTGGTGCTACCAGGCTGCAATAGCTGCTTCAGTTCCTTCATTTCCCTGTACACAAAATCTGTTCAAAGCTTGGTTTTGATGACTGCCTGCACTGAAATAATCTCTAAGTCTTCTTCATCAAATAACCTTGAGAAACTATGGATGAATTGTTTGTTTTCTTTATCTATGAGTTTATAGCAACCTAGTCAAGGAGAAAAATTCCTATATCTCAGAATCCCACAGGGATGTGATATTTTACGGTTGCTTAGGGCAAGGGTAGTACACCTGATGGAGTTTAATACAACTGAAATTATTAACTTAATTTATAAAAAGAGCTAGAGATGTGCGTTTCACTTCCCACGTGGTTCTGGCATACTAACGGTTTTTAACATCCTCTGCAAAGGAATACCTGGTAATCAATGCAGAAAGTTATATGAAAACAAATCTGATTGTCTTCAGGCACTGTTTTTAGGCAAAACCATTTTATTTTCACAGGGATCTCATGGAAAAAAAAAGGTTAAGCACCAAAAGAATTTATTTAAAAGGTTTAGCAACACTGAATTTTTACTAATTTATTATATTATAGAGTCCAAATATATTGTCAATATGCCAGCAGAGAGTGGGTCAATACCCAGTGGGTTATGAACACAAGCATTCTACTTCTCGAATGAACTGACAAGCAATTAGCAAACTCCTTTTCTTTAACTTCTTCTCTTTATGATTTTTCATGTGGAACAAGATCTTTAGACCCACATGAGGACTGTTGGCCTAGCAAATATTGTAATTTGTAATTCATAAGGATAAACATTTGATTTCCTGCTGGAAGAAAAGAAGTATTTTCAAGACTTAACTTCTTGCTCTTTCTCAGTCTGTTGTTGAGAGCTTCTGGGACTGCTGCCATTGTCTGTGACAGAGAAATATCTGCCTGTGTAAAGGATATAAAATTTCCAAAAAAATGAATAACCAAGATATTTTGAGATTGTATCTCACAATTCAGTTAGACTCCTGCTGAGACAACATGTCCTAGAAATAGAACAAAGTGATGTTGGTACAGGCACTTTGTTTTTATGAGATGGAAGATGACATAAAAGAATATGACTGTCCATTCATCCCCAAAATATACCTTGAAAGAAGGTGAGATCCTGTGAATAGGTGTCAGAAACTATAAATGTCAACTTAACAAAAGAATTTGAAACTAAGAAGACTTCCACTTCAAAATAGTGATGTGCTTATCATTCCATTCATTTGGGGTCATTCTAGAGTAACATTTTAACTGGGTTAAATAATAATAATAAAATAATAAATAATAATAATAAAAACATTTCTTATTTTTACTTTGTTCTAAAAGACATTATTTAATGGTATAGATGATTTTAGAATGCACATAATTTTTTCTGGGACTTTTTTCTTATTTCATGGGAAAATATCAACAAAACATTTAATACTAAAATATGAAAAAATTACTAATTCATTTGAAGCAGTGCCAGCTACATTTTATGTGTACTTTATGCCTGATATTGGGGCACAATATCCGATCTGACTTTCAGATAACATTCATCCAGTGGTGCCTAAGATCTCTGAATAAAATTCTATCATCATTGCTGTCACACAGTAAACTTCCATTAATTTTAGTGGTACAAGGGTTCCCCTCTTACAAATCTTTCAGATAAATTGAAGGCTATTTTTGGGCAAATTCTAGAAATGTTAATATTCTTCTTCCCAAAGAAAATATATAGAAAATTAAGTCTTTTCAAATACTGTTTATGAGAAAAAAAAATTGTACCATGGAGCTATCTTTGGGTTTCTCTTTGTTATTTTGGACACACAAAGACACATGAATTGTTTTCAGCCAGTATAGACAAAAGAAAGATTTTTTTTCTTACTACACTTTTAACATGGCTAGTTGAGTAGGAGAAGATTTAAAAGTACAAGCAGAATTAATGACTAAAAATTTTGGGGAACTGAAATTATAGAAACAGTTCTACTATGAAGGTATTTTCAGAAACCTATAGATAATCACAGAATCACTAGGTTGGAAAAGACCCACAGGATGATCAAGTCCAACTATTCCAATCAGTCACTAAACCATGACCCTCAGGACATCATCCACCTGTCTTTTAAATACCTGCTGGGATGGTGACTCAACTACCTCCCTGGACAGCTGGTTCCAGGGTCCAATGACACTTTCCAATGACTTTTCCAATGACACTTTCCAATGACTTTTTCTGATGTCCAGCCTGAACCACCCTTGGCGCAGCCTAAGGCCATTCCCTCTTGTCTCCCTCTCACTTGGAAGAAGAGGCCAGCTCCCTCCTCTCTACAACCTCTTTTCAGGTAGTTGTAGGGAGCAATAAGGTACCCCCTCGGTCTCCTTTTCTCCAGGCTAAGAAACCTCAGTTACCTCAGCTGTTCCTTATAAGGCTTATTCTCCAGCCCCTTCCCCAGTTTTGTTGCTCTTCTCTGGACTTGCTCCAGAGCCTCAACATCCTTCTTGTGGTGAGGGACCCAGAACTGAACACGGTATTCAAGGAGCGGTCTCACCAGTGCTGAATACAGAGGGAGAATAACCTCCCTGAACCTGCTGGTCATGCTGTTTCTGATCCAAGCCAAGATGCCATTGGCCTTCTTGGTCACTACTGGCTCATCTTCAGTCTCTGTCAACCAATGCCCCAGGTCCTTCTCTTCCTCTTAATGTGATCCAACTGATACAATAAACTACTGACCATTTGTACCCCCAAGAACATCAGGGTGGCTGTTTAAAGACTGTCTCGTCCCTTGACAGTGTGTAAAAGAATCATATGACCAGAAAGGTTTTCATACAGAACAGGCATTCTTATAATTAATATTTGCAGAATTCTTTAAGTTTATCAGTATTTCAAAAGGTGAAGAAAGCCCTTCTATTTCTAATCTGCCTTTAAAAGACCAATAAAGCAGTCTTTTTACACAGAATCTAAACAAAAAGTGTGTTGTTAGGAAACTCAGTTGGCTACACACAGGGTTAGTTGTATGTCTTCCTCAACCAAAAGATCAGAGCTTCTGACCAAAAGATTTTTCAGAAAATAAGAGAGAAATTAGATACAAAGCCTTTAGAGTTTTTCTAAAACTTATTCACAAGGATTGAAATAGATTTTTGGACTGGACTGGTGCCTGGTGTTCTGCAGAAAAAGGAAAAATACTTACTCCACATACTAGGTAGCAAAGCTGCAATGTATTGATGTTCCATGTATTCATCAAGAGGGAGTATGGACCTCATTTGGACAGGCAACTCCTGTGTGGCTTCATTACATTCTACATGGTTATATCCAAGTCACTTTTTCCTCTCAGTACCAAACGAAAAAATCTCTCTAACTCTATGCATCAGTGTGTACTATCTTTGACTTGCTTGACTACTAACAACGGCAGGCACCCTCTTCAGATGACTTTGAAGTCTAGTCACAGAAATTCTACAGGGATGTCTTACTGGGAAGATTGTGGCAGTAACCAAACATCACAATATAAAGTTCAATGACATTTCTGTGGATCAAAAGGAAATTTGTTAAATTCCTCCCTTAAGAGTTAGTCACTGTCACAGTTGTTCCAAAACTCCTGTATAACTTTACTTGTACCTATGGCCACATATGAAGCACCCTGACAGGTATCTGATCACAACAAAATGCATTTTCCATCTGCACAATTCCAGATTTCCCAAATTATCCATTTTCTTGTTATTTTGGGTTGTACTGGGCTGTCTGAGCTCCTGTGAAGTCTTTAGAATATTTTCTTATCACTATGTGGGACCCTTTTTGGGAAAGCACTTGCTGCCCTGTCCTGTCTCCCCTCTCCTCTGCTCCTATTCATGCTGTCCTTGCCACTCATGTTTAATGTTATTCCCCGCTGCAAATAGTGTCTTCTCAGAAACATGGGTCTGTGGTGACTTAAATCAGTCATCTTGGTGCTGATTCCAGTCCTCACAGAGCAGAAGGTGGTGACAAACAGTCAGACATCTGTGGGAGCTGTGGGGAGCAGAGATACTAGGTTTCATCTTTTCTACCCCACACTTCTCTGCCTTGGAGGGTGACTTTCCTGAACCAAGGATGCTTCGTCAATGAGAGATTTCCAGATGTGTTAGGAGGTCATAATTATAAATGTAGCTATCCTTTGTTGGCATTTTTCAGATTTGCAAACCCTTCGTGTATCTCCTTTGCATGGTATTTTGATTTAATTTTTGGGAAAAAAGTCAATTATTAAAATATACAGAAATACTGGGTTTGAATACTTTGTTCTTCTTGTGTTTTTTGGTTGTTTGGTTTTTTTTTTTTAATTTAGTACTCAAGAAATTCCCTAACAACACATAGTTTAAAACCACAACGTTCGCAGAAAATAAGTCAGAGTATACCACCTCCTAGATATCAACATCCAGTTATGGATTCAGACCATGCCTGCAACAAGCACATGGCCACTTTTGTCATCATTATACCCAGATAATTTCAAGTCTGTTATTTGTGGTCTACCACAGAGGCCAAAGACCTTGTTACAACTTTTAGTTAAAAGCATGCATTTCCAAGGACTAGAATCTGAATTTACATGTATTTATATTGGGCTGAAGGTTGCCTTTCACAATTGACAAGATCAGCAGCAAAAGTCTGACACATGAAGAAGTCGTTAGATACTTTGTGGCAATTACCATGCTTATTATCGACTTGACTCACCTTCAGGAACTGATCATGCTAAAACTACACGGGGAGCATTATGGGATACCAGCTAAGAGGCTGATGCTGCATTTCATGGTGACAATCTCTTTTTAAATTACTTAATTAGGGAGGATATGGGTATTTAAAAAAAAATTGGTAATTCAGTTTTTTCACTTACCTTTCCTTAACTGGACCAACCTAAGATAGAGATTCAAAATCTTCATTGGGACAGAGAAGAGGGGCATTGGTGTGGAATCATAGAATCATAGAATCACTACATTGGAAAAGCCCTTTGAAGTCATCAAACCCAACCATACCTGTCCACTACTAAATCATATCCCTAAGTACTTCATCTACTCATCTTTTAAATACCTCTAGGGATGATGACTCGATGACCTCCCTGGGCAGCCCGCTACAGTGCCTGATAACCTACTCTGTGAAGAAATTTTTCCTAATGTCCAATCTGAACCTTTCCTGGTGCAACTTGAGGTCATTCTCTCTTCTCCTATCACCTATCACTTGGGAGAAGAGACCAACATCCACCTTGCTACAATCTCCTTTCAGTTAGTTGTAGACAGTGATAAGGTCTCTCCTCAGCCACTATCTAGGCTAAACAATGTCAGTTTCCTCAGCCGCTCCTCGTAGGACTTGTTCTCCAACCCCTTCACCAGTTTCATCACTCTACTCTGGACACGGTCCAACACTTCAATGTCTTCCTTGTGGTGAGGGGCACAAAACTGAACACAGTATTCAAGGTGTGGCCTCATCAATGATGAGTACAGAGGTAAAATCATTTCCCAGATCCCACTGGCCATGCTGTTTCTGATACAAACTAAGATGCTATTGGTTTTTTTGACCACCTGGGCAGACTCATATTCAGCTGACTGTCAACCAACACCCCCAGGTCCTCCTCTGCCAGGTAGTTTTCTAGTCACTATTCCCCAAGCCTGTATCCCTGCACAAGTTTTTTGTTGGTCCCAGCCCATTGATGGAGTCTGTTCAGATTCCTTTTTAGAGCCACTCTGCCCTCAAGCAGATCAACACTTCCTCCCAGCTTAGTGTCATCCATAAACTTACTAAGGGTATATTCAATCCCTTCATCCAGAATATTAATAAAGATATTGAGCAGAACTGGACCCAGAACTGAGTCCCAGGGGACACCACTTGTGACTGATCTCCATCTGGATTTAACTCTATTTACCAAAAATCTTTTACCCAGTAGAAGGTATGCCTGTTCAGGTCAGTGGAAGTCAGTTTCTCAGGCAGAATACTGTGAGATACTGTGTCGAAGACTTCACTGAAGTCAAAGTACACTATAACCACAGCCTTTCCCTCACTGATTAAGGGGATTACCTTGTCATAGAAGGAGATCTGGTTAGTTTGGCAGGTCCTGTCTTTCATAAAACTATATTGTCTGGGCCTGATCACCTGGTTGTCTTGTGTGTATTGTATGATAGCACTTAAGATCACCTGCTTCATGATCTTCCCATAACTGATGGGACTGTAGTTCCCTGGATCCTCCCTATGACCCTTCTTGTAAATGGATGTAACATTTGCCAACCTCCACTCAAGTGGAACTTTCCCATAGAAAAAAGATTTCTTGAAAGTCTAATTGGCCTAGCAGGTCTCTGTTTCCTCACAGATTATGAGAGTTTTGTTCTGTTCTCCCTCCCTGTCTTCTGGCTCATGAGGCTGAGTACCCAGACAACGTCTCACCTTACTATTATAGGCTGAGGCAAAGAAATCATTAAGTACCTCAGCCTTATCCTCATCCTTTGTTGCTATTGTTCCCCCTGCATCCAGTAAAGGATGGAGATTCTCCTTGGTCCTCCTTTTGTTGTTGATATATTTGTAGAAACATTTTTTATTATCCTTCATGGAAATGACCAATCTAAGCTCTAGTTGGGCTTTAGCCCTTCTGATTTTCTCTCTGCGTGATCTCACTTTGTCCTTGTAGTTCTCCTGAGATGTCTGCTCCTTCTTCCAAAGCTCATATATTTCACTCTTTTTTCCGAGATCTACCCAGAGCTCTCTGTTTAGCCAAGCTGTTTTTCTTCCCTGATGGCTCATTTTTTTGGCACACAGGGATGAACCACTTTTGTGCCACCAGAATTTCTGTCTTGTAGAGCATCCAGCCGTCTCTGGCCTCTTTGACCTTAATGACTGACTCAAAAGGAACATTTCAGCCAGCCTCCTAAACAGACCAGAGTCTGTCCTCCAGAAATCCAACCAGTTCTGCAGATCCCCCTCCTTATTTTCCCTAAAACTGAGAATTCTCTCATCTTGTGATCACTGTGCACCAGGCATCCTCCAGCCATCATATATGCCACAAGTCCTTTTCTGCTCACAAACAACAGATCCAAGAGTGCATCTTCCCTAGTTGGTTAACTCACAAGTCACGTGAGGAAGTTTTCCACATATGCCAAGAAACTCCTAGACTGTTTCCTCTCTGCTGTATTATACTTCCAGCAGACAATTATTTGACATATATATGACAGAATATGTAGGCAAGTCTGTTTGATATGACTGAATCTCTGACAGTTAGTTGAAGGTAGACTAGGTCACCCACAGGGTGTTTTCTATCAGGGGGTGGCTGACAAGGCGGTCAGAAGATGTAAAAGCAGAATAAATGCAGTTTAAAAAAGGACATAAGGTACAGTAAGAGCTTTGTAGCCCAAGGAAGTAAAAGAGACCTTGGGTACACTGGCAGAAAGAGGGGAGTAATGCTAGTGGGACTGGCCCACGTGAATGTTGTGGTGTTCCTTCCTACAACAGAGTTCTTACAGTGCCTTATGTCACCAGGCAAATATGAACAGGTCTGTTCAAAAATGCCTGTTCTTTGTCACTGAAAGCACACAAACCTGTTGGTAGCCCAGCTTCTAAATTTGGTAAGACTCCAGGAAAAGACTTACAACTTCTTGGAGCCATTTGAAAGTAGCATGGTGAGAAATGAAGATGTAGAAGGAAGTGATAATCTTGGAGCTGGGGATTATACTGCTGTAAAAATGCAGTGTGACTAGTATTAGCAGCAGCCTAGTATTCCATGGTCCCCCTTTCATGGTGAGCGCTTAAATGCTGAAGGCATTGCATAGCACTATGGCCTCAAGTAGGAAAGATATCTGGTTTAACATTATGTAGAATATCTAATTTTCCAAAGAAGTGGTACTGCATGTAGTATGAGTTTAAATTACATAGTACTTTGGAAACTGGCTGGTAAAGCTGCCTAGTAATGAAAATAAATCTGTTAATATTTTTTCAGGTGAACAATATGTAGGACAGTGCTGGCTATCTTCTCATTGCTTATTGTACAGCTGGATATTGATTGTGTATGACAGGTGACAAAACAGGTTTGCCAGTCAGATTTAATTCACTTGCATGTTATAGTTTTGGCATCTGCTATATGCTGATGTTTAAAAATTGTGATTTCTTCCAGATAAATACAAGCTTGCATTTCTTGGCATTATGAAAGAGAGTGTTGGGGTAGAAGCCAGAAGAAACTTTCATAACCAACATACTGGAATTTAAATTTATGCATAAGATAACTGTAGGTTTTAGAGAATTCAGCTGAGATCACGCAGAATTGTAAATTATATACACAAATAGCTTGAGGCCATATGATAATTAATAACTACTGTATTTAAGTAGTTGGAAACTCAGTTTCATTTATTATTAATGATAGCTTTGTTTAGCAAATGTTCTCCATGGTGATTGCCTGTTTATCTTGTCTGTATATGATGTTAGCAGATAGCTTGGATGAACAAACCGATTAATATGAGTTGTAATTGTATTTCAACAGTTGTTGCAATTCTAGCCAGTAATAGGACACAAAACTGTCAAGCAGATAAGAAAAGATAAGTTGCACATTTCGAATACTGACATGCATCACTGGGTTGCCTGCTAGAGCAGTAAGGTCAGATTTCGTGAGCAAATTAAAGTAAAGGGTTGGTTTGGAATAACTTGGTTCTTCCAAAAAAAAAAAAAAAAAAAAAAAAATCAACCCATAAACTACCCAGTGATCAGTGGGGAGTACCTGTGATTAAGAAGGAAACATAATACTGGATTTTTGTAATGTAGTCCTAACAGTAACTCACGGTCACATCTATAAACCCAGAAGTAATTCTCTGAAAGAGGACAAACAAAAGAAAGCACATTGGTAAACAATTACTTTCTGTTTTGCCCTCACTGCAAATGACTACATCTGTACTCACAGATAAACTGGGTTCCTTCCATAGCGTTGATAATAAAAACTAGCTATATGAGCAAACAGAGGCAGTACATTAAAACTGCATTACAGCTCATCTGGAAAAATAAGAATTTCTATAATCACCTATCAAATATCCACTCTTTGGTGAAGGTTTGAAACACTGATAAAGGGCTGCAAGGGGGTTTAGGTACTGATTAGACAGCTCTGGATCAGGTTTGCTCTTTCCTACACTGAATCTCCTAGAAATAATTTTTCCCACAGCCAGTCTTTACTGGCTCATTTTTTTCTTAATTTTCTGAGTGAAGATGTTTCAGAAAAGAAGTAACATTTGCCTGAGAACAGTAAAAATGGATGAACTATGTAATTAGTCAACTAATAAACTAGGATTACTTCAAAACAGAAATAAAGATAACAGATTTACTAGAAACCACAACTCCTTGTGTGTGCAAAGGCAGAGATGTTGCTAAATGTGGAAAATATCATCTTCCCTGGGATTCTCATAACTTATTAATGTGATGGTTGAGCTAAGAAATTAGGTTTGAGCAAAATCAGCAAATGGATGCTAATCTGCATCACTGATCACTAGAAGTGAACTTTCTGTATTTATTATCTAAAACTATTGTCTTGTCCCTTTTTTAACATGCCCTAAGGGTGGATCTTTGTTCTTTTTTCCTTTATATATTTTTTTTCCTTTTCAGTGCTAGAAATGACTTTGTACATACTTTAGAACATTTTTTAATTGTTAGTGACAGCTACTTCTCCTGATTCTGATTCTGCAGAGTTTGGATGACATATACGCAAATTTGAATGTATGATGACCCTGCTTGGCGTTACAGTCAAAATACATGCTTTAACTGCATCAGTAAGATGAAGTGGAGAACTCAGTCCACATATGGGCACCTAATTGCCTCTTTCAGCATCATATTTAGGTACCACAGAGGTTCTCAAACCCCTTCTTTCAGCAGTTACCTAAATCTCTAGTCATTTTTCTAGTAGCTGTGTGATATCAACATAATTAGGCTTATTTTTAAAGCTTCTTAGGAGTCTTAAATTAGGCATGCCTTCAACTGCAGGACACAGGTGGCCTTCTGAAAGTGTGGCTGTGTAGCAGAGGGGTTAATAATAGCATAATACAGTGGTGCTGGGGATGGCAGTGCCACATTGCACTGATTACCCTCCACCTCTCATAGTGACACAAGTTCTGGTTCACGGTGACGACTTAAATCAGGTCTCACAAAAGCCATGGGAATATTCATTCCCCTTGGGATATTAAGCCAGGCACCTGGACAGGAAAGGGAAGTTGACTGTATTTCTTTTAGAAGATATGCCATTCTGCAGAAAGGAACAAAAATGTGCAATAGAAAATTTGAGACAGAGCACTGGTGGTGAAGGGAGGAGGATCAAGTTGTACCTACTCATGGAGGAATTTCAATCAGAAGAAGTCAAGCAAGATGCATTTTGGAGAACTGATTGTTGGATGGCTGGATGTTGCTTAGGAGTGCAGGAGGACAACATTCAGTCCATGCTTTGAACTTGACAGGCTTTGTTGGCTTCCTGGTCAGTTAGCCATCTCAGGCATGGCACTATTACTCTTCACAAGCAGCCTGGGGAGCCTTGGAAAAAATCTCAGCGCTGCTCATCCCTCTGGGGCAGAGGATGTTTGCTTAACAGCACCAGTAGTCCTCTTCAGGGAGTTTGTGCAAGCTGAATAGTGATGGCATTGTGTGTTGTGGCAGATGTTGCTGGCTTTGAAAGGGTCTGCGAGAAGGCTGAGGGGAGACCTCATTGCTCTCTACAACTACCTGAAAGGAGGTTGTAGAGAGGAGGGAGCTGACCTCTTCTCCCAAGTGACAGGGGACAGGACAAGAAGGAATGGCCTCAAGCTCTGCCAGGGGACATTTAGGCTAGACATTAGGGAAAAAATTTTCACAGAAAGGGTCATTGGGCATTGGTACAAACTGCCCAGGGAGGTGATTGATTTACCTTCTCTGGAGGTATTTAAGGCATGGGTAGATGAGGTCCTGAGGGACATGGTTTAGTGTTTGATAGGAATGGTTGGACCTGATGATCCAGTGGGTCTCTTCCAACCTGGTGATTCTATGATTCCCCTGAATCTTGTTCAGAGAAGTATTTTTCAGTTTTAATCTTCCATAACAAAAGCTGATGCCCAAACCAAATTAAAACCATTGCAGTTGACTGCATTTGGATTTGGATGTTGAGCTCAGAGCCTGTAGTCCAAGAAGTTTTGGAACTGAGATTTCTGATTTAACTGATGGCAAGATGAAGATATCTGGGCCTACAATTATTGTTCTGGACTGCACAAAGATGAGTCTGAGCAGACCTACAGCTAAAACTAAGTTTAAGCTTCTATTGTTGACTCGATGTGGCTCAGTGCAGTTTAAGCTCTCAGCGTTGCACCATGATTGGTCAAAGGCATCTGAGTCCCATATTGCTGAACGATGTCAATTTAAGCTGAAATAAAAGCTAGCTGGGACACATTTGAAAAACTTCAAAATTTGCTTTTGCCTCCTCTCCAATATTTCATTCTGCTTTGGTGAGTTTTCAACAGAGTAGCCACTGGAGCACTGGAATTTATGTGAAGCGCATCAGTATGGTTTGGCCATCCCTGCTCTGCACAACTGGCAGACACACCTTGTCTGTTTCAGCAGTTTTTGTGAATCTTTGAATTTATGGGTTGGATGGTTGTAACTGTAAAAGAGCTCAAAGTGAAAAAGTGGTCTTGAGTATCTTTGAAACTGCAAAGACAATACTTGATTTCAATCACAGTTCAATAGGGGCAGGAAAAGAGAAGGAAGCAGCAGGTATGGAGGTGCCCAAGGGTAATTAATCAGTGTAATTAATCTTGCTGGTTAGCATAAAGTATATATACATTATCCTTGAATGGCCAAAATGTTTGCATTTAGAAATGTCATACATAATTTGTTTTGTGGAGACTTTACAATATTTTTTTTTAAACTGGTCAGACTTATGGTCACACCGCTTTCACATTCTCCTCTTATCTGCCTGCCCTTAGGAATGTCTATTAATTTTACCAGAATCTTGAATAAGCATGTTTCTGTGTAGCAGGGACCAGCTTGGTATAAGTTTTGTGTTGTGTATTCCAGGTATTCAAGGCATCAGTCATCACCTCCCCACCCCCACACACCTGTGGACTTCAAGGAAGAAAAAGGGATTGTAGCACTTCTCCAGCATAAGTTCATTTGCTTTCCGCCTTGTCTGAACAGAGAATCACGTTGCATTTCCTATATGTGTATGAATTTGTCTCTCAGAAATCCTTTTCATCTAATGAACCAATGGGCCACTTTTTAAATCTTCAGAGGGTGGAAAATCTGCCATAATCTTCCAAAAATGACCACAGGATAAGGTGCTAGAGGAAGGAGGACAACAACTAATGTGTTCATGGGACAAGGGGAAAAGTGAAATGTCAAAGCACCAAGGCTGAGTCACAGTGGAGAAAATGAACAAAACTCTCCCCTCACCTTCACATGACTGCCACTCTTCAATTAGCTCTTGTGATACAGGGGTTGAGAGTCTGATGAAGTTATAAATAGTTGGGTTATGTAGCTCAACGCTTTAATTTCTGATGAGGCTTATGCTATGCAGTGGATGTGTGGGACTTGTGATCATGGCTGGCAAAGGCTTCTCAGTTTCTCTCTTGATGACATCTCCAACTCCTACCTACAGGTAGGTAGCTTTGAGGCACTGAAACATTGGTGCTGATTTCTAATAAATCTCTCTCCGTAAGTTCTTGAATCATAGAATATTTAAGGTTTTAAAAAAAACCTCACCAAGGTTGGAAAAGAACTCTAAGATCAAGCCCAGCCATCAGCCCAACACCATGCCTACTAAACTGTGTCCCAAAGTGCTATGTGTATACCTTTTTTGAACACCTCCAGGGATGGTGACTCCATCACTTCTCTAGGAAGCCTGTTCCAAAGCTTCATGAATGCTTTCAGTAAAGAAATTTTTCCTCATATCCAATCTAAACCTCTACTAAAGCAACTTCAAGGCACTTCCTATTGTCCAACAGATGTAGAGGAAAGCCCATAGAAATGAAAATAATCTCTTCAGGTGTATCCAAACCTTTTCTAATTCAAGCAATCAGCAAGACAAAGTCAACTTCTTAAAATTACTCAGGTTTTACAGTAATTTCTGGATTTAATATTTATATTACCGTAACTTCTGGAGCCCTACCTAGAATTAAAGCTCCATTTGGCTAAGAACTTTGAAAACAAAAATCAGTGGCTATATCCTGATTCAGAGTATCCACAGAGTTAGCTGAGCACATCCAAAAGATAAGTAGTCAAGAAGAACAGGGTATTTAAGCAAGCACAATTTACTGAGTGATTATTAATACTGTCAGTGGAATATTGGCACTATTAAGACACAGCTTGACTAAGGGTTCAGATTATAGAGACCTGCAGAATCTGTTTTATCTTACTACAGATAATAACTCTTATAAACTTGAAAATTTTATAGGTCTTTAATAACAAAGGAAACAAGTAAGTAATAGGCCTAAATATTACATTACAGTTCTACTTTTTTCTATTCTTTATTCCTGATTATTACTTATGGATGAAGAGCAGTGATATAGCCTCAGTGGACCTGAATATACTGACCTGTGTTTTAACTGGGATCTAAAACAAAATACATTAAGCCTGAAAAAAAGTAAACGTTTTAAGCAACATTAAAAAAAAGCTTTTTCCAGAATCTCATAATTACTGTTTCAGTGTTTATTATACTATAAAACTATAGTACCTAAGAAACATGGATTCAGTTTCTGAAATAAAGTTTCAGGAAGCAAGTTTTGACTAAAATAGCTGATGACAGTAATCAATTCTGCTTGTCAATATGTACTACATTTGCTACTGTGTTGTTAATGTACTTGGGAAAAGCTCATATGCCAGATTTTTCATTCTCATAATTACAAAGTTGTGTTTTAATTACACAGAGAAAAATCTGTGTTTGTAATTATAAGTGATCCAATGGCAGTTTTCCTTTGTTTATAATATAAATCTAGATTCTATAAAATTGGTCTTTACAGACTCAAAGTGTCACGTACTTTTTATGTAGCTGATCTACTGGGTCTACTGTTTCTAGTAAAATTCTCAAAGAAAGTAATTTTCATCTAAATTAATTCAAAAGCCAAAGCATTGTGATATCATACAATGTTTCATAAAGCTTGGGAAACACAGATGAATATTCCAGGCATGCAAACTGAATTCTTCCTTTTGCTATGTTTTAATACAGCAAGGCTCATGGCTCACATTACTGAAATGTTTACCACTTCTTTGATAGTCCTGTGGTAATGTCTAGAAAGTATAATTAGATCACAGTGGATTTTACATAGGTGTTATTTATTGCACTCAAGATGTTGATGCAGTATGACTTACTTTTTCACAACCAAACTTGCAAATATGCTTTTGTTGCTCTGGATGTAGTGATTTCCCTCTCAAAATGGGCCCTTTCGTAAGGCACCTGTTTAAATTATGGCAGCAAGGGGCAAGATGATTGACAGGCTGTCTCTGCTCATCAGTTTCTAGGATGTTATTGCTGTATGGTGGTGGAGCTTAGGACACTCACTAGCACAATGTCAGTTCAAGAATATGAAAAAGTCATTTTAAAAGAACTAGCAAACTACTCTGTGTGCAAGACTACATTTTCCTTTCCTTGACCAACTGTACCTGCAAAGGCAAACCCTCTAGTACATTCTAAGAAGAAGCTTAGATCATTTATCTATTTGTAAAAGTATATATAAAACAGATATAGATAGAATATCTATCTTAAAATGAGCAGACATAAAGGAAACAAATTTGTATGTGGAACTTAAAGTTTTTAGGATTTAAAATTATATTGCATAATAAAAGCAAATCAAGTAATTTCATGCTATCATATAGAATGTTTTCTTGATCTAACTTCAGGTGAGAAATACATGAGGCTTTGGGGAGAGACAAAATATTAAAGAACTGCTAGTGTAGAAGAAATAGTTAAGCTACATAGAATCATAGAATCATAGAATAACCAGGTTGGAAGAGTCCCACCGGATCATCTGGTGAGTACAACCGTTCCTATATATCACTAAACCATGCCCCTCAGCACCTTGTCCATCCATGTTTTAAACACCTCCAGAGAAGGTAAATCAACCACCTCCCTGGGCAGCCTGTACCAATGCTGAATAACCCTTTCTGTGATTTTTTTTTCCCCTAGTGTCTAGCCTAAATGTCCCCTGGCAGAGCTTGAGGCCATTCCCTCTTGTCCAGTCCCCTGTCACTTGGGAGAAGAGGCCATTACCCTCCTCTCTATAACCTCCTTTCAGGTAGCTGTAGGGAGCAATGAGGTGTCCTCTCAGCCTCCTCTTCTCCAGGCTAAACAACCCCAGCTCTCTCAGCTGTTCCTCATAAGGCCTGTTCTCCAGCCCCTTCACCAGCTTTGTTGCTCTTCTCTGGAAGATGAATGATCATGAATGATCATATAATCATTTGATTATTTTACATGTACACATGTAGTTTGGATTTAAGGAAAATATTATTTAAAAAAAAGAGAATTTTGAAATGCTTTCAATTATTGTGAGACCTACATCATATGTAAGATAACTATGGACATTTAATAGGCTTAAAGTCTTTTTTAATTGTCAGTAGTAGATGGACACATTCAGCAGTATTCAGGACTGGTTTCTGGTTGTGGTAAAACCCGAAGGATTAAGGATGAAAGTTAATTCTTACTGGGTATTTTTGCTGCTTGGGTAGTATAGACATATTTTTAGCCTACATTTACTGTTTCTATCACTTCATTCAGCAAAGTACTTGAATATTTTTAAAACCTGCTGGAGTATTATACCCAAATCCATCAAAACAATGTTATTAAAGATACAGAAGCATGTGCTTAAGTAATTTGCTGAATATGTGATGATAAGAGGGGTAACTCAACTTTTTTTATAGAAATTTAGAAATTGATTTTTTGGAACATTCAGAAGGCAAAGAGTATAAGAAAATTCACATTCAGACCTGTGATTTGTCCTCAGTACCTCAGCAGAAAATTCAGAAAGCACAGGAAGTGATTAGGGTAGTTTCAGTAGAGTTAAGTTCTTTGTTGGGGGTCGTTTTTATTTCCAAAATTTCATTCTGTCATAGCTTCAGGGCAACCCATCTTGTATGAAGACCCTCCTCTCTTTATTTCTTTAAGTCACGTTCAAAAAAACCAAATCACAAACCCTAGCCAAAACTCCCACTGCAAATCAGTATTGTGGAGATATTAAAACTACCAAGCCTATTAATAATGTTCTAATAAAGTATCTCCAAATAAAAAGAAATTCCAAATGTTCAAATCTGGTTTTGGTGTTTTATGGCATAATAAATGCCTTATGATCTCATTAATATAATTAGACCATTATCTTCAGGAGCACAGGGAAATAAAGCATAGAAGCTCCGAACAGGGACTATGTTAGAGTAAATGTGCAAGAAGAAGCAACACTGAGTGAGTAGCCACAGTCATGAAATGACTGCAGTTCTCAAGTTTTTGAACTATTTTCTGATTTTTCTGTCACTTCTTTATAGCTTTCAAACTTCCATAATTTTTCTGCTTTCAGACTCAGTAAGAACCTCTGTGATTCAACACAAACTGTAGTACTTTCTGTTTCTTGCTACTCCAGGCTCCAAGACTCTCCCTACTAAGCCTCATGGTGTGCCCAGTCATTACTATTGCCTTCTCCAAAGTAACCTCTTTTGGGAAGCTGCAGTTATTTTAAAACCGAAGCTTTTCAAAAACCCAAAAAGCAACTTAACGAAGATCTGAAATGTCATCAAGTTGGTTTAAAAAGGAAATATAATTGTAAAGAAGTATTCCATTCTTTTTATTTGCCTTTTTATTTGTGTGGAAGCTGATAGGATTCTATTGCCCATTTTTAATTTGTAACCTGTCAGTTATGGAAACTTTATTAATTTTAAATCTATATCAGATCTAGGAAGCTGACAATATTATAAGAACCATTTGCTGAACCAAACCTGTTCTTAACAGTACATAACGTGGGAAAAAGATGGGGATAACTAAGATAAAGGTAATGCCATTTCTTGTTAGTCCAGCACATGTTGTTAATCGAACACAGTTTACACCTTTAGCCCTCAGTTACAGAAAAGGAATCTGTGTATTGCAAACCAACACACAAAACTGTGGCCACCACAATAGTAAGCCAAGTTCTTTAGATATGTCTGGTTCTTCTGTATGCTTCAGTTTTTGGATACCTACTATGAGACCTCTTCTGCCGAAAATATTTACACCCTTTTGGAAAATATGTGTGGTATCAGAAAGGAACACCAAAAATTGGTAACACTCTAGTTGCTTCTTTTTTTTTTTTTTTAACTTGCAATTAAAGGTTTTATTAGTTAAAAATAATGACAATAAAAACTGGGGCAACAATAAAACTGCAATTCTCAAAATTCCTGGAACCTTCTTATTTAGCAATTGATTGGTAATTTAATTTTCCATTTGTATGCAGATACATTTTAGACCTTCAATTATGTAACCAGGTAAATATCTCTGGCTCTGGATAGCCTACACAGTACTTGTCAAGTTCCCTACTTCTTTTTTAGCTAGCACCCTGGTCTGCTTGGAATAATTTGCAATGTACAATGAAGCTATATAATCCTGCTTTGGTTCTCCCTAAGTACTGTTTATAGAAGGATATTTATTTATTCTATAAATAGATAGTCATATATTCACCTTGTTCCAGGACCAGTAACCACCTTTCAAATTCTACATTTTTAGGAATTCCTCATTACAGAGATTTCTGCTGGAAAATTATTATTGGGAAACACTTTACTGGAGATTTCCCATTGCGGAATATGTACTACTTATAAATAAGTTTACTTTGGCTAAAGATTGAGGCATTTATGATGACATACATGAAAACTGTAGTTGAAGTCTTGTTATCAAGATTCCTTTTAATGTTGATTCTGAACTATAAGATTTTTGTACTGTCCATCTAATGAAAGTGCCACAAGCCTTATGTGAACTATCTGCATAAACAACAGAAGTACAAATGCATTATATTCAGATGTCTGACACACAACTGAGATTTATAGAGCCAATGATTTGTAGATAAGTGATTGTAGATGCACCAGGATTTGGTAGCTTTAAATGGCAGCCTACAAACTACTACCAGCTGAGAAGCTAATTTCTTCTATTGAAGCTGCAGATATTAATGCTCTTAGTGTTTAAAATCCTAGGTTCAACCCCTTCCTGTGGACTGAGCATGGTCTGTTACGCTGTCTTTAGGGAAATATTATCTGCTGATACTGTCCAGGCATGAGAATCTGGCAAGTGGCATCAGAGTTAAACTCTATTTAACTGACATCATAAATATGAAAGGTTTTCACTCAGCTCTTTCAAGACTATGTTTACACGAATAGTTGGTTCAGATATCTTGGTTTGCGTCAATTAGTTGCTGTGCTTTGGGTTTTTACTTTCCTCAGGCCGATAGTTACATCCTGAATGATTTTTACAAAGCATAAACAGTAGGAAGATGTAAATTCAGCCTATGCAGAAAACTTGACAGCTTCAGTCAAAGATAGAAAATGTATTAGAAAATTTGCAAACAACAATAATTTCTGAAATAACTGAAAATTTGGGGAGGACTTTTTTCACTATGGTTTTTCATATTGACCTCTTGGCGTTAAAGCTTCCTCCAGCACAGGGACATGTTGGTCACAACTCTCATCTCCCTAACAACAGCACACCAGAGCTGCCAGAGGTGTTCTGAAGCACTTCTCTTATTGCTAAAATGTGAGATCTGACACAGAAAAAAACCCCTGAGACTGTGCCTGTAACTCTTATTTCGCAAATTAAGAAAATCAACTATGATCACCTGAAAAATAGTTTCCTTCTGAGCTTACACACAGCTGCATATGATGCTGCCAGTTTTCAAGGAAATTCCTCAGATCATTTTCTGAAAGGCTGTTGAGAATCTCTATTGTTTTTGCTTTTACATCTTCTACGAACAAAAAAATGCGTTCCTTTGAGCACTAACTTGATCTTTGAGGAGGGGAGCCAGGTCTGACCAGTAGGGTGGATACATACGTACAGTTATGTTATTAGATAAAAACTTCCTCACAGACAAAGTTCATCCATAATATATTGCAAAAAGTTCAAGCACAATTCCTTGCAATTCTCTTTTTTTTCATCTGACCGCATTTTTTTGGAAATATTTTTACAAAACCCTTTTTCATGTCCAGTTCTTCCATTAGAATGTGTTGAACATTTCCCCTGTCCAAATGAACTTTCCAAGTTACTGCTTGAACATCTTAGCCTTCTGTCTTTTCAAATCACATCTCACATATTTTCAGTGTTGTTATTGGTGATTGGTATTGTTATCAACATTTGGTATTGTTGATGTGCTATATCAACAATTGGTATTGTTGATGTGCTTGGGTGGCCTGGGCAATCATCATCTTTCATGCTTTCTATTCCTTCTGAAAATCATTGTGCTGTTCAAAAACATGTGCATGAGATATGCACTCTTCACTGTAAGCCTTAGTTGGTAAACTGAAAAATTTCTATCACAGATTTCTTCAGTTTCACAAGAACCTTGACATTAACTCACTGTTCACTCTTGTATATCAATAATTTCCAACTGAGAGTAAGAAAACATGTCCAGTGATCAAACTAAACCTTTTCTTACTGTGACATGTTACTACATATTCTGTAACCACCTCTTTGACTCTCCCCTCGCACTCTTGGTACCTGAGCTACAGAATTAGTCTCAGGATTTACTTGCACTGGACCTCGTAGTATGAGATATTACAGGATAAGGGCCTATTTTCACACCTAAACAGCTCTTCTCCAGAACCACAGTGAATCCTTCATCCTACTGATATTTCCAGATTTGGACTAAGAAAACCCCGAGGTGTTGGTAACAAAACCAAATTTAATATGTTCAATACCTAAAACCCAACAGCCAGGAGGCAAGTTTACGACGGGATCTTTTTTTTGTGCTTTAAATATAATCCATAAGCACTAAAATATTTGCCTTATTTCCTCTCCGTATTTGGATGGATGGCCTATTTCTTTAATTAGTATTTAAGCACTCGAATGCCACTGATTTCCCTGGGAATTAGCTGCCCATGACCGATTCTGAATGTAATGTTTCAAAAAAACAATACATAATAAGAACACACTGTACTATTTCTCTAACAGCATACACTTTCGTGGTACATGCGTCCTTCTAAGCAGAAGTGGCAGGCACCTGGTAAAAAATATTATTGATTTAGAAACAATAATAGGGACTTAAACCACTAAAAATATTTCCCAATTCATAAACAAACTCCTCGAGTTATGGGAACCAATTAATATATATTTTAACTCCATTAATGGATTCCTTTTCATGGAATTTTCAGTGCAGTGTTTTTGTGGCAAGAAAGGCGTTTTCTGGGAAGAAAGCTAACAAACACTCACCAGGATTTCCCTAGGGAAGAAGTAGATATATTAAGTGCATACTAGAGTTTGTTTCTAAAAATCTATTATTCCACAAAGAAAAAGAAAGAAGTTCCTTCCTGAAGACAGATTTTTGGGTTTTTTTTCATCTTTCTTACTTCTTTTCTGGTAGGAGGTTAATAAACCATCCAAAATTTCTTAGCTTTTTGGTATCTTGTAATAATTTAATTTTAAATAAAAGTCATAATCCTGTCTTTGAGGATCCAAGTCAAAGCATTTAAGCTGAATGACACCCCCATCAGAAATAAAAGCATTTACTGCAAAATGAAATCAATTCCAAACCTTGTTTCCTTGATGATGCATTTAGGTATGGATCTATGACATAATAAAAGACAAAAAAAGGGTGGGGAAGGGAAAAATGGTGGACATAGAAGTAAGAGGTAATTGTAGCCTTTAGTTTTGCTCTCAACAAAATGTAGGTACAGAATGAAGGACATAAAGATAAACCTTTGATGTATATTTTAATTGCTTACTCAATTTTAATAAAGCTTATTAAATAAATTAATCAGAGAAAGTATGTGTCAGTATATGGATAGATGATGTTTCATTGAGCTACTTAGTGCTCACTAATGGAAGCTATTAATAGTTGTATACATGTAATTGAATCTGAAATTTGAGGAAATACTTGGTAGGAATTAGAGGCCCTAATTTAACTTTTTTAAAAAATTGTTTGCATGGTGATTGTTCATAGGGATTTTTGTTTGTTTTGGTCTCTTTTGTAGTTCTTTAATTTTTATTTTCCTACCTGGATCATCTCTGTCTTTATTGTGGGCTATTAATAAATTCTGAGTGGGAAGGCCTACAAACAGAAAAGAGAAATATTTGGAGAAAATTCTAAGACTACTACTATTTAAAAGTGCACCTTCTAAAAAGCTGCCAATAGTTTCCTCTGTATCTTTTCATGTCATAAGTGTTTATGAGATTTTTCCCAAGAAGAACAATTTTCCTTATGTGTTATCATGTTTTTTTCCCCCTGGGATGCCTAAAAACAATGACAAATCAAAGAGCAGTAATCTGGAGTACGATGCAGCAATTCTCTTTTATGAGCTGGTTCATATGTTTCACCACACGTTCCATGAAACAAAGGACAGTTTTGATGCTGTGGTTCTTCTGCTGCCACAGCATTATTGGAAGTAGGAAGGGTTGGGGAGTAATTAATTGTGTCTAATTATTATTTTTTAGTGTATCTAATTAATAAAAATATTAGGTTAGGCTAAGATGGTGATTTGTTTATGGGTCTCTAAATTCTCTAAATACTGTTTGCAGTAACATGACATGCAGTCCAGGAAATAAAGTCATAACAGTGGAGGGAACTGGGAGGCAGAACAACTTAGACTAAAATTGTCCTACTTCAGATAGAAATTAATGTCTTGTGATTTGTTGATGCTTCAGACATTTACTTTTTCCAAGCTAGCTGACGCGACACTCCAAAAGTGCAAAAGTTCTTTGATTGTCCTCCTCCCCTTCTGATAATTGCTTGTTGTTGTTATGCATACACTGTTTTTCTGCAACCGTAGTTTAACTCCTGTAGAAAAAAATTCATAGCACATAAGAGCATTATCGTAGCAATAAGGGAAATAATAGACAAATTTTCTGGCTTATGAACTACTAAGTACCTTTTTATTTTAAGCATAAACTGGAACAGAAGATGGGGTTTGTTTATATATGGAGGGAAATGATCAAAGTGTTATGTTTTTCACAGTGCATGATCCACTAGGACACAGGAGGATTACTATTCAGTTTACAGTTTTTGCCTCCAAGTCATAATTTTAAGAGGTAAGAATCAGAAAACTGCACCAGATGTCCATCCTAATGTCTTTTGTTTTTTTCCCCCTCCAGATTCCTCTAACTAATTAGGGCCACTTGCAGCTATTAGACATCCTTGGAGACCACTGATGCTGCAGTCCTCTTTGTGAAGATATATGCCTTGCTTTCTGGAAGTCCACTAACATCTTTCTAAATTCAAATCATAGATGCAAGCCTAATCATTAAAATATTCATGCAGTGTATGAGTGAGGACAGAGCATGGGTGCTGGAGAAACATATTGAGCAGAGTAATAGAGAGCTACCAACTTAAATTATCTTTCACACAGTTTACCCAGGAAGGTTAGGGGAGTAGGAAAAAATGGAGCCAACAAGACAGAAGAGAGACACGAAGTCATTCACAGAGCCAAAATTTAGAGTACATACAGACTTCCAAAAATCACAAGAAAACTGTGATGGAGAATTGAAATCCTCTGGGAAATATTGTTTATATGTTGGCATGAGATTTTAGCAGGCTGTTCTTCTAACACTCAGTACTAAAGTCACTCTGTTAAAGCCCTTGCAAGGTAAGGTTTGAGCTATCAGAAGTTTATCCCCATTCATGCTGTGAGTACTTTAAAGATTAATATTGAAGAAAAGGAATCGGAGTACTGAATCCTCATCAGGTAAAATATCTTGATTTAAAAACATAAAAATCCATAGGAAACAAGATAAGACAGATTTGTTACAGTCTGAAAAAAATTTGGTGGCATTAGATTTTAAATTTTATCTTTCATTTCAATTTTATGTTGTTATACTCACCTCTAAAGTCTAGCAGCAGACAAAATATTAAAACCCCCAATGCTTGTGTCTCAGAACATGGAAGCAAAATGAAGGATTTGCATCAACTATTACATTTTCAGTCATTACATTCTTCCATTTTAATTTATATTCTGCAAACTATTTAACTTCTACTCAGAGTATCTTATTACTTTATTTTCACTGACATTAAAACTTAGCTGAATAAAAGTATGACCTCCCCCAAACAGTACAAATTTTATATATAATTTTTTTTCTATTCTTAAGATAAAAACTTTCACTGAAACTATTAAAAGTGCTTTGCAGTTTGATATTCACTTCCCTATAGCAATTTTTGTTTTGAAGGACATCATTGTACCATATTTACTCCCTTCTACTGAGTAATTCCACTCATTACCTCTTTGCCTTGGTACAAAAATGAATGAGGTAATCTCTCAAGATCTGCTTTAGACCTATATTTCTGCACATTGCTTTTGTGTTACTTGGTGGAAGGACTGTAAGTAACTGTTCCCAACATTATTCTCTTTGGTACCACTGCACAATGCCTATTGTAAAGGTCCCATGGTATGACTTTCTAAAGGCACCCTTCTTGTAAAACAAGAACTGTGAAAAGAAAGGAGTGGACTGGGGAAGATTCCCTTTATGAATACACAAGTGTGAGCCAACTGTTCATGCTTAACTGTTGTGGAAGAAAAGAAATATATTGGATGAGGTCTTTGGTTAAAATCAAGTTTTTGAGTCTGGATAACTGAGAAGATAGGGAAAGACAACTGAAATGTATCTCTTGATGACAGCAGCAAAAAATGTATCTTTGTTGATATTTTGTCTCCTGGTGGTTCTAGTAAAAAGTACACAGTGATGACAAGTGTAATTGTAAAAATAAAATAAAATCAAACTGAACATCAATTGTCTTGTCAGATAGTTGTTCTCTGTACACATAAATCTAGGGGACTAATTGTATTTTGTTCATCAGAAAATCCAGTTATTTTTTCTTCTGATGTATGGTTGTATGGTGGCTAAAGGTGTTAGAGATAAGGCTGTTGGAAATAGCATCCTGTTAGCAGTGACAATGACTATACTAACAAAGTGATGTTGCTAAAGATGTATATACATGTCAACAGCTGCTTAAACCTTGATAGCATCTGCTGTCGAGTCTGGGCAACTCCTGAGATATCTGAAAAATTATCAATGTGGCAGTGCTCAACCATGTGCTCTTGCCTCTCCCAGGGTCTGGGTTATCTCCACTGGTACCAAAGGGGCTTGGTTTCTATGAGCCAGGTGGTGTTTCTAGGGTGGTGAGACTCTTGCTCTGTCACTGCTGGTGGCATCTGGGGCAGCACAGTTACCCATGCCAAACTGCAGGAAAGAGTGGGCGTGTGTCTGGAGGGGATTCAAAGGGAGGAAGAAAGAAGCATCAAGGTGGAAAGAATGGTACCAGGCAAGTCTCCCCTATAATTACAGAGTTAAAATAGGAGGTATTTTAGAAATGTGCCACTTCTGGAGGGGTTATGCTGGTCTTGCAGGTACATTCCCATTGCTTGAAGTCAGACGGTAAAGCACAGACGTTGGTGGCAATGTTTTTGTTCTGGGCTGCTGGTGCTATTGTGCAGTGAGCAGCTGTTTCTAGTGGGCACGGGGAGACTGAGCAGACTTTTTAATATATCTATTTTTTTTTCTCTAGGAACAGTGGAATGAAGATAAAGTACCACAATGTGCTCTTTATGGAGAAACATGCACAGTTATGAAAATAAATTATTGTTTGGGGGTGTAACAAATAAGCATATGTATATAGGCTATATTACTTTGTTTTCCCCTGTCTGGAATAAAACCAAGCCACTTTATAACAAGAACAGATGAAAAGCAACACCTGAACACCAAGGTGGTGTTTACTGAAATCAAAGCCATTGGCGTTTCAAGACAGGGATAGCTGTGCATTTGCGCTATACCTGTTACAAAGAAACCCTAGTCCACATTGAGTATTCCTATATAGTACATAATGCAGATAGTAAGATAAGTAATAATGAAAGTTACAAATCCTGTTGGCTTCAGGAGGCCACAATGCAAATAATGAGGAGGAAAAAGAACAGTTTAAAATGGATTTTCTTTACTTCCCTACCCAGTTCTGTTGATGTTCTGTTATTCTTTATTATACTTTTCCTAAACTAAAAAAGAATCAAAGCCCTAAGAATTAATCAGTCTCCTATGTTTTAGAGAGACTTGTTGCATTGCCTAAGCAACATGTCATTCTACGCCTTTAGTGATTTATATGAGCAGTCTTTGAACAGAAAATACAGTGAATCAGTTACTTAGGGTAACTAATTTGTCCCCAAAAGCAATTGTTAAAAAAATTGTGATAGGAAAAAAAATAGCGAAAAATCACATTTTTTTCATGGAAAAGTTTTGCACGGAAAATAAGCTCAACTTCCTCAGTTTCTGAATGTGGTACTTGTCTTTAGCATTACTATGAACTAAGTAATGCTTTGCAACTTATTCACCATTGTGACCTTTAAAATTACTTATCTATATAGACAGAAAATGAATCTGATTTTATATAGTTCATTTCTAAAATGAACTGGTTGGACTCGATGATCCAATGGATCTCTTCCAACCTGGTGATTCTATGATTCTATGATAAATTTCTAATAAGTACTTTCTGGACCTAACCTAAAGTCAAGTTATCCTTTCATCAGTCCTTAATGCACCAGAGTGAGATACTAATATATTTCACATGACTTTAAAGATGTATCTCTACTTTCTCAGAAACGTCAAAACCCTCCTTCTAAGGATATAGTAACACAAATCTTATTTGATTGTATATGCTACTAGTAATCTCTACACTTGTATCTCAATATTATAAAATGAATAATCCAGGTAATACATTGTTATCCTGCTAAATTACAACACCAGTAGGCTCCACTAAGGCTTCTTTTTATCTCTGAGAAACTGACTTCAGACCACTTGGTGAATTAACTCAGGACTCCAGTATCCAAGCCTATTAACCTGTCAAATTTTGCTGGCCAAAAATTTTCTTTAAAACTAGTCACAGCAGAGTAAAAACCTCAGGTGACTGAATCAATGAATCTCAAAATCTATTGATTCAAGAAGAAAATATGGAGGAAGGAGGCTTTGTGAATGAATTTGGAAGGCAGCTGAACTCCAACAAAGCAAAAAATTAGTCCTCTCCTCTGTGTTACTGTCTTCTGTTTCCATGGAAACCAAGGCTGGATTGTCAAAAATGGGTTAAGTGCTTTACAGTGACAGAGACTAATCACCGTTATTTTATAATATTACTATTGCTGGTGGAAGGGAGGGCTGCATTTTAAGATGTTGGTTTGCAATGATTCTACTCCTTGCTGAAACTATCAAGACAGCAAAAACACGTGGCATGAGAAATTTTGATTAAATATATAGTAAATCAATACAGACTATACAAAAGCCATAAGAATGTGAGAAATACTGTATATGAGAGAACACTTAATCCCAAAGTCAATGAATAGCAAAACCAAACCATATAACTACTTGACTTTTCTAAATACTGAGAAAACACTCAATTACTTGGTAAATACAAAAAATTAATCTGTCGTTTTTTTTTCCAGTCGGTGCATTATTCTTCAGGGGACTTACCTCAGAGAATCTGCAGCAAGATAAATACACAGCCTGAATCATTATCTTGATAATAAGTTTTAATCCTTGTTGCTGCAAATCCAGACTTTCACAGGATTAAAAAATTCAGTATCAAGGATTATTTTCCAGAACTTTACTTATGGCACCAAAACACTCTAAACATTCATTCTCTTTTGAGTAAGGTAGATCAGATGGAAAAAATAAATCTCATTTCCCTCAGAAACATTGTTTTCTGAAGCCAACAATGTCCTCAGACTTTAGGTGGATGTTCACAACTGCTAATAAAATAACAGTAAGTAGCATTAGTAGTTTAGAATGGGAGCGCATTAAATGTAAACCAAATGATTTTTCTTATGGGACTACTGCAAAACCTTAATTGTTCAAAATTCTGTTTAAAAGTGTTTATGACCATGCCAGAAATGTCTTTGAGAGTCTCACTGTGTGTATTATCCCATAATTGAAGTTCTTAAGCTACGCTTTCTCAAGTATATTTTGATATCCTGGACCGCATGCCATTTTTTAAAACGTTCCACTCGCAGTATGTCTGTACTTACAAACCAGCTTAGACTCCTAAGAACATCCCTTAAGGACCATCAGACTCTTTGTCAGCCCCTGTGTAATCCTGTAGATACCTGGAGGCCCTGGACTCTGGGTCTGGTAGGTAACCCCATCCTAACTGGGATTCCCAAACCATTCCCTCTCTGGGGCTGTGCTGCACTGTGCTGCACCTGGTTTGCCTGTTAGTTTTAACCCACCATGAGGCAGGATTAACAGGGCGGGATGAATAGGGGTCAGTGAAGTTCAGGCACTTCTACCTTAGCAAAAAGCCCAGGGAGTAGAAGCTAGGCTGACATTCAGAAAATCCCTATGTGAGTTTTCCTCTGTCTGAATTATTACAAACACTTGGAATAATGTGTTTACTACAGTTTTCAAAAAAAAACTAGATTGCAAGATATTCAAAGGTGGGGTTGCCCCTTTGAAGTTGTTCACTATGATGAAAACACTTGCCTGCTTCTTGGGTTGGGCTGAAAAGTGCCTGTGTTTCAGGAGGATTAACCACCAGACCTGGGCTCCCACAGTCAGGTCCCAGTACTGCTGGCAGGGCAGGGGGAAAATCACCTTTCTGCCAGGCCCAAATCAGCAATTTCCTCTGAGAATGCATATTAAATCTAGTGAAATACAGATGCATATGAAGAGTCTGTGACTTCCACTGAGGCTTATGGATGAGTACAAAGAACCTTAACTTTCCATCTAACCTCAAGTCCAACAATCCCAGGGCAATCTCTACAGCTTTACTTAAAAAAGCCTAAAGCAGAACAATATCTCTTCTTTTCCTCAGTGTGACTCGTTGATTCATAATCCTGTGAACCCTGAACAATTGAAGCACCCCTTTTCATAATAAAATTAAAAGATATATGAGAATAACATTTCATCACATATCAAATTCCATATGCCTAATGCATCTGTTGGAAGTTAATCCACAAGATGCTTTTATTTGAATTATATTTATATTTCAATATCAATGAAAAGGATTTTTTACATCACAAGTAGTCAATTAAAATATTGTAAGAGGTGATACAAGAATTAAGATATTCCAAGTTGGTATTAGAACTCACAGGTTTGGTAACTCATACATAAAAGTAAAATCTTCTGAAGAAAGGACTGAGAATGGAGGTGAAAAAGTGCAAAGCAAAGTTTGTGAAAACAAGAATTATTAGATTCCATAAGAGACATAGGGAGGGACTGAATAATTGAGTGAAAAGAGGTCATAAGTAAAGCATGTCAGGAATGATTTGAAAGGTGAGGTGGAAGGCAACTTTGACTTTATCCCCTGTTTTCTTCGGCACAAATGCAAAAAGTGACAAGTGGAGAAGAGACATGATCATCAGGGATTGTCAGGGAAAGGAAAGCATAAGAGGAGATCAAGAGTCAAATCAAGTGAAAAGAAGAGAGAGCAGAAAAGGCAAAGAAATGTATTGCAGTCTGTCTGGAGGTTGAGGAAAAAGGCAAGGGAGTCAGGACCCCAGAATCATGGTTCTTGGAAATGACATTTGTTGTGGGAATAAGCACATGAGATCAAAGTACAAGAAAATGAGCTGAAACACTGATATGGTATGCAGAGTAAATAAAGGAAAAGAAGGCAAAGAGTAGTGTAAGTGAAGAGCAGCATAACAAGTCAAAGGGAAAATAGTTAAGAACAAGAATGAGATTTTCTTTCAAGAATTTCTAGATGGTCTCTGAGAATAGTTATTCCTCAAATGATCAACTTCTAAGTATAAAAGAGAGAAGAAAACACAGTCTCCCTCAATTGGAGTACAAAGAGGAAGGACTTATTCACCTGGCTATATCTGGGCTAAGGGGCAAAGTAGTGCATTGTCCAGGACAAAACAGGTGACATCTGTGAAGGAAACATGCTACCTGCTTGTATTTTCCTGGACAGGTTGTGATTTGCCTGAGGAAGGCATTCCCCAGGAGCCAGACTGTTGCCTGGCCATATCCACCACCCACTAATTCCCTGATAATATCCTCTGCTTCATGGCTTAATATGGTTGGGGAGCTCACAGAAAGCACCCCTGTACCCAGCCCTACCCTCATGGAATGGCCTGGCTTAGCCATCACTTCCCACCTCCTCCCCAGAAACCTCTCTTCTCAACTCACCACACCCATAGTATCTCTCAGGCACAAGGAAACACAGCCACTTTCTGATTTCATCCCCAGTGACATTTTCCCTTTGGATTTTGAAGAACTTGGTGGACTTCCCATCTACAAGAAGGGTCGCAGGGAGGATCCGGGGAACTACAGGCCAGTCAGTCTGACCTCAGTGCCAGGGAAAGTCATGGAACAGGTGACCTTGAGTGCTATCATGAAGCACATGCAAGAGAACCAGCTGATAAAGCCCAGTCAACATGGGTTCACAAAAGGCAGATCCTGCCAAACTAACCTGATCGCCTTCTGTGACAAAGTGACTCAGCTGCTGGACAAGGGAAAGGCTGTGGGTGTGGCTTCCTGGACTTCAGTAAAGCCTTTGACACAGTTTCTCACAGCATTGTGCTACGGAAACTGTCAGCCTCTGGCCTGGACAGGCGCACACTCTCCTGGGTGGAAGACTGGTTGGATGACCGGGCCCAGAGAGTGGTGGTGAATGGTGTTAAATCCAGCTGGAGGCCAGTGACAAGTGGGGTTCCCCAGGGCTCAGTGCTAGATCCAGCCCTGTTCAATGTCTTCATCAATGACCCGGATGAAGGCATTGAGGGTACCATTAGCAAGTTTGCAGATGATACTAAGCTGTGTGGAAGTGTCGATCTGCTGGAGGGTAGGGAGGCTCTGCAAAGGGACCTAAACAGGCTGGACTGCTGGGCAGAGTCTAATGGCATGAGGTTTAACACGGCCAGATGCCGGGTCCTGCACTTGGGGCACAGCAACCCTATGCAGAACTACAGACTAGGAGAAGTCTGTCTAGAAAGCTGCCAGGAGGAGAGGGACCTGGGAGTGTTGGTCGATAGCCAACTGAACATGAGCCAGCAGTCTACCCAGGTAGCCAAGAAGGCCAATGGCATCTTGGCTTGTGTCAGAAACAGTGTGACCAGCAGGTCCAGGGAGGTTATTCTCCCTCTGTACTTGGCACTGGTGGGACTGCTCCTTGAATCCTGTGTCCAGTTCTGGGCCCCTCACCATAAGAAGGATATTGAGGCTCTGGAGCGAGTCCAGAGAAGAGCAACGAGGCTGGTGAAGGGGCTGGAGAACAGACCTTATGAGGAATGGCTGAGAGAGCTGGGGGTGTTTAGCCTGGAGAAGAGGAGGCTGAGGGGAGACCTCATTGCTCTCTACAACTACCTGAAAGGAAGTTGTAGAGAGGAGGGAGCTGGCCTCTTCTCCCAAGTGACAGGGAACAGGACAAGAGGGAATGGCCTCAAGCTCCACCAGGGGAGATTTAGGCTAGAGATTAGGAGGAAGTTTTTCACAGAAAGGGTCATTGGGCATTGGAATAGGCTGCCCAGGGAGGTGGTTGATTCACCTTCCCTGGAGGTGTTTAAGGTACAGGTAGATGAGGTCCTGAGGGACATGGTTTAGTGTTTGATGGGAATGGTTGGACTTGATGATCCAGTGGGTCTCTTCCAACCTGGTGATTCTATGATTCTATGACTATACAAATTGCTCCTTCCTTTCCTTTTCCATCATGTTTTCAGTCCTTGTACATTCAGTTATCTGGCTGTATATGTCACACTATAATCAATTCAATGAGACTGTGCTGATGTGACAGGCTATACAAGGGTGATTTTACTGAAAAATAAATTAAAAATGCTTTAGCAGTCTGTCCTAGAGGAGGTAGATTACTTGAGGTTAATCCTATTCATATTATCCTGAGGTTTGAAATACTGAGTCAATTTATATGCATTTCTGTCTGTTCAGTTGTATGCACAATTTGAGTCATGCATTCCTCTGTAATTTTCACTCTTTAAATCTGTTGTGTGTTGGATCATTAACTCAAGGTGAGACTTCTCTTACAGTCATTTCCTCTAACCTCACTACATAAACTGGTCTCCTGGGTAACAGTGCTCATAGATGATCTGAACATCCCTTTTTTTTAGGGCAGACTTTGTATTGCTCTGCACCTGTGTAGCCATTTACACTGGCATTATGTGAAATACACATATGGTTTTAAATTAAGCTGAATGTAAATGAGAACAGAGGCTAATGTAGAGTTAGTGTTCTCTTTGTCAATTATTTTCCCTTCATCAACCCTGTGAGAAAAACACGGAATAGTTAACGTTAACAGTTTCTCTTTTAGCCCAGAAGTAATGGAAAAGGTAAAATATTGAAAATAAATAAACAAAACCTGAAAACCCGGTATTAAAAGACACAAGAAGGCCTTTAACTGATGGTGTCTTCTTCTAGAGTCAGGGTAAGAAAGGCATTTTCATCAGATATTCTTTCACTCTTGTAGAAGTTACATTAGAAATGTGAAATACAAGAACTCCCAAAACATGCCTATAAACACAGGATGCAGGAAAGTGATCTGTGAGGCACCTTTGTAAAAGTTAACAATTCTCATCAGCTTGAGGACTGACATACAATTTAAGCATTTTTGATTAACAGAAATTTCCAGGTGATGTCAAGTGCAGGTAATCCATACTAGCCTTAAAATGCACTGCAGATAGTTCATAAGCAAATATGTGGAAGCTTCTATTTGGTGGATAGCTTGGTTGACATTTGGCGCTGGGCTGTGTATTTTATTTATGCACATGGAGGTCTACTTCTAGCACAGAAAAGAAGAAATAGTACACTTCAGATAATTACTTCTCAGAGTATCACTTGCTGCCTTTTATGTGATAATTCACAACCACAGCACCAGAGGGGGATCCTTCCTTACCTGGCTGGCACTGAGATCAGGGCTGCTTCCATCTACGACACACCTCCTCAGACCTGTCTAACTTGGAAATGGAAATTTCACAGCTTAGTTGGTTTTTATTATACCAAATGGGCAGATGAATCCTTTCACAGAGATTAGGGGCCAATACCTCAACCAGGATAAACTGGCTCATTAAGTTTGATATAGCTTAGCTGACTGATGTAGGCTTTTTTTTTTTTTTTTTCTTTTTTGCAATCCCCCTGTTTTGTCAAACCTCATTCTCGTATTTTCATTTGAATGAATACAGACTGAAGGGAGGGGCTAGGCAGTATTTTCAGAGAAGAAACAGTGGGACAGTCCTGTGTAAGATCCCCTGTGTCACAGCTTCCCAGAGGCTGTAGCTCCTGCGATCTGAGGTCTTTCAGGGAAACGCCTTAGTCTTACTTTTGAAAAGCAGGAAATCTTTCCTCACTCTTCTTTCTAAATTAATTTCTGCATCCTAAATTGAAGGAAAACAATGTATTTTGAAGCATCAGCTGTATCACCATGATCTATTCATCTCCCTCCATGTTAGTTATCCCTCCATGACTAGTCTTTAGACCTGTAGCAGTAGCTGGCAGTTTTAAAAGCTGTTGGGTTTCTCTATTGCCATTTAAAATTAAGGAGATCACAAATGTAAATCCAAAGTGATGTCTAAAATCAGGTATATTTACATTGGTGTCATAAGGAACTGGTACTTTGCAAAACCTAAATGATCCTGCGACAGCACAACCAGTTCCTGTTTTAGTGTCCTGGTAACTCATATATTTTGCACTAATACCATAGTATTAGGGAACAGTAACAGAAGGGGGATAGCTTTTTACTAAAAACAATAAAGAAACAAACAAAAAACTTTAAATTTTTTTAAGGGTTGATTTTTTTTTTAGGTTGTTTTGGGGTTGATTTGTTTGGTTTTGGTTTTTTGGGTCTTTTTGTTGGTTTGGGGTTTTTTTTCCCCTATCAAAGGACTTGACTTTTAAAACAAGATTAGTCTATTTCTTTATCCAAAGACCCAAATGAAACTGGAAGCACTGAATTTTCACTAACATTTTTCCTGATAAAGAGATGGCTTTCCCCCATCCTGATACTCTGCACATTTTCTGTACAGTACCAGCTTTTTATCAAACACTTTTGAGTTTTGTATTGTTATTATATACATAATTATAATACAAAAGATTTTGTTATTATTTCATGCCTGTTTAATGCTCCTTCCCTTGTGTTGACATCTAATAATTCTGTAACAGAACTGGCACATATTATTAAAGGGAATAAATTTTTAATTTTAACAAGTACAATTTCAGTGATGACTTCTTCTGACAATAGGGGTAACATTATTTAGTTACAAAGCCACTTCTTTTTTTTTTTCCTAAGGGCAAGAACACTGTCTGATATACTGTGAAAAAAAATTGTAGCATTCTAAGAAAAAACTACAACTGAAAATAACAAAAATAGTCATTTTCTTTAAATATCTATGGAAAAAGAACTAGAATCAACTAAGTCTTCACGATTTTATAAAATTCGGTAGGAAAACATGCCTTTGTTATATTTTATTGCCTCAGGTATTTCTTCTACTGTTGCAGGAAAATTACCAGTGTTATTCTTTATCTGTTTGGATACAGAAGGAATTTTTAATATTTACAAAATCCCCATGTATTACAGCTTCCTCAGTTTTAGCAAAGAATTTAGATTCTAAGACAGGAATGTAGTATTATTAAGTGATCTGAACCTGGAAAAAAAAATCTTAATTTATGGATTCTTACACTTTTCCTAGCATTATTTCGGTAAGTGATCTGCATGGCAGGATAAGGAATTGCACTTTTGCAACTGTACTATCAACTGAGGCAAGATATAGCTGTGATGAAGAGAGCGGAGTTGTAGGTTCTTCTGCAGCTGGCAATATGGACGTCAATGAGGACTACAGGCGACTTACATTTCATCTGCCCTTTCCAATAACATTTCCAGGTTTCTGCATTCACATATTTTATTCATAAACAAGGCTAGGAAGGCTAAGCTGTGACTTGCCTGCTGCAAAGGAAAGGGAAGAGGCAGGAATTCTTGTTGTGCCCGTGGGACCAGTGTTGTAGTAAACTGACATGAATAAATTCTGTGAACCTGGTTATTTGTCCTCTTTCAGTGCACAGAAACAGGAAGACAAGGGATGATCAATACATTAAGCAGAGCAGCTGAGTCAGGCAAGAAATATTGATATTTACTGTTGGTTTCGGCCTGCAACAAATAACCATCCATTTCCTTGAAGCCTGAAAAACAGGAAGGGACTAATGCTGTGGAGGTATGTTGTCTCTTGGGATCACAGCAGAAATGAGGTAGCATGTGCAGTCTTAGAGGTCAGAGTCTCCAGAAACTTTTAGTTCACATTGAGTAACACTGCACTCCACAAGCTGCTATGAAGACCTGGAAGGATTAACCTGGAGGCGCTCTCCTGAAGGAAGTCGATTTCTTAAAAAGGAACTGCAGGAACTGCGTGGAGAAGTTCCTCACCCTCTCTGCACAGGTCAGGGTTTATGTCTTTCCTTAGTGAAGGGCTTCTCTGTGTAAAGTGACTTCTTGAGACACTCCTTCCTTGGAGTGGAGAATGGCAGAGCTGACTGGGAAAGCTTGATGCACAGTTAAAAACAACAGCAATCACTGAATTAAAAAAATGGCGCACTAGATATTATACAGCTGAAAGCATATTTTTCTGGCACAAGAAGATATGATGTTATTTAAGAGTTTAGGTAATTCAGAGATCACTGGACCTAGGGAAACAATAAGGGAGTTTTACATTTGCACATAGGTGTAGTTAAACATGAAAAAAACCCTTTCCTTGTACTTTGGCAGCTAAAGTTCAGAAGATTTCTTTTCCTTGTCTGGAAAAATGAGAGCAGGTAAACTTCCCCTTCCTGCTGATTGCAATTGCCCCTAAAACCAGCATTAATTATTCCAGTTGTTTTCACTGCATTCACAAACATTTCTGCATGACTAATGAAAGTGTATGAAGGGGAGACTGATAGTATATGCAATGATGTGTAAGTAGCAGGAATGGTCTTTGGTAGCTTATGTGGCCAAACTTTCTCTACAGTTAGAGGTTAACCTATAATTTCTATGAATGTTAAAGTAAATCACCCATGATCTAAATCCTCCTCTCATGAAGTCAGTGGGAATTTTGTCACCAATTTTAGTGGGCACAGGATCAAGCTGTGTAACTGTTATTTAACACCACTGCCTATAGGAAAGCTGAACGCATTTATTTTGATTGGAAACAACATTATATAATAATTCCCAAAAATTCTGAGGTTACCTTGCTGGAAGGAAATATAGTTCTTGGGGGGAAAATGTTGCTTCAACAGCTGTCATTTGCTATATATCACAATGTAAATGTTAATTCTAGTTAATGTTAAATGAATCTGTCTAAAATAATTTATGACACAAAGAATTACTTTTAGTGGAAGAGAACTTAAACATAACATTATGATGTACCAACAGGTTTATGTCAAAAAAATTCGCTTGCCAGGGAGGCTGGCTCTCATTAGGCTAAATCATGCCATGAGTAATGTCCAAAATGAAGATTGTGATAGGAGCACCCAAAACACTGAACCTCAGAGAAGAGCTTGCCCTCACTGTACAGAGTAGGAACAGGAAGTAATTTGTGACATTTGATTTCTGTGGTAAAGCATCCTTTCCTCACACAATGCAGAGACTTTTGTTCCTTTCACCAGTATATGATGGTAGTTGAAGAGGGTCTGGTGATTTTTCACTTGCTCCTACCCTGTCTGGTCTGGGAGAAAATCCTGCTGCCCTGTTGGAGCAGGCTCTGTGGCTTCCCTTCAAGAACTGGTTTTGTCTTTCTCCCCCCTTGATCTTCAATACAGGTGCAAAATACAAAACACGTCACTTAGACCAAGCTTTCACCTTGAATATATCCTCAGGGTGAACATAGCCTTATGAAAAATATGTAAAAATAACTCCACAAAGGGTAATCTGAGACCACTCAAAAATGTATATGGATCAGGCATTTGCTATAAAGCAGTATGCATGGCATCTTTGGCTAAAATTGAAATAATTTATTTCAAACTGGGACAACTATACAGTGGTAGAATTGTAAATTTTCTCTTTGTGTCCAGGGATATATGTCTGACTGAAAGCTATCAAAATTTCAAGAGTGCTCAGTCACAAACATAATTCTGTGCTTACTTGTATGATGAAAATTGCTGTCAGGAGCCTGATAAATCTCAGTAGATGTTATTCAGGGTAATATGCTCGACTAGCTAACTTCTAGCACTGTCCATTCATATTTAGATGGAGTATATACAACATATCATATTATATTTCATATAGAGAAATAAAGTACAGACTGCTCAAATACTGTTTATCGTCTAACAGCTTCATGAACAATGATTTGGAGAAGGTTGGTGTACACAAACCAGTTCAATTTGCTACAGGCATCTAGGACTCTCCTGTCTATTCTTTCTGACTGTGTTTCAGATGTAGGGCCAGTCTCCTATGAAGGTGCAGTGCTGCTACGAGTGGACTGGCCCATGTGTAGGGCAGGAATGCTACTCCTTGGCCTCAGGGTAAAACCACAGGTGTGCAGCCCCTGGTGCGGAAGGAGAGGGAGATCAAGGACTACAGCCTACCCTGTCTCTGTTGAGGCTTTGCGTCTGTGGATCAGTGCTGAGGGAGGAATCATGTTCCCTGGTGTTCTTCATATGATCTGCCCTTAAATGCTGCACTACAAAGCTTATTTGTGGACAATCTTACAATGCAGATAACTTTGTGAATCACTGTTTCTCAAGCGTTCCCAACTGCATTTTTTTAAAAGTGGTGGAAACTAAAATTCTTTTCTTTTGGACCCTCTGAATTTGCCCATTAGACACCAGGAAGTGCTGAGCTGTACAATTTGAAGGCAGAAGCACTTTCAGTCTGAAGAAAAGGACAAAAACATAATCATATTTGAAAATTTTACTCAATAGTTGCCTATATGACAAAGTGTCTCTGCTGATACACTTTATTTAAATTAGTCATGTAATAATCATCATCGGAAAGCATTATTTAGAAAATCCATATATGGCAGCCTGTATCCATCCTCATGCCCACAATCTTTGGTCTCTTTCCCTCTTGTAGAAAGAGACTTAGATTTCCAAGTAAGCCTGAATAGTTCTGTTTGCTTAAGACTACGATCATGGGTCATGTCATCCTCAAGGTTCTTTGCCATTCATCCAGCTGATAATGTCCTGCCTTGAAAAATAAATCTTTTTCCACACCCACATAAGTAGCCATGTAGTCTGTGGTCTGTTAGAGTACTTTTCCTATCTTGAGGCAGATTATGGGGAAAACAGCACTGATGCTTGACTGGGATTCTGACAGAAGATGGAGCCCTACATGTCAGCCTCCTATGAAACTACAGGACATATGTGCACATGAACCAGTCCCATTTATGATATCCCACCTCTGCTCATCTGCAGGGGCTTTATTCAGTGAAGGAATAAGAAAATTGTCACTGGGGGGTAGGGAGGCAACTGTTGCCTAAGGAAAAAGCAGTAAGGCAAATGGTAAGTATCGTCTTCCTTGCCCATACTTGAGCATGGCTGCCATCAAGTACTTGATGTTTATTGTGACTGTAAGGACGATTCTACTTGCTGCTATGAGAGTTGCTCAGTCAGGACTATCCAGGAAGCAATTCTTACCTCCACGGTTTTTCCTCTTCTTTCCTTTGAGGTTAGAAAGGTTTATATTCAGTAGCCAGCAATACTGGCAGGGAAAAAAATGAATACTTGCATTTGCACATGAATAATGTCTCTGGGAGAGACAGCACCTCTGTGATAGCAACAATATCCAAAATCTTTCTCTCCAAATAATGACAGAGAGATGATCAAGAGAGAAAACAGTTCTGATTGCTACAGGCATCTAGGACTCTCCTCTCTTTATTCTTTCTGACTGTGTTTCAGATATAGAACCAGTCTCCTATGAAGGTGCAGTGCTGCCATGAGTGGACTGGCAGAAATAATTATGTGAAACTGAAAATCAAGGAAGAACATATGGAAGTGTTGTTGAATACATCACTCCTTTGTTCATATAGCCTAGTTATTCAGCATTTTCTTTCATGTGTTTACTATTTATAAAGCTTTTGAGAGAATTCCAGTTTGTGTTATGCTAACTCCTCTGTAATGTGAGAAATACTTCATAAGATCATAAAGAGTACGTTTAAAGAAAGAGGCAAAGAACCAAAGGAAAGGTTTAGCTTTCAACCTGACTTCTGTATTTCATGACATTTGAGAACTTGATTTATCAATCTTAATGTTACATTAACATAAGCACATAATTTACTAGAATCTTATGATCAAACTTCAGAATGAAAAAAATAAATTAAGAAGTCGGAGTGTAAGAGCATTGTAAATTCTTTCCTCTGCGTCTTGCATTGCTTCCACAAAGATGACCAGATTGTGCTTTGTAGCTCCATTGTCCTCTGAGTTTGAAAGGAAGTAAAGGTCATCTGTTCAGCAAAAGGCAGTTGTTATTACAGAATCAGGAAATTATAATGACTTTCTCTGTAATGTGTTGTGCTATCTGCAAGGGATGAAGGGAAGAGCAATCTGTGGTTGCTACTTGTGCTCCCACCAGTTAACCAGAAGAGGCATTTCGAAGCAAGTGGTCTACACACTGTACCAAGTGTGTACATGAATCTCATCAGTCTTACAGGTCAGACAGGCTTACTCTTAACAGTTGCAATAACCCTTTGTGTATTACTAACTCTTACAGTTACTGTGGTTTCTAACATGGGGTCAAATTTTACATTCAAAACAGATTCATCAGAGTTGTAGCCCTTTGAGACTCTGTTTGATTCGATCAAATTTTTCCTTCATGAGTAAAACAAAAATCACTAAATACAGTAACAAATATACATTAAAAATAATCTGTTTAGTTTAGAGATACCCTAAAGTTTTGTTTTTCAGTTACAATGACCTTTTTGGTTTGAGGTTTACTTTGACTATATTTAATAATTTTTAATAACTGTAATGTTTAAAAATCTATTCATTACCAACTGGCATATTTTTCCCTCAATTAACAAATCATGGCAGCTTGAAGATAATCTTCTGGACTACTGATCATCCTGTAGAAGCAACTGAACATCTTACTTCCCAAGGTAAATGGGATTCCAGAAGTTTAAATACCCCACAGGATGCTCCACGTTCAGTTCAAATTTCAGCTAATAAACCTCAAGCAAAAAAAACTTGTCAAATTTTGTGCCAGATTAATCCACTTATTTGTAGTTACTTCACAGTCATTTTTTACTTCCTGTTGATTCACTTCATGTTGGAGTTTTTCCCTTTGCTTTCTTGTGAGCAATTTCTTGGAATTTAAATGCTTTGAAGAAGAGAAGCCAAGAATTTCTAATAAGTACTCTGGTCCCTGACTACAGATTCTTCAAGGTAAATCTGTTTAGTTTACATTTGCTTTATGGAATTTGGCTTATGAACAACATACTTGTTTGGATTCTGGACATGTTAATAATGGTTCAGTGGAGATCTTCATTACAGCTTAGCCTGGATGCATAATTCTAACCCAACAAATATGAAAGCATAATTATATTGCACTATTATTTCATCATTTACGTGTTTCATGTCTGTTTTTCTCTTTTAAAATAATTTTTCGGCCATTCAGCACCAACCCTTTCATAACAGTACAAGATACTGATTATATATAGGACATGCTCTGTAAGCTGCAAGAAAAGCCCTGTGAAAATCCCCCTGAACTCAGCAGTGGTAAACTGAGGCCAGCTATGCAAAGCTTCTGCCTGAGGCAAGCATAAGTATCCATGAAGTTCTATCAGGGTTTTTTTTGGCTTGGAAATGTCTGCTTTTTTTGACATCTGCATAGCCTCAGGCCAAAGTAAGTATGATACTGTGGGCTCTTAAACCTGATTAGCTCCCTGTCCTATTGGCAACAGCTGAGGTAGACCGCCTGTGTAGGCAGAAGTAGCCTGTTGCTGGCAAGAACTGATTTAGTTCTAGTGGAAAACATTGATTAGCCTAATGATACTGCTGGACATTGATTTTCTCTCATAAAATGAAGCTAACTATTAATATGTACACATTTTCACTTTCTTCCAGTAGGATTTATACAAGTGTGTCAGTACTTTCAGGGGTCTTTAAAATACCAGAGGTCCTGTGTTGTGAATAGACATTCTGGAATATTTTTACAGTCACTCTGCATTCTTTAGTAATTGCTTCCTTAAATCCTGCTATCATTCCTCAATAAAACCCCCAAAATGTTTCTGCTCTTGTCCACAGTGTGACTATACAAAATTTTCCTTAATGCTGTATTAATTATGGTGAAATAAGAAAGCATTTTCTTATCTTGAATTGAAGAAGGAAAAGGAAGTTTCTTACATAAGGCATATTCTCATTAATGTGGATAAGCAGAGATATTGGATGTTGTTGCTATTTTCTTGAGAAGACAAATACTTTAATTCTATCTGCATCCCCAGTGTTATTCTCTCATTTAACATAGCATCCCTCTAGCTGCTGCCCCATCTATAACCTCTCTAGCTACTATCTTCTTTACTAGGTTGAGATAAGATTACAACAGCTTCTGCAGAACATCACAGGCTGGCCCACACTTCTGTTTTCAGTGAGTGCTATTGTTGGGTGAGGTGTGTTTTGAAGTCTGCAAGAAGAAAGTATGGGGAGTCCAGGAGTACAGTTTCCACTGGTGCAGCTGCTGTGTCTGCAATAATCAGCAGCCAAACACAAGCAGTTATAAACCCAGCCATCAGAGAAGAAAATATGACCCTATTGATCCCTCAGTTTTATACTATGTATGACATGTATGGGATGAAATACTCTGTTGGTCAGACCTGTCCTGTCTGCCCCTCCCTACAGGTGTGACCCTTTTTCACCTCTGACTTATGATATTCAATCAGCTCCAGGATGGCCTTGGTTTCTATAGAAATAACTATATGCAGTGTCTTTTCCACATAACAATGCCCCGTATCATCAATTCTAGAGAGAAACACTGTCTGAAAAACATTCAGTTAACGTTAAAAACCCCAATGTTTCTTAGATGAGGCTTAGCCCAAGTTAGAAAACTGGTTCTATTTTAGCTCATATGAGCACATTTTGTTTAAAATTGTAGCTCCTTAGTCTTGCTTTAGTGGGGTTGGGATAGCACACAAGGTAACTTGTCTGCCCTGGAAACAAAAAGCTGTGGTATCATGACATTCCTGTCAGAAACTAAGCAAAAAAATATTTTGGTCAGACTATTCCCAAGTATGCAACACAAGTGTAAAGGACCTAGTATACTCTTGTAGTCATTAGGTCTATATACTTATTTTAGGTTTTGCCTATTTTCTGCTGTAGCATATTGCTCTCTTCAAGCTCAGAGACTCTGCTCTATATTAGCCTGTATCTTCGCATCCATTTTATAATAGATAGGGTGAAAATAAAACTAAAATTCAGCAATGTGGAAATAAAAAAGAGCAATGTCATTATCAAAGTATTCCTATGGACTTTTACATCTCATTTTGGGATGTGCAGCACCTCCAAGTGACCCTCTCTTAGTATAGCTGCTGGGAAATTATGATGTTATTAAACTTCCTCTAAACTTGCACACAGGAAAGCTATTAACTTCTGCAGAATGCAAATATTTATATCCACAGCTGAGGATTTTATTATTTCAATACAGGTCTGTCATTTCAGAGGTGAAAAAACCTAATAAATTATTTGGAATAATAATAAACTAATAAATGATTTAGAACTGAAAGTTGACACACCACCCCTTGTTTAACTCACTGGGTTGCAGGATTGGGCTTATAGTGAATTCACAGGAGTTTACCATGCCTTTGTCCAGATTGTTTATAAGAAAATATGCTAAAATTAGATGAGAGGAAAGAAAAAGTGATAGCAATAGCACAGGCTAAATTTTGAGCTTGTATGAGTCAGTATGGTACAATTGATTGCAGTGATGATGTATCAGTCTATCCTTACTGGACTTGTACTTTGAAAATTTTACTGGCTATCAATTCAGACTAAATAATTTGGATATATTGCTAAATAATGGCTTAGATGTCACAGCAAGAAACAATATCATGTCACTTATTATTCTGTTTAAAAATAATATAACCCACATGTGAAGGAATTAAATGTATCAACCTTGTAAAGAGTTCCAGCTGTCAAAACAGTAATAGAAATTAAATTTAATTACCTATTTTATATGTTATCCATGGTAATTCCCTAGAAAACAGAAAGGAAACTGAAGAGGAGATTATCTTGCAAAGTGTTTTCATAAGATGATTATTGTTTTAATGAGTTTAAGAAAAATCTGTACAATTCCACAGAAAAACAGCTGGAAATTACAAGAACTGTAGTTGTTTGTCAGACTCGGATTAACTTCCACTGACTATGACCATCACTGCTGTGATGACAGCCTTGAGCTTACTTACATGTGCACTCCTCACACTCAGTCTTGCTGGGATGATAGTCTGGGAAATTGAAGTCAAGTATGAGACTGGCGTTCAGATCTTGGTAGTTGTGGGGAAGAAGCAAACCTTCAGAGGATTACCTTTAGGCTTTTCTTCTTTGAGCAGCCCCTTTCCTTTCCTAACACTTTCCCTGCCAGAGCAGGCCCAACTCCATCATAAGTGTCAGGATCCCTAATGTGCCAAATATTCATTGAAAGTCCAGTGGCCTCTTGACTAGGTAGGAGCTGGTCTTCATTTTCCTGTGTTACTTTTCTAGCTGTGAAGTGAGGTACTGTGAGATATTATTTCATACGGAAGCTTCAGAGGGAGCTATAGCCTATAGGTTAACACTGCAACCAGCGATCAGAAAGACCTAAACCTCAATGTACTTTCTAGACATTGAGGTATTGCATAAGAGGAAAGCAGGGCTCAAGGTAAGGTACAGAATGGACAGTCAGCTGGGATTTAGGCTCCCTTGTAGATTTAACCCTAAACTAATGAATAAGTATTCTGTAAGTAAAAGTCAAGAACAAACTGCTTATTTTACAAAGAAATTTTAATGTTTTGAGGTGGAAATTTTTAGAGGTGAATAACAATGTTGAGTGTTTCTGTTACAGAAGAGATCATATTTTTTCCAGGTCAAGTTTATATAAGAAGGAAAAAACCCAAGACAATCAAAAGGAAAAAAGAGATAACACAAGGTCTTACATGCTGATGCTTTCAAAGACTGATGATCTTTCCTCTTCTATCCCAATTAAATCAGTGAAAATCAGAACTGAAAACTGACTATCCCACACATTGAGAAAAATAACAAGAACAATAAATGCTTCAGTAAGTCTTTCATGAAATAGGTTGCTGTGAGTTTATGATTATATAATCACAATCTCCTTACTCCTCCATAGGAATTTTTGTTTCCTTCTTAGATCCTTAAGAGGAACAAATTGGAAGTGGAGGCAGAGATTTCAAGGGTATATTGTGAATTGTGTGTAGAGTCCACTGGGTGGAGAGGCAGCATTGGATGCTTTCCTGCTCATAAGAGCCTGATCTTTGGGTCACAACCTCAACTTAGAGGGAGGCCAAGGAGTTCATGTGCCTGAACCTGGTTTGCCTTTGCACCACAGTCCGCCAGAACATCTGACCACTAAGTGAGACCATACTGAGATTTGCAGTACATGGCAAAATTCTGTCTGATCCTTGAGCTAAACTATTCAGAGCTTGCTTGCTGATTTTCTCTGTTCCTCTGAAGCCGTCAACATAGTGATACACTGATTATTAATTGCTTTCTTGTCAGCATCAAGAGGGTTTGGTGGTACTTGGAGTAAAATGGTAGTGTTTAGGGAACCTGCATCCTCATCAAAACTAGATATGAATGACAGGGGCAGTCTGTACAATGAAATGAAACCAGATGTATGCCTTATCCATTCTGAAAAGGCCAGCCCTTGTAGCAGGAGCAGTCTAGTCACAGCACAGTGTATTAGCTAATTAGCCTTGCAGACTGGCTATGCTAGTAAGCCTGAGCATAGCTCTGACAAGGCAACTTCAAGTTCACATTTAGTATTTCTGAGCTCTGTCACACAGTGCTGTGTAGATGTATTGTTTGCCTGGAGCTAGCTTGGGGCAATCCACATGAGGCTGCACTCCCTCTTTCTCTTTGTGGAAGTTGCTGAACTTCTCTGTATCCCAGTCATTTCATGGCTGAGATCGTGGCTCTTGGAAAAGGGTCTAATTTTATCTTTTAGCTCTTTCTGTAAGTGCAGTTTGCGTATTTCCCTGTTACCTGGTCGTATGGGAACTGTGTCATTCAGGGCTGAGTTAGAGCAGACACACAGGGTAAGGAAACTTGCAAGCTGATAATATAGCTGTAAAGAAATAATTATATAGAGCTAGATCACACCCTCAAGGCATAGACATGCATTGAAAAGAGTTTTTCTGGCATGAATTGAATGTACTGTGATACTTGGCATACACAGTGACATAGCAAGAGCTTCAATGGCTGCTGCATCATACCTCTGGCTGCACCCTCTCTGTTCAGACCAGCCTACCTTCCCAGCACAGCAGTAGAGTCCAGTGCTTACATTCCCCAGGTAACTGGGTTGAGAGTCCATCCAACCACAGACCACAAGGGAAATCTTATTCCTCCCCCAATTTCTGTGACCATGTAGACAAGGAGAGCAGAGTTAGCCGTGTATGATCAGTCAAACAGTGGTGCTGTGCTGCGAAAGTCCACAGGAAGCAAAGTGTGTTAATTTGCATTCTCAAATAAGAAGAAAACTCCAGATCTTACTGTTCTATATCAAATTATGCAAATAAAGCTGCGTGGTAGCAGCTCCCTTGTAGTCTAAGCCCTCATAGCAATGAAGCGTTCTAAGAAGTTTAACAGGAAAAACAAGAACAGAAACTGAGTAGCTCCAAGGAAAATCCTTACAACAGGGCAGATGTGATCCTCACAGTAGAGCAAATGTGCTTTTAACTTGATTATTCAAAATGTCATACTTTTTTGTTTTGTTTGACATTTTGAAAAATAATATCTGCAAGATTCTTTATAGACCTCGAGGAAGGTTTTAAGTATGGCCAAGGAATGTGGCTTTTGTAAAGCAAGAGTCAGAAGTACCAAAGACAGTTATTTAATAAACCAAGAGTTGTGGCAATAGGAGTCAAAGAATAGACTCAGATGTTATATAGGGACATAAATGAAAGAGCATATTAATTAGACATTAAAATAAATCTAAGTTTATATTCTAGTTTATATTTCAATGCTGAAATTCACACAAGAGTTTCATTACTTTCATATTGGGGTGTTTCTTATGACCTTGGAAAGTCCTTGGATTTAGCAAAGTTTAAATTAGATTTAAACCTTCTCTTTTCAGAAAATCTCCAGCATAGCACATTTCAGGTGATATCATGCATTGAACGTGCTCTTCGTCGTTATCTTTTTAATTTGGTTTTGATCACGTTTTGTGTAAGGTTTCCTGGATATACTTGTGTTTCTTAAGTGCCTGTCTCTCAGTTACCATTGTGGGAGTGTTATACAATTCCTTTTAAAGAGCATTTTCGAGAAGCAATTTTACCCCTCTGTTTTCCTAAGACACTGTGACAATGTGCAGGACATTGCAGCCTGTGTTGTGCAGGCAGACTTCTGTGAGTTCAGAACAATCATCTTTACAGTTTACACCTATAAATGATAGAAAGTACCAGCAAAGTGGCATAACAGTCTATTTTGATAGAATATTCAAACTAAGCAAATCAGCAATCAGTCTGATCTCAACTTTTTTTCTAGTGTCGGTGTGAACTTGCCAAGTACTGGCATGCCCATCAGACTACATGAAAGAAAGCATGACAGACAGCACAACAAACTGCAGCAGGTTAATGACCACTATTCGCATGGACATTTTATTTTTAGCACATCAAATTTTCATGAATATTCTTAACATCTATAGTTAGAGGAGATTGTCCAATCTAGATGTTGGTTTTATTATTTGCCATTTCAGTATTGCTCAGTTATTCTAATTGTCTAAGCCCTTTTAAAATACATAACTTATCAGTCCACCTTTTTATCCATCCCTTTGAGCATTACTGTAGATAGTTTCGAGAAGTGAATGTCTTCCACGATGAAGAAATTACTAAACTAAATTAGAGAAATCTCAACATATAAGACATATAGGGACAGAAAAAAAAATGAAGGTAGAAATTGATAAAAAGAATTGCAGGAGAGATATCACATTCAAAGATCTCAACAATGTAAGAGTAATAGTTTTTGAAGGCTAATGTCAGGGAAGCATCAGAAATGGCAGACAAACATGAGCAAAGTCATTATTTTGTGAGCTGGAAAAAAACATTACTTCTCTATAAAATCCTGTCTCATAATCAAAGAACAATCTCCTGCTAAAATGCCATTTATAATTTTTATTGCTTAAATATTCTGCAAACTCTAAAAGTTAAGGCTAACACTGAAATTCCTATCAGTTTACAATACATAGGGTAAAAATAAAGAAGGAGGGAAAGAGAAGAAAGTTAAATATGTAAGCAAACTTTGCCATGTGTAAACCAGATGGGTTTTCTAACCTATTGCTAGGTATTGCGCAAAACTGGACATACCACGTAAGTGCAACTAGAGCCTTACTGATATTTATTAAATATGGGGGTTTTTGTGTTTTGTGCAAAGATATGGACTTTCAAATTAAATGACTTGTGAAAGTTGAAATTGCATTATAGAGTAATAGGTGATTTTTTTACCACAGCAACGTACTTGCAGCCAGGAATAGTTCATCTGTGTACCTTGTTTGTTTCAAGTTCCCTTGAAACTGTGTTTATTTCTTGATTTGCACTTGGAGGAGCAAGAGAAACACTCCACAATGAGAAATTTATGTAATTAATTTTGACTGTCTTTTCTCTGCTGCCCATGAATTGCCACAAATATTTGAATTCTAAAAAGCGTTGAAACTCTTTACAGGTTTCAACAGTTTCTGTAAATAATTTTTGCTCTTTGTATCAGTAAAAACAAATGACAGTATGCATTACAACTGGTATCTGTAAACAGGGTTTAATTAAACAGTATCAGATGACTTTTTGTTTTGAACACCCCTATCTTTCTTTTCCTAGGAAATATCTATATTTTCTCTACTCTGTAGTGAAAAATATTAAACACAGACCACTTGAGCTAAAACTGGATCAACTATTGCTCTGATGGTGTGACTGTCATTAATCCAATGTCAAAGTAGCCAACAGCCCAAAGGCCTACAGAGAGATCTAGGCAAGACTACTCAGCCTTGTTATGCTTCTCTTGGCTAACAGGCTATCTAGGATAAGATTAGTTCCAATAAACAAGGTATACTCCTCAGGTACATCAGTTTAGAAAAAGTCACTCTGCTAGTTTGGAGCTCAAGCACCAAGGCAGAAAAGCTCTAAATTGCTCTGTCCTAGAAGTAGCACTAGATTTGTCTCTTAATCATATCAAAACTTTTATTGAAAATCATAGGGTTACTTATATCAAGAGGTATAGTTAATATTTTTTTTTTTGTTAAAACTGCTATTTACTCTTACACAGACTGCGAAAAGTGGGGTAGCACAGTATCTGGAAGCATGCCTGAGAAAAGTGCACTTAAGAGTCACCTCCTTGAACATGCTTTCTATACCTCTTGATTGACTACTTCACATATTCATTTTCTAGTGATCATTGCCACATTAGTTAATAAATTAAAACATTGGCAACATAGAAGACTTATCAACCGCATACAGAGAGTTATTAGCATATTTACCATGGCCAAATTGTTTCACTTGATTTATTTCTAAGTCAGAAACAGTTTCAGCAAGTACAACAGCATTTCAGCTCAAGAAGAAATGTCTTTATTTCCTCTTCAGCAAAAAATCAAGTTTATAATATACATAATAATACACTATATTCATCCATCCATCCAACTGGAACTCACTTCTCTTAAGCTGAGCAATATTTGAGGTTGGAATTTCCCTGTTTACATTTCTTCAGATTAAAAAAAAAGATCTTTACAAAACACTTATGAGTCAAAAGGGTCTATTTTCATTCAGCATTGGTAGGGGAATTCTTGTTCCCTTAAGTAGGGAAATGTGTATATATTAATTTACTACTTAGATCTTTTACCCTTAAGCAATTCTTGCTGTTACTGCAGCACCTATTTCAGTATTAATCTTACTAGTTTTGTTTGCCCACTAGGCTTCCTACTGCTTTGCTTTCATAACATTTCTTATTTTTCATATAAGCATTAGGAATTTCTACTGCTCCACAGTGCATTCAAGGCTTTGGGTTTTATTTCACTAATGGGTCCTTTTTGATGGGGGGATATAATTCAGTTTTTAGCTTTGTCTATTGTAGGGTGATATGCTACTCTATTTTTCACCCATGTAAATATATGCATTGATGGGTCTTTTATGTTTTTTTTTAAATGAATACAGTTTACTGGGCTTTTTGACTTTCCATTGCTTCAGGGATTGCACTTCATCACTGAAAAACAAGATGTGTGTGGGATGGCAAGAAAAAAAACAGCCCTCTTTTCAGCCAAGACCTTGAGGGAAAGATTACGGGGAAGATAGGAGGAGTGAAAATAAAGGAGATAAAAGACAGTTTCTTGGTGGGGAAAAAAAGTGTGCATTGAACAAGGTGAGACAGTTTCTTTACCAGCAACCATTGCTGAGCCTCTTTGGACATATTCTTCATAGCATCAACAGTTAGTTTTAGTGTTAGAGACACATTCAACTTTAGTCCCTCTTAAGACTGGGAATTATTCTTGTGTTTTTAGAGGCTTTCCTCATGTGGTTGAAACTCAATACAAGCACAATAGTTGATTGTTTTGAGGCCTGAATTCTGAAAGGAGCAGGATTCTGCCTCTTTTATATACAAGTAAGCTTGAAAATTTAGGATGTAACTATTATCTAGCCTAGGTACATAGACAAAGCCATTACTGCTGAACTGCCTCAACTCCTTACACCACTGAAGGACTGCTTGCCAGGTACTGCCAGTTGGAGAAATCACATCAACTCTATGGTAGCCAAAGAAGGCTACAGTGCAGATAAACACGTGTAGCCCCATGGCTCCTATCTTTTATCTTTTCCCTGTTTTTATCCTACATGGGATTCTGGCTTTCCCTCGTGATTAATATGTTTACAGTATGCTTTGGAAAGCAAAAGTTTGCTGGGGTGGCAGAGACAACTTTAGGATGGTCTTCTCCATCCAGATCAGGTGAGGGACAGCATATTCCCCTAAGATGTTTGTGCAGCATGAGTAGGAGGACAGTGTGGACTTGAGAATGGGATTGGACCACTCAGATGGCAGCACAAGTGAAAACAAAAAAGTCAGGGAACTTGCACAGAATCGTGGGGGAAGATGGAATGGAGGAGGAACAGAGATGAGATCTTCCAGGATATTTAAACCCTGTTGCTCCTGGATTAATTCTTCTTTACTGTGACATGAGAAGTACTAGGGGTTGGGACTCAGTAAGAGAGAGAAGGCATCCAGAAATTTTAGAGATTTAAAATTTATGTGTGTGTCTGTGTAAGCATAGACATATCTTCCAAAGAAGTGTGTATAAATTCTTATCATCTGATAAGAACTTTTCCTCATAGAAAAAAGACACACAAATTTAAAACTCAAATTTTCTTTTCTTTTCTGAAGTTAAATGAAAGCAAGATAAAATGTAATCATGCTGCAATAGCAAAGAATTTACATCCAAACACTGCATAACTGAATACAGTTTTCATGTGATTGCATTCATGATAAAGAATAATGCACAATGATGCTATTGTAGCTTATTTCTACAATGAATTATAGAAGTGGGGTTTCCAGTTTTATTTTTTCCCTATACTTTGGAGTTTTTTAAATATTTGGGAATGCTGTATATATAACTAGTAATGTGTAAAATATATCTACATTTACCAACATAACTTTGGAAAGCTTTATTTTTCATCTTTAAAAAGTACTAAATCTGTTCATTTATAGAAATTCATGAAAATGTAGGTCTTCTAGACTGTGTGAGTCATGCTCCTGAGACACTTACGAATTATATTGCCACTCTCTCATAGCTCTCCTAAAATTCTTTACTGTCTTACTTCACTGTGCTCTGGTCTGCAAATTGCAGTCAACCTCAAATTTTACAAGTATATCTTTTTTATATTTAATGGCAGTTTTTATTATTGTGTTTATTCTATTGTTGTTCTATATTAAATCTTATTGAACTTAATCTTTAAAATGCTGTTGAAGTTCATGATAAACATCTCATTCAGTTACTGTTCTTATTTGATGAAGGATTCCTGTTGTTATGGTCAGATAGAAAAGGAGTGAGCTTCCTCCTCTCCGTGATTATTTATGCAGTTCTTTTTGTTTCTTTGAAGGAAGATAAAGTACATACCCACTGCAAATGGAAGAGTTAAATGTTGAAATTTCAGAGTTTAAAAGCCCCCAAACTTCAAAACTTAAAAAGTATAAAGCATATATTAAAATGCATTGTCTTAATAGGCCTAGTAAATGTACTCCTTAGCATATAAGCAGACTGCCTTTCTGGTCTGCTAATGGCAGTTCTGGAGGCAGTTTGGAAAAACCAGGAAATTTCCAAAGCAAAGGGGAAGTACTCCTTCCCTTCCAGTTTTTAATTTTCATTTAACTTCCCTTTGAATACTGAAGCCATGCATGACTGGATGAACTTAAAAGGCTCAAAAGCAAAAGTTTTCTTTCAAAAACCCACAAATTCTGAGCACTCATTAATTTGTGTGTGCAAAGCTAGAGAATCTTGCACACAAGTACAATTGCACAAGCATGCAAAGCAAACTCTGGCATCTACCATTTGCCCTTTCTGTTATCAAGTGCACAGAAATCCAGTCTGAGAGACCTTTGAAGGTTCAGTCTGTGCAAAGGGCAAATAAGAATTATGACACTAATTTCTAGGAACACGCAGAGCTTCCCTCTGCCTTATTGCTTTCCAAGACATGATGAAAAGACTTTCAAGGCATTCAAAGTAATCCTTTTAAGATGTCATAGAAACTGGACTGTTGGAACTATTGTATATATAGGGAGTATAGTCTTATTTATACATAAAGAAATAAAATCAGAGGAAAACACAGAGTAGTTTTATCTTTTTATGTATGTATGCTGAATCTCTTAGAAACTAGCCTTCCTAGCTTCTTTCGTTCTCCCCAGACACCTTCTCTAGTTTCCCTGTCTTTGTTTGGAATAGCTTTACATCCCAGTTGTCCTTCACAAGATGTCTCTGCTTTCCCAATAAAAATACATTAACAAAAATTTACTTTGTCTTATCCTTCAAACTTCTACATTTTCCCAAGGCAGAACAACCATTAGACAAGAAATAAGTGCACAATATATTGACCAGTACATCAAAGAATACAGCTGCATTTAAAAAACCTCCTTGATAATTATCATGCTTTTACTACTTAAAAATTCACGTAAATGATACACCTTTGAGAAAGGTAACATATATAGGACCTAAATGTATATTCATCTAATATTTCCTTATTTTATTTTTGTTTATTTTGTTTGATAAAACATCAGTGGAAACACAGCTAACAAATGAGTGGTACGTATTTCGTAGAGTAAGCACAAAAAATTATATTAACAAGGTTCTTATTTCTATGGGGCCAGACAAGACTCACCCTAGCGTTTTGAGGATGCTGGTGGATGTTCTGGCCAAACCCCTTTCCATCATCTTCCAACAGTCCTGGAAGACCGGGGAAGTTCCACTGGACTGGAAGTTGGATGATATTGTGCCCATCTACAAGAAGGGTTGCAGGGAGGATCCAGGGAACTACAGGCCTGTCAGTCTGACCTCAGTGCCAGGGAAAGTCATGGAACAGGTGACCTTGAGTGCTATCATTAAGCACATGCAAGAGAACCAGGTGATCAGGTCCAGTCAACACGGGTTTACCAAAGGCAGGTCTTGCCAAACTAACCTGATTACCTTCTATGACAAAGTGACTTGGCTGCTGGATGAGGGAAAGGCTGTGGATGTGGTCTTCCTGGACTTCAGTAAAGCCTTTGACACAGTTTCTCACAGCATTCTGCTACGGAAACTGTCACCTCTGGCCTGGACAGGCGCACACTCTCCTGGGTGGAAAACTGGTTGGATGGCCGGGCCCAGAGAGTGGTAGTAAACGGTGTTAAATCCAGCTGGAGGCCAGTGACAAGTGGGGTTCCCCAGGGCTCAGTGCTGGGTCCAGCCCTGTTCAGTGTCTTCATCAATGACCTGGATGAAGGCATTGAGGGTACCATTAGCAAGTTTGCAGACGACACTAAGCTAAGTGGAAGTGTTGATCTGCTGGAGGGTAGGGAGGCTCTGCAAAGGGACCTAAACAGGCTGGACCACTGGGCAGAGTCCAGTGGCATTAGGTTTAACACAACCAAATGCTGGGCCCTGCACTTGAGGCACAACAACCCTATGCAGAGCTACAGACTAGGAAAAGTCTGTCTAGAAAGCTGCCTGGAAGAGAAGGACCTGGTTGACAGCTGACTGAACATGAGCCAGCAATGTGGCCAGGTGGCCAAGAAGGCCAATGGCATCCTGGTTTGTATCAGAAATGGTGTGACCAGCAGGTCCAGGGAGGTTATTCTCCCTCTGTACTCAGCACTGGTGGAATCGCTCCTTGAATCCTGTGTTCAGTTCTGGACCCCTCACCACAAGAATGATGTTGAGGCTCTGGAGCAAGTCCAGAGAAGAGCAACGAGGCTGGTGAAGGGGCTGGAGAACAGACTTTATGAGGAATGGCTGAGAGAGCTGGGGGTGTTTAGCCTTGGGAAGAGGAGGCTGAGAGGAGACCTCATTGCTCTCTACAACTACCTGAAAGGAGGTTGTAGAGAGGAGGGAGCTGGCCTCTTCTCCCAAGTGACAGGGGACAGGAAAAGAGGGAATAGCCTCAAGCTCCACCAGGGGAGATTTAGGCTAGAGATAAGGAGTAATTTTTTCACAGAAAGGGTCATTGGGCATTGGAATAGGCTGGCCAGGGAGGTGGTTAATTCACCTTCCCTGGAGGTGTTTAAGGTATGGGTGGACAAGGTCCTGAGGGACATGGTTTAGTGTTTGATAGGAATGGTTGGACTTGATGATCCGACGGGTCTCTTCCAACCTCGTGAGTCTATGATTGTATGATTTCCCATTTGTCACCCTTTCAGTGCAGTGTGAGGGCTCTGATTTGTCACTTATCTTTCAAACAAGCTTTAGGCATGGAGCAGGGAACGTGCAACCTAAGATATGCAAGAATCAGGGCCATTCCCTTGTTGAGAACCATGACTGTCTCTTACTTCCTCCTTTCTCATCAGAAGCAAGCAAATATGCATGGCTATAACCTTATTCCACTTCTGCTCTCAGCCCCTAAGCAGTATTTGGCAAGAACCTGGCTAGGAGAGCAGCATCCCTGCAGGCATCTCTGCCTGTCCTACTGCAATTACTCAGCATGTTTAAGGAACTCCTTCCAGGTATTTGGCTTCTGACAGCTAATTCTCACCAATTACATTATGTCTCACTGCTTCTTATCTACTGCTTCATCTACTTATTTGTCCATTTGCTGACTCATCTCTCTTCCCACTGATAACTGACCCATTAAATAACTTATCTAGCTCTTTTACTGATATACTGCTGTCTGCTACTTACCTGCTTAATAAATTCATTGCTACTTGCTCTTCTGTTCCTCTAGGTAGCTGACTTGGTTGGTAACTTAACCAATTTCCTTCCTTTTAAACAAACATTGCCCCAGTTAATAATTTCACTTAATCTGTTAGTTCCTTTTTGTCAGTTGCTAAACTATGCTCTTGACTGCTTTGAGTCCCACCCTGTAAACTCACTGCCCTGTACATTTACTCTCCTGTCATCATTGCTGCAACAGTTTTCCTTCCCATTGCATTCTTTTCCTGTTCTTGATCCTTGATTTTCAAAACTTTCTTTCATAACATTTGTCATTTGTACCATTTTTTTCCTTTTCTCCATTAAACTACCCATACCACATCATGCCCTTGACTACCTTTCCTCTATCCAAAGCAGTCCTTTCCCTCCTTTTATCATCCTATTATTTGCCATTACCATCTACAAAGATAATGCAATTACATAAATTATACTTGCAATTACATTATAAATATGGAGGTTTGATACATGCAATTGTCACCACTCCACAAGCTGTAAAGTGCAATGTGACGAGCAGCAACTGTACAATACGGCTTAATTATTAAATCTGGTCTGGAATATCACTTTTATGAAGCAAAAGAGCTAGAAGATAAAAAAAAGTTAATAAAACTACACGAAATCCTGGTAGTAACGCACAGAAAAGCAAAGCAAAAGCTAATTACTACAGCTGATGAATAGATAATTTTAAACTTGTCAAAATACCCTTTTCACCCAGGCTGCAAAAGAAGTAGTTTTTGCTTTTGCACTAAAATAGAATATAGAAAGCAGTGCCTCTCCACAGTTTTTTTCCATTTTGAAATTTCTTTTGTCACTAAATATAAATGCAGGAATTGCAAAGTTTCTCCCTTTCTTTTCAACCTCTGTTTATTTAGAAAAATTAAGTAAAGCACCCTTTCAAACTTTTGAAGTCTTGCGTAACCTACAATTTGAGTAACCTAAATTTTCTTTTCTAGAGTTTAAAACAGATAATATTTCATCTCTTCTGATGCCAAGCCAAATTCTGAAATTTCAGTAATCTTCTCACAATATAATCTTTCTACAGATCTAGTGATGTGTACACTTGATAGGTCATTCCGTTTACCTTCTCTTATTTCAGTGCAAAATAATTTTATCTGAAATAAAAGCTGTATTTTTCTTGCAAAAATTAATTTACTTTTTATTAGTTAAAACTCTATGCACATTTGAAATTTATAATTTTCTTTACTTTCTGAAATTGTAAGGTAGAATAAAAATGGTTGTAGACAGTCCCATATTTTGTTAGATAACTCGATGGAAATATAAATATGACACTAATGTGTGACTGTTAAACCACTTAGTAAATCAAATTTATTGTTATGATAATTTTGCTGGATGCAAAATTTTGAGGGAAAATAGATTTTATTTTACTTCCATTATTTCCAGCTTGGATAAAAGTGGCTGATAGCTGAGAGGAGCTGAAGTTCCAGGGAACAAGTATTTTCCCACAGAATCAATAGTTTTTATCAGCATTTCTAAATACCTCATTCTGTCAGTTTTATGTTGTGGCTTTTTTTTTTTTAATTTTTAAAAAGGCCTCCTCTTACCTAACCAACAAAATATGGAAACATGGAAGGAAAACATATTCTTCTATTCCCCACTAAATTTCAGGATGCTTAATGATGTCTTGGGTAAACTCTTGAATGACTGTCTTGGTGCTGATTTTACGTGTGAAAGTAAATTGAAAAAAAACTGATGTAGTGTGAAGACTTCCAGCAGAGACCCCATTAATGCAGATAAGGAAGCCTATTACCGCATATATAAGTAAATCAAAGAAATGTGTTATTCAAATAAAAGCATCTCTATGGTAACTAATGAGATAGAATTAAATATGTATGTATATGTATATGTATATGTATATGTATATGTATATGTATATGTATGATATGTATATGTATGATATGTATATGTATGATTTGTACATAATGGGGAGAATGTGTCAACTCTTGCTTTAGGCATCAAATTTGAATAACAGGCCAGCTTTACAAAGCAAGCTGGACATATTCAGTGGTAAAGCATGGGCAATAATATAGATTCTTAATGTTTGTAATCAATAATTTGTAGAGTGTGACACTGTTTTTAAAAGAATGAGTTAGAAAAGGCCTTGGTGGTTGTAGAGGTTGTAGCTGAACATGGATTCACAGTGGCTCAGAGCAGAAAAGGTGCCTGTGGATGCTCAAACAGAGAACTGTGAGTAGAATTGGAAAAGTTATAATTATAGCAATAATGAGACTGTTGCAGTCTGTGGTATACTGTGTACCCTATGGAGTCCACACTTCACAAAATAAGTAAAAATACAACACAGGAGAATGCTTACAAGTAGGGTTTGGTTTTTTTTCCAGAAGATATGTCTTCCATCTGGATACTAAAGGAATTCTATGTGTTTAGTTCAATACAAAGAAGGTTATCTGAGAAATTTGATCTCATTCCCTCAGTACTATTAAATGAAGATAGGATGTCTTCTCCAAAAAAGCACTTTTTTTTGTTCATCATTTCATATTTACCATTTCCATCTGATATTTTTAACATAGTACACAAAATTTTCCCATGTGGCTCTTCCATGAGCTCACGTAATAATAATTCTTTGTATTAAGCTAAACACATAGATCTTCTTTTCTGGCATCAAGTATTATATGTATATTTAGTATTATTGCCAAAACAGATATGCATGCCCCCTGTATTCCTGAAATCTTGTCAGTCTTGTGTACTGGCTTCTCTCTACCTTTTTCATTACTCTCTAGAAAAGAACCTTCTCTGATGCTTTCAGGACATTGCTATATAGACAAAAAAATTGGAAGTATGTCTACAAATGTGCAAGTGAGGAATGTGAATTCTATCATATTTGTGAATATGACTGTTGCAGAATCCCTAATTCCAGGAACTTGCTTTGTGATTCTTTTGCTGTTAAAACTGATATCTATCCCAAGCTACTAAGTCAGCTTTGAATAGTAATTGTGCCCAGTCACCAAGTCTCAAGTCACTGTGCAGCAATACATTGCTGTGCCTGTAAGTCAAGCATAGATCTTTGTTTTCAGCTGTTTTAGTCAACAGTAGGAAGGTAGACCTGCAACTAGCCATTAATTGTTCCTTTATTTCTTTCCCTTTGGAATATAGAGAACCAGGGAAAAAAATACATACATGGACAAGCTTCTTTTCCTCTAATGTCATTGATATTCGTGTAACAAACCTCTTTCTAAGAGATGGGTAACATTTTAATATGATCATCTCAGGCTTTAATATCACCTCATGCTCAAAATGACTTCATCATGGGGGCTTCTGGGAATGGTACCATAACATGCAACTTCCTGAATTGTTCCTAGGTCCTAAATAGTTATGTTTCAGTATTTCAGCCCATGCCTTGGGCTACAATAGTAAGATTGTAATCTTGGTGTCTTTTTGAGCTTAGATATGCCTGGAAGCTTTTCCTGGCTATGTTTGCTAAGGGAGCAAAGATGAATACCTCCTATGATCTAGACTATTCTCTCAAAGTAGGAAAGACATATGTTCTTTCAACATGAACATGTGCCTGAAGAACTGCAAGAAAACCAAATAAAAGGCTTCTTGCACCTCTGCTCTACAGTTTCTGGAGCCTGGTCTGTGGACTGTGCCTCCCTCTGAGTTCATTAAAATTTGTCCATGTTTATTAGATATAAAAGCAACAGTTATCCAACTGTATTGAAATCAAAACCAGAAACTGAAAAAAGAAAATGCTACTTCTTTCTGTAACAGTTATGTGGGTTTTACTCATCAAAAATATTTCCTACTGGCTTCCATTTTCAGTGTGTCTCTTGTTCCTGCAGTATACTAGAGTAAAAACAACTTTTGGATCTACATGGATATGCTTGTGATTACCAAGGAATTGAAACTGCCTCTCCTTTCTGGGATGGGATCATAACGTGACCTCAGAGACAGCTTAATATTATCATTGATGGTGCCCCTGAATAAGGGATGTCTCCAGTCCTGGTGGTGATAAAACCAGCAATGATGTGGACCTGATTATGTTAATTCCCTGGATATCTTGGAGTGTGATTTGCCAGGCATGGGAGCAGTAGTTGCTTATAGGGCTGCACAATGTCCCAGCATTTCTCCTAGGCCAGGACAGTATGGAAAGTCAGAGATGTGCTGTCAAGCATACCTGTGGCTGAGCTCTAATAGCTGCTATAGATGATACTTTGAGATCTTCTGATGAGAAATACTTAAGAAAAGCTAGATGTTGTTACTAGTTTTAGCTCTGTGAAGAAATGTCTTCTGTCAAACTGTGGTGATATGATTGTAATTGTTCTATATTTTAAAAACTGGTTCCAGTCAACACGCTCTAGTCAATCCTCCATATGCCTCGTTTTCCTTCTTTCTACAGCTTCTGGCATGCTTGTAGGTAGCTGTGTAGCAAAACAAACACATTGTTGTTCAAGTACTGTAAACTCTCAACTTGGATTAGGAAAAACAACAGCTGTAGTTTTCTTTTGAAACTGTCTTTAAGAGCATTTTCTTAACAAAATTGTTGTAATCTCTGAACATAGGCTTCACACTTCACAGTTCATGTGTCTATTGTATACAAATGAGTATTTTACCATTTGATTTTTTGTGTTTTCATAAGGAGAATTCTTCTTTGTATTTTTCCTCAGCTTTTTGCTACTTTATAATTCTATCCTCAGTGTTGCAGTTATTGGAAGGGCATATTTTCTTATACACTGAAAGAAAATCTTTAGGACATGATTTTCAAAAACACTTGGCATTTACGTAAACCTGCCTTCTCTGATGTTTGTAGTAGAGAATAATTTTACTATTGATAAACACTGATAAATATTCCTCCCCTTGGATTAATTTTGAATAAATCATTCTTGTTCAGTACCACTGCCAGATAAGACCTTCTAATTTTTATCTTTTTCTTTAGGTTACTTCACCTGAAGCTAAAGGCAATGTTAAGTACTGAAATAATCAAATCGCATATTTTTATTTGCTGTGTCTATATGGACCAAGATGCTATAAGCATAATCAAAGCCAAATGCACTGACTGCTTGCAATGTTGAACTCCAAGAATGGCTTCGGGGAAATATGATGTTATTCCACCTGGTGTTTCATATAGGAAAATGTCAGTTACAGGTATACTACAACACCTAAAGTTTTTGCACATAGCCAAAAAAAAAAGATGATACTTACTTGGGAATCACCATTTCAAGGGTGCTCCATGTTAACTTGTACAAGAAGGTACCATGCCTACTTGCACTTATTCCAGATAGATATTCAAGATAATTCCTGTTAGCACTCTCTCCTGACATGATCCAACACCAAGTTACTATAACCAGTGCATCTTTTACAAGATGTTGTCCAAGACAACACAACCAATGTAATTTTTACTCAGCTTCCATGTACCACAATAGCAGTCTAGTGAGAGACAGTATCTCTGATTCTGGGGTGCCTGAACATTCCTGACAGTTGTTTCATCCCTCTGCAAAGGGAGTCCTGTCTCATCCCTGTTCTTTGGCCAATACAGGAAGAAGACAAAAATTTGGCCTTGTCAAGAGAGAAAGACAGGAGACAATCATTTAAAACAGATATGCAGGAGAATATATATGGCTAGTAGTCGGCATTGCTGCATTTTTATTTTCTACAGATCCTTATCAGAGATTTGATGATCCTCATCTTACATTTATTCTAATAATTGCTAATTGTGCAGCATGATTTGCACTGGGGTGACACAATTTAATGAGTAACTGAAACATAAATCCTGATTTTCTATTTGATCTGAATCACAATTATGAAGATCTGCTTTCACAAGGTCAGATACAAAGTCTACAGAAAAATGTTAGTCTGAGATTTTATTTTAAGAGACACATTTGCAATGGCTTTTATTGGTGCTCTTGACTCAGTGAGCAGCCAGTTTTGATCTGCTTTTTGTCCAGGAGTTAACTGACTGCTGCAGACCATACTACAATGGCTCAGAAAATAAATTTCTCTATGCAAAGGGCACTGGTGTTTTTCTAGAACTATGACCATGATGCTACAAGCATACTTTCTTACTGTAGCTGTGGCAGAGGATCCTCTTTCATGTGATCTTACCTGGAAAAGGCCAAAGAAGTTTAAAGCTGAACTACATTAAGAAGAAAATAAAAATTCTTTCACTTGATGATGCCTTGTCAACATAGGGTAGACTTTCCATTTCTACTTTCCATTCCCCCAAGACCAGAGGTAAACCAGAGTAGACAGAGGACTCGATGTAAATGGATTCCTACCCTTCAGCTTTACATGCATGCACAGGCCTTCCCAACGGAGTAGGAAACATAAGCAGTGTGAGTTGTTAGCAAAGGACCAGAAATGGCATAAGCTGTAGGGCTAGCTGCTATTGTCAGTGAGCATGGTTGCCATCCCTCATGTGGTGCTAGGCAGTTGGCAGGGCACAGTGATATTTGAGTGTGGCAGCAGGAGACATCCCCCTAAGCACTAGAGAGCATGAACATGAGCAGGTCATGCTACAGCTGTTTTAAAGGCTGCTAGTGAGGATGCAGACGGGGCACTACAGTGTATGAAGGCAGACCTTTAACACTTCTCAAATGCCTCAGTAGACACGCATCTCAAGGTGCTGAGGGGCATGGTTTAGTGTTTGATAGGAACAGTTGGACTCGATGATCTGGTGGCTCTCTTCCAACCTGGTGATTCTATGATTCTGTGGTTCTAAGATTCTATGATAACAACTGTCTTTTTGACTCTGATAAATATTTTGCAAAATGATTTTCACATGAGTGTAACACTTACTCTGATGCAGAATTTCACAGTGGTGATACTTGGTTTCCTACTAGAATACCGCACCTGAGCTAGACCATAAAATGACTATTTATTGAGTGATTCACAACCATGTAAGGTTCCTATGATTTTGCACAATTTAGGAATCTTCGTCAACAAGGCAGAACTGGGAGACAGGGAGCAATGTTGTTGTTGGTTTATGATAACTTGAGAAGTCATTGATAAAACAAGGAGAAACAGTAAAACAAAAAGCAACGACCACAGGTTGCAGCTTGGAAAACTCTTGAAATATGAAGTGCAGCTTTGGGCCAAGTCACCAAAGAAGTCATAAGCTCTACATAAACAGTTAGGCCAGGGCTTTGCAACTCGATCTCTTGCCAGCCTAGAAGTACTGTTCAAAGATCTGATTTGATGAGCCTAGAAGTCTCTTACAATCTGTCACAGAACATCTTCTTATTTTGAAAAGGCCATGCTAAAAGCACCCTGAATGCTTATATGAAATACCATGATCCATTAACTTAAGGTTAATTTGCAATTAATCTTCAGTGACAGTGGAAAATATATAATATTGTACACCCTCAAAATTTTTAATTCTGTGCCATTTACTGCAAAATGTCTACCTTGAATCTACAATGTATGTTTCATTGCGGACATAGTCTAAATATTGCTCTTATTGCTCCATGTTTCCAGATTCCCCAAAGCATTCAGTTGCATATGACCAATCTTTTTTCTTTCTGTGCATCTGTAATTTATTGAAGAATCTGAGGGAGCATTCAGAAAAGAGATGGGAAGCATCATGCCACCTTTTCCTTTGAGCAGCTTTGAATTACTTTCCTGTAATCATTACTGCAGATTAATGTCATCAAAGAGCAGTTCTGCAGCAGATAAGATGAACAGCTTCTGATAAATTTATCATTATAGCAAATCACACCAAGCAGGATTTCTTTCCTCAGCTTGCAGAATGTACAAAAGATTCTTTTTTCCTTTAAATTTTAAAGGTTTCCCTGGCATGCAAAGGCAATCTGAAAGTCCTTATGAAAGTCCTGAAGGCATGCTATTCTGGCCATACTAGGGGAAAGCTAATTAACATATTGGCCTAAAATTTGGACTGTTCTACTGCATCACTGAGTTGAAAAGAAACTCATCATAAGTTTAATATCTTTTAGAGAAAACTTCAGTGTCTATGTAATGATACATTTGGGAAAAAATAACATTAGAGAATTCTGTGTAATTTTTTCAGTTTTGTTTTTCTTTCTCTTAAGTCATCATCACTTTCATTAAGTAGGATTTAGCTGACTTCCTGGTTGCATTATAAAAAAACCCCTAGATAGTAAGGTTCACCAGGTTTCTCTGCAGAGTAAACTCTGCGCATGCTTTTCTGTCTTTTATCTCTCACCCATTCCTCTAGCCATTAAACATTAATGCCTATATAGTGGCTCAGAAAAAGGGCAGGGGGCACTTGCAGAAGAAGTTCAAGTACTCTATTGATGAGCATGAGAACCTGAAAAGCATAGAAGATATACTAATATGCATATCCAGTCATATTTCTCCTTCTACAGAGGAAAAGGAAAAAGAATTTTAGCACTAAGTAAAGGAGGAGCTATCATTTAGGCCAAGGCAAACATACAATACAATTGAAGAGGTTGTACTATGGATCCAGTATGTAGCACCATGAAGACAAAAGGGAAGTATTACAGGACTGAAATCTGTACTGAAAAAAACACCTGAAACAACCCTTGTGCCCTTTCTTTACAGTCTCTGTTACATGTCGACAACTGTGGAGAGGTTGATGTGGACCTGGAGATGCCTCCTGCAGCCGATGGTCCAGTTTTCCCATCAGAAACATACATAAGCTCCCTTTGCCTAATATCTCACAGTGTTCCACCCTCTTTCTTTATGACTGTTTTCCTTTATTTCCTCTATGATAGACAGGCCCATAGCACACTCAAAAGTTTGTTAATATATATGGCTGCCAAGTGATAAAATGATTATTACAACACATGTACAGATTCTTATGCTATGTTGCTGTATACTAACATTAAAAAGACAGTAATTAAGCAATATTTAACACCTTATTATGGCATTTTAGTTTCATATTTTCATTCCAAGCTTCAGTTTTTCAATTAAGAATAACTCAGTATAATTCCCTTTAGGTCTGACATTGGTTTAGTTTTATCTCCATCTATGACATAATTTAATTCGACAATTCTGTCAAAAATCTCTGAGCCATCTTTGATCCATCCTCAAACATGGTTAATCAAAGCATGCTTCACTAGTTTCAGCGAAATAATCACATAACTTCAAATTTAGTGATTAAACCACTTAAATTACTTTCATTGTTGGCAGGTATATAGTCTTCTAAGACCGTATGGCATGTTTACATGATAATTGAGTTGCAAGTTGCTGAAGGAAGAAAATATTTTATGTGAATTCTTGTTGGTACACTTATTGTGCCTTCAGAAGAGGCACTGGGAAGCAATGAGGCTGAAGAAAGGATCTTGGTATTATAAGACACTGAGTTCTAAATCGTGACTTTAGCATTGCCTAGAACACAGTGAGGAACAAATAGTTTTACCATTTATTCTTACTTTTCCCTCTGTAAAATGAGGATAACAGTGTTTATAACACTTGCCTGACTCTTTCACAAGAATCCTAGGGATGCTAATGAAAAGTATATAGCAAGACAGTACTGTGAACAACTAAGGTATTGTAACAATGATTTGAGAATATCTCTAAATAGAAGTACACCAGTTTCCATAACAGAATATGTGTTTCCAAAGCTGATGTATCCTTATTAACTCCATTTCTATAGATGGACACTGACAACCTGAGAGCAAATAGATGAAAGCAGGCATGGAGTTTGCAGCTCCAAGAGTGATCCCAGCTTGTCTCTCTTCCTTAGAGTGTTAGGTGACCATACAAAAATTTAAAACTATGCATTCCACCTTTCTTGTATTTCTCCGTTGCCCAGCAATGTAAGGTAAATAAATCTAGCAGATTAAAAAATTTTGCAGTTACTGTGTTGGAATAAATGAATTTTTGGTTTATTTTTATTTAGCTAATCTCTTGGAATGTTAATATCTCAAATGCACTTATGTCACAAAAGATGGCACAAACTGGAGATGGGATATGTTCAAAATTTCACATCGCTAGTCAGAGTTGCAGAAGATACTGGTCAAAGAATGATAAATTCATATTTTGCAAGCACCTGCCTTCAAATAGATGGGAAGTTCTGGGATGGGTGCTTGACAGCAGAAGAGTTTGCAGCATTAGAAACCAGTGAATAGGGAACAAATCTCTCACCAGATGGTGAGGTGAACTATTTTTTAATGGAATTTGTCTTCTGCTTGTGCACTTTTCTACCCCAATATAGTGGCTGTCATGAAATCAGGATCGGGCCAGTCTCTGTGACATGACCTGATCCACTGTGGTATATTTTCATCACTTCCATCATCTTTTATTAATGCTTTTTGCCCAGTATCTTTGTTAAAATGAAAATTAGATTAAGGTAAACTAAACTGAAAATGAACCACGTTTTCCTATTAAGGGAAGTAGACTTACAGGGATGAGTATAAACAGGCTTTAGGAACAAGCCGTTGCATAGAGATCTTCCTCAGAAAACTGTATCAATGATTCTTTCAGTGGGGTAAGGCACAACTCCAGGTAAGCCTGGGTCATATATTTTGGTTCTAAAATACTTTTTCTTAACAATTCAGGAAAAACACGTATCTGAAATAAAAGATCATGCCTTTCACAAATACACAGTGAGCTAAACACTCATCATATTCTGAGAGCTAATAAACGCAAATAGCAGAAGGAAATATATGGAGGGCGACCTTCATATGAGACACAGTGGTCTGATGTAGATGAAGTCTTAAGAACAGAATATTGAGTTCCTAATAATTCTTTTTGCAGAAGTTTCTGTGGTAATGAAATAAAGTGGTCCTGAGTGGTCTCTGTTATACAGGGCTTCCTAAGGAAGTTAATGATCCACAGAGCACTGGAAGTTTCCCTGTTGTGGGCTGTTTGAGAATCTGCTTTTAAATGTCAGGACAGGACAGCTTGTCATGTTTTCTAAGAGTCCTTAGAATATATCTAAGTATTAGTCATTGCCAGAAGCTGCCATTTAAAGTGTGAGAACAAATAGGTTTAGGATTGATTTGTGAGGAATCTTTCTTTTTCTTATACTAATTTCCAGCTACACTCTTAATGACGGCCTTCGTTCAGGAAAACATAGTGTGAGAGAATAATTTTTTGCAGGTTCAATATGAGTTATAATGAAACAATACAGTTGTTCTTCCTCCATCCACCCACAGGTCACCAGCAGGCTATCTCAAAATCAGGATGAGTCTCAGATTAGTTTTGTTGTCATTTGTCATGTATGTGGGTACAGAGTATTTGTTTCATCTAGCAGTGCTTTTCTTCTCTCCACATCTGTCACAGGTAGAAGTTAGAAATACTCCCATTTTCTGTTTTTCAGGGAAACTGTGAAAGGAAGATATGTTTTTTTTCCCCCCACTGAATTTCTTTCCATAGAAGTTAGGGGAAGGCAGAGAAACATAGAGAAACATCTATTCACTTGAAGCAGTAGAATTTTCCTTCTGGGACTGTGATGAGGTCCTTGGCCATGGGCAGGTGTGGGGAGCCTATGAGGGACAATGAGGCCTGTAAGTGTTGTGGCATCATTGGAAAAATGCAGTAGTAACACATAATGTTCTCCTGCAGATTGACTGGATTATAACTGTGTTTATGTTCTAAGGCTCCATCAAAATGGCTCCAGCTCTAGAAATTCTGCTGGGAGGCCTAGGGGTCGATCTGGCAAAGCCATGAGATATGCCTGGTCAGAGATTTTGAGGTCATCTCCAGGATTCCGTCACAGAGACAGGACATAACACTGCTCACTGTGCCCATTCCTGTGCACACTCCATGCTACAGCAGCCCCTGCAACAGGGACTGGGGTGCTCTCCTGAAAGGAAATCTGACATTTCCTCCGAGCTGCTGTTGTATGAATGATGTACCACTGTTTGCCCTACGAGAACAAATACTTGGTCAGTAAACCATGAAGTCACTTCTCTGGTTTCAACAGCTTCTTTTCACTGGAGTGCTGCAGTTACAGGAAAGCTTGCTGTGATCAAACAGGTTGTGGGTACTGACACGGATAACGTCAAGAGGTGCACTTGTAGTTAAACTAGAAACCATTCATTTTATTATTACCACAAAATAGTGACTGTACTGGTAAATGTGCTTGTATGGTAGTAATTTGGGCCCCCAAAATTAGTCTCCAGTTATTATAACTCGGTCCTCAAAGCTGGAAGCAGAAATAATGTCATGCCATTTAGGAAACTCATTATCAGTTTTGAATTATGAATGACAAATAGCCACCGTAGATTACAGTATGAAATTTGTCTTCATAATGTATTTATAAAAAATAAGAGATAATGAATATAAACCAAAGTCACTATGCAAGATCACTCAGCGAAAACAAAGCTTAATTCATGTCAGCAATTTTTTCACAATGAAAAATATGACCTCCGTAATTTTCATGAACCATCCTGGTCCATGGGCCTGAACCACTGAAGGGATTATGACTTTTCATTCACCAAAAATAAAGTGCAGGTAAAAGATATGGAAGGATTAGAAAGAACAGATATACTTGGGCAGCATATCACAATAATAATAAATGAATAAGATATAAACAGTAGTTAGTATAGGGATAAGGCCCGGTGAGTTGGAAAGAAGGAATTAAAAAGGAAATAATTAAAGGAAATATTTTTATTAACAATTCTCCTTCCTGCTGTTTGGCATATTGTTCTGGTTTCCTCCCTTTTCGCTTTTTCTGTTCTTCTTTTCTTTATTTTCCTCCTTGTGTGCAATATGACATATTCCACACCATAACAGAGGTACTGAGAAACTGGATTACCACTTTGCTCGTGTTTGAGGATTCTTGGTGTGGGATCCAGTCAGCACAAAGTGATAATGACTGTTAAGAATACCAGTACATCTGTCAGGGAGTTACCACAGGCACTGGGACACAGGGTCATTAGAGAACTGCTCAGGCCATTCTGCCTTAACTCTGACAGTGGCTGGTATCAGCTGTTCCAATGTGGGCTAGCATCACTTCTATGAACAAATGGTAATCTACCTATGGAGAAACTGTCAGAACTCATAATGACTAATGTCGTGAGCTTTGCAGTTCCCAATTCTGCCACGTATTTTAACTTTTCTAAGTGATGATGTTATTCTATCTTCAAACATTTGTTCAGTTCTGCAAAGACCAGGGTATCAAGGCATAGTGAGGTTCCCTGGCTGAGTTTGAACTTGGCCTCAGGTCACTGCTTTTAAATGCTATCAAGCAACCTCCTCTTCTTATGGCAAACTTTTTCCTTTTCCTTTTTAGTAATATTTCATATCCTCAAAATGTTCTTTATAATTTTAGTTTTATTTACAATAATAATTAGTTGCTGTTGATGTCTCCACAAATGATGCAAGATTGCAGTACTTAGGAGGGGAGAATGCAGAAATGCAATAATCAAATAAATGTTTTATTCTTTAAAATCACATTAATCTGGCAAACAAAGTCTATAGTACAGATGCAACGTGGCTTTGGCATTGGAGAGCTGAGCTCCTTAGAAGATGTCTATGTGGATATGTATGAAGAACTATTAGTTTATTGGATATCGCGGTCTTCTGGAAAATACTGGAGAGCAAAGGAGACATACAATTGACCTTGTCTCTTACTGATAGACTGCAAGTGTATTATTTTTATTAGCTTGTTAGGACATGGAGACCCACCTAACGGTTTTATAGTTAAAAAAGAGCAAGTGTAATATATTAGTATCCCATTTGTTCACACCAAATTAATGACCCAGAGACTGTGAAAGTTTTACGATAGAACTGGGCTGTATAGTGCTCAAATCTATATTTGATGTGGGTGCCTTGGCTTTCAAAATGACTGAGAAGTCCAAAGTACGCAAAGTACGCAGAACATATAAACCCCTGAGTGAGGAGGATTTATTGTTCTTAAGTAACATATGGATATGCTGAAATGTGCGATCCTGAAAAAAAAAAAAAAAACAACACATGAAAAAAATAAGATAAGAGTGGTGTTAAAGGCAATTTTCCCTGCAAGATATGTACAAGTTCACTCAGTCCTGCAAATGCTGAAAGGAGCTGTTCTAGTACATCCATGAAAACTCACATTTCAGGCTTACGTTAGTCTTAGAGGCGATTCTTCATGTTCTGCTGCCAAGAGATTATATCACTGTGAGTTTCATTTTGCTTCGTTTGTGGTTTTTTATTTTTTTGATATGTCCCACCTCAAATGAAAACTGGAATGTTTAGAAAGGAGAATATGGTCATTTGAAAGCAAAGGTGGAGACTCATCAGAATGAAATATTAGGAAAATGGGACTGTCTTCAAATAGTTTTAATATTTCCTTGACTTCCATCATCCTTTACCTGTAACATTGTTAATATTCACACTGTGTTGAGTCAGTAGAGGAAATAAAGAGCAAAGTAGTTATCACTACACTGTCTATTGATCATATAGCTCCAGGTCCTTTGTATGAACTGGACAAGTTAACTGAAGACAGTATCACACTAACAGCCAAAGACACAGCATTAATAAGTAAAATAACTCTGTGTTGTGCAATCTAGAATAGTATGGTCCTATATTTTGAGCCAGCTCCACCTGTCATGATTCCTTCACACTCATTTCAAAACAGTTTAAGTTGGGGGTGATATGTGCTCCCAGTAAAATATCTAATTGCATTTTGTTTTAACTTAGTGAGTCTAGGGGAAATGACAATGAAAAAAACTACACCACTAAATTAAACAGATGAAATCACGTGTTCTGTCTGAGTGTGACACCGCAAAGAGAATATAAATATGCTATAAATGTAAATTCCTTTACTGTGCTTTCTTATTTTTCTTTTTTTCTCCTGCTTGAAAATTTCTGTTTACTCCATGTTTTTTTTTGGAAGGTATAACAAGTTTAGATATATATAGAAGCAGATTTTACAAACAGGAAATAAATTCTCTGCCTTGAACTCCAGTTGGACATGGACTGAATTCTTTACTTTTAATTTTTCACAGATACTTATTGTATGTTTTAATGAGATAAAAAAAAGCTACTGTAGACATGTCCACATGGGGCAGATGTGTTTTCATATAATAGCATCCTTTGTCTTTCTTTCCAGAAGCATGTGCTCTAGAGAGGTGGAGGAAACGAATCACTGCTCTATAGAAGAAAATCAACACCCTTTTCTTATTAACTATGAGGTTGTGGAAACAGACCTTTTTCAATCAATTTCCTTAAGAAGTTGTCTTACTATTCTTTTGATGAAGTATTACAGTTATTAGCCGCCTTAAAAGAAATTTGCCTTTCTGGTACCTTTCCTGAGAGACAGTTATTGCTATCTCTATTATCTATATTACTGTATACACCTCAGTAATTTCTCCCTTATTTGTCCATAATGAGATTCATGACTGCTTTCATGATTTTTTGTGATGTTCCTTCTGCTGGCAGTTATTTCTTAAAAAGTACTGTCCTTTCAGGTGCAAAAATTTAGCCTGCAAGTTGTTTACACATGAATGTACTTGTGATAGAAAATATAAGCCCTTGGTTTGCATCATGATATATAAAGTATATCTATTGTGTATATAGCCACCATGAAAATGTCAGATGCCTTTAAAATGGGATTTTGTTTTCTGAAGTAATTTGAATGGAATACATTTTGGTTTCTTGAGAGGAATTTTATTTTAACAGGAATTTAAATTCAGAGTACTTTTCACAAAGGATCTAGGGCAACATTAGTTGTTGTGTATGATTGCTATTATGACATAGAATATATATACTTTACATATATGTTTAATTTGCAAATTATAACATACATTGGCATTTGATTAGAAAATCTCTTTCTCTGAGGCTATGAGTCCATAGTGTTGTGTATTAACATCATCTGTTTACACAGTTAAGCATAATTTTTAAAGCTAAACTGGCCAAACAATTTTAATAATAAAATAAAATTAATCACATAAGTCTTTTTTTCTGGGAATCGGAATTCTTTATATAAGTTTTGGTACTGGCTAATAGTTGTCTTCAGCATTCTTCTGCATGAGAATCCCACATTCAAATGTAATTTCGAAAAGGGTTATTCTAGGAAAGATCTGGGAGTACAAATTACATGTCAAATACTATCAAGATTTTTTTTTTGTGTGTGTAAAATTAAAGTGAGAAATGTTAACTGCATCTCTTAGAGGAAGATGCTATCTTTTTAAAGTGCTAGATGGAAAAATAATCTTTTAAAAAGACATTTCATTATGTCCTCAGTTATCTTTTCTGTGTTTATTTGTACAACATTTATTTATTTATTTATTTATTTATTTAAATAAATGCATGCATACATTGCATGGCTACTTTGGAAATGTATGGGCACATTAGCCTCAAAAACATAGTGACTTTTCTTGAAACAAGGTATGATAGTTAAACAGCTATGTGTGTTCTTAAAAAGTTAGATATGTGTGAATGAAATCATCCTTCACATTTCGAAAATTTCACAACAAACATGGCTTGCATATAAACATCTGGGTCCGTGAGTTTCTATTAGTAACCACAGGTTATTCAAAGCTCAAGGAATCACGGGAAATTCTCATAGGAATGATTTGAGAAGTGAAGGGCTGATGTTTATACGGGTTCTGAACATAATGGCGGCAATTAGTTTTCCCAGAAAGAATGAAAGTATTCTGCAATGTTCTCCTGCAGTTGTGGTGTGACAAAAATTTTTATGGCCACATAGAGAAGTACTACTATGTGCTTGTGTGCTTGCTTTTCTATTCTGCTCTTCACCAGCAACCACTGCTGGTCTCTGTTAGAGATGTACTGGCAGTATTATCATTAGTCTGTATCTGAGATGCCACTTGGACTGCAGGCTTGGCAACATTGCCTGATAAACCTGTAACGAAGTTATGTTCATTCGGAGCTATTGCCAGTACAAGATAAATTCTTCTTGCAACAGTGCCCATCATGATAGATTTCATGGCAGACACTAGTGCTTTCTCTCCCTGTGCCATAAAACAATACAAGTGAGCCTTCATTCATCTTTATGGTAAATGATGAATCCAGAAATTTTACAGGGAAACTTTGCTACCTTACTGTTTAAACTTTCAGAAGCTGTGCGTGAGTATTTAAAATGTGTCAAAATCAAGGTAAATGCAGACTGTTAAACAGTTTCACCCTTGTACCAACCCAATATATTCTTAAGAAGGAGGTTTGCAGCTAAAGCTAGTGAATTTTTGGCTTATTAACTCAGTCTGAAGTGATCAACTCACTGTTCTAAAGATTATTCAGACATTCTGTACCTGGCTTTTTCACCTCTTTCTAGTGACAATCAACCACACTATTACCAGGCTTTAGAGAAATTCAATGAAAAAAAGTAATTTTGAGATTCAGTTTCAATCTTCTGGTTATAAGTAGAAAAGGAATTGCTGAATAACTTTGGGAGGGGAGGAAATAGCACTATGATCCTGAAGAAGGAACTTGTCCTAAGCAAACTTAGGGAACAAATAACACCTTATTGTCTGCCTTTGCTTGCCCTATAGTTACAGCATAATCCATACAATTGAATGTTTTCGTGAATATATAAGTCTAGCACAAAACAAGTAAATAAAACTTTCACATGGTCTTCCATATATTTCTCTCTTATTGGAGAGATATGGATTTGGTGGGTAGACTGTTCTGTGGATGAAGAACTGGTTGAATAATCACATCTAGAGGGTAGTGGTCAACAGTTTGATGTCCAGAACAAGATTGATGAGAAGTGGTGACCCTCGGAGGTCCATATTGGACCAATATTGATTAATATCTTAGCCAGTGACATAGATAATGGGATCAAGTGCATTCTCAGAAAGTTTGCAGGTGACACCAGGCTGGGTGGTGCAGTTGACACACGTGAGGGATGGGATGCCATCCAGAGAGACCTGGGCAAACTTCAAAAGTGGGCCAATGTGAACTTTGTGAGATTCAACAAGGCCAAGTATGAGGTCCTACACCTGCGTTGAGGCAATCCCCATTATCAATACAGGCTAGGGAATGATGTGATTGAGAGCAACCTTGTGGAGAAGGACTCAGGATACTGGTGAATGAAAAGTTGGACATGAGCCAACAGTGTGAGCATGCAGTCTGGAAGGCTAACTGTATCCTGGGCTGCATCAAAAGACGGATGGTCAGCAGGCTGAGGTAGGTGATTCTGCCCCTCTACTTCACCCTGGTGAGACTCCACAGGACTACTGCATCCAGCTGTGGAGTCCTCACCACAAGAAAAAATATAGATCTATTGAAGCAGGTCCAGAGGATGGACACAAAAATAATCAGAGTGATGAAATATCAGTTCTATGATGAAAGGCTGAGGGGAAGAAGTCTGGAGAAGAAAAGTCGCTGAGGAGACATTATTGTGGTCTTAAAGTTGCCTATAAGAAGGCAAACTTTTTAGGAGGGCTTCTTGCAAAGAACTAAAAGAGAGGAGATTCCGACTATACATGAAGAAAAAAAAAATTCACAGTGTGGGTGATGAAAGACTGGAACAGGCTCCCCAGGGAGGGGGTAGAAGCCCCATCTCTGGAAATATTCAAGGTCAGGTTGAAAAAGGTTCTTAGCAACCTGATCGAATGGCTGATGTCCCTGTTCACTGCAGGTGAATTGGACTAGATGACCATTAAAGGTATCTTCCAATCCAAACTATTCTATGATTCCTTGATTCTGATAAAGAAGAATTTAATGAAACAAAATGCCATGAGGAACTTGCTTTTTTATATCATCATGTTAATTTTAAGCTAAAAAAAAGAGATGAAGTGGTGTTTTTATTCTTCATTTAACTGATATTTGTGACAGATTGATTTTCTGTTACCATAGCAATCACTGGACAATTTTATGGCATTTTAAAATTACTAACATTTATCTGCATGAAATGTTGTATCTGGAAATCATAGCTATCCAGAGAAAAAAGGATCAACATACCTACTTATTTCACCTTCTATGGACATAGATTTAATTTGGTATGTTTACTGGTATGTTACAGTTTCAAATAATTCCTTGCTTATGCCCAGGTAGGACTAAGCTCTATGTACTTTCTTTTGTTTACCGCATTGTTAACACTGTTTTCATCCATCCTAGTTTCTTACATCAAATTAATATAATATATGTGAACATCTGATATCAACTCAATATGCAGAGCTACAGACTGGGAGAAACCTGGCTGGAAAACTACCAGGAGGGGAGGGACCTGGGGGTGTTGGTCGACAACCGACTGAACATGAGCCAGCAGTGTGCCCAGGTGGCCAAGAAGGCCAATGGAATCCTGGCTTGTATCAGAAATGGTGTGACCAGCAGGTCCAGGGAGGTGATTCTCCCTCTGTATTCAGCACTGGTGAGGCTGCTCCTTGAATATTGTGTCCAGTTCTGGGCCCCTCAGCACAAGAAGGATGTTGAGGTTCTGGAGCAAGTCCAGAGAAGAGCGACAAGGCTGGTGAAGGGGCTGGAGAACAGAACCTATGAGGAGCGGCTGAGAGAGCTGGGGTTGTTTAGCCTAGAGAAGAGAAGGCTGAGAGGAGACCTCATTACTCTCTACAAGTACCTGAAAGGTGGTTGTGGAGAGGAGGGAGCTGGCCTCATCTCCCAAGTGCCAGGGGACAGGACGAGAGGGAATGGCCTCAAGCTCCACCAGGATAGATTTAGGCTGGAGATTAGGAGGAGGTTTTTCACACAGAGGGTCATTGGGCATTGGAATAGGCTGCCCAGGGAGGTGGTTGATTCACCTTCCCTGGAGGTGTTTAAGACACGGGTGGATGAGGTATTGAGGGACTTGGTTTAGTGTTAGATAGGAATGGTTGGACTAGAAGATCCGATGGGTCCCTTACAACCTGGTTGTTCTGTGATTCTGTGAAGTTTGGATCCAGATTCTGATGTGAACATCTCCCAAGAATGTAACTACTCTTAAAAAACATCAAACAGTTTCTAACCAAGAAATAATCAATGTGACATTCTTGTTATAACCCTAATGAATCTTGCCTAGAGGTTCATAAAAACACTTCAGAAATCAGACTAATTTTCTGGATTTCTCATTTTTTGTCTTGCTGACAAATTCTGATACAGAGTGTTTGCATCTCATTGTCCATTTTTCTTCGCTTCAGGGCATCCCATATACGTGTTGAATGATTCCATGAATTAAATGAAGAATGAAATGGAGGCAATGCCAATCACATTTTCAGATGTCACAAAGCAGGAGGAGATCAAAAATTCATGAGAGAACAATAATAAAATACAATTTATTCATCATACATTTAAGAAATTGTCTGAAATCAATTAATCTGGGTTTAAGAAGTACACTGGTCAATTGGCCTATATTTCCTATATAGGAAATAACAATCAGAACAAAAATAAGGTAATTTAATGCAACATGGAAAACTTTTGGTTAAAATAAGGAAAAAAATATGACTAAATCCTGAATAATACCTAATGATTTCTTTGGTTTTCATCCAGTTACTGGAAAAAAAAATCAACTGATTGACATATCCAAGGGAAGTTTTAGACTCCTAAAGTTGTCTAATATTATTTAAAATATGAACACACTTCCAGTATTTAATCAGAATTTACTCTAGTAGGATCCCTGAGTACTTCCATAATAAAAAACATTCGGGAAAAACTGAGAATGCATTTGAAAGTCCTTTCCATTCGTCTCCCTTTTTGAATCCTCTCAATAAACCCTATTACATTGGATGCCACATAATTAAATAGGAGCTATCTAACCCAAAAGGTCTGCCTTTCTTCCCAAAAGACATTTTATGACTGCCAAACACAAAGTCTAATTCTGTACAGTGTCAACATATTACAAGAAAAATTCTCTTTCATCATTCACAACCGCACAGGACTCCCTGTCAATCCTGTGTTACTGTCCTTTCTCACTGGAATTATATCTATGAATAAATTGCAGTGGCAGTCCCAATTAAACTTTCTTGTATCACAAATACTAATTGGAGTGGTATAAATACAGAATGCTTTATACACGTAAAAATTTATCATTAGAGCAAAGAAATGTATTGCAGGAACATATTTGCCTCAGGAGAGAGGCAGAGGGAATGGTAATAGAGGATTTAGCCTCTCTGTTACCATTGCTCTGTGTACCATGTGTATCATGGGTCACATAGTGGAGTAAGAATTGTGTGTGTGCTGAACCTCCCTCTGTTCTTTTTGTTCTCATTGTTTCAGCTTATGGTTGATTCCATCCATCCATTTCTTCTAGGATTTTGACCACTATAAAAGATACAGAGGATATGAACTGAGGCAAACCTAGCCATGAATTTTCTGTAAATAAGCTTTTCTTGCAGAGAATCTGTTTGGAAAACTGAAAAAAACCCCTCATAATAAAGTATTAAATTTAAAGTTCTAAAACAATCATTAAGGTAGGTACTTTCTTTAATTATTTATTAGATTGCCTCAAATATACAGCCAGGTTTTTATAGCAGAAGACCTTTCACCAAATCCAGTAGAGAAGACTAGAAACTGTATTATTGTGCTTATATAGTGTTACTTGTGCTCATATAGGATCAGTTGAAAGCTACAGTACAGGATGTTTGCTTTCACATCTTGTGTGGTAGCACATCACCTACTGCTGTAAGACCAAGATCACCAGTTGTGGCATTTTGACAAATTGCAGTAAATCCAGCCTTAAAAGTCCTGTCATAACTTTTTAAGGAGTCCTGAAAGAAACAGCAGCATCCTTGCTCTGTCTTATTGAGGTATGGGTGAGTCTTTCAGAAAATGTTTCCCTCAAGGGGTCAGTAAGTAAGGCTGAGCATGTTGGAGAGCAGACCAGATGTCTCTGAAGTTCAGCCTCATTTGAGGTTGAAATTCTCTTCTTCCAGATCAGAGGGAAGTGCTTTTGACAATTTAAGTTCCAGAACACTAAACCTTCTCCGGGAACCTTAGCTCTTTGCTTTTAAAATACATAGTAAGTACAGCTGGTATCACCCAGTTCATACTGCTGTCAGGTGCTGGTAGGTACACTCAGCCTGTAAGGTTCTATATAAAACACAATTTCAATCGGTTTATGTGGGGGTTTTGGGGTTTTTTTTGGGGGGGAGGGTGGGGGAGGTGGTGGTATTTTTGTTGTTTGTTTGATTTTCCTTATCTCAGTCTTTCCCTTGGGTTGTGTAAAATGCATGGAAAAAAAATATTATTTCTGAAGAGCAGTGATTCAAAACTGAACTTTCTATGGTCTATACACAAGGATTCTACAGAGGACACCCTCAAATTAGTGGTGTTAGGGTCTTAGGACTTAGGAGGTGCTGCTTCAAATATCACCAAGAAGTGTGAATAAATAAAGATATTATGCCATCAAAGGTCCACCCAGTCATCTTGACAAGGAAACTAGAGGCAGAGGAGAGGCATTGATTCACTGGATTATATTAGCAGGTGCTACAGTCCCGTGTAATGAAGCATTTGGGTTTGAGCTGGCATTGTTTGCAAACAGAAGGTCCTACTGGCAGAAAATATGTCACTTGCTGGGTTTGGTAGGATTCCTCTCTAAACTAATGTTCAGTTGGCTTTTATGCCCAGTTGAAACTGGCCTATTACCTTTTTAGTGGGTATTATTGCTCCCTTAACAGATGGGAGTGAGTACAGGCATGCTGGTGAGCCAGCTTATGGATCTATTTTAATTATAGTTGCAGGATCCTTTTTGTGCAGGACATCCAGGCATAACGCTAAGGTGAGAACACACCAGCATGACTCTAGCAAGAGAGCTAGATTAACCTGCATAAATCATCCAGATTTCTAGACATGTGGAAAGAAAAGGATGAGACTTTCAAAAGGGAATGGCATTCAGTGGAAATAAACTGTTTCATTTCTTCTTCAGGACAAAACCATCAAAGTCTTTCCTGCAGCCAAGCAAAGTTCAGCAGAACGGCTAAGACAGGTGCTGTAATAGAATGCAAAAATTTGTGTAACAAGTTCTCACCAGGCAGAGAAGCTGGACTTCATGAGGTTATTTCTGCAGTACAGTGCCACTCAAAGTGAGCAGTGCAGGTCCTTCATTGTGTTCTTGAGCAGAAGAAGGAGAGGGAGAAAGGAGTGAAGAGATTTAAGTTACTTCAAGTAGTGGAATGACTCTATATACTTTGATTTTGTTCCAATATGGATTTGCATGACATATCCTGCTTTTTTGAGACATCCCTTATTATACTTGTCTACCTTGTCTCATTCCTTTTTCAAGTCTTTCTGATCACACCTTGCTATATAGCTTTTCCTTGTGAGTGCATGTTTCCCTGATGTTTTAAAACATGTAGTACTAAAGTGAAACAAATCACATTCAGCCTGGAGCCTGAAAGCATAGGTGGGAGGAAGGTTAGTCATTTCCTTGAAAATGAAGTATAAGATGAAGACAGGAAAAAAAAAAGTAAATTATATTTAAGCAAAGTCATATGGTTTTTAGTTGGCTTGTGGGAGGATTTATGAACGGACCAATCAGAGTTTGAAAATCAGACTTTAAAGCCAGCTACAAAAGTTACTACATTTTTCCCCCTCTGGAAATATCTCCTGGAAAAGAAAATCTTTCATCTTATGCTTTATATTTCCTTAAGGAAAGTTTGATTTGTTTAGGGAGAGAAACTGCAGCTTTACAACTAAATTCTACTTCTCAACAGACTATTGAGCCAGGCTCTGTATGAAATCTGCCCTGAGGACAAACTTGTGATTCAAAATCCCCCTCTCTTTCTTTCCCCTCCCAAATGCAATAATAATTCATTGCTGACCAGTGCCCAAAATTAGTTGGGATATCCTCTTCACCATTAGTTACCTCAGCAACAACCACCTATGCTAGAAGTGGAAGGTTTTGGACCCCTATCCCTCAGGAAGCGGTATTGAGTGAGCAGCCCTGCTGATGCTTGCCTGCATACAACTGTCAGCTGAGCAGCATTGTCCACTGCATCATCAGTATAGGAGTATGTTCAGTCCTTGGCAGAGGTACAGTCCCTGCCCTTCTCCTCAGTTTCAGTCTGGGCTTCCAAGTCACAAGCTGGACTTTGCTCAGAAAGAACAGAGAAAGAAAAGTTTTAAAGGGAAAGCAAAGGTGAGTAAAGTATGGTAAAGCACAGATTTAGCAAATAGATCTCATAAAATGTACTCTGCTAAACACTAGGAAGAAAGCAAAAGCATCTTTAAGGTTGCTGCAGTTAAAAGACATAAAAGAAATTTAGTGGAACAAATCAAATCCAGGCGATTACTTACTCACCTGTAAAGGCTAAAACAGAATGAGCAGCACCTGAAGGATTGCTTTTATTATTTGAGGAATGCAGTATCTCTTGGTAAGGACTACACAGACAACAGGAATATGTTACAGGGAAATAGGTTAGCCATCAGAGGAAAACAAATTTCCATTTATCTATAAAAATATTTCACAGTCGTTTCTAGACAGGAAACTATTAAAAATACCTCTGTGGAAGTGAATTTTATGACGAGTATTAGCAAAGAAACTGGATTCCAGTATATAATGGCTTTATGGACATTATACCTGAATTTGAAGATATGTTCATACTACTATGCAGTTACTGAAAGTGGTAAACACCTTTTAGAAAGCATTGTCTTTATTGTCTGCTGAAAGGATGAATACAATGCAAAGTATAACGCTGACATAAGCAGGAACAACAGAGAGGGCTAATAATCATATTATTGCAGTCTTGAGTACATTATTAAAATGAAGTAGCTTGTATAAAATGAAATTTAGGTTTTTTTACCCCAGAAACATTTTCTATTTAAGTTCTGTTGATGTAACAATTTTAATACCCAGTCACAGACCTAAGGTAAATGTTTCTGGGAAAGTTTCTTGAAATCAAGCAGTTTACTTAAGTTATCAAAATATTTTTGTGTTGTTGTAAGTATTGTGGTCTGGGTTTGCTTTCCCAGAACTCACACACAGCTCTTTTTAACACTACAGAGTTGTTGTGCAGTTAATCTTCAATGAGGATAAGTACATGTGACACATTTGGAAAGATCTGTGCTAGAAATGAGAATGTGCGACATCTATAAATTCGTTAACCTTTTAAACTGCATCGGCTCACAGCAACGGATATTTTAAGATGTGCCAAGTGTTCTTGAAGGTTATAATACTTGCCAGATACAGTTGTATTCTTCATGCTTATCAGCTGATCTGCTGATCTCTACATTAATTTTTACCTGCAGGCTGAAAGGAGATCTTGCAATTTGTCATGCTCTTTTCTACAGGAAAGCCTGAGCTGGTTTTTTTTATTCATATTAAAGTTTCCTCTTTTTGACATTACAAATGTGTAAATTCATGCTGGGATATATATGAGTCACAGCAAATCATGGTTCTACTGCCTACTTAAGAAAAATAGTAGTCTTAGTCTGAGAAATAGGTGATTTGGGGTATCTAGTAGATGAAGTAGGAATTTTATGGTTATGCCTTTTTGGTTTTGAAAATATTGATTTACTGATATTGAAGTAGTTGATGCCAAAAGATTATTTCAACTTCATTTTTGCCTATTAAAAATGAAAATTTTAAAAAAAGTTAGAACTATTATTTTCTACATGAAAATTTCTGGCTTGAATTGACATGTCAGTTTTTTTAATTTTTATGCTAACTATGAAAATCAAAGCCCAGTTCACAAAGATTTTTGCCTCTAATTGATTTTCTGTGGCTTGGGCTTAGATTGATATTGGATGGAGACAGCTTTCTAAATCTCTCTTGCTCTTTTTTTCCTTTCTCAGTGGGATTTTTCATTCTGCTGTAATTACCATATTTTGTTCTTCATTAGCTATGACATGACAAAGAATTTATCAAATATTTGGTTCTTGGATTGTAATGGAAGGATAGCAGATCTAACTGTGCAGACCTACGTAGCTATCTGCAACTGTCTCTCTAACCACCTATCTTGGTTCGAAACTCAGAGACTGAGTATAGTGTTGTAACACTAAGCCTCACATGAAGATATTAAAATGGAAATTCCAGGGTATTTTCAAAGGAGGATATCTTTAGGTTGAAATTCAGATTTTCTTTTTACTTTTTTTTATTTATAATGTCCTCCCCTTTATACTAGCCCATTTCTATTTTCTGTATGCTTCAGTGTTTTTTTTCTGAAGGTACAAAAGACAGTAGAGTTTAATACCTTCCTATGGCTGTAAACTTAACTACCACTATGACTCCCAGTGGATTTCTCTCTTCTAAATTCTCACTTTCAGCACTTCAGGTGAAGTTTGACCTAATCCGTCCCAGTTTCCAATGCCCCTCAGCCCCCATAGCTCCACATTTTATTCCAATATGCCCGATATGCCCATATTCCTCCCAAAGCTCATCTGTGTTAGAGATCCTAGCCCCTGCCTGCTCAGGTCCTCACATCTCCCACCTGCCAGTCAGCTCTGGGAGGTAAACAGTGGGGCTGGCTCTGGGCATCCATGAGGGTTCCAGCTGCCATGGGGGTGCTGAGGTGTCCCTGTGTTCCTCCTCACTTTGGACATCAGTGGCGTGACTTGCCAAAGTTGCCCATTTCTTACTGGGTAAAGGAAATGGAAAGCAGGTGAAGATACTCAGCAGTGAGATTGTAATTCTCTTCATTTGGTTAAACACAAATCTCACTCCTCTTTGCATGCAATGAAGCATGCCTCTCATTTTTAGGGGGGGGTCTCTCTGAGACTGGTAGAGTAGGACTTTATTTTTTTCCTTAGACATCCCATGTTTCTTTGCTGTGCTTATACACTTATTTGCCAGCTGTGGCTGCACTGTTGAGAGGTTGTGCTGGCACTCACCCTCCTTATATCTGCTTCCCATTATTTCACAGCTTCAGGGGCAAAAAAAATGCTCTGAACTTTCGTGTGTCCCCCAGGGCTTCATATCTATCTCTCGTACCCTACAGTGGAGGAAGGGCCCGTGACTGAGGTGCTTGCACAAGCCCTGGCTTGTATCCCTGCTTTGCAGCATTTCTCAGTCCAGGGCAGAGTCACACAAGCTTCCATACAGCGTTCAGAAAAATTCGAACCTGCAAGTCTTTTTCTGCAAGGCTTGGAAGCTGCAGGCATCCCATTGTTTCTGATCAGCCAGCCAGAGTTGTTCTGTTATTCCTTTCTTACAGAGGGTCATGTTTATTTGGTACTTTTTGAGTAGATGTGAGCTACATTTGCTCTCTCTGCAAGCTGACTTGCACCTTACCTAAGTGGCTAGTTGCATGCCTGGCCCAAAGGAGGACCTTGGTCCTATTCACTGTGAAGACATTTGACTACTCTCCGGCATTCTCCATGTCATACTCAGCACCTTGTTTCTTTCTTTCTGTTCAGCTCAGAGTGTGACCAGAAACAGTTCTATTGGGCCTCATGGTCAACTGCCTTTGAGTAGAGCAGAGCAGCGGTGCCCCACATCCTGGGCACGTAAGACAGCTGGAGCAGAAGTCCAGTCAGTTCTGTAGTCTGAACAGGGGAAGCTGGTTGCACCAGTATATCTGGGCTTCTTATACAAAGGTGCTAGACATCCACGGAAAATTATTTGAATATCAGAGTACATCACCCACATCTGGGTGCAATTACAGGTTCATAACACAGTGTCTAACGTGTTCACTATGGACTTCAGGAGCCTCAAGTCCCTACTTGAGCTTTATAATCACAGTCTGGACCCTGCACAGTACCTCTTGCCTAGATTTTGGGTCTGAGTCATCTTTATATCCAAACTTTTTCAGTTTGACCTCTTTTTATTCATATTCTTCATATTAATGTGGCTCTGGACATGTATAATTTCTGCAGGCAACACCACATTCTTTTAAAAACTAAAAGCAATATACGCTGAATAATGCCTTCTTTTATGCTAGGCAACTAGGAATTTTAAACTTGTGTGAAATAGTTGAAACCTTTGATGCATTGTGTTAGTCTAGAAAGAGAAAAAAATGACATTTATTTGTGATTTAGTCTAATCCTCTTACCTATGGTTTTTCTTCCCTAGAAAAAATGGACAGCACAGTTGAAAAAAAAAATCTTTACTGAAATGTTCACTCCTTTTGAATCACTTTATTGTTCCAAGTCATAAAACTCCTGCAAACAGTAATTTCAGTTCCTCATAGTAAGTGGCACTGTATAGACTGTAGTGTTAAAAAATGCAAAGCAAGCATGTATTCAGACAACCAATAGTGCAGAAACTTTGGCTTTAAAAATGATAGTAGAAGGAGGACCCATTTGTACTTGTTTAGATTGAAATGATCCTTTGTCCTTTAATATTTTCTTTCTTCATTAACCATAAACAATCTTCTGATATCCTAGAAGCCTGGAATATGGTTTCCCTCTTTAATATTAAATAAAGAGTGGATTTTAAAGGTCAGAAATTATTCTTTCATGGATAAAAATGTATCCTCTACCTGCTTTCATAATCATCCTGATTTCATCATGCTGGCATATCCGCATCAGAAAATACCTTCACCTGAGCTTTGTAGTTATTCTTTATCTATGACTTTTGAATAAGCTCTCAGGAAAAGAACAGGTATAGCCTTTTGTAAAGTACTCTTTATCACTCCATGAGAAAAGTTCTATCTGCTTCTTATACTTGAGAGACAAGTCATACAGCAGCAGCAATGGAGATGTGCAATATTTTCTTGATTCATGTACTGAATTTCTCTGACCTGCTTAGTGCTACTGAAGGAAAGGCTGGAAATGCCAAGGCAAATTTCAGGGATGCTGGTATCTGGAACCCAAACAGGCTGGGACCCAAGGGTTCCTTATTGCATGAAGAAGCTGCAGAGTCATAAATAACGTGCAGCGTCAGGTTGCTAGTGAGCGTAAGTATCTTAGTTCCTCTGTCATTTAGAACAATCCTTAAGGACTGCATGTGTTATCAGTGCTTTATTCAAATCAGATGGCAAATACCTGAGGACCTAGTCTGGTATATCATACAGCCTGAAGCTAAGTCAGAATTCCCTTTAAGAGGTGAATTTTTTTTTCAGGATCTTTTCTCTTTTAAAATTATTGTTTTGTTTCTTCATGAACTGCAGTTCTTAATTATAATTAAGCAGAGGGCAGGTGTGTTAAATGGTACTCTCTGCAGTCCTGGTGCCTGGCTTGTGTGAGCAGGAATGTAGCAGCTCTATCCCATCTGCCTACTTCGGTTTTCACCTCCTTGGACCCTGGCCTTTGGTACCAGGATGCGGAGGAACAGGAAAATGGTGCTGCAGGACGTGGGATTTCAGATCATTCCTGAATGATAGTTCAAATATAATCTTTGAAATGATCCGCAACTTCCAGATAATCTAATTGCTGTGAATTTGGGAGGAATAGCCAAAGCAGGATGCATTGAAAGCTCAAGTTTAGTTAATATCTCTCTTGTAAAACTCTAGGTAGTTTATTGAAGTTCACTGTATCTGTGCTTCCACTTTCTCTGATGCATCTAGAGAAAAGTTTTGAATTTATTGCAGAATGAATATATCTGTTGGAAAGAAAGCATGTTACATTCATTAAAGCTTAGAATGCAGTCCATATACTACCAGAGAAAAATGCATTTAAATTTGCTTTCTACAGAAATTCCAGAGGCAGATGTGACTAAGACAAACATGGGACTCTCCCTTAATTAGCAGAGTAATTAGGGATATGGGACTTATGAAAGTCATATAAACTATAAACACACAAGGATATTAATTAATACTAGAGTAATTGAGACATTCTTGACTTATATAAATGAGGGTTGTGGAGATAATTAGCAGAGATCAAACTCTCCATTTAGAAAATATGAAAATATTTAAAAGTCATAACTTTGGAGAAGATGTGACCACTCTGCCTTTTCAAGTGACCCAATTTCAACAATTATTTTGCTTCACAAATGCATCATCTCCTACAGAAAGAGGCAGGGGAAATTTTGACTAGTCTAAAGTTGAACAGGGTAGGATATGTTTGAATAAAGTTGATAGAGTCTTTTTTTAGCCCAATTCTCAAGCTAAACATCACACTCATTTTCTCCTTAATCTGTCACAATATTTTTCTGTATTTAATGAAAATGTATTCTATTAACATAAATAGTGCAATGTGTAACTCTTCATGGAAAACCAAACTGGAAACAATCGGAAATAGTCTGCATACAATTTAGCAATATTTTATTTTCATTCCTTAAAACTATTTTGCACTTGTTCTTCCTGGACAAAACATTGTTTTTACTGCACAACCACTAAGTTTTTGTTCATCTTAAAACAAAGGATAAAATTCTTCATTTCTGGATGAAGGTACCTTTTGTCGCCCTGCCTTCAGCTAATCTGAATTTCCATTCTCCTACAGCAGGACTGTGTAGTTAGAGTGTTATTCTACAAGTAACACTGAGGGCTGATTCAAACATACTGTACTATCCAACCTTCTCCAGCTGCTGACTACAACACAAAACCAGACTCCCACTCAGCCACGTTGATGTGTTTTGCCTTGCCCCACAAGCTGATTAAAGGGGTTGTTCAATAACTGCTCATCAAAATACCCACTGACTCCAAAAGGTGGTTTCTGTTTACACAAAACGTTTGAGGTTATGCCACAGAGGTACAGCATCCTGAAATACTATTAACAGGGTAATGTAATTGCAGACAGTTCACATGACCTTAGACTTCTAGAAGTATGAGAAAAAAATTAGCAAAGTAGTCCAAAACTGTTAATTTTTAATAGAAGGGTGAGGACAGGAATTTTATAGCTTAGTGATTGTGGTTTGAATCAAAATAATTAGAGCCTCCCCTCATCCTTTCAAAGTACCATGACATTTTAAATACGCCCTTTTTCTTTTCTATATATTTTTTCACTTTACCGATAAAAGTAACATTGAAAGTCAACACTTTGCAATTCTTAGTATTCAAATGAAGAAAGACAAAATTCAAGATGCCTTTTGCCTGATGTAATTTAGAAACTGACATTGCATCAGATGATGCTGTGAGAAAACCAAGGAACACAAAAAATATAGGGACACCCACCGTCTGCAATATTTCTAGTGTTTTTCTGATATGTGTAGTCATGTGAAAATCTTGCACAACTGTGGGCTGACTCCCTGGCAAATATTTGGACAGTAGAGCCTATCAGGTAGGAACTAAATAAGTATGAATGTTTTGGATGTTTAGATCAATTACTAATGTCATATTCAGATCCCATAATGTTAATTAGACTTCCTGACAGTACCAAGGAGAAAGAGCGAGCGTAAAATATCACTGTCAGATACTTCCTTAATAATCCTTGGTATCTCAAGTGTTTGCTTGTAAGGTGCTTACTACCAATAAATTTTGTTTCTGAGAACACATCAGAGAAAAAGAAGAAAGGGAGATTACACACTAAAGAAAAAAGACTGTGTCTGAGTGTAATGACAATACAGGACCTTGAGAGAGTTGTGTGATGCCATACAATTTTGACCCTGGAGACACCAAGCAGTTGTTGAAAAGCAATACCTGTTGTATAGGTATAGCACCCAATCCCTCCCTGTACAGCAACCAAAGGGAACTTGGAAGAGGTAATAGGGATTTTTCCAACACATTTATTCTCCCGGAAGAGGATGTAAACATTGACAGGAAGGCTTGTTCTTGTGTGACAATCATGTAGAATGGGGAAATACTACACAACTGGGTACTTGCAGAGACTGTAAGCTGCGTTCTTGGACTGAAACACCAACATATTTACCTTGCCCAGAGTAACACTACAACTGTGTAAACCATATGGGAATATGGCCCAGAAATACTGTTCTATTTCAGAGGTTTAAGCTCTATCACTTTTAGTGGGCTTTTCCCACAATGAATTTAGCAGATAACTTCAGTCTAAAACCTTGTATTCAAACGTAGATGAGTTAAATGTGTGGATGCATGTGTGTACAATCAAGGTTATCCAAAGCAACAAGCACAATAATAATGTCTTGTTTTTTATGTTGTAAACTTCATTAAACCCTGTCTGCAATTTCAATAAGAAGTAAGTGACCAACTACCTTAATTGTCGCTGGGGTCAACTACAAAGAACAGCATAGCTGGAATTTTATGTCTGCAGAATATTCCACACACATCTGCAAACAAAAAACACATTTGCAAAACCTGAGGTAAGAGTAATTGACAATCTGAAAAATTATGTGAATCTCTAAGAATATTTGTTTGTAACTTACAATTAAGTCTTCTGTAGGTGGTATGATTCCTTCTCTAGAGGAGAGAAAGATGACGTAGATGCCATTTAAAATTGCGTTATAGTCTGCACCATGTACTTTCTAAGTTTTGTCTGGGGAGAACTACTTTACAGGTGGGTCAGCAGACCATAGGCTGCAAACCAAATGCATGTCCCTGGTATGGGATTGCTCTTGGGTGATCACCATGGAGAGGGGACATTGCTAAAAGTGGCTCTGCAGCCACTGTCTCCTCATGTGTCATCAATTTATGTAAGGAACAGTCATGATTAAAATCTTCTGCAGGCCATGCAGAAAGGCATTGTGGGTCACCAGTGGCATGACTGCAGGGCAGTCTGGTATACAACATGCTTATTACTTCAGCCATGTTTTTAGAAGAAAACTGTTATTCAGAGGGACTGTTTTGGGGGTGGGAGGAGAGTAGAGTTCACTCTGTAAGACATCATGAGCAAGAGGTGGCACATGAAAACTCAGGTTTTAAAATCAGACAGCAAGAATTACATCAAGTTAGTTGTGGGAATTTGCAACACCAATACTCTGTATTTCTTCCAGGCACAGGTACTCATGATGCCAAAGGCAGTGCCAGAAATCACAAGTCTTTATTCCTGTGTAGTTCTCAAATATTTCCCATTGTGTGCTACAGTTTAATTTCAGTGAGAATTATATCACTAAATCCCAAGCATTTACATCTCTATCAAAATGATTTTCATATCTTTTAAATGTTGCCAGATTGGCAATATCTGTGATTAGTGGGACAAATATATTCCTTGAAAAGAATAAACATGTTTTTGGAGAAACAGCGTGTTCAGTCAGACTTCTCTCGTCTGTGCTCTCTAGCACAATCACTCTGTGTTTCTGTAGGGTTTCTAAGGATTTAAACCCAAATTTAATTTTAGTTTGGCATCAATGAATCCCAGTACCAGGCATCATGCAAGCAGTCATCATGAAAACAAATGAAGCTCTATGGTTAAATGGGGCCTGAGTAATACATTTAAGAGACAGATGTTTGTAGAGGCTGCTATACATATTCATTTCCTTGGGTGGATGCCTGAGATATATTAATGGGTGATTGTTAAAATCAGGGACTCTGGAAACTTCTCTGATCTTCAAAACCCAAATCCATCAGAAAACAAAAAAAAAAATAAGGTAATTCATATACTGAGGGAGGGAAAGGGATAAGCAGTACATTGTTTGTGAATTTGCAGTCCAAATAGGTCAGCTTTTCGTCCTCTTGCAGCCCTCCCTTCTGCCTTTCACTTCTGAGAGACTTGAAAGGCCTGTTTACGACCACTATATTGATTTCCTTTCCTCTGACTCATTCCAGTCTGGCTTCAGTCCTCTCCATTCAAACTAATTCACCAAGGTCTCAAATGACCTCTTTCTGGCTAACACAGAAATCTCTGTGTCCTCTTTGACCTTCCTGTCTAATCTGATACCCTTGATCACTCTCTTCTTGCTTGGCCTTTGTGGCAGTACCCTCTTGTGGCTCACACCTACCTTCTTTATTGCTCTTTCAGTATCTTTTAGAGCAGCTCCTTCTCCCTCTCCATGGGACTCTCTCAAAGCCACTAAAGATCCCCATTTTCTCATGATACACTTTTTTTTACCTTGTTTTCTTCTGTTAATCTCAGGCTGAATATTTTCATCTCCCTGTCCTGTCTGTTTCTGTTCTATTCTGTGAGCTGAACTGACAGCTTGGTGTATTTAGGATGATTTGTTGTCACCTGAAGCTAGGAAGATCACAGGTAATTCTTTAATTTGAAGCTGCCACTCTTTCTCCTCTGCCCATTCCTGCTGACAGCTTCACTATTCCCCTTCAGGTTTCAAACATAGGGTCAGTTTTGACGTTCCTTTGCACATTCCTACGTGCTTATATAATCACGGCAGCCTGGCTGCAAGGCCTGTGGGAATTAGGGGAATGTTTCTGGTACAGTCACAAAAGTTTAAACAATTCTCTAAACAGGATCTTCCCTGTATCTTTTAAAAACCCTAGCCCCCATTTCCTCTCCAAGATCCATGACTTGTCTGCCCATGTGGGAATTTTTCCTTCTTTTGACTATGCTTTTCACATATCTAATCTCTCTGATATTTCTCTTTCAGTCCTGTCCTTCAGGGTTGCTCAGGATTATGCCCTACCAGCTGACAGACCTGTTGTTCAGTCACTGTAGTGCTGTAGACTTGACAGTTCAAATCAGTTAAGGTTCAGTGCTGATTCTTGCCATCCTTTGAAACCCAAGATTACATTTTTCTGTACACTTTACCCTGTTAGAAGTTGCGAGCTGGACATCCTATCACTGTCTTTCACAGCTTGGTCTGGCATCACGGCATGCCAATTGTACTCCTTTTTACACAGAAACTTCCTAAGCCTCAGAAGAATGGTTATCAGGGAGGAAGCAAGTCTCCAAAGAAGACTTCCATTGATGACTTCACTACAAGTCTTTTGGCCCAGACAACTTTAGGTGACAGGTAATCATATAAAATAAGGATGGCTCTGAGATCTGCAGTCCAGGTATTAATCTAGCTGCGGACTTCAACGCTCCTTGAATTCAGAGGTGCTTGCAAAGATCTAGAACTCCCTGAACTGAGTTCATGTATTTCAGATAGTGAGTCTTGTCCCAAAGTAGTATGAGTATTTGTTATCCTTTCTAAACACAAGTCAATACTTTTGATTAAAATGAATACTCTATGTGAAACTTGTAGCATATCCAAGAGCTAAAAATTGTATCTTTAAAAAAGGTGCCAGTTGGGATTTTTGTGTCCAATTTTTGAGTAGACTAAAAACTGTACACTGATTCTACTTTGAATTACCTGAAAAAGACTTCCAAAATGAATACTCCTCAGAGACTCAAAACACTGGAAGGCAAAGGAAATAGTTTTCCTTCAAACAATTGGGTGCAAATAAATCACTGGACATTTAAGAGATCACCCATTAGGATCAATCTAATTTGCCCCTTTCTGTAACAGAATTCATTCCATGGTGATGTTCCCTTTTATAGACATATATCCAATTTTTGCCTGTGGTTACCCATACCTTAGCAATAGTTTTTTTCCAAAAGGTGACTACTGAATTCCCACAGAGAAATTAATTGGCTGGATTATGATCTCATTTTCCTTGGCATGTCACAGCACCATACACCATGTTTTCATTTCTGCAACCTAAGTCTCTGAAGTACAGCAACTGGGAGATGCTGCCAGGAAAAATGTGACAACCATAGCGTAATTTATGAGAAACCAGCAGTGACATGAGTATTGAAATATACCACCCAGGTTAACTGATAACATATAGCCCTGTTCTAAGGGAATCATCATAGTCTTTTAGTCTTTTTTGTTTTAATTTTCATTGTAATTTGCTCTAAAGTTTGGTGAAGTTTGACAGTTTCCAGAAACATATGCAAGAGGTAAAAGAAAAAGAAATCAGTGGATGAAACTACTCACAGATCCTGTGATGAATCTTCATAAATCTTCTTGTTAAAGGATTTTCACCAGACAGTGGGTAAATCTAGACTTGCTTTACTTACAACTCAGAACTGGGCCATCACATTAGTGAGTGGCAAAGTCCCGCAAAAATCATCAGGTATTTATACAGCATTATACAATACATATTTTTTTGAAAAGCTCTTGATGTTTTTCTATGGGCTCCTAGTTCTTTATCCTTCATGAACTCTAAAGTCAACAAAAATCCACCTTGATAATTCATTTCTACAGTGTCATTTCTCCCTCTGGCCTCTTCTCCAGGGACAGGGGACAGGACAAGAGGGAATGACCTCAAGCTCCTCCAGAGGAGATTTAGGCTAGAGATTAGGAGGAAGTTTCTCACTCAAAGGGTCATTGGAATAGGCTGTCCAGGGAGGTGATTGATTCACCTTCCCTGGAGGTGTTTAAGGCATGGGTAGATGAGGTTCTGAGGGACATGGTTTAGTGTTTGATGGTAATGGTTGGACTCGATGATCTGATGGGTCTCTTCCAACCTGGTTGTTCTATGATTCTATGATTTCAGTTCTCCTCAGAAGTGATGTTTCAATTGGTCAAGTTCCTCCTTTGGTCATAAAAATGTAATACCTATGTTCTAAGTTTGACATTTCTTACACAATCTGTTGATTCAGCTGGACTCGGGATATATGTGGGAAAATTGAGCGTATTTCTTACAGTTTTCATAAAGATTAATTTCCAATACCTGTTCTTATTATATTCATAATAATATACTCTATTTATCACTATCAATGATCAATAATATCTAAGTCCTACATGGATATATTTATCATATTGTCACATTTCTCTTAACATTTCTCAAGATGGAAGTGGTGAGAATCAGTGGCAGGGGTAGCAAGTTCTACATCTGAGTGCTAGATCAAGGCAGATAAGCAGTCTCTGGAGTGAGGGAAGCCCAGGAGGGAGTTAGGGATGGGTGGCTCCTGACTCCTGGAAGCAGAACTTTGCACGTGAGTTATGTTCCCAGAAGCATCCACGGGAGATTTAAATGGCCCCTAAGGAGCATGAGTGAAAAAAGTGCAGTGAACAGGATGAGGCAGACAAGAGTGTAGCATGTCAGAAGAGCATGGTGAGACAATTTCTAAAGCAGTTCATAAATGCAGGGTGAGTAGACAAGGATGTGGGCAGGGCACCTGATCTTGGTCACAAGTACCAGGGAGCCATGGTGACCTCTCAGAAGAAAACTGAGACCTCTCCAAGCTCTGCACCAGCTGTGACAGGTGCAGCCATCCCAGATATGTAGAGCCCCAGTGCGTGCACTCTGCCCCCCAGATGCCAGGCTGCAGGACATGCCCCCCTGTTCCCCTGGTATCAGACAGCAGTAGTGACTTTGCGTATGGGAGGTGTGCTCGGGTGGAGGAACTCCTCTGCTTGACCATCAGGGAGTGTGACTGAGAGACTGACAAACAGAAGAGAATGAATTCAGTTTGTAAGAGGAAAACTAATAGCAACCTCATACACTACACCTATATGAAAAAAAATGGAAAAAAAATAAAGTGAGAGACACACACAAGAATTTCCTAAGTAATGAGTATATATCTAAGCATTAGTATGTGTAGGACTTGAACCTAAGTATCTCAGAAATAAAGTCTAGCATTAAAAAAATGAAAAGAAGAAAAACAAAGAGAATGGGGATCAATCTGCCAATGCATGCAGATATCTAAGTGGTAATAGGAACAAGGAAGAAGTAGGTTTTAATTTGTCATTTTTCTAAATTTTGCTGCTTGCCTTCATCTTTTCTAGTATATGTATTATAGATAGATTCACCCTCTTAGGAAATTGGAAACACTATAGTGTTGACATCATCACTTTTATTCACATCCTTTCAGGAGCTAAGCACAGTGTGGGAGCTCTCTCTCAGGGTTGCAGTGTGTAACAGAAGTTTCTGGGGTCAAAGGGACATTCCTTCTCTCTTTCATGTCAAGCTGAGACTTATAATGGGCATTTTCCTGTCCTCCAGCAAAGTAGCCACAATCAGTGCACAGAGGAAACAAGTAGGCAAGAGTATGAAAAAGCATCAACTGAAAATAGCAGTGGCAATTAGCTGGCACCCTGTCAACTGCCTTTTGCACATTTTATAGAAGCAGACTGTCTTCCCAAGTAAGACCAGATAAAATAGCAGTAGGTGGCAATTGATTCCAAATGCACTAAACCTGGCATATACTAAAAAAAAAATAAAATACTAGAGTTACTATCCTTTATGGTATAATCTATTGAAAACCTTTATTTTTGGATCAGTAATCCACGTTCTCCTTCTTCTGGACTTCCTTAGGTTTTGCTTACAGAAACACCACAGATCTTTCACTACACAGGAACAAAAATTTTTCTCAGTAACACTATTTTCAAGACTGATTACCTTTAACTAATACAGTCATACAGAAAATCACTGCATTACAAAGGTCTACCTGACTAAGAACATTAATGTCTGTATGATCGACAGCATGGCCTTATCTCTGCTGTCTCCACTGGTTGCCTCCGGATACCTTAGCGCATGGAAAGCTCCCACACTTGCCTTCAGAGGCCTGAAGCATGTAGCACATTGAGAGACATTTCCAGGGCACACATAAAATAGGTTGATTCTGAATGGTCTTGACCTTAGCCCTGTAGCCATGATAGCCTGGAAGAGTTACCAACTAACAAAAGCGATAAGTATGAACTGAATATCGCTTACTTTGCCTGTCAGAAGTCTGAGAAGAGGTAATGCAACACAGCAGCTGCCTGCAAAAGAATTTGCAAAGATGAAGCTTCAGAACTTGTTGTCTCCAACTCTAACTCTCCCTGCCCACAGTTTCTTCATCTTTCTGTCCTCCTGTGCAATTTTTAGCACTTCTGGGCTGCCAGCATCTTCTATCAAGGATGAGGAGACAAGGGAGCCAGGTTTCCCAGGGAAAGTGCTAAATGGAAACATATTTTTAGTTGCTCAGGTTGGAACATTGTTGAGTTAACAGAAAGTGGCTGGAGGGAGTGGAAACTGGTGGAGAGAAGAGGGAAGAATTTAAAAAAAAAAAAAGCAACAACAAACCTCTGAGGGATGACTCGCTACAGGTCTGCTTACCTTTCTTCTGAATTTTCACCTTCCACAGAGAAATAGGGTGAAGGGTTAAGTCTGGATAAAGTGTTGAACTGAGAGTTGTTGTAAATAAATAAGAAAAGTGAGAAAATACCTTTTCCTCTACTAAACTTGCAGTCTTTGAGCTTCTCTGTAAGTTGCACTTCAATAGTACTTACCGTGGAACAGCCTTACATAATGATATCCAGCAGGACCAAAAGCATTGTGATAAAATCACCATTATTATTCACAGACCTGTTGTGAACAGTTCAATTCTACAGAATTCGCCAAAGAAATACTGGTTTGCCATAGGTTGAACAGTGCATTTTAAAGCAGCAAAGTACCATTCAGTGCCCTGCCCTTTCAACCATGCTGTACATACATGCCTAGCAGGGAACTCTCAAATCATACTGTTTTGAAAGTCAGTTGAGAGAGTAAAAGAGGCCCAAAGTGCTACAATTTTTGCAAGATTGTACTTTTCCACATACTGAAAAGCATCACTAGATGTGTTTGTGTCCACTGAGCATGCAATCATTGCTGTGGAATCACTTTATGATATTCAGCCTCATTAGAAGTAGACAGGAATTTCCTGGCAAGATTTTTCATTGCAAAAATGCAGATTCATTGAAGCCCCTTGCAAGAATGGACCACATTAGATGGACATTTCATTAGCAAAGATGTGACCATGGTAGGATTCACAGCAGGGACTGCCCCAGGGAATGAGTTAGTCTCTTGTAGGAATCAGTCTTCTTGGACTTCAGTAAAGACACAGTTTCTCACAGCATTCTGCTCAGGAAACTGTCAGACTCTGGACTGGACAGGTGCACACTCTTCTGGGTAGAACACTGGTTGGATGGTTGGGCCTAAAGAGTGGGGGTAAATGGAGTTAGTTTCAGCTGGAGGCTAGTCACAAGTGGGGTTCCCCAGATCTTAGGCCTGGGTCCAGCCCTGTTCAAAGTCTTCGTCAATGACCTGGATGAAGGCATTGAGTGCAGTCTTAGCAAATTTGTAGACCACACTAAGCTGGAAGGTAGTGTTGAGGGTAGGGAGGCTCTGCAAAGGGATCTAAACAGGCTGGACCACTGGGCAGAGTCCAGTGGCATGAGGTTTAACATGGCCAGATGCCGGATCCTGCACTTGGGGCACAACAACCCTGTGCAGTGCTACAGACTAGGAGAAGTCTGTCTAGAAAGCTGCCTGGAGGAGAAGGACCTGGGGGTGGTGGTTGACAGTCGACTGAACATGAGCCAACAGTGTGACCAGGTGGCCAAGAAGGCCAATGGCATCCTGGCTTGTATCAGAAATGGTGTGACCAGCAGGTCCAGGGAGGTTATTCTCCCTCTGTACTCTGCACTGGTGAGACTGCTCCTTGAATCCTGTGTTCAGTTCTGGGCCCCTTGGTGCAAGAAGGATGTTGAGGCTCTGGAGCAAGTCCAGAGAAGAGCAATGAAACTGGTGAAGGGACTGGAGAACAAGTCTTAAGAGAAGCAGTCTTAAGATAGCTGGAATTGTATAGCCTGGCAAAGAGGAGGCTGAGGGAAGACCTCATTGTTCTCTACAACTACCTGAAAGGAGGTTGTGGAGAGGAGGGAGCTGGCCTCTTCTCCCAGGTGACAGGGGACAGGACAAGAGGGAATGCCCGCAAGCTCTGCCAGGGTTCGTTCAGGCTGAACATTAGGAAAAAATTTTTCACACAAAGGGTCACTGGGCACTGGCAGAGGCTGTCCAGGGAGGTGGTTGAGTCACCATTCCTGGAGGTATTTAAAAGCTGGGTAGATGAGGTGCTGAGGGATATGGTTTAGGTTAGATAGGAATGATTGGACTTGATGGTCCAAGAGGTCTTTTCCAACCTGGTGATTCTATATGATTCTGTGAAAACATTATACTTAATAGTGAGAGACTTCTGCACCAATGAAATCAGGACTGGTGTTGTGTTGTAAATTATTCTGCTGGTCAAAAACCTGGTAATGTTTGAAGTAGCTGATTACATCACTATCTTCTTTGGAAGCTGAATTGTCTCAAAGTAAATAAATGTGAAATACAAACAAGAGAATTAAGAAAATATTTAGGAAAGAAGGATGGAAAGCTTTTTACATGGAGGAGTTAGGTTCAATGTTGGTAATATATGGAGTCAGAAACATGACTCTCTTCTTACATATGAAAAGTGAAGGTGTTGCCCACATGCTATCATCTACACGATAATTTTGAAGACCTAAATACTCAGAATTCTTTAGTGTCTTCCATTCTTCATCAACAAAGATGATGATAAAAAGAGGAGAAGCAGGGGGGTGGATTGCCATATGCTACCTATCTTGTTCATGAACATAATTTTAACACCTTGAAATAAGAAAGTTTAAGACTCTGACTATAGAAAAACCCTCACTTATTGTGTAAAATATTTCTCGCCTAGAATATGGAAGAAGATGGAAAGTGAGTGGACATTGTTTCCTCTATTAACTAGTTCAGCTAATATAAGGATGATGAAAAATATCAGCTAATATATGGGAAAAATAAAAAAGAGAAGGCGATACGACAAATCACTGGTCTACTGTAAGGCTTCTAAAGAGAACAGTTTATTCAGAATTAACAGAGAAGTAACTTGTGCAAAGATACATATTCAGCAGATTTCTTTTTGTATTATATTCATTATTTGGTCAGTTGAAGGCCTGGAGGTAATTGTATGGAATTCAACAGTGATAAATAGTTTTGAAATCACTGAACCCCTAGTTGTGCTTGAGGCATTTGCGCTTAGATGTCTCAAGTTTACAGCACAGTATTTCTTCTAGTATTTCTCCTGGAGAGGGGTGAGGACACCACGAGGACATTTTCTATGGAAGTAGGTGAAAGCCATTTCCCTGAGAATTATGCATCCATCAGTACTGTTATTAATCCTTACTGAATTTTCTGTATTATCATATTTTTCAATTTAGAACATTTTATAGAAGAATATTAAGTGAGACAACTTGCTAATAAATTTACTACTCATCCATCTTCATACAATGAAAATGGGGAAGCTATTTTTTTTTGTGGGCTTGATTGCAAAGAGGGTTTCATGAATGAATATCTGCTTGAAATTAGAAAATGTCTCGTATTGAACATATATTTTCAGATGCAGATAAGGTACTTAGAAGTTCTTAGTAAAATACGTGCCGCTGGAAATAAGTGTTATGGGTAATGTAATAACCCATGCAAAATCCATGGAAATAAAACATAAAATATTTGTATATTTACCAGGTAACTGATAATACGTGATAGCTTTGCATTTTAGATTTTACATATTAGCTGCTGTGCCATAGCAAGTTACAACAATGGATAAAATGATAAACAGTAGACTGTTTCTTTCCTCAATTTCTTATTTTCTCGTAGTCAGATTTTAAAATGATCTGATCTGTCAGGAATCAGTCTCTTGTTAAATAATGACTGTTGCAGTAGTTGAGAACCAATAGGTGGCAGCAGGGCAAGTAGCCTTATAAATTAACAATATGGAAATAAATTTGTAAGGGGAGAGTGGCAGCTGTTCCTAAACATAAAATACTTAGCCATTTTCTTCTTCCTTCAAATGTTAACAATGTTTGGGTCTGAAGAAAGAGCTAATAATTTGGCTAGGCTATCATCCAGTAGCAGCAGGTATGCCATGAAAATGCCTCATAATACAATTAGTTTTGCTTATTACTAGAGCTAAGAACATTTCATTATGTTGAAAAGAAGTTAAGGTTGCCAAGTCAAATACTCAGAAATGAAAATAATTGAAATATTAGTTCTTCCTTCTTGTGTGTATGAAGTATGATCAGTCTTCAATGTGATTGGAAGAGACAGATAGTCAGAAATTTTTTCAGCTCCTTAATATGGCTTAAGCACAGAGATATTATAACAACAACAATTTCAAAAAGGATCAGGAAATCACTATTAAATGTAATATTCACTTAGCAATGCAGAGGAATACTGGGAAGGAGCTTTCACCTTCTTAAAGACTTTTTCATTAAAAATCAAACAAATATATAATTTAAAGACTCCTGCAACATTTAAAGAGGTAGGAGTGGTTTAAGTATTTCAACAAGAGTTGGTTCAGGATGAGCAAATCTGAGTGATGCACTAATCAAGTAAAAAGCAAAAAAAAAGAAAAGGAAGGGAGAATTATATCATATAATTAAAGGCTACATGATTATGCTCTGGAGAGTGGTTGGTGAGCCAATCTTATTGTTGGCATTTCTTACTTTTTAACTGCTTGACTTGGCATCCTTAACAGCAGTCTTCTAACGCCTTTTTTAATGAACTCTTACCCGTGCTCCTGGATGTAAAGGTAGGCAGAAATTCTATATGGTAGAAAATTATTTTATCCACAGAGCCACCAGCAGAGAACAGTATATTAAAAGTGTAATTAGCTTACTGAAAAAAAAATATTTTGTAGTTTTTTTCCACATCTGAGCTCAGAATTAGTTTCTTAGCTCTGAGGCTCATGGAAATCTAATATAGCAGAAAACACTTAACACTTCAGCCCCTGCTGAATGCCATCTTTATACTGTTGGGAGGCAGCACTTGGGCCATATTGCCCAAAAGTATAGAAGCAATTCAAAAGTAATTTAAGAGGCCATTTGGAAATCTCCCACGTCTTTAAGGAATCGTGTCATTAAAAATCAATCATGTCAGGACATTATGTCGTCCCATCTCAGCCCTGTGCCTGGTACACAACAGTACTTGTGTTTCAGCAAGCCCTGAATGCTTGAAAGGGAGCAGTTTTGAGCTGTTTTAAAACTGGAACAGCACAATGGCATTCATGTTCTGACTTTACACATTCTACACTAGTCATGCCCTCATGTGACCACCATAACTGTGATCATGATATTACAAATAGTTCTTTACAACTGTATGAAAGTGTACAAAACCTACACAACTACTTGAAATAGGAAACAGGCATATTTATTTGGCAAAATGAAAGAAAAAGTTGATTTAGGAATGCATTTCCTAGCATGGGTAGTAGAAACAAATCGTGGAGATATAGAAGATACAACAGATTAAAAACATCTTACATTTTCTCCTTGTATAGATGTTTTCACACCAAGCACTAAAGAACAAAGGGTAGGGGTGAAGGATTCAGGAAGGTACTGGAACAGCATAGATCTTTTCTAGTTGATTTTGTGTATTACACAGGGAAGTACCAGAGGGGACTAAAATGATACTGACATTGCTGCTGATTTTAGCTGAGCCCTGATCTGCCTGGAACATGAGATTCACATTACTGCTCTAGTTCCCATGCAACATCATCTCTTTACGAACTCATTCCTTGTCCTTCCTACTTCTCTTTTTTGATTATTTTATTTTTTTAAACTAACTAACTATATTTCTAGGCTTACTACTAGAGCTCAGCCGTTCCAGTCTGCACCTTTTGTTGCCTTTTGGCTATGAGCACTTGACTACTCTGAGTAATGCTAAAACAACCCCACAATGGTACATACTTGCTGTATACCAGTGTCAACTACAAAACCATGAACTGTGACAACAGCTCTTCAGTAGGGATGCAACAAGTTCAAACCTGAGGAAGAAGCTTCATTCTTAATCTTTCACTTGCCTTTTGAGTATTTTATTTGTATTTTCTGCAAAGAATCTGCTTCAGAATTTAACAGCTACAAATGCCCTAGCATATCTCAGCTAACATCTTTTTTTCTTATAAAAATACTACTAAGGACTTTAATATATTTTTAAAGTATGTCAGACAGAAAGTCTCTTGATAAAGGGAAAAGAGGAAGTGGTATCCATAGACTGAAGTTGCCCTTTGCTACTTCATGTTGGAGTTCCCAACACTAATATTTTTAAGCAACTTTACAGATGTGACAGTGGCATTGTACTAAGCTGACTGCCATTTCTCCATAATAAAAACCATCCAAGTTGTTAAGTTCTTTAATGTTTGGGAGTGTGATGTTAGCATTTTTGTCTGTATGGAGCCATTTGCTCCAACAAATAGAAAAAAAAATAAAAAAAGAAACAAATAAAAAGTCCTGTCCTACAGAGGTAGATGCAGGACAGAAAATTTGTATAATTCTCCGAGGGTGCTAGTGGGTTGACATTTTCAGAAAATACTCTGGTTTTGCCGTTCTTTTACATGCCCCAAGAAGAAGTGTTTCCAGGTCTTCTTTACACTTTAGAGTTTCTTTAGGAAACTCTAAAATCAAAGAACTTCATATCTGACAGCTGAAAGCACTGCGAGCTGGGGAGTTGAAATGGGAAGGACAAGTCACTGCTTCCAATAATATTATGGCAAAGTAGACCTGTAAGCTAAACTATAGCATATAATGTCAGATCTGCAATTTGCAGTTAGGTTGATCCAGAAGGATTGAGGATTTAACATCAGGATCGGTGTTTTCTTCTTATAGTTTTGTAAAGGATAAGGTTAATACAGTCTATGCTTTGCTAAATCTAGTGAAAGATACATTCAACATGGGAAGGACTGCCTGTTCCCTGAAAAAAGAAAATGTTCCCTGAGCATGCCTTTTGGTTAATATTTTTCTCTAGAACTACTTTGCTTCACCTGAGAAGAATGACTTAGAAAACACCTACTGTGAGACGTAATTAGAGCACGAATCTGTACAAAACTACAAGGCTGTTGAGACCTTGCCAGGAGCATGAAACGCCTAGTTCCTTTGCTTGTCTGCAGAGGTTTAGGGTTCAGAAACATTCTCCATGACTCATGCTCTGCAGGTGATTATATGCACTAAGAGTGCAAATAATTTACCAAAAAAAAGTAGGTGGCAACCTGATTAACACACACTGAGAAGGGAGGGAGGCATAAATTACTTAAAAACTCTTCTCTTAGTCATGTATGCTTAAAGCTACAACAGCAATGAGGTTGAATATGATCAAATAAAAGTTCCATTGGAAGGGCTTTGTGAAAACTGTTTTAAACTGTTGAAATGATTCCTGAGACAGAATAATAAAGATTCTCTGTTTGGCTACCTACAGATGTAAAAGTAAGTTATTTAATATAGAGTTTTATTCACTAGTTATTACACAACCTACACAGTTTCTATCACTCAAAGAAAACAATATAATCTAAGAATGTCACATTACTTGCATTATCATGTGGTTAAGACAAGTCAGAAGCCTTATAAGTGGTATACCTGGACTTCTGCTGAGCAGCAAAGATATCAGTTCCAGAACTGACTGATTTTCCTCCAAAACAACAAATTTCCAGCTCATTACACCCAACAGCAATATTACCTAGGGTGAGGGAAAAAAATCCTACCTTCAGGCTTTTGTGGTGTAAATTTAGATTTTTGCTTCATCAATGAACCTCAAGAAGTGATTTTCTTGATTCTGCCGACCAGATCCTCATCCCTAGCTAATTCCCCAGTGAAATCAGTGGGAATGCTTCCATTGCTTCAAACGTGTTCAAATGTCTAGTATAAAATTGGAAGGTTTTTTTAGTTGGGGTAGTGGATTTTTTTGTTTGTTTGTTTCATTATCTTCTGACATTATTCAAAGAATTCTGAGGTCTGATAAGTAACTTGGGCAGGAATAAGCTAGGGTACATGTGAAGGATGTGAAGGATGATTTCAGACCAGTGAAAATAACCTGAACAAGTTGGGAAGCAAAATTTCTTGCTTTTGACATTCAGACTGAGAAGGTAGAAAGGAATTTTTTTCGGTTTTCCAGAAAAACATAAAACATGTCAGATACCTGGGAGTCTTCTACAAGGTAATTATTCCTAAATATTGAAGAAGTATTAAATTTGAGGGAATTCCCTCCAAGAGAGGTCATGGCAAGTTCCTGTTGGAAGTGGGATTTGGGTCAGGAGGGGATGAGCTATAGTATTGTACATTAATTTCTTTTTAGCAGTAACTTTTGTGCTTGTAACTCTGAATAGGTTATATTTTTCTTCCAGTTGCTTAACTTCTACAAGACTAAAGCTAAGAGAAACTGTTTTATTGAAGAAATAAAAACTAAACTAAGTTTCTTCTCAGGTAAATGATTGCTCAACATCACCAGTATAAACTGAAACTGATCTGAAGGAACAAAAACTAATGGAACCCACCTATTACAGAGTTGTATTCAGTACTCCAAAATAAAGAGCCACATAAATGTCTCAGTGTTCTAAATGAACTATTTTAATTTAATCAGCCATGGGAAAAAAGCTTTAAAAATACAAGAAAGAATTGGACGCCTACTTATGTTTCAGGTACTTCTCCCTGCCTGCTCTGGAGTGGCTCTCTCTTTCACGCCCTTGTTTCCAGACTAGCTAATGAAATACAGGTTCAACGTCAGCTGTATCTCCATCTTTTAAGTATTGTCAGTATTCTAGCTGACAGGAGCATGGTGAGTCCTTGGTGTTGAAGTTAACCCATGGACAATTGATAGACATAGTGAGCACTTAAGCTGCGAAACTATGCCAAAACCTCCTAGCAGATTTTCCTAGTAAACATACAGTCTAGAGATCATGCGCTTCCCTTCTTTATGAGGTGAGATAATTCCTTCCTTCCCTTTCACTATTTTTCAGTCTTAATCTTAACTCGTGTTTTGGGAAAAACCTAATTAACTAATGAATCATTCATGACAACAGAAGATCCTCAGGTAATCTAAATCAGCATAGCTCCATAGAGGTTGGTCTGTCTGCAGTACGAGTATGCCAGCTTAAGGAGCAGCTTCACTCTTCTGTGCTAGAGGGATGTCATGCAAACTTGATGTCTCACAAAAGCACTCTAATGTCTGAAATAAAACAAGGCCTCCACAACTTACAAAGTTAATGTTTTGCTCTCTTCCTACCCCAAAATTCCATCTATGTGTAGAGCTTAAGATATGACAGGCTGAAAATCATTTACATGTTGCCTAATATATTGACCACTTGCAATTGCAGTCATGGGAACTCTTTTGTTTTTGCTTCATTCCTGTCTTCTCCTCTTATCTCTGCCTAAATCCTGCTTAAGCAAATATATACTATCACTTTTTAGCCCTTTGCTTTCAGAGTCTTTCACTTATTTATCTCATCTTACATCATGAATATTTTCCTATTGGGGTCTTAATTCTTGAAACAAAATCTAATTGTAAGAAACTGCTTCTAAAAGAAGTGATCTGGTCTTCTTTCTCTTGTTTGAAAAGCAGCATAAGAAGAAAACAAAATGCTTCCTATCAAACAGCCTGATCACTTTTTAAAATGTTTTTTTTTTCTTTTTCTTTAATTCTACTCTGCAGATGTATCAAGAAATGTCCCAGCAAATTATATATGGATTGGCTCAGGAGATACAAACATTTTCCAGTTTGTCATTAGGAAGCCTTACTGTAATGTCTAAGATAACTCTAACTGGCATGCCATAAACACTCTCACTACTACATTGGCAAATAGTTGAAAGCATCTGAGTAGTCTGAACAAGAATGAGTCAATACAGCAGATACATCCCCTTTCTTTTTCCACAACAGCCATGTGTGCTATCTAGTATATTTTGAATGAAAAAATACAACAGATTACAGAATGGAGATCCTGTAGTTTTCCACTTTCTCTGTGCATTCAATAAATCTTCATCCTGATCTAAATAAACCTGTCTTTTAATTACAGTTTTCTTTCCTGTTAATCCGGTGCAGTTTTGGACAAGGCTGGTCTTAATTAAACTTCTGTATTGCAAGGTGAAAGCTTGATACAGACCCCAGGAATTCAGCCTCCTGTGACCTAGAATGTTGAACAAGATAACCTATGCTGTTCTTTACGACTCTGAGTCTTGGTTTTGGATTTCAGACAACGTGCCTGACTTTTAAAAAATGTAGCACTGCATTTTTAACATGCACTTGCTTAGCGTTTTACCTGGTGACCTGTTAAATCCCTATGTCTGTGGGACAGCCCCAACCATAACCTTGCTTTTTAGGACGACGATGAATAGGAATTAGACTGGTAAAAAATAACTGCAAAAGATATGTAAGATTCAAATGTGAGATGTAAATGGTTTTTTTGCTTGGTTTGTGTGTGTGTGTGTGCAAAACAAGAAATCTTTTACCTTAAATTTTAAACTCAGCCTGAAAGTAGACATGTCAGTTGCCTCTTGGGCATAGCTAAGAAATAGAAACAAGGTGATGTGCAATCCTCAAACAGCCTGAGTTGGTACTTTACTCATCCTAAAGCTAGAAGATCAGCCTTTTGTCTGATGGAATTCCCAGCCTGGAAAAATCTCTGATGGTGCTATAATGTGTTCTCTAGTGACAGATTTCCATTTATCCCTAAATTGTATTTTTCCTGGATTATGGGCTAGAGCTCTCATTCAGATATGTTAACACCTAGACTATAAAATCATTCTTATTTGCTCTTTACCAATATCCTGCCAGATTTATTGAATTATCCTAAGAAGGACAATTCATCAAGAAAAATCTACCCACTGATGATACAAGTTTGTTTCAACTCTACTAAGGCAATGTGTGGACTAGAAAGAAAATCCTCTGCTTCTTCCTTCTCTTCGTCTTTGATTTTATCTAGTCTTCAAAACTACTCAGAGAACTCAATTAAAATTCAAGACTATTTATTGGGCTAATGCACCATTTTTGCTGAAGGCTTTCACTGACTTTTACTTGTGCTGCATGGTATCTCAAGCTAGTTCTCTAAATTCTCTTACGTCCTTCATCTTCATTTGCATATTTTAGTGATTACCAACATTCAATCTTTCTTAAAAATCTTTACTGTGCCTACTGCTGAAGAACCATACAGAACCACCACCCCAAGCTCTCTTGTCTTCTCTTTGTAGCCCTGACTTCTCCCATTCTTGAAATTACTGCAGCAAGACATTCCTTGATCATTCTGCATGACCTGTCAGCTAACAAAATTTTTATAGTCAAATTATATGTGAATTACTGATTGTAAGATAACATTCTTTGTTTCACAGCAATGGTGGTGCCTGTCTGACAGAATCATGCATCCCTAGATTCCCCGTCTCAGTTCTTAAATACATAAGGTGTATAAATGACATTTGTGTAAAAGGGGAAGAAAGTAAGGTATATCCAGAAGTGTAGCTATTGGGAAAATCTCCTGCCTGCGGTGATTATAAATTTTATGCAAGCAAAAAAATCCTACTGGATAATTTATAGCTCATGATGGTGAAGGATATCTGAGTTTAAACAGTAAAAAGGAAAAGGATCTCTATTTCATACACCATATGTGTGATCCAAAGAATATTGAAGTCAGCAGGCATCTTTCCATTGGCTTCAGCAGGCTTTGTCAATGATGTAAAAGTGGTTAAAGGGATTTTACTCAAATGTTCCAATATTTACCCTCTGGACTTGAAAGCACCTGGAAAATTTCAGCTGAGAAAGAGGATTTAAAAAAAAAATGGGATGGGGGGGGGGGGAAGCAGCTGAAAATAAAGTATGAAAAAAGCTATCTGCAGCTGAAACTAGCATGATTGAACAGAAGTAACAGAGAAGTTGGTGCTAGATATTTCAGAAAGATTCACTGCAAGCAAATATGACCATGGTACTGTGACTCAAAGAAAGACAGTTAAAATTATTTAGTCTTTGATGTACAAAGGTCTGAAAAGTGGTTAAGGAAGAGTTAAGGAAAGCTAGCTTCAAATGTGCCAGAAATTGGTAGTGATTCTGTAATATGGATGTTTAGATTTTAGCATCTACCTCTAGCCCTGGTTGCTGGACATTATGTTTCATGTTATCATCTTTTTAGACTTTACATCAGTGCCCTGACTGATGTTAACAAATTTTGGATTAGGCTCTGAATTAATTGTCTTTATGATAGCTCTTAAATGAAGAAGGCAGATATTTTCCTTTTCTAAAGCAGATATGTCCATTAAGACTCCGACTTAGTGTATATACTTGGTGGCCTTCCAATTTCCTGTAAGGAAGAAATCATCAGTGAATCAGAAAACACTGTAGTCTGCTATTGCAGATAATATAAAAATTGCTTGATATAACTTTTAAGAATATTAGGAAGAGTTGATTAATATTGCAAAAAAAATTTCCAACCAGCTACGTGATAGTCATGGTTGAAACAAGGCCTTTAATGATGGCTTTACCATGCACACGAAAGCTATTGATTCAGCAATATGTGGTTTATTTTGAAACCACTTATAAAATTATTCTTTGAGTGCCAGCAAGGGAAAAAAATTTTTTTTCCAAAATACCTTTAAGGAAATTTTCAAAATGTTCATGCAGCATACAAGAAAAAAATATGTCAAGTAGTATATAATTTTTAATGTCTCATTGGGTTACAAAAACTGATACAGATGTCTTCACCAGCAGAAATTCATTTGCACATTAATGAGGTTGTTCACAGGATCAGACTGAGGGGTGAAAGCCCAGTAAAGTACTCCAGCACAGCAAACAAACCCCCTCCTTTGAGAGAGCAGTGGGAAATGGCAACATACTTTCATTTTCCTGCCTCCAGGGAAAGACTTTCAAAACAGTTCTGGGTATGATGTCCAAAATCTACATTCAAAGTGAAAGCATATAAACCACTACATTCAAAGAGCATTAAGCATCCGTCTTACACTCACCAAGGTAAGGAAATTCAGAATTAAGACTATAACTCCATACTTAACTCACACATTTGTAGCCAGTACATAAGGACTGACGTATCACCCACTCCTAAGAGGCATCTGCAATTCCAGTTTTAACACTGAGTGTCTTTGCTCTTTAAGTGCTGAACTGGATATGGAATGTTAACCTATTTGTTAGTTTTCTTTCTTTTTCTTTCTTTCTTTCTTTCTTTCTTTCTTTTTTTTTTCCAGTAGTGTGAATAAAAGCAAATAAAACATATGAAGACTGTATGTTTTGAAATATATTTTCTTTTAATTTTTGTAGTCTGTATTTTTTTTCCAATGATCAAATTTGAAGAAAATCTAATTATGGGAAAAATACCCATGGTTTTTGCTATGATCTTATGCCAAGTTTCAGTCCAGAGCAAAATTTTACAGTCGCGTGAACCCCTGAAAAGAGAGGTTTATAATGGAAGCATTGACAAACTCTTAAGTACAGTGGGGCAAGGAGGTGTCTCCATAATATTACTCAATCAGAAGCTTGTAATTACAGCTTTCAATAGAAGGGGGAAATATACAGGGAATGAAGGATTTTCCTCCATGTGATATTTCTGGCATAATTTGTGCTGAAAATTTTCCAGGGTCTGTTGAACCATAACCACAGCTCATTTCTCCAGTAACGAAATATTAATGACACAACTGTTTTTCACTAGACTTCTAGAAAAAAAAAAAATCTTGTTTTCTTACCGATACCATATTTTACTCCTTAATCTCCAATTATAGCTAAGAAAATATTTTAGTAAATTTTCCGATTTGTGAAAATTGTCCTTCTCTTGTGAGAGGAAAATATGACATTTCAGCAAACTCACACGTCATTCTAAGGGCATAGGATTTGTGGGCTTTTATTGTGTAAGTTCAAAATCTCCAGTATCAAGCCCTTTGAAACTATTCTTCTTCATCAAAATTTAAATAGGCATAAAAACTTTCAGTGATTCTTTCAGTCAGACTATCCAGCTGCAGTTTAATCTTTAAAACTTCATGGCTATGATCTTCCGTCTGTAATTCTTTCCATGTGTCATTAAAGATTGTCCTTGTCTGCTAGGTTGTGTCGCCTTTTTTACAACCTCAAGACAGTGCTCTTGTAGCATCCTCTAGGAGAGAACAACCACCAGAATAGTCCTTCCAAACCTCTCAGGATGTGACCATTAATAAGAAGATTGTAAGTGGGATTGCTTGTAGGATCTCTCTCTCTATGGTATAAGGCAGGGTTGGATTGGAGAAAAAGGAAAGAAATCACATAGTAATTTCATATGCAGAGAGACATGGAAAGATAGGTTACAATTAACAGCAGAGTGGAAATGGACAGAAAAATTAAGGCGCTCCTGTGAGGTCAAAGTCTGTGAGGGGAAAAGGTGTAGGCTTTTGGCAACTGTTTCTGAAAATGAAGGTCCTTTTTTCACTGCATACTAATGACCACTGTGCTTGGCCCTCATTCAGGTAACATTTCCATTAACCTGACTTTGAGCTGTTCTTTTTTCCATATTCTCTTTGATTTACAGGACTTTAAGTAAACTGAGATCAGCTCTCCTGAAACCAAGTGAACTTTATGCCAGCATAAATCCTATGTGGCTGAGAAGGCAGCTCAGCTTTGAGGACATTAAGATTTGGCTTAAATGGCGGTATTAAAAAACCCACAGAATTAAGTCCCTTCTTTCAAACCTTGTATGGGAAAGACAAATAATACCACTTCAGACCCTGCACTCAAGACTCGCTGTATGTGCCCACTACTAACCTCCATAGATGCTCCTTTTTTCTCACTGCTGAAACAATGACTTTATCTTCTATTCCTCTATGCTGGATGAAAATTTTGCAGTGGTGTAAAATGAAGGCTAAATATATTTAATCCAATCAGACAAAATCCCTTTGGCAGAGATGCTGAAGAAGACAATATCTCCCTCACCAACCCCAGTCCAGGTTGAGGCTTTGCAAAGAATTACAGTTGCCTTTGAGGCTGACAAGGTTTTCTTGGACAAATTTGATTACTCAGGGGGCAGGATTAAGGCTGTCCTTTGATGATCTAGAATCTCCTTCACCTCCCAGCCTCACAGGGCCAAGTATTGTGGTCTATACCTCACGCAGCCACTGTATTGTCCTGAAGCCAGACAGAACTGAATACACTGACATAGCTGCATTGACTATTTTTGACTGCATTGACACTGAGGCCACAGATTTCCCCAGGGCTGCCCCGTATTGTTGTTCCACTCTTATTTGTCCTCCAAAACTATTGCTGAACCACAGTATGTATTTTACTGTCCATATGGTCTTATTTTTGAACAATAATAGAAGAGCATATAAAAACTCACATATGAATCACACTTGCAGGTATACGTGGAAATATCCTTTGAACTATATTATATTCTCAAAAAATAATAAAAGAACATGCTGTCTTCACTTGCATGGGATTAATGACCTATCCTTTTTCATTGCTATTCCATCTAGCTATATTTATTCCCATTTTAACATTATATGGATTCTCTTCTCTCTTCTTTAAAGCACTGACTTTTAAGTATATTCTGTCACATAGTCACAAATTGGATGAGCAACTATGTACCTGTGGCCCAGCATTTACTGAAAGTTTTTATTTGTGTTCAGTTAAGCCTTCCAGTGAACACTAATAGTCTGTCGTAATATCAAAATCATGAACAAAATGGAAGAAAATTGTTCTGTCTTATCATACCGCCTGAAATTCCACCTGTATGCTCACAGCCACACTCTACATTTTGGGACCTAATGCTCATTTACCTCTAGGATGGCTAATACCATTTCACAGAAATGTCAGGCAGTCCTATGACAAATCCAGGCTGGGTCCTATGAGTTTAAAATGTCAGGCTAATAGAGATGGAAAAGGGTAAACTCCCCAAAATTGTCTCAAGTCAACCAGAATATACACCTTGTACAATGGATAGTATTAATGCAACGATAAAAATGTTTATGCGTTTACCAGACTGGAACAGCAAATGCAATGTCTGCAGCTTTGCCTTGAAAAGTTACATCAGTGATACAAGAATAACTTTTTTTAATTTGGGGACTTAAACCCATAGCCCTCCATAACCCATAACATTTAGATTTCAATTTCTAAAGTTCTAATTTCTACTGAGTGTCTGAAGAAGAAGAAAGAGAGAGAGAGAGATAAAGAAAATTCGTAGTTACTCTGCTAAGTACATATCATAACCCTCTATCCACAGGACAGAACACTGGCTATTGTGCTGCCTGCCAAAAGACAGGGTCTTACTTTGCCTGAAAACACAGGGATGCTGCAGGCTGCAAATTGCCCTTGGTCCTCCAGCACTTGTGTAATGTTGCTTGCTGCCTGTGCTGAGCTACAGTCCCCACTGGCCTCGCTCTTCCTGAGCTCCTCTTGGGAGGCTCTTGCTTAAAGATTCCTCATGAGAGATAGAGTGTGTGTGTGTGTCTGTAAGAGACGTGTTCTCATAGGTCTGCAGGGTTGAGAGCAGAGCTGAAAGTGAGAGACCTAACAAAGCATAAAAACCTTGGTTGTTGTTTTGTTGGCCTTGAGGTGAAAATGCAGGAAAAACCTGTCTTAGCTGCTTGGACTCCTGAATAATTGTTGTGCTTACACAAAGCACAGATAAATATATGTTTCAGATAAATGTTTCCCTACATGACACGAAGAGCTGTTTTAATGTGTATAGAGAAAACCGCCTTTGATGGGCTATTTCCCTCTTTTGTGCAAGACCAGTTTGGATGTTGTGCCTACTTTGTACCAAAATTTCCATTTATTAAACTTACTTAGACCATTCCTCCCCTGGACATACTCCTCGGAACAGTACTGAGTCCTGATGAAAAAATGACTAATTGATAGTATTCCTTCTGTCGTATTTTGCATATTAGTCTAATAGCCCTGGAAACCATTGCTAAACTCACAGTCCAGTGTAAAAATCACTGTGATAAGTCAGGCCTGTGCTTTAGTTTCTTTCTGGGTTCATTAGCTTTATATCTTTTTGGCAAAAAAATCCTGAAAAAGCTATGGGAATTTCTATCCTTTTCCATTTGAATCTTATGTTCAGTTTTGGTTTTCCACAGTAAAACTAGAAGAGGGAATACTGAAATGGATATAGACAAAGATACTGGCAGCAAAATGGAGAAACTTCCTTGGTAGCACTGAGGGAGCTATTCAACCTGAAAAAAATGAAATAGCATGTACACAGAACTGCATGCACTAAAATTCTAAGAAGGTATAAACAGTCCAGACAATATGATTAGGAAAAGATTATTTACACTGTCTCAAAAAAAAAAAAAAAGGAGATATCAAATCAAAAGGTCTGTTGTCAGGGTGAAAGCTTATTAGCAGCAATACTTGGGCACACAAAGTCTTTGTGGAAAACATTGCAGACGTCGTGCAGCCCAATAAAGTTTTTTATGACTGGAGAAACCCACGGAAATACAGTTTATCAAGGGCTCTTAAAATAAACCTCCTATATCTACCTCAGAAATCCCTGAACTGCAGGTTACCTAGATAAGGAGAAAAATCTAGATGAAATGTCGTTTATCACAGACAGTTAAGTGAAGGAGAGAAAAGCCAGTGCTAACTTTCTTACTGATTTATAAGCAATTTCTAATCTCTCTGGATGTCCTTATGATAGAATGACCACTCTGGCCAGGCTTACCTCAGAAGTAATGTTAACTGAGTTTAAAATTTCATAGGGAGAGGATAAAGCAATGGCAAATTAAAACACCTCATAAAATAACCAACAATAGGGAAAAAAACCTAGGAATCTATAGAACTCTTGAGCATTAATATTTGTATATCTGGCAGGGGAAAAAGGGAAGGATATTTGGAATCTCTCCTAAATTTTTTTATATAAAAAAAGCTATAAAGCATGTTAAATTTAGATGAATTTAGAAACTGGAGGACTCCATGGATACCCAGTGCCAAAACCCACAATTCCAGCTCCTTAACTGTAAAGTTCAAAATAAAATTGTTTCATAGTCAAATCAATGAGCAACAAATAATGACGAGAAGATGAGGTGTAACAAATTTCATATCTGTAACCAGAAGAATATCAGAGATGAAAAACTACCTTACATGACACTCCCATTTCTACAGAAAAAAAAGTGCTGCGAGTTGCAGCAGAGTTGCACTCTGTTGTCTACCACACTAATTGTGAGACCAGGAAACCTCGCAAGGAAATATGAAGAGCCAGAAGCAGAAGAGATGTTCTTGAAAAACCTGGAAAGTGAATTGCATTACATGTCAGATTCCAATAAAGACAAACTCACTGAACTGGGGTAAATACTTTAAAACTATGACCTGATAACGAAAGACGCTAATTGGAAAAAGATTCAAAGGAATAAAGAATGTCTGGTGGAAAACAGAGGAAGTAAAAAGAGAAAAAGCAGCATAGTATACAACAGAAATAAAAGTATTCCAGGTGAAAGACAGTTTCTACAGTCAGTGTAATTGGTGTTATTATTATCATTATAGTGATAAATTGCACCCTAGAAATACCTGTTCCTCTCAGGTGACTATAAAAGTTTTCTAGTCAGCTACCTCGGAGGTAGGTATTTTTGGTTTGTGTCCAGTTATGGGAGATAAATGCCATGTTGGGTCTTCAGGACCCTAAAAATATATACCCTCTGGACGACAGTCAGGTTATGCAGTCCTAGGATTTCTTAACTCTACTTTACCTTTGACTCTTTACTCTTTCTTTACTTTTTTGTTTTCTGGAAAAGTAAGTTGCCATGGATAATCCAATGCAGTTGAATCTGCTGAATTTAAGTGTGGACACCCACATGCACCCAGGAAAGGACTCCTTCTTTGTGCTACAACATCAGATGATGGCTTTTCAGCATATCTGTCCTATTCTAGAAAGAGAGATACTCACTTGGACACCTAGATCTCACTAAAACTTGTGTGACTGCACTTGTTACGTGCAATAAAAGAAACAGTATTTTGCTCCCAGAGACAAGAAAATGCTGCATTGCTAACATGGAAGTTGACCAGATCCTGTGATCTCAGCGCTGCAGTTACACCTTGGAGAGGCTCTGATAGAGCTTTCTGATTCACGCTGTCCCTGAAGAAATCCTGAGTTTACCTGTGAGAACAGCTGTTGTGCAGTCACCAATGGGTAGTCCTTTTTAGCTATGTTGCTATTAATACATGCTTTTCTGAGAATATGCAACATTTTTCCTTTGGTTTAATGACATTCTTCTTCTTTCCAGACAAGGTTTAATTTCTCCTACTGGAGAACAAAATTATTTCATTAAAATACAATATCTTACATGCTGGTTTTGTTGTGGGCATGTTAGGCTTTGAGGAAGATACTTCCAATTTCAGACTTAGAGGATCTTTAAGTCTCCAAATGAATTGAATAGTAATATCTCCTGTTGTTGTCTTCCAAAGTGGATGGTTAGTATTTGAAGGGGAGTTAATAAGAGGTTCAGGGCTCGCCTCTCAATCCTTCCTGTGGTTGTTACAGTGAAACAGCAACAATGTAAGGAAAGCATAAATTATGGCATGGGTGCCAGACAGGGTAACAGCTGAGGCAGAAGCAGGAACGTGTGCCATAGTAATAGCTCTTTAAGTCTGGTAGAAGGGATTTTAATTGTATGTTTAAAACTGTGGGACTTTGTAGTATGAATAAAAATTTCAGATATTATAAGGTTAACATGGAACTGTCAATAGAGGTTGTGTAACTGCGAGTTTGACCCAATACCTTTGCATTGTTAGAGAGATCATGTACACTCTATTTTGATTTGGTTTAAACCATATATTATTTTGTCTCGTATTTCAACAACTTTAAGCAAATAGAATATATTTAGAGGGTGGCAGTTAGGGTTTGGGGTTTTTTCCAATTCTGTTTTTCATCTGTTGTCTGTGTGCAAGACAATAATCCTGGGCAAACTTTGAGGACAAGAGGAGGTTCCTTGTCATTCTATTTAGCCTCAGATTCATAGAAAAATCCCTTTCTAGACTCTCAGTTACAGTGAAATTGGGCAAATGTGTGCGGCAATTAAGAACTTAAAAATAGAACCTTGTTTGCTTATAGATCTCCTGGTTCTTACCTTTATAGAATTAGTAAGGAAAAAGTACATTAATTCCAGTTTATCAATGAGAACGTGCCTTTTCTTACAATGGGACAAAACCTCTGAGATGTAAATGAGAAATTGCAAAACTGTGAGATCCCAATGTCACACAATTGAGAGAAATGATTTGAGGAATGAATGTAACATCTGCTTCTGAGTGCCTAATTCATGTACACATGATAAAAAAACAAGTTCTCATAGTCATGATTTTCAAGTCATAGTCACAGTTTTCCTAAAGGAGAGCAGAAGCATGTTTGCCACGTGGGAATAACAACAGCAGAGTGAAATAATTAAATTAGTTGCCAGTTTATATCAACTAAAGTCTTGTCTATGGTTGTTTTATTTTTATTTTTATTTTTAGCTTGTATTATTCTACATTTAAAAACCTACTGTTCTCAAACAATATTTATGTTGACAATCCACCTTTATCATGTGCAATAATAAAACCATGGCGGAAGTAACTTTCATCGAGACGTAATCTTTTCCACAACCATGGTATTTGTTTATAAATAGTGGCTGAACATGAGCAAAGCTCTTTACTACAAGCCTCTGCTACTGACAGATCATGCTGGCTTGATAAAACTGTGCTTCAATGCTACTTTGCAGTTACAGATTATTCTGCACCAGTTCAGGTACCTGAATCAGGTCTCATGCCACAGCTTAAGCCAGAGGTTTTGGACTTGATCTCTCACGTGCAATCATGTCAGAATTCAGTTTTCTGAGTAACATCTGAACAAAAGCCCATGCCACAATATAGACACTCCAGATGCATATAGAAGTGCAGAGGAAAGCAACTCATTTTACAGGAGACTTCACTAGGTGAATATCTACTATAAGGAGTTTAACTGTACTTTTTGGTGAGATCCTGCTACTGAGGTAGTGCATTTGGTTGACCCTGCACACCTCTGTGGTCACTATATATATATGATATATGATAGACAAAGTTTTTCCCAGAAATCAAGCACCTAACTGGAGATCTGAAGGTTTAGGGGAATCACAGCCAGGAGGTCTTGCCTGAGCTTTGAAGGCAGCCATGCCAGGGAGGAGAGTAAACTGCAGGAGCTACTATATGCGGGGAGATTATAGCCTCTTGGTGCTGTGCTATCAAGTCTCTGCCATTCAAGGATGTACTTCTTTTTTTTTTTTCATTTTATCTTCTTAGCTTTCTCTCCCCAACATTAGTTTCATAACATAGAGGCTGCATGCAATGATGTACTGGGTAGAAAAGTGAGTCAGTTTCATTTCTCAGTGTATCTGAGAAATTAATGTTCTCTCTATTGCCCCAAACGAGAGGAAGCAAACTCTTTCCACCTACATATTCCCTTGATTTTACTTGACATCTATCCAGGAGCTGTACTAGAGATGTACAGGCTTCCCACTTCTTTTCTTTACATCCATACTCAATATTTGTGTCATCTACTGACTCCAGATTATTTTTCCACATGCTTTGACACTTGTTCTTCTACTATCTTCATATTCCTACCTCAAAAAGCCCCAAAGTAGCCTCAGCCAAAATGGTGACATGGTGAGGATTAAATATTAGGTTTAAAGAAAATGCACTTTCCCCTCATCACACAGTCACAGAGAGAAAAGGGGGGGAAAAAGTGTTCTGAGCCTTTAAACAACGTGAAATATTATATGGTAAATCAGCCAAGTCACACAACACAAACATTTCCAGCACAAAAAGTTATTTTAGTTACTGTAGAATTCTAGCTGTTTTGTAGCATCCATCATGTTGATCCACGAATGTTTCTTTTTAGAAAAATGAGCCAAAGAACATGCTTTAATTTGATGCACAGATTGTATGGCAATGCAGTTCACTTGACACTTTCTGTAGTGCCTGTGACTCTCTCATCCTCTTCACAGTTCTGAAAATACTGTCCCGGCAAAAGAGGTCATCTCAGAGTTTGTCAGCTGGACCATTTTGTCTTTGATAGATGATGTTTTCATTGTTGGAGTTTACACCTTATATATGTAATTCTCCAAAGCAGGAACAGCCTTTGGGTGTGTCCCTGTAGTGATTAGCCTCTTTTAGTGGCATTGCCTCAAGAAAGAAATTCTATATGCACCCTAAGAGGGCAATACAGAGTTGGAAGAAGGCAATGAATGAAGGAGATTTAAAAAAAGGAGGAGAAAGACAAAGGCACAGTAAAGGATTTGTGGACCCAGTTGGGGAAAATGAGGAAAGAGTAGAGGCTCCCTGGAAAGCCTGGTAGATACCATGACAGGGCTAAAACTGCCTATTTAAACCTATCCTATTTCATTTCTGTTTAAGGTTTTAGCTTGACTCATGAATGTGTGTGTTTAATAATACTTTTTACTGGTCACAGTTGTATATTTAATCCTTTTCTACTGTTCACAGCATTTAATTTGTCTTTTGTTATTTATTAAAAATTCATTGAAAAAGTATTTGTATTCATGGTTTTCAGTCTTGAGTGATTCATTAAAATGCCCACCTTCACTTCACTACTTCATTAAAGAATTCATTAATATGCCTGCATTCACTGAACCTTCAGATGTTTTATTTTAATCTCTAAATGTACACTGTTTTAAAATCTCCAAATATAGTATGTTGAAGTTCCCTCATGAAGCATGATAAAAGTTTTAAAACATTGTACCTCCTCTTAACACACATGCTAATTACAATTAAATCTCATCTGGAAAGTCAGGCATATTGTTCAAAAATGGCCTTTATATTTAGAGGAGGAGTGGAATACATTCCTCATTTTATTCCTACCACAAAATGTAACATGTCAGAGTAAACTCTTCCTGGCTTATCAGTCCAGCAATCTGCATTCTCCCTTCCTTAATGTCACAAAAGTTGAGCAAGTCTCAGAGAAGAACTTTTGTAAGAGCTTTGGTTCACTTAATAGCCTCTTCTTTTCCACCTTATACATCCTTTCTTCCTATTCTCTGAAGTTAGTGCATCACTAAAACCTGTTTGCATTCAATACTACAAACCTGCTCACCAGAGTTTCCTACATGCCTCTTAAAAATGCCTTTGTAGTGATGGGATGAAACATGAGATATGCACAGTCCAACCCTAAAATTGCTTTGTCTTCGGGTAGGTTTCCCAGAACATGCAATATGCAAAGCACCAGATGCAAATGTAAGATGTGTACGGCACAAAGGTAGAGCATAGGGCTTTCGACTGCCTGATCAGAAAAGGGAATGCTGATTTCAAAATGTCCCATTGCTGGGTGGATGCAAATGACTGCAAGTGAAATAACATTAGCTGTAGGACAGCATGGCATGCACAATGCATGGAACTGTCCTTGTGAGTCGCTCAGTGGAGGTTTGGAAAAGCTGGACCAAGTTTCAATTATAAACATGTGGTAAGAATGGAGATGTGTTTGCCAGACGAGTGCCTGAATAATTTACAACTGCTTTCTCAGTAAGAATGCCCTGAAATATCTTCTTAGACAAATATTAGTTTTTGCAAACATAGGGATTGAAAACCATCTGGCCAACACTAAATTTCTTTGCTTAACAGTGAAGGTAGGGTAGCACTTCTTCTGAGGGGTAAGCCTCTTACTGTAAGAAACAGAGATGTGGCATGTGAAGGCCACAAAAATATCAAAATATCAAGCCACAACATACGCTGACCAAATTGGAGGAGAAAGCTTGATTTTAAGAAATGCAAAAGGGCACATTCAGAGGAGAAAGAAACAGATAGGATTAAAAACCCTTTGGTCTGAGAAATGACCAGAGTAAATACAGATTTGTAGTGTGTGAATGAACACCTTATTGTATGTTCTTACTTAGTGGAGAAATAAGAACAGTTCCAATTTTGGAAGAAAAAACCTTCCATGTTATTAAATGTCTATAAGGCACAGAATTAATGAAAATCCTTAGACTCAGAACAGAAGAGCAGGAGCCAGAGGGTAAAGTATGACAACTTTTATTTCTAGCTTCTTAGGCAAAATTATACATTTCTGAGGAAATCATTTATTTAAGTGGTTAATCGTCATTATTCTCACGCATCATTGAACAATATGTGCAGTGATCTATAATTATTTTTCATACATGTGAAGTCAATAGCTGTTTAACAGACTTTTCAATAAATTATTCCTGATATGGATTTCCATAGAGTATAAAATATTCCCACTTGTAGTTTTTAAAACCAATCAGCCTCTCAGCACTGGGATAACAGTGCCATTTTCTGACTTCTTCAAGCTGTGAGTGTGAAACAGCATCCTTTCTGGGAAGCCTGGGGATGAATTATTCCCACTGGGTAGAATTGAGCAATGCTTTTGAATAGTCATCAAAAATGCATCTTGGATGATACTGAAATGATTTCTGACAAATCCAGCCATAATCAAGCCAAAAAAAAAAATGGGGAGGTAGTAGGGAAGAAGGAGTTGGAGAAGTTGAAAAATAAACCACAATTTTTCATTTTGAAACTGAAAAACAGGTTAGGGGGGAAAAGAGAGCTAAGGAAACAAAATAAAGAAGAGTTACAAATAATTTAGTTCAATTTAAAGCAGTTTCTCAGTGCTGTTCAGTAAGCAAACAAAAAATTTAGATATTCATGTTACCTTGCTCCTGAGGGACTGGTAGCAAGCAGATTCTTGAGACGGCTTGTCCATTGCACAGCCCAGATGTCCCATGTGATGGATAGAAACAGTAGAGCTGTAGTAACACCTTCTAGTATTACCTTCTCTTAGCTTCACCTCAGTTGCTCATTCCTCAAGTTTTTTCAAAGGGCCAGGATTTCACCTGTGATGTGCCTTCGCACTGCAGTGCTGCCACTCCTCTCTTCCCCAAAAGCTGTTCCAGAGCCTGTCAAAACCTCTGACTTCAGGGAAAGAGGATTAATCTAATCAGTGCTATTACGTCTATGGACCTGAGCATGGAGAGTCACACACTGGACATTGTTATCCTACTCTGAAAACATGTTTCCTTACAGAGGGAAAAAGGATGTTGGCCTATTCCACAAAACAACTGAAACAACTCATTGTCCAAAATTGACTAGTGAGTAACTATTTTGGCAAATATGTGGTTTTGAAGATTAGCATTTTTTTACATAGTTACTGGTGTTTATTCAGCAGTCTGAGACATGTTTACCCCATTGACTGTAGAAATTACTTTTAACTTTAAATCTGCTGCTTCCTTTGGTGGCTTGAAGTGTGCAAATATACACACTCACCCAACCTTCTTCTATGTCAGATTTGAAAGAAACTAGTTCTTGCTTCCCTTATCTTTATATTGGTAGTGCCTTCTTCTTTATGCTCAAAAGAAAGCTAAATTTATAATATACCTTCATTTTCATAAGGTGGCCTATTTGCAGCATGGACAATTCCTTTTTCTACAAATCAGCAGTGTTTCATGTTTTTATATTCACTTTCTCCCTCAGCTCTCAATGTTGAATGTCATGGTATGGGATGTCCTGGGTCCAGACTTCTGTCTTAGTGCTAAATATAATTTGACAAACCATTGTGCATATTGTGGTTTACAATACAACTAAGAATGTCCTGGCAGCAAAATTCTCTTTTGACAACGTTTTGGAAATAAACCAAAATTTTTGCTAAGAAGAAGATTGATATTAAAAAATATCTTGCTGATGACCACATGCAATTAATGGTTCTTGCTTTCATTCCTGTACTGCAGATTACATATTATCCTGTGTCTGTTTGGAAGTTTGTTTGTGAATAACAGCTCATTCAGTTGTTATGTAAATATAAAGTTCACTACTTTATCAACTACTTTAGAAAGTAGCTGATTGCAGAACTAAATGGAAGCTTTCTATTAAATTGTATTTTTACCAATATATCATGTCCTGAATTCAGATGTGAGGTTCCTTGTGTATAATGTCATATTGCATACTGATTTCCTCCAGATATGCCTTTACAGGGATAATAAATCTAGTCTTTCAATCCATATAGAATCCTTACTTTAAGTGCCTGCAACTTTTCATCTTGATGGTGGTTGGTATAATCCAAGGCCCAGTAAAGTCAACAGGAGTTTGTTCATCAAGTATTGGGAACGTGGTCTGAGGATGTGCTTTGCTATATTTTAAGGCAAGCTATTCATAAGATAACCAAACAATTCCACCATCATTTTGTTCAAGTTTCTTACTGAAATCAAGTTGCTGTTATAAGAACATATGGTTAAATTTTGTTTAAGCAGGAGAATACAAGGTGTCTTTTGAGTGAACTGAAGGCGGCATTTCTGTAGGCACAAATTTCACCACAATGTTGAGTATTTTGTGAGCGTATCAATCAGACAGCAAGCAATATGAGAAACAGCAACTCTAGATGCACATCCTGCAGTTTCAGTTTTTTTCTGCTAAGGAAATTATTAGTCTAAATTAGATATACATATATTGGTCTATATTATCCCCTTAGGGATATTTCCATTGCATACAGTGAAGACACGTCGAATGGAGAGAGAATATTTAAGGTAGATTTCTTCCTAGCATGTTACTGAAATACAATGGTTCCCATAGTCAATGTCCTGGGTACTGTATAAAATATATTCTTTGTTTTAATATAATTGCCACTTGCACAGAAAGTCTTTGTTTTTTTAGTAGTTAGGTGCTCTGTGTGAAGAGTGTATATTATTTCACAAACTCCTGAAATGGTATGCTGGTTGAATACTGTTAGACTGAGACAGGACAATAATCTAAAAACTGCTACAGAGTTTCACAGAAAAAAAATTTATTAAGTCACCTAGCCCATGTTATTACCCCTCCCAGCAGGGAGTATTAGACTTCATGCAGTCCTATTTTAACCATCCAAATCAACATATTTAAACAGCTTCTGCAGCTTTGCAATCGTCTTTAATTTATCAGTTTAATTTCATCCTGGTTTGCCTAGGTAATTCTTGCTGTAGCATCCAGCATCTTCTTGTTTCCCTGGCTATTTCTTTGTTTCAGTATGTGTATTTGCCAAATTTTGTACTGCAGATGATATTTATTCAGCAAGGAAAATAATTTTGAGATTCTGACCCCTTAGACTATCCATTCTTTTCTCTAACACCTGGGTTTTATCACTTGCTCCTCTGTTGCTCTTCTCTCTCTGCCCTTACCCTTGTTTTTTTCCTGCTTCTTAGACTCACTTGTTCTTGTGTTAAGTTCAAGCAAGGGAAAACTGTTCTCTGTGACTTGATACCTTGAGAGAAGAATCTACCTAAAAATGTGTGCTATCTAGATACTATGTTGTAAAATCTCCCCTGATTTTTCAATTTGATGAAGAAATTTGTGTGTCAAGTTTTGCACCTTATATTATGAAGGAGGAAAGGAAGAATAAGTGTGAATGCTGCTCCAGAATATAATGCTTCTATGCTTCATGGATTTCTATAGCACCTTACAAAATGAAATGGATTGGGTTACTTGACCAAAAAGCAAAACTTATTAAAACTATTAAAATTAACAAATGAGCACAGTATCCTGAAAGGCCTTCAAGTGTTTGATACTGCTTCTACTCATGTTTTCCTAAAAGAAAAAAAAAAACCCAACCCATTGCTTTTCTGAACAGCATGTTGAGCCTTACTTCCTCTACAAAACCATCCAGACATTATCAGGTAGTCATTTCCTTTGTTCAATTTTTTCATAAGTGATCACCAGAGAGAAGACACATTAGCTAGGTTTGAAAATATTGTTTCTTTGACATTGTAATCACTAGGGCTTTCAAACTGAGTTTTTGACAAGGGTTGATCATATCTGAGCTTGCCTGGTTTCCTAACTGCCATCAGGATGTTTTTGTGCCAGTTGGCTTTGGAACTTGTTCTATCAAAACTTAGCATGAGAGTATTTGGGATTGTGCTGAAAGATGTTGCTGCTTTATAGTTTTGTGAAGACAGTAGCAGCTACCTCTGCTTCCCTGCCCAGAGACACATGCCCAGCAGGTGCCCAAACCCTAGAGCAAATCTCAGAGTTAGAGATTTATCCAGACTTTCTACACATCAGGTCAGGGAACTATTGGATGATTTAACCATTTCAGTCTGAGATACTTCCTAGATGACCCCTTTCACATTTATGTGACTTTCCCTGTCTAAAGAAAAAAGATTTCCCCATCTCTAGTTATGTGAAAACATATTCATTGCTTTAATGTCATGACTATACTCTGATACACAGTGCACTTTATAGATAATGATCCATATATAACTGTACCTTCACCCTCTAGTACTATGAATTCAGATTCCAGTCTGGCATCCTGCAGTGCTTTTGGTCACTGGTTTCCTTTATTGTAGTGAGGGGCTTTACTAAAGTCTAGGTAGACAATATTCACAGGGCTTTGCTCATCTGCTGAATGGGCCACCTTATCATAAACGGAGATTAATTTAGTCAAGCAGGACCTGCCTTTCCTAAGCCCATGCTAACTGGTCCTGATCACTTCATTATCCTATATGTGCTGTGTGATAGCGGTCGGGATGGTCTGCTCTGTAATATTCTCCAGCTTTGAGGCAAGGCTGACAGTACAATGATTCCTCAGATCCTCCTTCTGGCTCTTCTTGTAAACAGGTATCATATTTGCTAATATCCAGTGAAATGGGGCCTCCTTGGTTAGCCAGGACTGATGATAAATAATTGAAAATGGCTTTGTGAGCAGTTACATCACTTTCTTCAGTACTCCTGGGTGGGTCTCATCTGGTCTCATAAATGTACTTGTATCTAGGTGGAGTAGCAGGACACTAAACATTTCTTCTTCTGCTACCCATCCCTGTCTTCCAGTTCAGAGAGCTGAATAACCCAGAGAACAACTGCTCTTACTAGTAAAGAGTGAGGTGAAGAGGGCATTAAATACTTCAGCTTTTTCCTCATCATTTATTACTATGTTTCCCCCACATCCACTAATACATGAAGATTCTCCTTAGCCCTCCTTTTGCTGCTGCTATATTTATAGAAATGTTTTCATTGTCCTTTACCAAAGTAGGCAGATTAAGTTCTAGTTGCACTTTGGTCTCTTCTAATTGTCTCTCTGCATAACTTCACAATATCTTTGTAGTCCACCTGACTTGCCTGTCCCTTCTTCCAAAGTTTATCAACGGTCTTTCTTTTTTTTTTCCTGAGTTCCAGACAGAGCTCTCTGTTGAGCCACCTTGATTTTCTTCCCCATCAGCTTATCTTCTGGCACATGGGAGCAGCCTGCTTTTGTGCTCTTAAGACTTCCTCCTTGAAGCATGTCCAGCTTTCCTGAACTCCTTTGCTCTTCACGGCTGCCTTCTAGGCTACTCTGTTATCAGTTTCATAAACAGGCTAAAATCTACCCTCTAGAAGTCCAAGATGGCAGTTCTGATGACCCTTGTCCTCACTTCTCTGAGGATCAAAAACTCTTATCATTACATGGTTGCTGTGCCCTAGACAGCTTCCAACCATCACATCACTTTCTCTGTTCACAAACCAAAAGTCCAGTGTGGCATCTTCCCTAGCTGGCTCACTCACCAGTTGTGTCAGGAAACTGTCTTCCACACACTCAAGGAATCTCTCTTGTTTATGCAGAGAAGCACCTTTGCTCTCCAAGTAATGTGGAAAAAAAAAGATAGGAATGTGATTACAGTAAATATAATTCATCAGGAGTGATAGGGAGAGAACTGACCACCCAGCATGGTAAAAGGCTACTGTCTTTTTTTTGTTGTATAATATCATAGGATAACTGGATGTAATCCCTAAGGGTCTGAAGGATCTGGAGTATCCTGTCTTTTAGAAGTATTTTTTTCAGTTATTTTTAAATTTTCCTTTCCTTCACCTCTGAGTACAAAAATAAAAATTGGTTAGAGACACCTTTGCTTTCCATGAGGGTTTGAGCTGGAACATGTTAACATGCTTTTTACCCACTCCCAGCATTTCTTTCATTCTTTCCACAAGTGCAGCACTTTCTCTGCTTTACAGAATCCTTTGGACTGAAGCTACTCAGTGGTAGAGGGTTTTGTGGTTTAGGGTTCAAAAATAGAAACAGTTTTAATGAATTCAATATGTTCACAGAACAAACATTACGTTTTCTGATATCCTTAATGGGAGTATACTAACCTTAGGTTATTATACCATCTGTAAACAGCTACACCCATTGCTTTGTGCAGAGTAGTTCACTTTCTGGTCAAAAAGTCATAATGTAGCAGGGTGAAGTTATATCTACTAACTTTCAAAGTCACTTTTGAAAGGTTGTATCACTGCCAGCTTGTACCCATGTCCTACTTATGTTAAGAAATAAGTCATTTGAGTCACAACAACCATGTCACTGGTTATAAAGAACTCCTTGACAGGGTGTTGTTTCTGACAGATGTCTGAGCCTGAAAATGCAAGAAGAACATGCTGTTGAGAAATAGAAACATGTAAAGGAGGCAAATAGGACCTGCATTTGCTGAATCAGGGGACTTTGGAAAAAGGTGTTGGTGGACATCACCATATGCTTGAGAGTCAGAGCTCAGAAGAACTGTAAATGAAACATTTAAGAGCTGATGTTAAATTAAATCCAGATGTCTGTGTTGAAGTCTATTTTGAAATTAAAGTCTACAGATTTTCAGTATCATGCAGTTCCATAAGTTCCAAAAGGGTTGTTGATGTAATTAAAATAGTAAAACAAGATGGAACTTCCTTTAAGGTACAATTCAAGAGAAATTTTGCTTGAAGAACAGGCATATAGAAATGATTGCTGTATTTTCAGATTAACAGCAAGGTGAGGTTCAACAAATCCTTCTTGTTCTTATCAGGGGTGTTTTCAAAGCAACCATAGCAAACTGCATATTGGCCTAAAGCAGAAATATATCCGTTCTAGCAGATTACAATGAAAATCACTTAATTATTGCTTTTGTAATAGCATTTGTGTCCCCGTCCTTTACTCAGAGATGCATTTAGGGCAGTATTCTCTAACATAAATGCTGATGATGTTATGGAACAGAGCCTGCTTTAATCTATAATCATCCTGATGCAGTAGACTTGAGAGAACTCACTGTCATTTTTATATTTCCTACAAAAGGTAGCCTAAAAAGAAATAAAACCAACAAAAGAGGTTCTAAGGCTTTAAGGACTGTCTCCCATGCAACTTTATCAACCAGCCTTCTGAACAGACCAAACTGCTCCCTCCAGAAGTCCAAGGTGACCGTTCTACTGACTCCCCTCCTTAGTTCTTCTAGAACTAAGAGGTTCTTTTGATTGCTATGCCCCAGGTTTCCTCTAACAATCATATCTCCTTCAAGGCCTTCTCTGTTCAAAAACAACAGGTCCAGTGGGGCACCTTCCCTAGTAAACTCACTCACTAGTTGCATCAGGACACTGTCTTCCAGGTGAAACAGAGTTGGAGTATACCTTTATCTGAAAGCATGATATGTTAGTCAAAAAGAAGTAAAAGTCAGGAAGTGGACTTATTTGCAATGAACAATGTTTTAAATGCCTTAAGGCAGGAAGAGAATCTAATTATAATACTAAACTTTAATGTACTTCATGAATATCTAAAATAAGAATGACACATTTTCAAAGAGTAGGTCAAAGATAAACAACTGAAGAGGTATTGATGGAACTGAGGTGGAAATTGAGTCTTTCTTACAGTACTAGGCACTGAGTCCCTAGAATAAAACATCAGATCTTGTCTATAACCTCAAGTCAAACTGAAGGAGGGATTTCTGGAAACTAGGAATTATTCATTTCTTACAAAGCAACTCAGAGATACTGAAGAAAAGGCAAATCACAATCCAGAATTATATGTATGGAGTGCAGAGGTTACTCCTGAAAATAAAGAGATTGTACAGAATTTAAAAATATTTCAAGTGAAGGGACTGGTAACAGGAAGCTGGCAGCCTCAAAAAGTCTTATGAACATCTACATCCTGTAGCAAACACCTCTCAATGCTGTACTTGATAGTTTTTGAAAGAAGATGTAAGAAGTTCACTGGATTTTATCACGTTGCCAGATATTGCAAGTACCAACAGAATATGAACAGATAGCAAGGACAAAGAGGATGACTACAGAGCCATTAGCTCAGAGCTGTTCTTCATTGCTCAGATGCCAAGGTAAGAGGGGAAGATGAATGAACTGTCAGCCTGAAAGCAAATGGAACACTTTTTAATTTTAAGTTGGACACAGGTGCTCAAGCCAAGGTGGTACCAGGTACAATGATATTATCTCTGAAAAAAAACAAAAACCAAAACCCAAAAACCCAGAGGCAAAATAATGATATGTAGAGCTTGAGTTTACAGCATTGAATGTCGGTGTGTTGAGGATGCCTAAGTATTAAATATAAACAATAATTGGAAAGATACATGAATTATAACAGAATGAACGTATATCTTTTACTTTACAGCTTGCCCCACTGAATTCTCAGAAGGGAGGGTGCAGACATTAGAAAGAAAGTAAAAGATGTCCTTGCTCATTGCAACAGGGTTGAACTAGGTGAACTTTAAAGGTCCCTTCATACCCAAACCTTTCTGTGATTGTATAATAAAAGGCCAATGTCACTGCATATCATCAATCTTCCAGGGGTGAGAAATACAGAGCTAGGTTGGAAGTGCCTTCTTATTCCATAGCCCCAGTTAAGGTCTCTGTTACCCCAAGGAAAACATTTACAGCTCTGAATTCCTACATTTCTTGGATTCTCCAGTGACCTAAAGAAAAACAAACAAACAAGAAATATTAAAAAAAGAGATAAATTTCTAATTTTGTACATAGATCCGCTGACTAAAAGATAAGATATTTTTTGAAAAAATAAGGTGTTAATTGGATTCCTCAGATGTTCTCATTAAAAAAAAAAAACAGTATAGTGTAGAAAGGACTATGTTGTGGTGGCGTAAGGCAGCCCTAACAAAAACATGTAGCCGTATTGTAACAAAAACAAACCTAAATTTTCCAGATCATCAACATGATGGCAGAACTAGGATCATTTCTTCTCCAACTGTCTACATTAACATATAGGAAGAGACTGCTATAGCAACATTAGAAAATTGGAGGTGCAGGTGCTGCTGCCTCCTGATTTCTAAAAGTATGACCAAATAGGGAAGACTTTGGATGAGATAATACCCAATTTTATGTCTATATTTCTGAAAAAAAGTTTTTTAAAGACTGGTGTTATTTGAGACTGATCATGGTACTGTACAAATACTTACCACCATGGGGGAGAACTATATTGTGTAGCTCAAACAAAACAGGAGACAGTTCCTGAGTGCTCTCAGAGGGATGTTTATAAAATACACATAGACATTTAGTAGTGTCTGGTCAACAATTAATCTCCTGAAGATGAATCCAATAGCAAAGACATATATATAGTTTACAAATGTTATTTATCTTAACAATACATTATTTCCATACGCTTCAGATTTAAAGAAATTCTTAAACACATATTTATACATAATAGTATACCAAGTTGGTAATTGTATAAATATAAATGCCTACCTAAATAGACTTTATGACATTTATATTGTTTAACATGATTGTTAAATATTTGTATTAAAATGTGTGTCAGTTGCACATAGCATACAAGAGATTTATCAAGGAACAAAGAAATAAAAAAATGAAAAGGCTTAGTATGGAGAAGAAACAGGTTTGGAAAAAAGAAGGGAGTCACTGAGACATTAAAGCTGAAATAATATGTTCACCAAGATAAAACCAGCCTTCATAATTTTTTTAACTAGATACTAAGTCAGTATTCTCAGAGACGTTTCCCGTTATTATGAGTTCAAGAAAAGAAAAGGACATAGAAAAATGTACTAGCAACTTAGGAAAACAGTAATTCTCCAGACCTGCCAACTACATATATTAAAGCATCACTGGCATAACAGGAACACAGTCTGTGTTTCAACTGTGATAATACCCATCTGCAAGTGCCTTGTGCTGTCTTTATACACCTTTCTTTCTTGCTTGCATCAGAAACAGTGTGACTAGCAGGTCCAGGGAGGTTATTCTCTCTCTGTACTCAGCACTGGTGAGACCACTCCTTGAATACTGCGTGCAGTTCAGGGCCCCTCAGCACAAGAAGGATGCTGAGGCTCTGGAGAGAGTCCAGAGAAGAGCAACAAAGCTGGTGAAGGGGCTGGAGAACAGACCCTATGAGGAGCAGCTGAGAGAGCTGGGGTTGTTTAGCCTAGAGAAGAGGAGGCCAAGAGGAGACCTCATTCCTCTCTACAACTACCTGAAAGGAAGTTGCAGTGAGGAGGGAGCTGGCCTCTTCTCCCACGTGACAGGGGACAGGACAAGAGGGAATGGCCTCAAGCTCCGCCAGGGGAGATTTAGGCTGGAGATTAGGAGGAAGTTTTTCCCAGAAAGGGTCATTGGGCATTGGAACAGGCTGCCCAGGGAGGTGGTTGATTCACCTTCCCTGGAGGTGTTTAAGGCACGGGTGGACAAGGTCCTGAGGGACATGGTTTAGTGTGATAGGAATGGTTGGACTCTATGATCCAGTGGGGCTCTTCCAGTCTGGTGGTGATTCTATGATTCTAGGTATCACAGAATAACAGAATCACTAGGTTGGAAAAGATCAGTCCAATTGTATCTGTCCACTGGTAAATCATATCCCTGAGCACTTCATCTTCCTGTCTTTTAATAACTCCAGGGATGATGACTCAATCACCTCCCTAGGCAGCCTGTTCCAATGCTTTATAGCCCTTTCTGTGAAGAATTATTTTCCCAATGTCCAATCCCAACCTCTCCTGGTTCAACTTCAGGCTATTCCCTCTCATCCTCTAACTTGTCACTTGGGCGAAAAGACCAATACCCACATCTCTACAACTTCCTTGCAGGTAGTTGTAGACAGTGACAAGATCTCTCCTCAGCCACCTCTTCTGCAGGATAAACAACCACAGTTCCCTCAGTTGCTCCTCATAAGATTTGTTCTCTGGTCCCTTGATCAGCTTTGTTTCTCTTCTCTGAAGGCACTCTAGGACCAAAATGTCTTTCTTGTGGTGAGGGTCCAAAACTGAATACACTATTCAAGGTGTGGCCTCACCAATGCTGAGTACAGGGGCAAAACCTCTTCCCTGGTCCTGCTGGTCATACTGTTTCTGTTACAGGTTAAGATGCCATTGATATTCTTGGCCACCAGGACACACTGCTGGAGCATGTTCAGCCATCTGCCAACCAACACATAGAATCATAGAATAGTTAGGGTTGGAAGAGACCTGAAAGACCACCTAGTTCTAAACCCCCTGCCATGGGCTGGGACATCTCACTAGGTAAGGCTGACCAACAACACATCCAAGCTGGCCTTGAACACCTCCAGGGACGGGGTGTCCACAATTTCCCTTGGCAACATTTTCCAGTGTCTCACAACTCTCGTGGTGAAAAAATTCTTCCTAATGTCTAGTCTAAATCTACCCCTCTCTGGTTTATACCCATTGCCCCTCATCCTATCACCACAAGCCTTTATGAACAGTACCTCTCCAGCTTTCTTTTAGTTACTGGAAGATCATTGCAAGATCTCCTTGGAGCCTTCTCTTCTCCAGGCTGAACAAGCCAAACTCTCTTAGCCTGCTTTCCTATGGGAGGTGCCCCAGCTCTCTGATCACCTTTGTAGCCCTCCTATGGACCCCTTCCAACCGTTCCTAATCCTTCTTTTGTTGGGGATTCCAGAACTGAACACAATACTCTAGATGAGGTCTCCCAAGAGAGGAATAGAGGGTCAGAATCATCTCCTTCAATCTGCTAGCCATGCTTCTCTTGATGTAGCACTGGATATGGTTTGCCTTATGGGCTGCACATGCACATTGCTGGCTCATGTTTAGACTTTCATTGACAAACACTCCCAAGTCTTTCTCTGCAGGGCAACTCTCAATCATGTCATTCCCCTTCGTGTACTGAAATCACATATTGTCCTGACCCAGACGTAGAATCTTGCACTTGGTCTTGTTGAACATCATGAAGTCCACACAGCCCCACTTCTCCAGCCTGTCCAAGTCCCTCTGCATGACTTCCTGTCCTTCCAGTGTGTTAACTGCACCACTCAGTTTAGTGTTATCTGAAAACTTACCGAGGGCGCACTCAATCTTGCTGTCAATATAATTGATAAAGGTATTAAACAGCACCATTCCCAGTACAGACCCCTGAGGGACACCACTAGTCATGGATCTCCACCTGGACTTTTAGTGATTGACCACTACTCATTGAATGTGGCCATCCAGCCAGTTTCTTATCCACTGTACTGTCTGCCTGTCATATCCATATCTCTCCAATTTAAAGACAAGGAAGTTGTGGGGGACCATATTAAAGGTTTTACAGATCACATTTGTCAGTTTACCTCTGTCCCCTGTTATGCTTACCTCATCTAAGGAAGCCACTAAATTGGTCATACAAGATTTGCCCCTGGTGAAGCCATATTGGATGCCATAAACCACTTCCATGTCCTCCATGTGCTTTAACATGTCTTCTAGGAGGATCTTTTCCATGATCCTCCCAGGCACAGGGGTCAGGTTGACAGGCTGGGAGTTTCCAAGGTCATCTTTTCTACCCTTTTTGAAATTGAGCACAATGCTATCCTTCTTCCAGTCACCAGGGACTTCTCCTGATTGCCATGACTTTTCAAATATCATGGAGAGTGTCTTCACAACCACGTCTGTTAATTCCCTCAGGACTCTGGGATACATCTCATTAGGTCCCATAGACTTATATAGGCTCAGGCTCCTCAGGTGGTCATGAACCTGATCCTCCTTTACAGTGGGAGAGGGTTTACCTCTCTGGTCACTATCTTGCTGTCCCATGACCCAGGAGGGGTGGGGAGAGTGGTTATTGGTGAAGACTGAGGCAAAAAAGTTGTTGAGTAGCTCAGCCTGCTTGTCTTCTGTTACAAGATCACCATTTCCAGCCATCAGTGGGGGGGACATTGTCTTTGACCTTCCTTTGCTGATTGACATATCTGTAGAAGCCCTTCCTGGTAGCCTTTATTTCCCTTGCCTAGTTTAGCTCCAGTTGCACTTTGGCCCTCTTGACTTCATCCCTACACAACTAGGCAGTGTCCCTATACATGTTCCAGGTTACCCATCCCTGCTTGCACTGCCTGTGTAGTTTCCTCTTCTTCTTTAGTTTAACCAGCAGGCCTTGACTCAACCACGCTGGTCTCTTCCCTTTCCTGCCTGATTTCCTGCATATGGGGAGTGAGTGCTCTTGTGCTTTGTGGAAAGCATCCATAAATATTTTCCAGCTCTGTTCTGCTCCCTTGTCCCAGAGGACCACATCCCCGGGGATCACTTGTATTGATGACCATAAGGTCCAGTATTGCATCTCCTCAGGTGGGGGTGTCTATCAGCTGAAATAAGAAATTATCTTCAATGCATTCCAGGAGTGGCCTGGATTGCCTACAGCTTGCCATGATAATTTTCCAGCATGTATCGGGGCAGTTAAAGTCCCCGAGTAGGATGACAGCTTGCAAGCGTTAAGCCTCCTGCACCTGGAGGAAACTGACTTCATCGGTTGGCTCTCCTTGATTGTGTGGCCTGTAGTGTACACCAACCACAAGGCTTCCATTGGTTCCAGAGTGCCATTCTTAGGGTTTTTTTCTGTCAAAATTCTGGCCTGGTTTTGTCCCCCATCCCCACCCATTCATATCTATTTTAAAGCTCTCTTGATGATCCCTGCTATCTTCTTGGTAATTATCCCTTTTCCCTTTGGGAACAAGTGTACCCCATCATTGTACAGCAAGCCTTGTGTTGTGCAATCCCGTCACCATTCGTCCCAAGGCCCTGAAGTCTCTTTTAATTGCTGTCAGATTTATTGCATTGATTTAATTGCTACTGACTTGGAAAATCAATAGAAGATAATAATCTGTGGGTCTGACCAGAGCTGGAAGGTTTTTTCTTTCCCAGATCTTTAACTGAGGCCCCAGGTAGGCAGCAGACTTTCCTATTTGAGGTTTGGTTCCACTTGCAGAGCTAGTGGTAACTTAGGAGGATGAGGTTGGCACAGGGGTGACATACCTGCAACACCAGGCAAGAGCCTGCTGCTGTTTCCCTCTATCTCCTAAATTTCTCTCCTCATCTGACTGGAGAGAGAAAGGGGCATACCCTGTCATTCAAGGCATTCCTGCATGTTGAGTCTGAAAAAAGGAATGTAGGGTGTTATTCCAGTGATGAGTCTCCTTCCCACATACTCTAATGGCCCTCAGCCTGCTCACCTCCTCCATGAGTTCTGTCATCAAGTAGAGGATTTCCTCCACACAAACGCAACTCCCAAAACTGAATTCCCACTGTAGTCCAGTGCAAGAGGGGTACACTTCCTGCAGCCTGACATCTGAGTGGCAGTGTACACCCACTGAGGCTCTGTAAGGGAGGCTCAATCTGTCATGGCTGGTACAGAACTTGGAGAGCCTAAATTTTCTGCTGAGTGGCCACCACTGTTGCCTAGTACTTCTGGTTGTATATATAAAAAATACATAATATATATAATACTTGTAATGTATATAATTAAATATTATACAAAATTTAAAAGTATATAATAAATGTGAAATATATATTATTATGTTGTATATAGTATGTATTATTATCATAGAATCACCAGGTTGGAAGTGACCCACCAGATCATCAAGTCCAACCATTCCCATCAATCACTAACCCATGCCCCTCAGCACCTCGTCCACCCATCCCTCAAACCCTGCCAGGGAAGGCGACCCAACCTCCTCCCTGAGCAGCCTCTGCCAGTGCCCAGTGACTCCCTCCAGGAAAAATTTTTTCTTAATGTTCAGCCTGAACCTCCCCCAGGGGAGCCTCAGGCCATCCCCTCCTGTCCCGCCCTGCATCCCCTGGGAGAAGAGCCCAGCTCTCCCCAATCCGCGACCTCCCTTCAGGGAGCTGGAGAGAGCAATGAGGTCTTCCCTCAAGTCATCCCACAGCAGGCACACTGGGATCTAACAGCCACCAGAGGTAGTTTTGGGGGAGTTTCCCAGGCATTATAAATATATATATAATTATACTCTATAGCTAGGTATAAAGGTAAAGGAGAATCAGACCCTGGGTTTTATATTTACTTAAAGATAGTTTCTCTCCTCCTGAACATCTCTTCACTGCATTTTTCAGGTTGATATAAGATGAGGGATGCAGGAGTCACATCAGCCAAGGGAATAATGGTCATATAAGGAAGTGTATGTTTCCCTCTTTTAGTCATTTAATGAGCAAGTGCTATACATCTCTTCTTAAAAGCTGAAAAATAAATTGTATTAACAGAGAATTATTTCCTTGCTTTTGTTCCTTGGCTACTGTGACTATCTTGGGTATGGTTGATAGTTAGGACGGTAACTCAAATCTATAAGCAAACTCACTATCAACCATTTCATCTTTACAACTGGGTATATGAAAAATACCTTACAAAGATTACTTAGGATGAGTGGATTAAACTTTTATTGTATTATTGCTGCATAAAATCACAAACTGGATAAACAGGTAGAAATTTGGACTGAATTTATGAAAGATAACAAATAAATACAGGTTTACATTTCCCACTATGAAGATAACTAGATTTACATACCTTTGTGAATTCAAAGCCACTCTTTGGGCTATGCAAGCATCCTGTAT